>JAVSCE010007921.1:0-706743 GCA_032199065.1 Smutsia gigantea | reverse complement strand
AGAAATAAAAGGCATCCAGATTGGCAAGGAAGAAGTTAACCTGTCCCTATTTGCAGATGACATGTTATTATACATAAAAAACCCTAAAGAATCCACTCCAAAACTACTAGATCTAATATCTGAATTCAGCAAAGTTGCAGGATTCAAAATTAATATGCAGAAATCTGTGGCATTCCTTTACACTAACAATGACTTAGCAGAAAGAGAAATCAGGAAAACAATTCCATTCACAGTTGCATCAAAAATAATAAAATACCTAAGTAAACCTAATCAAGGAAGTGAAAGATCTATACTCTGAAAACTACAAGACACTCATGAGAGAAATTAAAGAAGATACCAATAAATGGAAACACATCCCGTGTTCATGGATAGGAAGAATTAATATTGTCAAAATGGCCATCCTGCCTAAAGCAATCTACAGACTCAGTGCAATTCCTATCAAAATACCAACAGCATTTTTCAACAAACTAGAAAAAATCATTCTAAAATTCATATGGAACCACAAAAGACCCCGAATAGCCAAAGCAATCCTGAGAAAGAAGAATAAAGCTGGGGGATTATGATCCCCAACTTCAAGCTTTACCACAAAGCCACAGTACTCAAGACAATTTGGTACTGGTGCAAGAACAGACCCATAGACCAATGGAACAGACTAGAGAGTCCTGATATAAACCCAACCATATATGGTCAATTAATATGTGATAAAGGAGCCATGGACCTACAATGGGGAAATGACAGCCTCTTCAACAGCTGGTGTTGGCTAAACTGGACAGCTACATGCAAGAGAATGAAACTGGATTATTGTTTAACCCCATACACAAAAGTAGACTTGACATGGATCAAAGATATGAATGTAAGTCATGAAACCATAAAACTCTTAGAAGAAAACATAGGCAAAAATCTCCTGAATATAAGCATGAGTAACTTCTTCCTGAAAGCATCTCCTTGAACAAGGGAAACAAAAGCCAAAATGAACTCATGGGACTACATCAAACCGAAAAGTTTCTGTACAGCAAAGGACATCATCAACATAACAAAAAGGCATCCTACAGTATGGGAGAATATATTTGTAAATGACATATCCAACAAGGGGTTAACATCCAAAATATATAAAGAATTTACATGCCTTAACACACAAAAAGCAAATAACCCAATTAAAAAATGGGTTGAGGATATGAAGAGACAGTTCTCCAAAGAAGAAATTCAGATGGCCAATAGACACATGAAAAGATGCTCCACATCACTAATCATCAGGGAAATGCAAATTAAAACCACAATGAGATATCACCTCATACAGGTAAGGATGGCCAGCATTGAAAAGACTAAGAACAACAAATGCTGGTGAGGATATGGTGAAAGGGGAACCCTCCTACACTGCTGGTGGGAATGTAAGCTAGTTCAACCATTGTGGAAAACAATATGGAGGTTCCTCAAAAAACTGAAAATAGAAATACCATTTGACCCTGGAGTCCTATTCCTTGGAATTTACCCAAAGAACACAACCTCTCAGATTCAAAAAGACATATGCACCCCTATATTTATCACAGCACTTTTTACAATAGTCAAGATATGGAAGCAACCTAAGTGTCCATCAGTAGATGAATGGATAAAGAAGAGGTGGTACATATACACAATGGAATAGTATTCAGCCATAAGAAAGAACAAATCCTACCATTTGCAACAATATGGATGGGACTGGAGGATATTATGCTCAGTGAAATAAGCCAGGCGGAGAAAGTGAAGTGCCAAATGATTTCTGTCATTTGTGGAGCATAACAACGAAGCAAAACTGAAGGAACAAAACAGCAGCAGACTCAGAGACTCCAAGACAGAACTAGTGGTTACTGAAGGGGAGCGGTGTGGGAGGGCGAGTGAGGGAAGAAGAAGGCAATTGAAGGGTATTATGTTTAGTGCACATGGTGTGGGGGATCACGGGGAAAACATTGTAGCACAGAGAAGGCAAGTAGTGAATCTGTGGCATCTTACTACACTGAAGGACAGTGACCGCATTGGGGTATGGGTGAAGACTTGATAATATGGGTAAATGCACTAACCACATTGTTTCTTCATGTGAAACCTTCATAAGAATGTATATCAATAATACCTTAATAAAAAATTTTTTTAATTTAATAATAGACTTATTTTCAATAGATTGCCCATACTTAGTATGCTATAAAATTGCCATAGTTGCTTTTTGTACTTCTGTATTTTTAATATAGCCCAACTTAGGAAAGACAGACTATTCAAGTGGAAAACACAAATTTTCTAATAACAAATGGTATACAGTTGTACTGAATTATCTGATTTGGTCCTTTTTAACGCGATTTCAGCAATAGTGTATCGTTCAATCAAATTTAGATCAATACCTCACTAAAACAGCAGCAGCCGCAGAGAAAAACCTCTATTATTTTATGACAAAAGATTTACTACCATAGTAAATGCAAGCTAGTGATCTCATTTAGAGATTTGGACTCTAAACCATGAACAGCTCAGTATCTTGTTGAAGAAAATCAAAAGACAATTTTTATCTAGAATAGAATATTCCTGCCCAGAGAAAGATGGCAGGTAATGTAATGTGATCTCCAAGTATTTTTACATTGATGACAGGATCCTAAGTACTAAACATAAACTCTGGATTTCACTGAAGTAACAACTATCAAATATGAGTGACTAGAAATCAAATGCTGTATTTGAATGTAGGGATACAATTATATATGCATTGAATGCCTTCTCTTTTGCATTGGCTGATGCGAGGATTTAGTGTGGTGATGTATTCATAACACTTAGAGCCCAAAGTGGAAAAGCATTAAGAGGAAACTATTATTAGTATCTTTCTAGGAAGGAAATGCATGCACCTTGATTCAATGGATAAGAATAATATACATAATTGTAGACTGCCACTCAGGAACTTCCACTCAATGGTAGCAGCATTCTGATGAAAATTCGTTTCATAATAAAATAAGAAGTATCTATAGGAAGCTGTTAATTATAAAGGATTGTCTCACAAACTTTAATATTTTGTAGACAAAAGAATATGAAGGAATGTAAATTGTGATGCAATTTACGAGGTGAATACCAGGCAATCAGGTTATTACATCTAAATCCTATTCCTTTATCTGTCATATGGTATTCAACATAAATGGCTATTTCAAATATTAAATTTACAGAAAATGCCAAGCTGTTTGCCTGAATATATAATAATTCTTCAACATGCAAATAGGAAAAAAACGAGGGATATCAAACCCAATAGATATATATAGTATCATAGATTTTTTAAGCTTTGAAGAGAAAAAACTGAAATTTATTTTTTAAAAGATACAAAAATAACTCACATAAGTCAAGCATGTAAATTGACAAGGTTACATGTACTTCACATTTGAAAGTCTCTTATATGTTTAGGAAACTGAATAATATACTGTGCTTAAAATATATGATATGATGTATATTTATATAAAACCCAGGGATTATTTTTCTGTAATACTCTGCGTTATGAGCATTTATGAAGGTTTTATTTTTCACTCTTTATTTTATAAAGGAGGTAAAGAATAAGAAGACTCAGAAAAAAATCAAAAGAAATCATTATAGAGATATAACTTTAAGGGAATGGTAGAAATAGCCAGTTTCACTCGGCTTGAGATAAAGTGGCTAAGAAAGTAAGATTAGACATCTGTCTTCATTAGAATCTGAATGGAACTAGATGATTTCTTGAGATCCAATTTCCTTTTTCTGTTATCTTTAATGCTATTTTATTCTAAAATAAACATACATAGCTATAGATACAGATATAAGGTGATGCATAATTGATACATTAGCATTTGAAACACTGAATATTAAACACCCACACATATACATATTCAGTGTTTCTCAAAGTGCAGACCCAGAATCACACAAATCAAAATTGCCTCGTGATTATTTCTAAATGCAGATTCCTGAGTAACTCCCTTCACTGAATCAGAATCTGTGGTGGTAGGACTTGAGAATCTGTAGGTGTAGTAAGCACACAAGATATGTACATGTATGGAACTTGGAAAGCCACAGGCTTAGAGCAAGATAGTCTGTTTCTGTACATTTTTTTTGTCAGTTTCAAGGTCACTGCAGTGATCGCCTACATATAACTGGCCTTAAAAGGGAAAAGAACTTGGACAAGTGTGTGTCCAGTTGTGTGCCTAAGAAGAGGAAACAAACCTCTGCCTAATTCTAACTACATGGATGACAGAAAGAAGATTCCTTTTCAATGTTTCTCGAAGTGTGGTCTACATAACCCCTGGAGTTTCCTAAACTCCACCCTTTGAACAGGTTTTCACTGTTCAAAAAATATTAGAATCTCTGGCAGTGGGGCCTAATTAATCATTTTAAACAATTTTCTCATGATATTCTTAGACATTTTGAAATTTGAGAAACTCCTAGCTTCTCTCTTTTCTCTTTATTCTCTACAATGCTTTCCCTCAAGGGCAATTTTTTTCTAATTTCCTTTTGCTTTTCTAGAATATAAAATTTTTAAATGATTTTTGAGGACATGTTTTAATGAAGAATTGCACCGGTATTAATTCCTAAAATGAAGACAACTTTAAATGAAAGTGAAGAAAGAAGCGCTCATGAGTTGACGCTGAGCAAGGAAGCTTTTGTTGTTTCCTCCAACAGAGGCCTTCCTCTTTGTGAAAGGTAGAATAGACACAGTTATAGCTTGTTACTCTTTTATTAATACAAAAACATTTTAATTTCTACATTAGATATTTTTTCTTTTAAAGAGCTCTTCTAAAACAAATGCTAGTGTTCGTAGCTGTGGGATGATTATTCAACATACATTCAACACACATTTGGTAAGCAACTGCTAATCACTCCTAGTCCTTATGACACAAGATGTACAACAGTAATCTAGTAATTTCAGTTACCTCTTGTCAAGATCAATATCTTCAAAAATGACCGGAACAGAAACATGATCTAATACTGTGAATCTGTTATGATATTTTTGGGAAAAGAAATCTCTAAGTTTACTAATTTATTTTTTCTTTAATTCCATAAGTTGAAGTGTAGTACAACTGCATTCCCCAAGCAACAGGATATATTAACAAGGGAGGCATTTGTAACCAAAACCATTTTAATATGTTTTCTCAATAACCAATAAATATTCTGAAACATATTCATATGCCTTGGACTCAGAACTTTCTTTGTGGAGGCAGTAAGATAGTTCTACTAAATTCAGATTCTAACAAATATTGGTGCAGTATCTACTATGTGCCAGGCATCTCGCAGAGAACATATGCAGGACCACTATTCCCCTGGGCCTAAACAGGCAATACATTCTCAAGGCACATTCATAATTACAGACTGAAATCCTTACTCAGATCTAGGTTTTCACTGTTCAAAAAATATTATTTGTATGACAAAAGGAAGTTATATGAAAAATAGCTTATTATAAATTCTCTCTCCAAACAATCCATTCACTCCATTTTGCAAATAAATTATATTAAGATTTTATGCCTGTCATTATTTAAAATATATCTATGTTACTTTAATAAAGATATTCTTTAACTATAAAACACTATTTGAAAAATGGGGATATCAATATACTCATTTTACAATGAGAGAAAAAAGTTATGAGTCATCCTTTGTTCAATGGCTAGATAATGGCAATACAAATCTTTAACCAAATAGCATTAATTTGCTTCTATTAATCTACCTTACTAAATGCCTTAATGTTCAAGCAATTTTCAATTAATATAATGTTCACTTGTCATTAAATTAATGTAACAAATATTGGAACACTACAAGTATTAATACATGTAGAGACCACAAAAGAAGCAAAACTTCTAATCACTGTATTAAAAATGGAAAGTCATCAATTTTTAATCAAGGTTCTCCATCACATTTAACTAAAATTTAATTAAAATTGCCCTTCTTGATTTGACCCATTATATATAATAAGCTGCTCCTACATTGTATTTGCTCTACTACATGAGAAATTTGGCTGCATAATATTTTAAAGTTGAAATAGCAAAAATAAACTAACACTAAATTAAAAAAAATAAAATGAAAAGAACAAAGCAAATTGTTAAAAGGAGTTTTAGATATATAGTAGACCTAGTGAAATTTTCTTTATTCACAAATGCCTTTACATATGAAGGAGAAAGTGACAATCCAACAGAAGTTGCCCAAAGATTAAACTGCAGCATTTCAGGAAAAAACACAATTAGATAACCTACATAGAAAAATGTTCAATCTCCCTTAAAATTCATTGCAAATGAAGTAAAGTAAATTATCTGATATGATTGCAAACATTAAAATATGCCTAATATTTAGGTTTGTGTAGTGTCTGAAAATGTGACGCAGCCTCATAAACTATTGGTAGGAGTGAAAATTTATACAATAATCTTGAAACACAATTGTCAACATCTGTCAAAAGTTTAAATTTACTTATAAATTTTGTAATTTCATTCTAGGATTACTTTTGCATTTAGACAAGAACCTCTAGTTCTGTCGTCCTTTTCCTTGGTTTCTTACTTGTTTTTCTTTTTCTTTTCTGTCTCTCCTTATTCTGCCAGGATCATTTCCAAGTAGCTTTACTGAGATGAATACATGAGATAGAGTTTTCTAGTTACTAAATGCCTGAAAACGTCTTTGTTTTGTCCTTCTGAGGGAAAATTTGTATCACTAAGATACATGCAAGGGCAGGATCATGTTCTTAAGTAGATGTAGTTTTCAATCCAATGGAATTTCAGCAACTTTTAGAGTGATTTTATTTCCTCATGAGGTTTGAAGATTCTTGAGGTATGTGAAAATATAAGGAAATGATATTTGTAAAAGAAAAGATGAGAGAGAGTGACTTTACTTTAGCACGTAGGCCTCACTAAGATTTGGTCACTAAATTTAATGAAATCTCATAGGCAATTACCATCTTCTGAAGGATAATCACATGGTTATGGGCAGAGACCATGGTTCCAGAATCTACATCTTTATTTCTACTTCTTCCCATTTCATGCTCCTAAAACAGTTAACCCTTTTGCTCCTCAGAGTTCCCTTTTCTTCCAAAGTCCTGCCTTTTCGTATCTCCTCTCTGTAGGTGTTACAGACTGTATCAGTCAGTCATTCTCTCTGATTCATTCAGTTTCCCTGCTGCGTTGGAGCTGAGATTCAGAAGGTTTAAGAGAGGAAGGATAGAGACTTCCTGATGGTACTGCCTCAAGCTAAGCAAATACTAATCTTCTATTAGGAAATTCCCTATAGTTTATTATGTTACAAAGAGTATTTCAATTTGTAAGAGTTGCCCTATATTCATTATCTCCAGTTTCTAAATGCAATTCCCTCTTCTTACTTGCTTCACCAAAATAGCTTTAAGGAAACCAATGATCTCCATTCTAATGAGTCCAGTAATTATTATTATGACATTCTTCAACTTCTCAGCATTATCAGAAAATGTAAAAATCAGTCTCTAACTGGAATTTTGTCTTGCCTCTAATAGTAATGCCATTGTTCGTTGGTGTTCAGAATTATCTTCTGTACCATTTTCTTTGGGAGATAATTCCACAAGGCTTAGTCACAGAACCCTTATTCATTATATATATGCCTCTCCCAGGTCAGTAGCTTTTAATTTAACTCAGACTTTAAAATGGTATTTCCATGGGGTGGGGCCCAGAGAGTGTTTCAAACCTCTCCAAATGATCTTAATGTGAAGAGAGTTGGAACTCACTGGACCTGGTGAACTCATCTACACAGATGCCTTCAATTCTTGTTTGTACACTGATTCCCAGATAACAGATAGATACAATCTGAGATGATCTTAGGGGAGTATTTTACATGTCCAGAACAAACATCACTGTTTCTCCTTAAACGAGATCCCTCCGAGGATTTTTGTATCAGTAAATGGCACTAACATCCAATCAGCTACAAAAGTCAAACACTTGGAAGAAATCTTTGTCATACCCTGCTCTTTGAGCTCCTGTTCCAAACCACTCAATCCTTTCTATTCTTCTTCCTGACTATCTCAGGGATCTGCCAACATTTCATCATCTCCCTTTGCAACATCCTAACATACCATTGCCTGCATAAAGCCAATAGAGTGGCTTTTGGCTTTGATGTATTGAAGCATGACTATGACTGTGACTGATGGAAAGGAAGGAAACGTATTTGGTATAACTGCATATGCTAAGATACGGAAACAGGAATTGAAGCGGTATATATAGGAGATAGCACAGACAAAAAATTAATTGGGAAAGAGGGTGAATTAGGTCACTAAATTTAGACACATTTAACTACTTTCTAGATCTTATCAGTCAATATCTACATAACTTCATCATTTTGTTTTGTTAAAATATTATATTTTTCCAAATATCCGCTATATAATTCCCCATACTACTTCAGATGATGTTTACAAGGTGAAATTCATTATGATATTTTCTGTCTGAATTATTTGTTCTTTAAATTCCTATCTCTAACATGCTACTATAATCAACATTTATTCCACTTCCCATTTTAAATACTTTTCAAGTGGTGTATCTTTTACTACCATTTCTAGATAAAGATTTTGTTAGAGCTAAAGTAGCATACTGACATGGAAATTGGCTTATGTGTAGGCACTGCAAATAAATAATAATAAGAAGAAACCATGGGCCATATTTTCAAGGAGCATACAGCTTCTTGCAAGAGATGATTTAAAAAATAAACTTAACAGCAAACAGTGTAAAAGTAGAATTCTGCTAAGTGCAACAAGAGAGTAAAGCACTGAGGAACAGAATGGATTATAACAGACCTGGTGGGCAGAGAACTTATTGACAAAGAATGTAAGGTTTGGTCTGGGGTCACCAGAAATGCCTAGGACTTGGTCACTGGATAAATGACAGAAAGACAGACATTTGGTTAAGGGGATAATTGTAAACAAAGGCACAGATGCTGGAATGAGAATCCCTGGTTCAACAGAATGTGAGGAGCCTGGACTCATTAGAGGGGGTTGCATTGAGAAGGAGAGTAGAAAATAAATTCAGCTAAACTAAATACAACTGTATTGCAGATGGTTTAGAAAGAGAAGTTTAGATCTAATGTGACAGGAAAGAGACATTCACAGGACCTGTTCAAGAGAAAGCAGTGATCTGGCAGGTCTGCAAAGACTGGATAGAGTGAGAAAACCTTGAGTCCAACAAATTGTTATAAAAAGGAAAGAAGAAAAAGAGATGAATTGAGGAAAGAAGAAGGGGAAATGATTTTCATCAGCCCACATCCAAATAAATTCCTCCAATACGAATTTGGAGGTAGCATGGTGGAAAGATCATAGATTTTAAATCACTGCTTCAATTTCATCTACATCAATCCACTGCTTGTTATCTGGATAATATTTTACTCTGCCTTTTTAAATTCCCTGAATCTCAATTAAATGTGTTTACCTATTTTAATGTTTCAGTAAAAAAGAAGGAATGAAAAATTCCTAGTGAGGTGTCATAAGACACTCAAGAAATGTTGTTTTAGTTTTCCTAATTAAAAAAAAAAAACCTTGCTTATATTTGACTATGAATATTGTTAACCATGGAAATCCATTACATACATTTGCAAACCACAAAATTTCCTACATAGTATTTTACTTCAGTTTTCACTTTTATCATAGTTCTCAATTAGGCAGGGCATTCCCAGATAGTAATTTTGAAATTTGTAATTGAAAAAAATCCTAAAATTAGCATCATATTAATGAAATTTAAATATATATTTTAGTTATTTATGTTTTTATTATATTTGCCTTTTCTCAGATTCACTACAGCACTGCTTTATATGATTCATGAATTTTATATTACTATTGATTAATTGAAAATTTTTTAACATATATGTTCTTTACTCTTTTCAGAGTTTGATATTGACCTCTTTTACTAAGGTAAATTGCACTTGCACTTTTCCAAAGTAATCTCAATATGCTTCCCTCCTCCTCTTCCATTAATTGTACTGGACTTAGGAGCCTTTTCATATGCCTGCCATTAAGATTTCTTGGTATTTGCATAATCCATTAGAGATGGTTCAAATTACCATACTTGATTTTACTTAATCACTTCAGTGAGAATGAAAAATAGCATGTTTTATTTTCCAGACATCTTTACCTCATTGCAGGAGCCATGTCCACATATCAATTATTTATTCCTCAATGGCAACTGGGTTTATCTGAAAATCAGTTTATATTATTCTATTAACTTTTGCAGACTTGATTTAGAATTACCAATTCCTTCACAGGAAATTTTTTGAAATTAATATGAAATTAAATTTAATATAATAAGAAACAAGTGATATTAAATTTCCTTATTACTAAATCTTACTAACAGTTAATATACTTCCTTATGGCAAGCATATCATATGTTAATATCTAATAATTATCATCATAATAAGTAAAAACAAAAAAAATTAAAAATAAAGAGAGTATAGGCCCAAACATAATGTTCTAGTTTACAACAAATGATTCAGGAATATTTTGTTTATATATGTAATACTTTCTTTTGCAATGTGTAACTGTTTAGATCGGGTAATAAAACTGTTCTTGAGTACTTGCATTTGGAATATAACATCAAGATTAACTCTCTTTGGCATCTCTTCCAAAGTCTTTCAGTACTATAGGGTACAAAAAACTAAAATCCACAATGTCAGTATTCCCTTGCAGCTAGATCTCTAAAAGAGACTTAGGTTCTGACAATCATTTATAAAATTTTATTTGGATTTGAATTAATGTTTGGATTGGAGGCAATGGCTTCAACACAACCATTTCAGCTGATGTAGTTCTAACAAGATAGCAGGGAAGTTTCCTGATTTGTGAATCTTACCTAAGACCAACAGGAAGTGGCCATTTTCAAGTTGTCTAGCTTTCTGATAGTGACAACTGGCAGCATCCACAGAGAGCCTGTTCTATACCAGAGTGATGGTAGCCAACCTAGAGCCTGGTCCTTCAACTTTTGCAAAAATTTTACAATTGTGTATTTCCTTACTGTTAAAACCATTTCTTAAAATTGCTAGGTTAGTTTTAACTGTCTGTAGTTGAACTCTGTCTGATGAATCCCCCAAATCCAGAGGAAACCTAGGTAACCAGAAAAGCTTTCTTCTCTTTAGGAAGAGATGGGGGGATTTTCTGTTCCCTACAACACTCCCTCCAAGTCTACATGTCAGTAATACTCTCAGACCTACTCTTGGATTAAATACGAGATTTCAGAGGTCCTTTATCCTCAAAACAGTTCCCTACACATTTTCTAATACTAAAATATATATATAAGAGGTTAAAATCTTACTTTGCCACAAAATTTAGAAATACAACTTTAAATATACATTTTAGTGAAGCATGTATACAGTTTATAATAGGCTATTTGTTTTGATTTATGATTAGGCAATGGAAAAATAATGGTTGTCAGTAATTGTTTTCCTTATCTTATGGAGTGAGGGGGGTAGTAAAAAGAAAAAATTACAAGAAAAAGAGCAGACTTTCTAACACCTGCATGAAGAGGAAGTCTCCAGAGATGGGTGTATTGAAAAGTACCATAAAGATCAAAGGAGGGCTGATTAATAACTCTTAGTTTTGCCCACAGTAAACACTGTTCACTTTAAAAGTGACAGGTTATTGCTGTGAGCTCAAAGGCTGAGGGATGTGTCCAAGGCTAGATTTACCTGGTGGGCAGTAAATGGGACTGGGATAAAGTTGAAAGGCATCAAAACTAATGTCATAATTTACATTTACATGATGCCAGCCCTATTCTCCAAGGAATTATGGTGAACGCTTTTAAAAATACTCATAAACCAGTATGAACACTTTAATTTGCTTTTGTTTCATAATTCTGATTAAGAATTACTGTTACCAAGACATCCTCTGAGATGAAACCATGTGATTTTTACAAATATTTAGTTTCTCCAGTATGTAACAGAGTTGAACTTGAAGAAAAACATACTAAATATGTGTATACAGCAAAGCATCTGTATTAGGTGATTCTTCCCACTCCAATAAAAACTAAAATAAACGTGTTATACAAGTGATATACCTAGACTTAAATCATTAAAATGAGATTTCCTTCTTTTTTCTTCCACAAGGAACAAACATCTAAGAAAGCTTTTGAGTACATTTCAAAGCTACTTTGCTGGCTGAAATCTAGATTTGGCTTAGCAGATTCAACCACTGAGTTCAAACATAGCTCTAAATTTGACCCAGTATGTTTTCCTGTCTTTAGATATGCTGTAAAGCATCTGAGACTAATGAAAAACATGAATAAAAGGTCTTTGGTCCTGAAAACATCAATAAAGGCAGTCAGCCAACTGAAGCTGACAGTGGTTGGCATGGTGTGAGTCAAATAAATTGCCAGTGGCTTTGAGCAGACAAATGGAATAATGTTTGGTATGTGTATATGGGTGTATATAACTGAATGGTTAAATCTACTTCTCCAACCCCTCCTATTACAGTCCCTCAATGTCTTCAAAAAGTGATCGCAAAGGTGGTAAAAAGAACTTTTCCTATTTGGAACACTAGATGATAATTATTAACTGGGACAGTAATAAGGAACCAATAATAGATTTTTCTAGACTCAGAATGTCTTTCTTCTGTCCTAATATCAGATTCCTGCCCTTCAGTAATGGATATATATGGCCAAGTGGGTTCACAGGCTGCTCAGTGAGCAGTGAGGGGTCTGAAGAAGTTCGCTGTAATTACAACATCTAGATAAGAGATAGAAGAAGGGGAAGGTAGGCATGGTCAGGCTATCAGTAAGTGGATGCCATTTACCAAAACTAATCACTATCTCAACATTCCAAAACATCTTGGAATGATAGTATACATTGTTAAGAAAAGGAAAAACAGAAAAGCATAATATATACTTATATATGAATACATAGCAGGTTTATGAATATTATATACACATTATAATGTTATATTTTATATACATATATATATAGTATAGGTGAATATACAAACAAATTACATATTACTAGAACTAGTTAACAGTTAACAGTGAAGGCTCTGCTATCACACAACCCAGTTTCAGTCAGGCTCTACCTCTTGATGTGTAGCTTGGCACAAATTTCTTAACTTCTCTATTTTTCAGTTTCACTGATTGTAAAGTGGATTTAATAATAGTAACTATATCATATGGTTGTTCTGAGTTGTAAATGAGATACTATTTTCTATGCACTTACAAATATTCAGTTTTATTTAGGTTATTGTTATTACTATCATTGTATTGTACAAATTGTTCGAGTCACATGATGTCAAGTTATTAAGTTTATTCTTAATTATGCCAGCATTTTCCTTTACTTAAGAGTCTTCTCAACCAGTTGTTCTTTTCTCACATTTCTTCTGTACTCATCATTCAACTAATGAAGGCCCACCACCACTGGGCAAAAGGCACAGTTCTTTCCCCCGTTTCATAGCACATTCTATAATTTTTTACTAACAGAAATACTCAATAGACTCTTGTCAACTAAGTGACCATGCCTCACTGTAACCGAAGCTAGTGCCACTATCAGAAACCAACTTTTTTCGGTACTAAGTTATAAAGTTGAGATAGACTTTCAATGGCAATGCAAAGCTAAATATGGTAATTCAGTAATCCATTGATGTATAACAACGACCTACAATTTTGTGGATTAAAACAACAATTTGTTATTGCCTATAGTTCTGTGGGTTTAGTTAGCTTAGCTGAATGAATATTGTTACAGGTGGCACTGACTGTCATATGAATGGATGGTGTTACAGGTGGCACTGTCATTATATGAATGAATGTTCTGTTACAGGTGGCACTGACTGTATGCTTGGGTGCACTTCACTTGGCTGCATGCAGCTGAGCTGAAAAGTACAAGGGGCTTCATTCACATACCTGGTATATTGGTATGACTTCATGTAGCCAACAACCTCTACATGACTAGCCTGGTCTTCTGACAGCATGGTAGTATCAATGTAGATATATCACTTATACTGCAGCTAAATGACTCCAAAGTAAAATTGAAAGTTTTTAATCTTCTTACAAATACTTCTTCCACATTTTGTTGACCAAAAGAAATCATAAATCCAGCCTAAACTTAAGGGGAGGGGAAATTAATACCACCTCCAGATGGGAAAGCAATTTACATGGGAAGGGGAGTAATTGATCAGGCCCACTTTAACAACTATCGTAGATAATCATGGCTTTAATAGATTCTTAGAATATTATTTTATTGTAATATAGCCAAAGGCTACTTTCTTAGTGATAGAGTCAAATTGGAAATATTATTTTCTGGTCTTTTTCCCCCCAGGTTAAACCTAGAGAAGACAAAAAGATTGTTCTATTTTGTTCGCCAAGATTTTTGGACCATTTAGTCCAACTAACATAGCTTTGTTTAACCAACATTTTTTGCTGTTTATTATGGACCAAGTATTGAACCAAATGATAGATACATAAGGATGAATTTAAAAAGTGAGCCAAGTCAATCTTACAGCATGTTTAGCAGTATATATAAAATATACCATATTAAAACAATGTGGTAAGTAGCATGATTTGGTCAAGGGCAGGGTGCCATGATAACTAAGAGGAGAAATAACAATGCTCAGTCAGAGCTGGGAAAGGGTCAGTGAAGGTTTTCTAGCATAGATGCCAACTGGACTGAGTCATACAAAGAGAAAGAAGTAGAAAAGTTCATTAAAGGTAATGGCGACAGCAGGATCAGAGAGACTGAAGCCAAGAGCCAGGGCCACATGGGATCTAAACAGGGCTGGGGGCTGGCCCTTCATGGTGTGTCAAATGTGAGAAATAGAGAAGCTAGACATGAGTTTGGGCAGAAAAGAGAGAGAAAAATAGGGTAGAAAATTGAAGGAGCCTTTAGGGTCACAGGACTTTTGTTTTTGCTTTTATTTTTTTTTATTTTTTTATTTTTAATATAATTTATTTTATTATCATTAATTTACAATTACATGTGCAATATTACGATTATTAAACTACCCCTTCATCAGGTCCCCCCCACCAAACCCATTACAGTCACTGTCCATCAGCGTAGTGAGATGCTATAGAATCACTACTTGTCTTCTCTGAGTTGTACTGCCCTCCCCGTGCCCCCCCAACATTACATCTGCTAGTCGTAATGCCCCTTTTTCCCTCTTATCCCTCCCTTCCCACCCATTTTCCCCAGTCCCTTTCCCTTTGGTAACTATTAGTCCGTTCTTGGGTTCTGTGAGTCTGCTGCTGTTTTGTTCCTTCAGTTTTTTTCTTTGTTTTATACTCCACATATGAGTGAAATCATTTGATACTTGTCTTTTTCGGCTTGGCTTATTTCACTGAGCATAATACCCTCTAGCTCCATCCATGTTGTTGCAAATGGTAGGATTTGTTTTCTTCTTATGGCTGAATAATATTCCATTGTGTATATGTACCACATCTTCTTTATCCATTCATCTACTGATGGACACTTAGGTTGCTTCCATTTCTTGGCTATTGTAAATAGTGCTGCAATAAACATAGGGGTGCATCTGTCTTTTTCAAATTGGGCTGCTGCATTCTTAGGGTAAATTCCTAGGAGTGGAATTCCTGGGTCAAATGGTATTTCTATTTTGAGTTTTTTGAGGAACCTCCATACTGCTTTCCACAATGGTTGAACTAATTTGCAGTCCCACCAGCAGTGTAGGAGGGTTCCCTTTTCTCCACATCCTCGCCAACATTTGTTGTTGTTTGTGTTTTGGATGTTGGCCATCCTCACCGGTGTGAGGTGATATCTCATTGTGGTTTTAATCTGCATTTCTCTGATGATTAGCGATGTGGAGCATCTTTTCATGTGCCTGTTGGCCATCTGAATTTGTTCTTTGGAGAAGTGTCTATTCATGTCCTCTGCCCATTTCTTAATTGGATTATTTGCTTTCTGTTTGTTAAGGTGCATGAGTTCTTTATATATTTTGGATGTCAACCCTTTATCAGATACGTTTTTTATGAATATATTCTCCCATACTGTAGGATGTCTTTTTGTTCTACTGATGGTGTCCTTTGCTGTACAGAAGCTTTTCAGCTTGATATAGTCCCACTTGTTCATTTTTGCTTTTGTTTCCCTTGCCCGGGGAGATATGTTCATGAAGAAGTTGCTCATGTTTATGTCCAAGAGATTTTTGCCTATGTTTTTTTCTAAGAGTTTTATGGTTTCATGACTTACATTCAGTCTTTGATCCACCTTGAGTTTACCTTTGTGTATGGGGCTAGACAGTAGTCCAGTTTCATTCTCTTACATGTAGCTGTCCAGTTTTTCCAACACCAGCTGCTGAAGAGGCTGTCATCTCCCCATTGTATATCCAAGGCACTTTTATCAAATATTAATTGACTGTATATGTTTGGGTTAATGTTTGGATTTTCTATTCTGTTCCACTGGTCTGTGGGTCTGTTTTTGTGCCAATACCAAATTGTCTTGATTACTGTGGCTTTGTAGTAGAGCTTGAAGTCAGGGAGTGTAATTCCCCCTGTTTTATTCCTCCTTCTCAGGATTGCTTTGGCTATTCGGGGTCTTTTGTGGTTCCATATGAATTTTAGAATTATTTGTTCCAGTTCATTGAAGAAAGCTGTTGGTAGTTTGATAGGGATTGCATTGAATCTGTAGATTGCTTTAGGTAGTATAGCCATTTTGACAATATTTATTCTTCCTAGCCAAGAGCATGGGATGCATTTCCATTTGATAGTGTCCTCTTTAATTTCTCTTAGGAGTGTCTTGTAGTTTTCAGAGTACAGGTCTTTCACTTCCTTCGTTAGGTTTATTCCTAGGTATTTTATTCTTTTTGATGCAATTGTGAATGGAATTGTTTTTCTGATTTCTTTTCTGTTAGTTCATCATTAGTGTATAGGAAAGCAACAGATTTCTGTGTGTTAATTTTGTATCCTGCAACTTTGCTGAATTCAGATATTAGTTCTAGTAGTTTTGGAATGGAATCTTTAGGGTTTTTTATGTACAGTATCATGTCATCTGCAAATAGTGACAATTTGACTTCTTCTTTACCAATCTGGATGCCTTGTATGTCTTTGTTTTGTCTGATTGCTGTGGCTAGGACCTCCAGTACTATGTTGAATAACAGTGGAGAGAGTGGGCATCCCTGTCTTGTTCCCGATCTTAGATGAAAAGCTTTCAGCGTCTCGCCATTAAGTATGATGTTAGCTGTGGGTTTGTCATATATAGCCTTTATGATGTTGAGGTACTTGCCCTCTATACCCATTTTGTTGAGAGTTTTAATCAGGAATGGATGCTGAATTTTGTCAAATGCTTTTTCAGCATCTATGGAGATGATCATGTGGTTTTTGTTCTTCTTTTTGTTGATGTGGTGGATGATGTTGATGGATTTTCGAATGTTGTACCATCCTTGCATCCCTGGGATGAATCCCACTTGATCATGGTGTATGATCCTCTTGATGTATTTTTGAATTCGGTTTGCTAATATTTTGTTGAGTATTTTTGCATCTACGTTCATCAGGGATATTGGTCTGTAATTTTCTTTTTTGGTGAGGTCTTTGCCCGGTTTTGGTATTAGAGTGATGCTGGCTTCATAGAATGAGTTTGGAAGTATTCCCTCCTCTTCTATTTTTTGGAAAACTTTAAGGAGAATCGGTGTTATTTCTTCTCTATATGTCTGGTAGAATTCAGAGGTGAATCCATCAGGCCCAGGGGTTTTGTTCTTGGGTAGTTTTTTGATTACCAATTCGATTTCGTCACTGGTGATTGGTCTGTTTAGTTTTTCTGTTTCTTGCTTGGTCAGTCTTGGAAGGTTGTATTTTTCTAAGAAGTTGTCCATTTCTTCTATGTTTTCCAGCTTGTTAGCATATAGATTCTCATAATATTCTCTTATGATTCTTTGTATTTCTGTGGGGTCCGTCGTGATTTTTCCTTTCTCATTTCTGATTGTGTTTATGTGTGTAGATTCTCTTTTTCTCTTAATGAGTCTGGCTAGGGGTTTATCTATTTTGTTTATTTTTTCAAAGAACCAGCTCTTGGTTTTATTGATTTTTTCTATTGTTTTATTCTTCTCAATTTTATTTATTTCTTCTCTAATCTTTATTATGTCCCTCCTTCTGGTGACTTTGGGCCTCATTTGTTCTTCTTTTTCCAATTTCAGTAATTGTGTCTTTAGACTATTCATTTGGGAATGTTCTTCCTTCTTTAAATAGGCCTGGATTGCAATATACTTTCCTCTTAGAACTGCCTTTGCTGCGTCCCACAGAAGTTGTGGCTTTGTGTTGTTGTTGTCATTAGTCTCCATATATTCTTTGATTTCTGTTTTGATTTGGTCGTTAACCCATTGATTAATTAGGAGAGTGTTGTTAAGTCTCCATGTATTTGTGAGCCTTTTTGATTTCTTTCTAAAATTTATTTCTAGTTTTATACCTTGGTGATCTGAGAAGTTGGTTGGTAGGATTTCAATATTTTTGAAATTACTGAGGTTCTTTTTGTGGCCTAGTATGTGGTCTATTCTGGAAAATGTTCCATGTGCACTTGAGAAGAATGTGTATCCTGTTGCTTTTGGGTGTAGAGTTCTGTAGATGTCTGTTAGGTCCATCTGTTCTAGTGTGTTGTTCAGTGCCTCTGTGTCTTTACTTATTTTCTGTCTGGTTGATCTGTCCTCTGGAGTGAGTGGTGTGTTGAAGTCTCCTAAGATGAATGCATTGCTGTCTATTTCCTCCTTTAATTCTGTTAGTATTTGTCTCACATATGCTGGCGCTCCTGTGTTGGGTGCATATATATTTATAATGGTTATAGCTTCTTGTTGGACTAACCCCTTTATCATTATGTAATGTCCTTCTTTATCTTTTGCTACTTTCTTCGTTTTGAAGTCTATTTTGTCTGATACAAGTACTGCAACACCTGCTTTTTTCTCTTTGTTGTTTGCATGAAATATCTTTTTCCATCCCTTCACTTTTAGTCTGTGTATATCTTTGGATTTGAGGTGAGTTTCTTGTAGGCAGCATATAGATGGGTCTTGCTTTTTTATCCATTCTGTTACTCTGTGTCTTTTGATTGGTGCATTCAGTCCATTTACATTTAGGGTGATTATTGATAGGTATGTACTTATTGCCATTGCTGGCTTTAGATTCGTGGTTACCAAGGGTTCAAGGGTTGCTTCTTTACTATCTAACAATCTAACTTAACTTTCTTGTTAAGTTATTGTAAACACAGTCTGATGTTTCTTTCTTTCTCTCCCTTCTTATTCCTCCTCCTCCATTCTTTCTATAATAGGTGTTTTATTCTTTGCCTTTAGTTGGTATTTGGATGGTCTGCTTTCTTTGCTATGATTTTATTTTCTCTGGTGACATCTTTTTAGCCTTAGGTGTGCTTCCATCTAGAGCAGTCCATTTAAGATATCCTGTAGTGGTGGTTTATGAGAGGCAAACTCTCTCAACTTTCGTTTGTCTGGAAATTGTTTAATCCCTCCATCATATTTAAATGATAATCGTGCTGGATACAATATTCTTGGTTCGAGGCCCTTCTGTTTCATAACGTTAAATATATCATGCCATTCTCTTCTGGCCTGTAAGGTTTCTGTTGAGAAGTCTGATGATAATCTGATGGTTTTCCTTTGTAGGTGATCTTTTTTCTCTCTCTAGCTGCCTTTAATACCCTGTCTTTATCTTTGATCTTTGCCATCTTAATTATTATGTGTCTTGGTGTTGTCTTCCTTGGGTCCCTTGTGTTGGGAGATCTATGAGCTTCGGTGGACTGCGAGACTACTTCCTTCCCCAGCGAGGGAAAGTTTTCAGCAATTATTTCTTCAAAGACACTTTCTATCCCTTTTTCTCTCTCTTCTTCCTCTGGTACTCCTATAATGCGAATATTGTTCCGTTTGGATTGGTCACACAGTTCTCTTAATATTCTTTCATTCCTAGAAATCCTTTTATCTCTCTCTGCCTCAGCTGCTCTGTACTCCTGTTCTCTGTTTTCTATTCCATTAACAGTCTCTTGCATCTCATCCATTCTGCTGTTAAGCCCGTCGATCGCTTGTCTGATTTCTGTATTGTCTTTCCTCAGTTCCCTCACTTCCTCCCTCAGCTCTTGCACATTTCTCTGTAGGTCCATCAGCATGGTTATGACTTTTATTCTGAATTCTTTTTCAGGGAGGCTGTGCATTTCCATCCCTTCAGACTCCCTCTCTGGGGTTGTCTGGTTGATTTTGGTCTGAACCATATTCCTCTGTCTTTTCATGGCTGTATAATTTGGTCACTGATAGTTGCCACGTATGTCAGCTGGGCTCTTTAAGACTTTAAAAAGAGAAGAAGAAAAAAAAGAGAAAGCAAAGAGAAAAAAGAAAAATAAATAAATAAATAAAGAAAGAAAGAAAGAAAAGAAAAAACAAAAACAAAACAAAAAACAAAACAAAACAAAAGAACAAAAAAAAATGCCCACCGGACGTAGATTCTGTGGGAATGCTCTAGGTGGCGCTATTGCCCCACTATTCCACAGCTGTGACTGTGCCGCTCCGCAGGGCCCTTTATCGCTCTGGCAGGGGTGGGAACGAATAGGAGGCTGTTGATCTCAGTGAGAAGTGTTAAGTATGGCTACGCTTCCTCAGTCGCCAGCTAAGGCGTCTGAAACTCCCCAGGACTCCCAGCCTGCTGGGCTGAGTGTGCTGGGGCGATCCGGCTCCTCCGCTGGGCTCCTGTCTCTTTAAGACCGCTGAAGAAAGCGCGCACTTTTTTTTTTTTTCCTTCCCGGGAGCCGGCTGCAAGCACCCTGGCGTGTTCCCCGCTCAGATCCTGCCCCTCTGTCTCTCCAATCTCCGCTGCACTGCGCAATGTGGGTCAGCGCTCCCCACGCAGATCACCGGGGCTGGCTACTTTGCGGGGTGTGCTTCCACTCCCTCCCGGCTCTGAATCCTCTCCTCCCGCTGGGGCGGGGGAGGGCTCGGGTCCCGCCGGGTTGCGGCTCCGTATCTTACCCGCCTCTTGGGGTGCCGAGTCCTCTCGGGTGTAGCTGCACGCTGTGTGCTTTCCTGTGTATTTTCGTCTCTCTTTTAGGAATAGATGTATTTTCTGTGTTTTCGTAGATAAATATAGTGTTGGGAGATTTCTGCCGCCCTGCTCACACCGCCATCTTCCCGCTATCCTTGATCTTTGCCATTTTAATTATTATATGTCTTGATGTTGTCTTCCTTGGGTCCCTTGTGTTAGGAGATCTGTGCATCTCGATGGCTTGAGAGACTATCTCCTTCCCCAGATTGGGGACGTTTTCAGCAATTACCTCCTCAGTGACCCTTTGTATCCATTTTTCTCTCTCTTCTTCTTCTGGTACCCCTATTATGCGAATATTATTCTGTTTGGGTTGGTTACACAGTTCTCTCAATATTCTTTCATTCTTAGAGATTCTTTTTTCTCTCTGTGCCTCAGCTTCTTTGTATTCCTCTTCTCTAATTTCCATTCCATTTACCATCTCTTCTACTACATCTAATCTGCTTTTAAATCCCTCTGTTGTATGTTTCATTTCAGGTATGGAATTCGTTAATGATTGAATCTCTGACTTAATTTCGTTCCAGAGTTCTTGAATATTTTTCTGTACCTCCATAATCATGTTTATAATTTTTTTTTGAACTCTTTCAGGAAGATTGGTGAGTTCAGTTTCATTTGGCCCTTTTTCAGGGTTTTTTGAGATTTTGGTCTGAACTATGTTCTTTTGATGTTTCATATGTCTGTGTGGTGCCCACTAGTGCCCAGAAACTCCAGTCTCTGGAACTGCTCAGCTCCTAGAGTGAGGTTGGGGGTTGTAGGGGAGCAGAGCTGGTTCCTGGGGGGAGGAAAGATCTGTTTCCTGATTCCAGTCTGCGGTGCCTGTCTCCAGTGTCAGAGCCAGTGGGCCAAGCACATGCGTGTAAGCCTCTCTCCTTTGTATCTCTAGCTGTTGTAGACGGGGCCTCCCTGTGGCTGGCCTTATGCCAGCACACTGACTGCGGTTTGCGAGCAGGTGCTTGCAGGCCAGTAGGAAGGCTTGGCAGGCTGTGTGTCACCATGGGGGGCCTCAGAGCTGAGTAGGCAGTCAGTGGAATGGAGCACCTGAAGTTCCTCAAAGTTCCCAACCAGCTGAGCAGTGCACCCAGACAACCTTGTCCAGCTCTCCCTTCTCCTGTGCAGCAAGCTCCATGCAAACCCCGCCCCTTCAGCAGCCCTCTAGCTGCTAGGAAGCCTCTCAGACCGCCTGCCCTTCCTCTGATACAGAGTGGCTGGGTGTGGGTCACATCCTCCACAAATGGCCAGAATGTCAGTTTCCCAAGCACTCCGCCCATCCGAGCTCCCCAACGGCCAGAGCACCACACAATATAGGCTTCTGTTCCCAAAGCAGATCTCCAGGGCTGGATGTTCAGCAGTCCCAGGCTTCCACCCCCTCCCCGCTCTGTTTCTCTTCCTCCCGCTGGTGTGCTGGGGTGGGGGAAGGGCTTGGGTCCCTCCGGATTAAGGCTTTTGAACATTACCCTGTTTCGTGTGGTCTGCTCTGTTCATGAGGTCTGTATGCAGTCTGGTTCAGCCTTCTTTCTTCTTACTGTTTTACGGTTAGTTGTATTAATTAACTATACTTTTTTACTATTTGTGGTTTTGGGAGGAGTTCTCTGTGTCATCTCTCACGCCACTATCCTGAATCCCTCCAAGGCTCATCCTTCTGCATTTTAAGTGTGTTTATTAATATGAAAACATTTGATTTTATTATTAGTCCCTTGTAGTTAAAATGTTATCTGAGAATAACACATGCCTCACTTCTAGTGTTTTCTACATGGTGATAACACAAGTATGCATTGGAAATCGGTGAGAACCAAAACATTAACAAGGAAAACCTATTTATTTTTATATGCTTTGATAGTTGTCAGCAAATAGAGTTTAGCTGTTATTTCAAGTAATGGCAAAGTGAATAGGTAATAGTTATTGAAATATTTTATAATATTGTAGTCATTTATTATGTACCATGTTTATTAAAATGATTGTTTTGCCTTGCTGCATCCCTCTCTCATCCCCAGTATTTTGATTATGTAGCAGAAGAATGAGATTTGGTGAGAAATTTAAACATTGGGTCTTGGTCTGTTACAGATCTTAACAGTCTTTATTGTCCTTTGAGATTCTCCCTCTCATTTATTGGAGAAGAGCAATTAGCACAATATAGCTAGTGGCAAATTTAATTGGAATATAGTTCTCCTGATACTTTTCTCTCTTTTTTCCTCCTCTGCTTCTTGAAAAGTGTAACTTAACATGAAAAACAAAAAAAGCAATACCTGTCCTGGAGAGCTGTGCTGGTCCTGCAACAGCTGCCCTACTCTGTTCCCTGGACCAGAAAAACTCATCCAAACTCAAAATTGAAAATGAAATCTGTCACCTTACAATCATTTTTCCAAAAATCACTTTATGGCCTTGCCTTTTTTTCTTATCAGTAGACTGAGATGTTTTCACCCCTTTTTTCCCCAAACATGAACACTCCTAGAGTTATCAATCATTCCTTAGCAATAATCACTTCTATTTACTTCAGGCTGAGTAGTGCCAGGATCACTGACAGCTCATAGGATATGGAGAAAAGGCAGAAGGAAATGCAGATGGGGCAGCTGGTTACCTTTAAGTGAGAATGTGCTTAAAACCTTATTTATTGTTTCTCTGATTTAACCATTAGTCTGTTCTGTTGAAGAGTAGAAAGTATATTCTCTTTCATGGAAACATTTTCTAATTCAAGAATCAACTAAAACCTAAAGAAAATACTAAGCTTCATTACAATATTCCTTCTGTTTCAAACTATGAACCTGATATCTTACAGCCTTCTGAGATCTCTGGTGGTTATATGAAATAAGTTGGAGGGGTAGAGGGGGAATATTTTATTTTCTATTTCTTCTCAAAATAAGATATATAGAGAAATACGCAACAAGACCTTGCTTCAAGGCTGGAGCACAGAACAATTCACAGAAGTCTTTTTGTTGCACTGGGCTCTGAAAAACGTTGCAGTAATTATGGTAATATCAACAAGTAGAGTTTAATTAGGTTTTAGGTAATTATAGTGTGGCTTGCAGATAACAACTTTACTAGTTTTTAATGGTGACATTTTTTTGGTTTTGACATTTAAGAATTTTTGTATGCTTGCTTTTCACTTTGCTTTCAGTCTGAAAAAAAAATTGTACCTTTGACATTATTTCACTGTTAGTACCTTGTGCCTTTTCTAGCGATTTTTTGTTGCTTTGTTAAAATATGATTGACTATTTGAGTTAGAGTCTTATTCAAAAGTTACACAGAATTAACCTAAAGATTGTATTTGCTGAAACTGAAAGCTTCTAATTTTAATTCATAGCAATTTGATGCTGCCATATTAAAAAAATCTGACAGCATAAAAAAAACAAGCTGTCAGAGCAGAACACAGAGTAGCTTACAAAGTTAAGCACTTAAAAGCTAAAAGCCAGGGATTGGCAATGATCAGCCTACACTTTTACACAAAAGCTCAGCAACATTGATTTTATTTCTTAGTCACAATGGCTCAACATTAAAGCAAGCTATGGCTTGATTTCTAGGTTACAGTTTAGTTTGTGGTTAAAACCGCTCATTGAAAGAGGTTAGAGTTGAAACCACTGTAGGGGTTGAATCACAGTAAATGCCAGACTTCTGATGTCAGGTTTTTTTCTGGCATGAGAGTTTTGATACTCCATACTTAATTTTTTTCACCTCTTTGATTTTGCTGAGAGCAGTGGATTTTGGCAAAATGTGGATCACCCTTTGAATATGCCATGCTCTTAAGAAGTGGTAAGATTTTGCATATGTGAGTTTCTTCATCAGAATTGTATATTCTCATAGATTACATTTTTCCTTAAGAAAGTAAAAGAATAATTTTATTACATTTAATGAAGCTGGAAAACATGTCTCAGTAAATATTCTTCCAACATGATAAAATAAAAAGAAATTGTAGAAAATGATATTCATTTGTAAAGGAATAAACCCTTAGTTATCCCAAGTGATATGTTCTTTCCATGACACATTTACAAAATTAAGATTTCTCTATTTTCTGGTCATGATTGGCTGTATGACAATCTACTCCAAACTTAAACCACACCCATTTTATGATGGTCGTGGTTTCTTTAGATCAGGAATCAGGAGAGGACAAAGCAGATGGCTTGTTTCTGCTCCACAATACCTGAGGCCTCAGCTGGGAAGGTTGGTGGTGACTCGAGGGCTGGGAACTGGAGTCATCTGAAGGCCCGTTCACTCAGGTGACTGAAACTTGGGCTGGGAGGACTTGAAGGCTGGAACTACTGATTTGAAAGCCTTTTGGAGATGCTTGGCTTCCTCGCAACATGGTGGTCTCAGAGTAGTCAGACTTCTTAAAAGGTGGTCTTGGACTCAGCATGAGTGCCCCAGTGAACAAGGCAAAAGCTGCATCCCCTTTTATACTTGATCTCGGAAACCATGCAGCATCACTTCAGTTGTATTTTAGTGGTTAAAAGGAAGGCTATTGTCAGCCCAGATTCAAGGGGAAAGGACAAAGACCCCCATCTCTCAATGGAAAGAGTGTCAAAGGATCTATATGTTTTAAATCTTCCACAGTCTGCCCCTTGGTCAAAATTATTTATAGTACTCTGACATTCAAAATACACCCCCTCCCAAGATGCCCCAGTGTCTCATCCCTTTATGACTTCAGGTTCAGGTTTGAGGTTCAGGATCTCATCATCTAAGTTCAAGTGACATTCCTTAACTAGAGTTCCTTAGTAAAGATTCCATTTTTTTTTTAAGTTCAGCCTTTTCTACCCCACCAAAAAAAGGGGGGGGGAAAGAATTTTAGGAAAGTCGGGGGTACCATTTTTGTTTAAAAACTGCTAACTTTAGTGCTAGACAATGTCATGTGGCAATTACACTACATCATTTTCATTTTGTAAGTTTCAGAAACCTATTCTGATTTTAAAAGTGCAAAAGAAGTTAATCTATTATTGGAAGAGAAGTTTCAGGAATCTGGTTGTATTTTTGGATTTGAAAGTGTTTAGAGTTTGGTTACCATACTAATCTTTGTTAACTGAGAAAGGTTTTAGGTTTCAGTAAGAATTAAAAATGGTTAAAATATTATATTTGTCTACTATTCTACTACAAGCCATGATTGAATGAGGCATGTCAGTTGACACCAAAATTAATGGGGCTTACCCCAAAATTAACAAGGCCTTTCCTCTTTGGGTAGAATTCAAAGACCCCTTGGTGAATGCTTCAGCCAGTTTCTTACAGTGGAACAACTTTCTTCCCAAGGAAAGCATTGGCATGTAGAAAAGAAAGGGATGGTGTTATTTATTTCTAGTTCTTTTTTAAGGTTGACTGCTTCTTTAGGTTCAACTTCATACAGCAAATTAAAATTTTATCAGAAGATTTTGAAGTTCTTTATAGTCAAATGTTATCACTGCTTATAGGAAAATTTCACCTTCACTAGCCTTGTAGCTATAGTGGCCATGGGTGTAGAATAGGCAAGGGTTAAAATACTGATCCTTTCTTTCCCTCCTTCCCCATTTTGAAACATTGTGGTAAATGGGCACTGTCCTTAACTTCTGGTGGGAGTGAAATATGGCCTTATGGTTCTATCTATAAAAATGTAAAATATCTGTATCTTCTGACACATCAGAAATATTTTACACAAAGATAATGTGTAAGGATGTTCATTACAGAATTCCTTTTTAAAAATTAGAAACAAATGCCACCAATTGGGGAATGATTAAAGAGATAATGGTTTACATATCTTAGATTACTTCACAGTGGTTACATAAAATGAGGTATATCACTATTTACTCACAAGAAAATATTTCTATGACCTGTTACAGGAGAAATAGCATATAGAATGATCCCATCTATAAAAAAATCCCTGTATTTGTATATATGTAAGTAAATGCATAGAGAAAGGTCTCAGTAGGTACATATTAGACTACCAATCATGGTTATCTGGGGAAGAGACTAAAATGCATTAATATATTTTGTAATTAAAAATTATTTGATGGGGTGGGAGGAATGCAGAGAATTGGAATTGTTCTTTCTCTCTGGCTGATATCTAAAAATGGGCTGCTTAGAAATTAGGTATCCCAGAAAAAATTATTGCAAATAATTATGGGAGAATGAATTTGTATTCAGAGAGACCAGGTGAATCTGATATACAGTTTTAAATCATGTCCAGTAAAGTCTATGTTTCATAGACATGCTGTTTTGTAAAATGAGAATTGGTCAAAGAAAAGTTTTTCCTCTAATCTTACATTTTTGCATCTTGTTCCTAATGGGAAGGAGGATAAATTGTGAAATGTTTTAGCTTCTTTGATTATTAATAGTACGAATGAATGCCTGCTGTGTGCTTAATATTGAAACAAATTCCGTGGAGAGATAGGAATACATAACAAGGTCTCTCACTTAAAGAGTTTTCAGTGTGTTGGGGGAGGTAGCTAATCCATGAAACAACTAACAACACAAGAACAAGTATAATTAAATGCCAGCTTATAGTAAAAACAATATGTGGCCATGAGTCCAGTTTACAGGGAGATCAATAAGATCTTGATAGACTGGCCGGGAAAGCTTCATGAACAAATGTGTTGGATTCAATATGGAATAAAAATGTATTCCATGAGCAAAACAGCATGGACAGTCACATATCTTGGGGGTAAGAATGACCATATCATGCGTCTTTGTCCAAAGGAAACAAGCTAACTGGAACAAGGTCAGTAAAGATCTTAAAAGAATGGTTATTTAATAGGAGTCAGTTGAGTATGATTCTCTGTCACTAACTGGTTGGTGACTTTAACAAGTAACTTCACATACCTTAATGCTGGAGTTCATGCTGCCTACTCTCCAATGGCTCCTATTGCTGCCTCCTGTGTCTTTCTCTTTGTCTTTTTTTTTGTTTTCTTAATAAGGATGGCTGTTGAAAACTTCAAACCACCATGCTGTTTTTCCACAATTAAGCTCATTTTCTCACTTGATGAAGAAGATGAGCCTCACAATGTATAGTGTCCAAATGTCTTAACCTCTACAATAGTATAAACATCTTCGTGATTTAAAATTTTCAGAAAAGGATGGTATAAAGGTTCACAGTTTTTAAAATTAAAATGATTTTAGAATTATAGACTTTTTATCAAAAGGAATTACAAAACTATAGAATATTAGGAAAAATATGGACAATTTCAAAGAAAAAACTTTTAACTTTGTGTAGTTCTACCATGCAGAAATAACTTGTTTTGATATGTTTTCTTTCCACTTTTTGCATGCATGTTTTTTACATTGTTGAAATCATACAAAATGCAGATTTTGTTATCTTGCTTTTTTTAATGTAACATTGTAACTTAGTCTTTCACATCTTAAAATTTTTGTAATGTAATTTGTAATTTCAGTAGGTACAGAATACAGCAGAATATAGACATACGACAGAATTCAATCATGTTTTGAACATCTGTTACATATCAGTCACCGTGCTTAGTATCTTACACACATTAGTTTTAACCCTCAGAGTAACCCTATCAGATATTTGCCATTATCCCCACATTATGGATGAAAAAATAGACTTAACTTGACTAGAGTGACAGAGATCATAAAATCTTTGTTTTTTTCTATTACATTATCATACTGTCAATTTAAATAATTATTCGTCTCTCCTTGAACATACAGGTTGTCCCCATTTTTGGCCATTTAGAAAAATGGCTAATTAACATAGTTCATCATAGATTATTTTCTGCCAACCCAACTTTTAGGTAATATTTGTTTCATATTTAGTGTCATAGTGCAGTGATAGCAGTAGTAAATATTCTTGCCCTTTCTTATTTTTTTTCTTGTTCCTATAGTTTTATTGAATGAGTAAAATGATAAATACAAAATTGATTCATCCAGGAATTTCAAAGAAACAACAAAAACATCCCAAAGTATCAGCTCTTATGCTCTTTGGGACACAACATTTCATACATGGGAAAAAAGAACCTGAAGGATGTACAACTGACCAAAGAGAATAAAATCCAGGTTCCTGACTTTACATTTTGATCCCTTCCTGTTCTTGAGAGTCTTTATATTTTATTTTTATATTGCATATTCTAGCAAATTCTGCTTCTAAATGGTTGGCAAAATTCTTAAGACTCCAAGCTTAAATTAGGAAGTTATATCAATCAGAAATAGTCTATAAGCCCTATTAAAAAAATAGCAAACTGTTGCCTTATTTCTAATCTCTAGCTTTTCTGGGGCTTTGTAAAGTCATCCAGTCCTATGCTTTTCTTTTTTCCCCTCCAAAATGACACATCTCACCAGAGTGTCTTCTGAAAGACAACTAGTGAAGCATCCTTAGGTAATTTTGAAGGCACTTTAAAGACAAAATTAATTTGTCTTTGCTAAGTGGTAGTTACTGTTGTTGCTTTGGAATTAGTTTTCTGCCTATTGGAATTTTACTTAATCAGAACCGCAAATTCTTGGCCCAGTTTCCAAACACTGTTATAAGTAAGTAATGTAAATGAGTACGGCATACCTCTGAAATCGCAAGAATTGAAATGGTTGCTAAGTTACTCTGCATTATAGTTGACTAGATTTATGGTATAGAATTATCAGAGTGTTTTCATTGTAATGTCTAATTCTTACCTTGAAAATGTAAAAGGTAAAAATTAGCTCCACTTAGTTATTTCTTATAACTTCAATCACTAATTTTTTTTAGCAGGAGAGAAAGATGCAGTTGAGTGATAACTAAATAAGGGTTATGAGGCATAGTGACTGGCCTCCCAGTGTTTCAAGGCTATAGTATTGTTTTCTGTAAGTATTTCAGTAATGTTTCATCTAAGAAAGTTATTCATACAACTTTTTGAAAAATAGTCAAAGCAAAAAGAGACAAACATTGGGAGGTTGCTTAAAATGGAAAGGCATCAAAATATTTGACTCCAAAAAGTTAAGTGTGACACAAGCATCACTTTTATAATTTCTAACATTGATGATACTGTTTAATTTAAAACTAGAGGCTACATTTGACATTTTAACCTGGCCCATCTAAAAATGTTTTAGCAAGTTATAACTTGAAGTCAGAAAAGAAATTAACCAGGCATGACAAAGAAATACATTGAACTAATTAATTTCTCTTTACTGTTGCCTCTTTTTTTCTTTTTGTATCAAAATGAACTTATTTTATAATGTATATTGTTTGGGAAATCAAATTCGATTTAAACCTATTGTGACAGCCAATAACAGTACATTCATCCATGCAGCTTATATGTTGCTTGCCATGTAGTCTGAGTAATAAAACTAGAAAAGGCCTATTTTAATGCTCAGATTTCAGTAGTGGCCAATTTGTGTACAAGCTCAATATGCTTAGATAATAACAAAGACAATGATTTTTGCTTTTGTTTGTAATATTTATTTTGAGAAATTTTTTTACCATCAAGTCAGCTTTTCAGAGTAATTTTGGAATGTTTATACTTAAAACTAATGGAAAATATTGAACCTTCTGTTCTCACAAAATAGTCATACATTTTATATTTTAAATAATACCATTTTAGAAACTTGGAAATTTCTACTTCAAAATTACATGGTCATTTTTATACCATGTTATAACCAGTTGTTTTATATTGGATCATTATCACATAGATACAAATGGGGGATAACTGGTAAAAATTTATATACTACTTTGATGTTACTCAATTAAGCTTTATCTAGAGGTTAATTTGTTGTTATAGTATGCCAATACTTTCTAATCATTCATTTTTAATGAATGACTTACAGCTGCGTATTTCATTATTTCCCTAAGACAAGTGGGCATGAGAATGGTCTCAATTTTGTCCTAATTAATAGAGTGTAGGGTGTAGTTTCTTAGTACTAGAAGTTAAAGATATTGGTGAAATAGTAATTCATAAGTATCTGGTTGATAGCCTAGGACAGTAACAGGTTCATCAAATTAAAAAAAATAACTTTTTTTTGTTTACAGGAAACCTGTCTAGTTTAAGTCGTCTTGGTTTGAGATATAACAGACTGTCAGCAATACCCAGATCACTGGCAAAATGCAGTGCACTTGAAGAATTAAATTTAGAGAACAATAACATTTCTGCTTTACCAGAGGTAAGAAGTGGATTATGGAAAACTCTTGAAACAAGTCTGCAAGACAATGAAGGGAAAACTAGTAAATCTTTAGAGCTAGGTAAATAATTTGATGATTGAGATTTGCTTAAATAATGAGTATGCTGCAGATATACAGACATCATTAAGATAAAAATCCAGAGCAGAAAGAATAGGCATGATTATAGGAGCATAATAATTTGTTTGGTTTTTAATGTGCAGAAGGGAGAAACTAAGGTGGAAAATCAGTGTGCTACATTCACCTTTAGCACCATGTGAATCTTTCTCACGTCATTTTGGGAACTGTCAATAAAAGCCATAAAGGAAAAGCTGCATGGCTGGTTTTAAAATTCAACTCCCCAACCCAGTTCAGTTATAAAAAACAAAAGGCACTGTAGAAAGATAGTAAATGAAAAGAATGAACTAAATGAAACTATTAATCAGATTAATATTAGCTGTCACACTCCTGTGACCTAAATTATTACCCTGCTTATACAGTAATATTAAAGGTAAATACTATTCAGCATATACCAATCAACAAAATCTGTTATTTTTAACACATTACTTTTAATTTTGATTTCGTTGGATCTTTAAGAAAAATTATTTTGTTTCGAGTTTAATTGGGCAAGATGCAATACTCTTCTTTTTAAATTGACTTTCCTAACTTTATTTTCACTCTTGCCTTTCCTTCTTTTGCTACCTACTATTTTAACATACCAAGCAACTTGTATGTTTGCTTCTGCTTATTCAAGCATAATGTCTTATTGTTGTATTTTAACAAATAAAAGAATGGAATTGTGGACCTACGGATTGATTGAGCTTTGGAAAGTCTTTTTTTCCTAACAATTAAAATATCTTACATAAATCGCCCTATTAAAACTGGACAGCTACATGTAAAAGAGTGAAACTGGATTACTGTCTAAACCCATACACAAAAATAAACTTAAAATAGATCAAAGACCTGAATGTAAGTCATGAAACCATAAACTCTTAGAAAAAAATATAGGCAAAAATCTCTTGGACATAAACACGAGCAACTTCTTCATGAACATATCTCCCCGGGCAAGGGAAACAAAAGCAAAAATGAACAAGTGGGACTGTATCAAACAAAAGCTTCTGTACAGCAAAGGACACCATCAGTAGAACCAAAAGACATCCTTCAGTATGGGAGAATATATTCATAAATGACATATCCGATAAGGGGTTGACATCCAAAATATATAAAGAGCTCACACACCGCAACAAAAAAAAAGCAAATAAGCCAATTAAAAAACGGGCAGAGGAGCTCAACAGACACTTCTCCAAAGAAGAAATTCAGATGGCCAAACAGGCACATGAAAAGATGCTCCACATTGCTAATCATCAGAGAAATGCAAATTAAAACCACAATGAAATATCACTTCACACCAGTTAGGATGGCCAACATCCAGAACACAAACAACAACAAATGTTGGTGAGGATGTGGAGAAAGGGGAACCATCCTACACTGCTGGTGGGAATGTAAACTAGTTCAACCATTGTGGAAAGCAGCATGGAGGTTCCTCAAAAAGCTAAAAGTAGAAAAACCATTTGACCCAGGAATTCCACTCCTAGGAATTTACCCTAAGAATGCAGCAGCCCAGTTTGAAAAAGACATATGCACCCCTATGTTTATCTCAGCACTATTTACAATAGCCAAGAAATGGAAGCAACCTAAGTGTCCATCAGTAGATGAATGGATAAAGAAGTGGTACATATACACAATGGAATATTATTCAGCCATAAGAAGAAAACAAATCCTACCATTTGCAACAACATGGATGGAGCTAGAGGGCATTATGCTCAGTGAAATAAGCCAGGCAGAGAAAGACAAGTATCATATGATTTCACTCATCTGTGGAGTATAAGAACAAAGAAAAAACTGAAGGAACAAAACAGCAGCAGACTCACAGAACCCAAGAATGGACTAACAGTTACCAAAGGGAAAGGGACTGGGGAGGATGGGTGGGAAGGGAGGGATAAGGGGGGGAAAGGGGCATTACGGTTAGCACATGTGATATAGCGGAGGGGGTGGGACATGGGAAAGGCAGTATTTACAGAGAAGACAAGTAATGATTCTATAGCATCTTACTATGCTGATGGACAGTGACTGTAATGGGGTATGTGGGGGAGACTTGATAATAGGGAGTCTAGTAACCATAATGTTGTTCAAGTGATTGGACATTAACAATACCAAAAAAAAAAACCCCACAGCATGTAAAAAAAAATAATAATAAAAAATAAAGTAGAAAAAAATCGGCCTATTATGTTTAGACTATTACAAGTTTTTCCAGGTGTGTGTACTTGAATTAAGAATAAAGGTGCTTTGGATGAGTGTTTTTCAGATTTATGCTTTGATTTATAAAAAACAATTTTGAGTAGGTGAAGCTACAGGCTTTTAACAATGAGTTTATAAAGTAAATTTATTCCATTTGTTTCTTAGGGATACAGAAATAAAGTAGCACTTATTAATTTGACATGCTAATCTGGGTGTTTGAGTTTTCAGAAAGCAGTTTTGGTCAGAGTACAAAAATGAATTTCCCCGGATTGTAGTTTCTAGGCTGTACCAGTCCACTAAAACTATGACAGCATCTCTTCTGTGGCAAAGAGTACCATTATTAGTAGCAATGTAAATGGGATAAGGAATAGACTCCATGTATTGTATATATAGCCCTGACAACTAGACTGTCTTTCTGTGATAGTAATAATTTAGAATCATCAAAATAGGTTCTTCTCTTGAGTGTCATCCCCTTTTCTGATTCATATCCACAATGCAAACAACTTACACATTACTTAGATATTGTTGGGATTCGTTTAGGGTGTGATTTGTGAGTTTAAGTAATATTGACTGGTTTTACAATGTCAATATGCCTAAATACAAAGACTGGAGGAATATCAAATTTTGCAAAATGAGAAATTAAAAAAATTTTAAATGTATCTAGTCTTATTGTCAATGAATAATTATTGGTTTAGTATACAGACATTGTGCTAAGTACTTTCACTTATAATACTTTTGACAGAAATAAGTCAGGATTTATTTTTGGTGAGAGAATTATAAAGAGGACAGCTCTCTTCATTCTGGTTGTAGAAGAAGGGACGCGTGTGTGTGTGTGTGTGTGTGTGTGTGTGTGTGTGTGTGTGTGTGTGTTTAAACTGGCCCGTTTTCAGATAGAGAAGCTATTCAGGAAACCTTTGATTGGCCTTGTCCAGATATGGGAAAACATTAAGTCTTACTTAAAAATAATTTAAGTGCTTTGAAAACAGCATATTCCTAATGCAAATATGTAATTATCTGCATTATAATAAGCACAATAAGGAAAACTGAAAATCCATTAGACAGCACTTACTAGACATTCATGCTGGGTTAGACAAGAAAAATCAGGGAAGTGTTTTTCAATTGGGGTTCATTATAGTGCTGAAATCAGAACCAGTAAATTGTGTATTCTTCCATTTGAAGACTGTCTGAAGATGGACTAGTTTTAATGTAGACATAAGCACATAAGGAAAAGGAATTTAAGCACATATGTTCAAGTGCTCAAGGCATAAGGCTAGGAGCTCTATATGTATTATCCATTTAAATCCTCACTATAATCCTACTAGTTATTAGGGTATTCTTATCAAATAGGTTAGGAAATAAGACTTAAGGGAAGTTACTATTTTTGGACAGATTTATTGCCTTAAATATTTTCCTGTGGAATATTGTAAGAAAGATACTGATTATATAATTAGTTCACCAGAATTGGTAAGTAAAAGATCTAAGATGGGAACCCAGGTGTGTCTGACTCTAGAGCAATGATAAGCAACTCCCAAACTTTTTACAATGTGAACTAAGAGTGAAAGGTTGGAGAGGAACCTTGTTGTCCATTTTCTAGTATATTTGGGTATCACCATTTTTTTCATAGAAGAATGTCAATTCAATAAAGTCAGCTGCAAGAATAATAAAAATAACATTTTTTTGCCATGGGACTCAATAAAACTATTTTCAGTTATGTAGGATGTAGACATTTTTCTTGAATTGCCACGTGAAGTTTTCTTACCACTCTTATCTGTGTTTTCTTCCTTTTGTCTGTGTACACCAACAGACAGATGTTGAGTGGCTTCTTAATGTTCAGTATAAAGAACAAGTTTCAGTTCACTGTGTAATTAATTATACCTTCAGTTATTTGGTTATTTCATTCCTTCAGCTGGTGTTCCAAATCAACTGACACCTTAGAGACTGTCTTCAGTTTCCTCATGGTGAACAGCTGAAATTTGAACATGATTTGTTTAAAATTGAACACACATCTCACACTGCTTGTTTTCTCCCTGCTTGGGCTTTTACTTCAATCCAGAATGTTGTCTTCTACTTCTTTGAATATTTAAATGTTTTCTTTTTCTTTTTTTTTCACCCTTCAAGATCTAGCTCACTCAGGTTCCTTCCTCCTTTTCCAGTTATTCCAGTATTCTTTTCTTTGAATTTAAATAGAGAAGGGTCTTAAAATAAGCACTTGTTTTATGCTATATATTGTAAAGCTATTTATGTATTTTCTCTCTTTAAAAAGTCTTCACTACAACCTGTAAAATAAGGCATCATCATATTTACAGAGAAATAACTTGGCAAAATCACAAGCTACTAAGAGTCGAGATTCAAAACTGTTTTATAACCTACACCAGTGTAACGTTAATGAGCATGCAAATTACCTGAGAAGCTTGTTAAGATTCCTGTTATGATTCTGTAGGAGTGAGACCCAAGAATTTGCTTTTCTAACAAGCTCCTAGGGGGTACTGATGCTGCTCTTCCTTCAGCCAGAATTTGAATAGCAAGAGCCTATTCTATATAATATATTTTTTATTATATACAGTTATATATTATTTTCGTTTGCCCATCTGTGTGCTTTATTTCTCTGAACATTAGTGCTTATTATTCTTAATGGCAGAGACTCTTTTATAATTCCTGAACCATGTAGTTACATGGTGGGAGGCTGAAGAAAGGAGGTTTGGGGTTATTTGCTAAGTAAATACTGTTTGATAGGTGCATATTCCTTCAGAATGTTACCATATGGAAAAACAAATGTGTTATACAATATTAGAAAGTATTATCATTTTCTGACTTTAATATTCCTAAAAGGAACCATGATATTATTGAATAACAGCTTACTGTGTGCCAGGCATTATGTTAATCTTTAGTAATTTTGGGATAGCTACTTAACTAAGACCTGGATAGGATTGGTTACATAGCAAGTGGCAGAGCCAGGACTCAGGCCCAGACTGTTTGATAATGAAGTTTCTGCTCTATAGAGGTCTCAAAGTGGCCACTCATAACCCACAGATATGGTTTCTTTACTCAATATAGTGTTTTAAATCAATTGAAGTCAAATAATAAAAATAAGGAGAATTCATATAAGCAAATGAGTCTCTTGTTTCTTGTAAAATCTGGAAATCTAGACTACCATTGCTCCACATTCCTGCAAGCCAACAATTAGCTAGAGCCAAGTAGTGACTGTCCTTCCAGATAAGGTCTCCTAGGACTGATCCAACCAGTCTGTCATCTGTTACTTGCAGAACCCTTTGAGTCATTTGTGTTTGGGACTGCTGCTCTATACTGTATAGAGTAAGTCTTGTTACAGTTCTAATTCCTATGTTTCTTTAATTATTTCATTTTTTTACAGAGCCTTTTATCAAGTCTTGTGAAACTGAATAGTTTGACCTTAGCTAGAAATTGCTTCCAGTTATATCCAGTAGGTGGTCCATCTCAGTTTTCTACCATCTATTCCCTCAACATGGAACACAATCGAATCAATAAAATTCCATTTGGAATTTTCTCTAGAGCAAAAGTATTAAGTAAGCTGAATATGAAGGTAAGTCTCTGTATTGGGGGAAAAATGCTGCTTTTACTGTAATTTTAATGATGTTTATTGTTTATCAGTGTGGAGAATGGGTACTTGTTTCTTATTGATAAGGTCTAAGCTGATAACAAGGATATTCAGAGCAATTTATATTAAATAATAAGTATCTTAGAATTATGCAGTACACTTAGAATTTGTCCTGAAATAATCATGAATGTCCATAAAAGCATAGTCTTGGAGATAGTCATTGCAGAGCTTTCTGTTTAGTTGGTACCAACTTACTAATAGGCATTTCATTTTCTAAAAATACTATTATCTTCAATGGAAGACTATGAAACCATTAAAAATAATACAGTAGTTTAGAAGAATTTTAAATACCAGCTGAAACATTCTCACTTCATTAAGTAGAGAAAAGTTAAAGTAAATCTCTTTCCACACATAGTTTTTAAAAGCTGTTTTTAATGTGCTGAATTATATATTAAGTATCTTTAGATCTATATGTATTCATATAACCACTGCTTACCAAAATATAATGTTTATCTGAATATCAATAAATTATAATATTTATCAGAATTAATATAATTATTTATTTAAAATGTCTTTTTAAATATTTCCATTTTTCTTATTGAGGTATAATTGACATATGACATGTTAATTTCAGGTATATAGCATAATGACTCAACATTTGTATATATTGTTGGATGATCACCAGAGTTAAGTCTAGTTAACATCTTTTACCATACAGGACAGTTACAGGATATTTTTTTCCTGATGTAAACTTTTAAGATTTACTCTAACAATTTTCAGATATGCAATATAGTATTATTAATTATGGTTGCTGTACTGTACATCTCCATGACCTATTTAGACTGAAAATTTGTATCTTTTGACTCCTTTTACCCATTTTACCCAATCCCCAATCCCTGCCTCTGGCAACCACCAATCTGTTCTCTGTATCTATGAGCTTGCTGTTTATTTTTAACATTCCACAAATAAGTGAGACTGTATGATATTTGTCTTTCTCTGATGTATTTCATTCAGCATAAAGCCCTGAAGTGCCATCCATGTCACAAATGGGAAGATTTAATTCTCTTTTGTGGATGAATACTATTCTGTTTTCTATATATACCACAATTTCTTTATCCATTGATCCATCATAGGTTGCTTCCCTATGTTGGCTTTTGTAAATAATGCTGCAGTGAACATGGAGGTGCAGATATTTTTTTGAGGTAGTACTTCTGTTTTCTTCAGATAAATACCCAGAAGTAGAATTGCTGGTTCATAAGGTAGTTCTTTTTTTAATTTTTTGAGGAACCTCCATACTGTTTTCCATAGTGGTTGCACCAATTTGCAGTTCCACATCCTTGCCAGCACTTGTTATTTCTTGTCTTTTTGATACTAGCTATTCTAACAGGTGTGAGGTGATACCTCATTGTGGTTTTGATTTGCATTTCCCAGGTGGCTAGTGGTGTTGACATCTTTTTATGTACCTGTTGGCCATTTGTATAAATTGTACCTGTTGCAATTTCTATGTAGATCCTCTGCCCATTTTTAAATTGGATTGTGTTTTTGCTGTTGAGTAGTATGGGTTCTTTATATATTTTGTATATTAACCCCTTTTCAGATACATGATTTTCAAATTTTTTCTCCCAGTGGGTAATCTTTAGTGTCTTTTTTTGATTATTTGTATTCTTTACAGTAAATGAGTTTCACATTTGTAACAAGGAAAAATAAGTTTATTGCAAAAGGAGGAAAGAAATGAAAAATGATTTGTCCATTGATTTCATTTATGTAGGAATCCAAGAAACCTAGATTTCCTATTTCTAGGCACAGTGTTCTTTCTATTGTATCATACTACATTTTTTTGTCTCTGGCGAACCATTTCAACATAATTGTGGTTACTTAAACCACGGTCAAAATGTATAATTTCTTGATTCTATTCTACACTTATTCACAAATATATGTGTCTTATATGATAATTCTTTGGGAGTATAAAAAGTTAACTAGTGGAAATTCAAGGTAATATAGTCTTAAGTATAAAATTTTATTGCTAACTAGTCTGCTTATATATGAGTTTTACCAGTGGTTATGGCATTAATTCTATATGTTTAGTTTGTAGTAAGGGGCTTAGAATACAGCAGTCTAGGTATCTTCTAGTTTTTGCATTTGGTTATACATTTTTATGGGTATGATGTTATTGTAATACGTTAGCTTGGAAAGGCTTACTGTTTTTAGTGCAATAATAAAAATGTGCATAGCTCTCTGCCTTAATTTTTCATCAAACTCATGACAAATTTTTATCAAAACTTTAAGGAAATCAAAATGAAGCCTTACATTTTCTTCTTATAAAGCATTCGTACTACATTTTTTAATGAAAATTCTTTATCACACTATTAACTGTTAGTAGTTCAGTCAGAGACAGGTAATAAGTTTAAGTGTTATGATAAACAAGTAATAAGTTTAAGTATTATAATAAAAACTTCTTATGGAAGATTTTTAGGTCATATGAGAAAAGTAATCTATGTACACTGCAGAAGAACTTTGGAGATTAGCAAAAAGGAAATAAAATAATCCCATCACTGAGAGGTAGCATCACTGTTAGCATATTGGCATATATCATTAATACCCAACTGGGACAGGGGTATTGATGGGTGTTCCGTCTTAATACCAATACTTCCAGCACACACACTGTAGTAAGAGTTGTTACTGATGAAAAATGTATTTTCAATATGAGGAAGCAGGGGAAAAAACTGAATTACTGGCATATATTTCACAGTTTTTCTGTGTATAGCTATATCTAACTTCAAAACAAAATCACACTGTTTCATCTGTTTATATGATAAATTCAATGATAAATATTCTTTTACCATCTTAGGAATTTTTAAAGTAAAGTTGTGGATAATAAGCATTATGGTGATTTAATTTGCTGTCTTATTAAGTAAGACTTCTCTCCTTTATGGCTCCATATCTCAAAAATTGCTGAGCTTATCTGGTTTCCTTGTGGATTATAATTAGATGTTTCTGATTCCATTGTGTTCATGAGCATCCACATTTTATTCAGTGATTTCTGTACATTATTGCAAAATGTGGAAAACATCATACTTATCATCAGGACCTTTGAAATCTCAAGTGTCGGTGTATGTAGTGTATTTTCCTTTAACCAATACAGATAATCACATAGGGAACAAACTTTCAGTTTAACCTTAAAATGAGAATTAAGTACTATAAGAAAAACTTTGGAGGCTCAGAGTTTTTTGCTTTTTTTCCTTTTTGTATTTGGATATCAGAAAAAGGGAATAGGGTTTCGGTTTTAAAAACTCTTTCCGTAGAGGGTATACATGGAGCTTTGTTTTTGTACTTTTCCCTTTGGATTCTGCTTTTTACATTTGCCAGGACAATCAGTTGACATCACTTCCCTTGGACTTTGGAACTTGGACCAGTATGGTAGAATTGAATTTAGCCACTAATCAGCTCACAAAGATCCCTGAGGATGTGTCTGGTCTCGTTTCTCTTGAGGTGAGTATGAAAGAGCATTTATTTAGAACTTCTTAGACCCTTCCACATCTGTCTCACTTATAACATTTCTGTTCAAATAAGCAGTTTCTGTTTGGGTGAAGATCATAATTAGAAATGTTAGAGTCCTCTTAAAACGTACAACTCTATCACAGTTCTGGAAGTGTTGACTTAATCTGGCATCAGTTCTTCTGAATTACTCTTGTCCACTAAAAGTTGGTAGGTTTGAGTGCTGTAAATAAAGTACCTTTGAAAGCAAAGGTCTCCAAAACTTAGCTTCTTTTAGAACATACTTTTCTCCTTTACTGTGTTTAAGAATTCTGCACTGTTGTCTACTAAAATAATTATGGATTCCTCAGACTGGTGTTCAGAACCCTTCGTGTGATTCTGGGCTACCTTTCCATGCTAATTATCCACCTGTTCTTTATTATTTTACTTACTATAGATAATTTCTTTGTTGGAAATGTGTGTATATTTCTAGTTCTATACATTTAGTCTTATTGTTCCCAATATCTAGAATGCTCTCTCTTTATCCCCTTAAATGTTTCTTTTAAAATTCTTTCCATAATTAAAAGTCCATCTTACTGTTACTTCCTCAGCCAGGGATGATTTCTCTTGACTCTGAGTCCCTAGAATTTTCATCCTTTTGATGAAAAACCTTACTAATAGTGAATACATATTTTAAAAAAATTTCTCTGTATCCGTGTTTTAAAAAATTATTTTCTGTATTCTTTTATTTTATTTAGTAAGGTGGAATAGTTGGTATAATGGTTAAAAGCATGAGCTTTGCAGCCAAACAAATCTACGTATAATACACTTTTATCTCCTTTTATTCATGGATTTTTTTTGAAATTATGGATTCAAGTCCAAGCTTTACTTTCCTCAGCTGCAGAATGGGAATAATTTTCCTCATAAAGTTGTACTTAACTATCTAATGTGATAATGCACCTAATGCATTTAACACAGTACCCTGCAAATAGTAAACTCAATAAATGGTAGCTGCTATTATTATTTTCTTGGTCTAATTGTGTATGTTCATTTTATTATGGGTGGTATAACTTTGGGAGAAATAGGTGGTCATAAAAAATTAGCCAGAGGCTTGTGTAGATCTCTTCATTCAGTCCTCTTTTCACTCTCCCCATTCTCGGTATTGTCTCCCTTAACCCACCCATTGTAACTTCTCTCAGAACAAGGACTTTTCTCCTCAACCATTTTTTTCCTTCTTCATTTATTGCAGGATGCCTTGCAGTGTAATAAATATACCACAGATAATAACTGCAGTGGTTTGATATGGGCAGTTTTAGAAGTCAATTTTTACCTCTCTTAAATGATGGTTTGTAAGGGATTTTGAATAAATAATTGGTTCCCCATTAGACATTTGTAACTATTCAGTATCAAAATACTGTTAACTATGTGAATCTTAGTGTAAGTAGTGAATTATTTCACTTTTTTTGTAGTTTAGTTAAATTCTTTCTTTTTGCTCTCATTAGTTTTGACTTAAATAAAATCTCTATTTTAATGTCCGGTAACTGTGGTAATTTTTTTAAAATACTAATTTAAATGCTTTATGTTGTATAATTGAACATTACTCTTAATATTCACTGTTTAGAAAATTGGCATTGCTTAATAAATTTTAAGTCACACAATGGCAACACATAATTCCATTCCATAAGTTGTTAAATTCTATCAATAATTTCTCTTTAGGTTCTAATATTATCAAATAATCTTCTAAAGAAACTTCCTCATGGTCTTGGAAACCTCAGGAAGTTAAGGGAGTTGGATCTAGAGGAGAACAAATTGGAATCCTTGCCAAATGAAATTGCCTATCTTAAGGATTTACAGGTAAAACATTATCTTGGTGATTTTATAGTTACATGATTAAAGTTTTGGGCTGCATTTCAAATAACATTTTTCTTAAGAATTTGATCTGATTCTTGGACCAAATAGATTTTCTTACAGCATTACAGCTGAATTTTATTTTCATGTAAGCTATCTACTTTTGTCTTCTAACAAATGATAACTTTTTGAAAGAAAAACTTAGTGATTCTTACGCTATCCAATCTAATTTCCCTGTTAATTTATCTTATTTGTAGATGTATTACTTTAAATTTACTTAAGTTGTAGGAAATATATATATAAAACTGTCTTTTATTTTGTTAATGTTTTAGAAATTAGTCTTGACAAACAACCAGTTGACCACTCTTCCCAGAGGCATTGGTCATCTTACAAATCTCACACATCTAGGCCTTGGAGAGAACCTACTTACTCATCTTCCTGAGGAAATTGGTATGAATTACTTGGGTCCTTGACTTTTTACTAATTTGCTCTTATGTGTTCAAGTGGTATTTCATATAAGTATGACAGATCTACTGTTTTTGTCAATTGAGGTTCATCAAACTCAAGATTTTTTATATAGAATACCAGTAGTTGGTTGATTGGTTGGTTTTGGTTAGGTTTCCTCATGGAGAGTTAGGGGTAATACTGTGCTTGAGAATGTTTTAGCATAGTTGTATTTCCAATAGGTTTAAGCTGAGTGTAGAAGAGTTATTCATATTTCTTCTAAGTTTAAAAATGATACAGGCTGGGATCAAATTAGTAATGAAAGTTCCTTATGAGATTTAGGATTAATATTAATATTTGGTTATATTAATATTTGTGAGAACTTTAGAATTTTAAAGCATTTTCATGTCCATTATTTCACATAGTCAACATGACCACCTTTAATTTTAGGCAGTGTAAACTTGTAACTGCATTTTACAAAGAGAGTTCATTGATTGAGGTCACATAGTAGTTCTTACATTAGTAATTCCATGTATTATGTTCTACCACATATACCATGCTGTCTCAGAGGCACTATAGATTAGTGGTTAAGAATAGTTTTAGGGTAACACAGACAATTTAAAATCTGGCTCTGCTGCTTATTGGCTTTGTGGATTAGGATAAAGTATGGAAACTCCCTGAGCTTCAATTTTCATACCTGTAAAGATGATAATAGTAATTTCTCATAGGGTTGCTCTGAATATTAAATAAAATCTTAAATGTAAACAAATCTATTACTTGGTAGCCATTATTTTTATTAGTCTTCTACATACTACTATCAAATAGTATAAATTTTGAAGATTAAAAATTGGAGACACAGGAGGCAACTTTACACTATTATTTCTAGTATTTTACTCAGCTGGTCTCATGCAATTGCTTGAGACATTTGCATAGAAAGTATGAGTACCCTAAAACAATCTAAGACAAATTTTTAAAAGATAACATAAATTGATTTTTGGCTTACTGCCAAATATGTGATAACTCTCATAGTGAAAGATTTATACTGAGTAACAAAAATTTTCCATATGAGAAATGTATTAATTAGAGAGGTTATCACATTATCTACAACAGGAAAATGATTAAAGGCATAGACTACACAATAACTTACCTTTGGAGTTTCAAAAAAATATGTCTTAATGCCAGGATGTCCCAAACAGAATCTCTGGAGATGTAGCATGTGTGTTTTTTTAAAAAAACACTCCAGGCTTGAAAAGCAATCATAAAGGAAGACATTCTGATTTAAATTGGTATAGAGTGTGACCTTGACATAGGGTTTTTCAAATCTTCCCAGTTGATCTGAACATGCAGCAAAGTTTGAGATCCACAGTTGTAGAGAGTTTTAAAAGCAGAGAGAAGAGAGTCAAGAGGTTATGTGTATTCAGTATATATGATGCCCAAGATAGCATCATGCCCAGTTGAACTTTTCTAATAGTAACTAATTTTTAAAAAAATAATAATTTAATTTTTTTAAAACAGGTACACTGGAGAACCTAGAAGAATTGTATTTGAATGACAACCCCAACCTGCATAGCCTTCCCTTTGAGCTGGCTCTTTGCAGCAAGCTTTCAATCATGAGTATTGAGAACTGTCCACTCAGTCATCTTCCACCTCAGATTGTTGCTGGAGGTCCTTCTTTCATCATTCAGTTCCTAAAGATGCAGGGTCCATATCGTGCCATGGTCTGATACAAATCTGCTGGTCCCACACACTGTTCAAAAATAGACTGCCATTAATGTTTCATATCTATATCTGTATCTATATATGTAGATATTGATATATTTGGCAGATTTATAAAGACTGCATATGTGTTTCTGCTAATAGAGGAATCATAGCCATTTAGATTTTTTTTAATTCTGTACAAAAGGCTTATATAAGTTTTCTTTGCTAAACTTGATGGATGTTTTTCTGTTGTGTAATATGATATGCCAGTTTGCTTAAAACATTTGCCAACAAATAATGAAGTTAATAAATTTAAGGGACAGAGGTAGTATAGTGAAATATACTTTCTCTTAGCAAAAATAATGGACAATTTTATTGCAAGTTTTCATACACATTTTCCCCTTACCAATTGTCAGATTTTTATATTATTATAGGCCCTAAAAGTAGAATTTTTCTTTAACTTATTTTGCAATTTGAGATTTAAATTTTATATATTGTTTACAGTCAGAGTAAATCACTGGATTTTTTTGCTTGTTTTGATTTGCTCTGTTTTAATCAGTCAGATCTAGAGTTCTCTGCTAAAGAATTTGCATCAGCTCTTTAAATATTAAAAGATGCTTGTTGAAACAACTGGCGAAGTGAAAAGATAGAGTCAAAAATTCTAGAATTCCTTTCTTTTCTCTGATCAATTGTAAAGCAAAATATCTGAAGTGAGTCTTTGGGTTGAGGAGAGGGTATTGAGACCTTTTCTAGTATAAATATCATTTCTTAAGTTTGGGGGAACAGAAACTTGTAATGCAAAGAAGTTTTCATTCCTAAAAGTTGCAGATCCACAAAAACTAACAATAATTTGGCAAAAAAAAAACATACACATAAACATACACATTCTATATATGTATATACAATGCTATATAGATATGTATTTATTATATCATAAACTGCAATAGGTAACTTTAAGGATTTCTCCCTAGCCTTGTACAATGAAATGAATGTTTTTCTTTGAACACTGCAATATATGTATGTTTCAAGGTTATTTAACAGTGTACTAAGGTTTTATATCTTGACTTGCCTTGTACATCTTTCAGTTCTGGAATATCTGCATCTAAGCACAATATCTTCACACTGTGCTGTATTGCTGCTGAACTAAATGCACTTTTCCCCACGTGTGGGGCACTGGCTTCAAACAACTCAGTTCAGTACCATTGATTTTAATCTCATTTTTCCTTTTTTGGTAGTTGTTAATACAGTTATGGAAATGAGGCACATTGCATAGAAGCCAATTGGTAGTTCAGTGGAAGTTCTGTAAGATGTGCATGTGCTATTTGATACATAAAATATATATATATATATACATATATATATATATATTTTTTTTGCTTTACTGCTTTTAAGACTAGCAGTATTGTAAATTTGTGTCCCTTATACAGTATTCTTACTTTTGGTGGTGTCGGTCTAAATCAACTTAATTATTGAAGAGGCTCACAAAGCAAGTGCTTTCTAGATATCATCCTAAAAAACCTCCCATAGAATGAATAACTATTACATATAATTATTGTATTGCTGCTTGGTTTTCATTTTTTTCCATTTAGATGGGCATTGTATTTTAAATAAAACCATTTTTGGAATTAAGGCTATATAATATTAAGATAGAAATTTGGAGGGTTTTTTTTTTCTTTTCCTGGTACTCCAAATCAGGACTAAGTTTGAGGTTGAACCTACATTCATAATTGGCAATTTTTTAAGAAGCAACTTAGAAATGGAAGGCAGGTGAAGATATAAAACCCTAGAATGCTTAAATGTGCTGTAAAACTATTGTAGATGTCACTGGATTTTACCAAGTAATATCCTTTCTTCTTTTTTTTTCATCTACTGTGGCTTTTCAGTTAAAATTTTGTTTATAAAAGGAATTTGTTTATTTACAGCTCTATTTAGAGCTTGTGTGTATGTGTGGTTTTTAAAAATCTATATCCAGGTGTGTTTATATATTAAGATGGTGGAACTTAGACTTTAAAGGCAGTAAGTAACCTAATGTCTTTTTGGGGAAGGAAAAAAAAAGTATAGTTTTGTTTGTCAAAAATGAAAATAGGTATGGTTTTTCGAACATTTGGTTCCCCTACCTTCATTCCGTTAGTCTGTAACAGAAATGCAAAGTGATCACAATCTTCCATGTAGAAGTGATGGTACAGGCAAACCATATATAGCTGAGGAGTTACTTAGAAAGCATAAAGCATATGTTCTGTGTATGGCTGCCACCTTGTAAGAGCCCATAATTTCATTTCTTTTTCTAACAAGAAACTAAAACGGACTCTAGCTGGGATATTCTTTTGAAATCAAGGTATTTAATATTTAAGTTGTTTGCCTATAATAAGGAATATTATTGAATGACTTAAATTAATGTGTTGCCTGAAACTGCAGTGGGATTAACTGGCATGTCCAAAAATTTTCCTTTGTTTTAAAGAAATTAGGGTTAATCTCTCCATGAGGCCCAGTAAATAAGAAAAAGAATATCATAGAATGTTACATTGTAAAAACTTTGCTCTAAACTTCACTTTTTGTTATTATATGTAGTAGCCAAATGACAGTGGCAGTGTCAAGCAGATCTTCTTTTTGTGGTAGTTAATACTTTTTAAATTCTTTATGATTGTGTCATAAAAAAAAGAAGGGGGAGATGTTAAATAATTTATGGACCTGATGGTTACAAAAGAAAACAGTAGAAGATAGAAACTCTTGGAGGATAAAATATGCATAAAATATTTATTTGTACTTATATTAAAAGGTGGGTGATACAAATGGAATGAGCTCTGAAAATGTAATTGCATATATCTAATTTATCTCATTGTAAATTCTGAATCATTTAAAATGGATAAACTGTTATACATCACAATTTTTCCAGTCTTTCTCTGATGACTTTTGGCTTTTTATCTCATAGTTACTGCTAAGCCATGCATATTGAGTCTAAATTACAGCTTGCAAAATTGGTAATTGTTTATCAATCAGAACGGGTCTGGTTAAGTATGTGAAATGGGACACTTTGAAATAGAAAGGAGCCACTATTAATCATATTGGGCCAACAGCCATACAACAGAACTGTTTTTGGAAAACCAGGCTATATGGTTATTCCTGCATGATTAAAATTAGATGAAAGCAGGTGGCACAATCCAAAATAAGCAGAATAATAAATACCTGAAAATTTCAAATTTAACTAAAAGGAATAATTTTTGACAAAAGGTTTCCTTCTGTCTATACCAGAGGATAAGATAGTATACCAAATATCTTAGCTAAAACTTTTCTCTTGCTTTATTCTTTTGGTTAGTTTAGCCTTTAAGAGTCAATCTGAGCAATTGGAAAACATGACAATCTTTGGTTAATTTAGCAAGTCTCTGAAAATTTGAATATAGGATAATTGTGATACTGATTTGGATATATAAGGGAGTATCTTGAATGTTGTTATATAAGCAAGTGTTAAAAGAATGTTTTATAAAATAGGTAACAGTACTGTGTTACTGAATAGAATGCCTTTACCTGATAATACAATTCTTAGGAAACATTTGTGGGTTTATTTTTAATTTTGAAATATGATAAAATGTAAATAAGGTTTATTTTAGATTATTCTCTTTACACACTTGTTAACTGTACCACTGACATTTTACATTCTAAATATAAACTGTTTTGAAAAGAAATACCTGTTATCAAAACTTCAACTCGATAGTAGCTACAGTGTTTCAGATTAGGGATGTTCTGAAGTTTAGTAGGAGGAATAGTGTCCACCATTGAGAATAGTATAGGTAGGGCTACCATGTACAGGTTAGGCAGGTTGTGCAGCCTACAACACAGCCTGCTAAGGGGAGGTTTATTCACATAGATTTGTATATTTATTGTGACATTTTTTCAGTAGATGACAGGCAAGTGTCTTATTCTAACAAAATCAGTATACTATGTCAAATTTGTGACAGATGGAAGTAAAGAGTCTTGAGTAGGGAGGATTTCCTCCCTTCATTTGTGCAGTGGTGCTAGGTGGGTTAATGGGAGATTTACAATTATTAAAACTCCATTCTAACAGTGCTAGTAACAATTGAATAAAATTTTGATGACATGAATGAGCACTTACTATTAATGATCTGATTTGCAAAATCTAATTACAATCTATATAGATGCTTTATCAGTGACCATTATGTTATCTAATATACCTTTTATCGTTACTGGTATTATTTGTATGGAGAATTTAATCTTCCACTGGTCTAATCAGGCTTAATATACAAATAACATTTGGATTAGTCATTTATACCATTTTCTTTTCATGATTTTGTAGAAATTATCCAATAAGCCTGTCCATCTAGCTTGCACTTAAAATCCAGTGTCTACTCCTGAAGGGGATGTTCTATGTATAGATTAAATCATTTATATGTTTTAATGTTTTTTAATAGAAAAGTATTCTAATATATAATTTTTCCTCATTTTTCTCTTCTCACTTTAAATTCATTTTTAACAGTGTTTAGAAGGTTGTTTTTGTAATTGCTTTGTTACACCCTTATTAATGAATAGTACCTTTTGGTTATATTTTAATTTGCACATCAGAATTTGTGTTTAATTAGATATAGATAGAACACTACAAAAATGATAATATCCGAGAACAATATTTAACAGTTCTGACTTTTCTCCTAGTAAAGATCAGGCTTCTGCTGATGTTTAACGAGGCTTGTGCCATGGTAAAATAAATACTTAACTATTCTGAATTATGAGTCAAGGCCAAAAGGGGTTAACAGCCTTCAGAAATGTACTTTTAACCTGAATTATATTGTTGATTATTTTAACTATATAAAAATTACCTACTTTTTCAGTCATTCTGCATTAAGATAGTCAATATAAATAATGTAAATGTTTTGTCATTGAGTCTTTTAAAAAATTCCAATGCTACATGTAACTGAAGTTGGACATAAAATCAATCTTTGCAGTGTCATAAAACCACAGATACGTAAAACTGAGAGAAGTGATGCTTCACTACCATTTAATCTTCTGAAAAACTTTAAAACAGCAATTGCCATGCATAAGGTATGCAAAAATAGGTGCACAAAAAGATGCAACAAAGTATTTTGTATGGTTAATAATGACCTTCAAAATAGTTTATATTGTTTATATTTCCTATTTATAAGACCCCAATTACAGTGGGGTCTTATTTGTTTTTTTAAATATTAGAATATAAAATGAATATATCCCATGATGAAGACTATCCTATTATTTAGACACTGAATTATTAGAGGTATTTCTCCCATTCTGAGCCTTCATGAAGAAAATGCCTTTTGTTTTCTAATATTTCATAAGAAAATTTGCTCTGCTGTTTAAGCTGTCTTAGTAACTAAAGGTAAAAATTGAATGCAGGATTTCTAGAAAAGGAACATTGTGATACTGGCTGCAAATGACCATTATTTGAGTTGTGTTTTTATGTTTCATGAGAACAAAAGCTATAAGGGTAAAGGAGACCTTACCCAGTGGAAACTATTTAATTGGCTGAAGAAAATTTATCGGGGAAGATAACAAATATTAGTCCTGTGCACAATGTTATTGACTGTTATCTTTCCCCTTAACAGTCTTTGATAATGAATTTTTAAAAGTCACTCTAGCTACAAGAAGACTGGATTGAAGGGAATCAAAACTAGAGGCCAGTGGGTCAGAAGTTGAAGTAATCCAGGTGGGAGATGATAATGGCTTTGATATTGTAGCAGTGGGGATGGAAAGAAGGAAACATTTAAGGGAGCCCTAGGAAGAATATTAGTAAGACTTCATGATTGATTTGAAAAAGCAAGTTAGAGAATCAAAAGTTACTCCCAGGATGTGGCTTAAGCCTCTGGATTTATTTACTAAACTGAAACTTTGCAGGAGGACCAGGTTCTTGTAGTTTGGGTGTAGGGAGAAGATATGTTCTAGTACTTGTGATACATCAAGTGGAGATGCCAGGTAAATCCAGTTCATTGAAGGTTAGGTCTGAAAACAGATGATCCAGAATATCGATGATAATTGAAGCAAGAGTTTCCTATGTAGACCAAGTAGAAGAGGATGGAATCCTGTTGAACTCTAACATTTAGCTTTTGGGTAGTTAGAAGAAGCCAAAAGAAATTTGAGAAGTAGCTGTAGTAAAAATGTAAATAAAAACGGTTTAGGAAACAATAGCCATTTTCATTCAGAATTCAGTTTTTCTGACATTGCAGTGAATTTTGCTTCAATATCATTTTAGTTTCTGTACCTATTTTTCTAGGATTCTACGCTGTCTAAATGGTTGCCACAAAGCAAATGGTTGCTGCTGTTCAAATTTAGATTAATTAAATTTAAATAAAAATTTAATTCCTCAGTCCCAATACTTACTTAAGTGCTCAGTAACCGTATGTGGCTGGTGGCTACTGTGTTAGTATTGATAAAGAACATTTCTGTCATCATAGAAAATAATACTGTCTGGTGAGTCTAGTTTATAGCCACTCTTCTCCATAATTACTTTCCAGCCCTGAAGCTGAGATAGAGATTACACTAAGTGCTTGTTCAGGTTGAGCCTGTGTGCAGTATTATTTCTCCAAAGAATTGGATGGAGGGTGCAAAAAGGAGTGTTAAGGGGAACTCTTCATGGTCTTCCCATCAGTCTTACATGATTGCTTATATTCTTATTTAAAGTTAATACCCTTAAATCTTATTTCTAGAAATGTTACTTAAGAGATTTTACTTTTTTTAATTAAGAAAAATAGGTTTATTAATAATTTCTTATTGCTTGCTTTTGTCCATATTCTAATTATTTAATCAACTGGTTAATGGTGGTCTTTCTCCCTTCATTTTTGCTATTAACTCTTTCATTGCTTTGTAGTTGATCTGGCATGGATTAGATTTGAGATAACTGGCCGAGTATATACATTTATGTTTAACTCATCTTTCAGTTAAAAATCTTTGATTAATGATCTTTGATCAAGACTGGCTTATCTGATCAAGCTAAACAACTAGATTTTCATGGTCTTAGCCCTCCTAGCAAGAATCAGGCCCAGGAAGGGAATGTCTGTATTTGGGAGGGGAACTGTCTAAAGTGCACACAAAATATTCTGACTTGAAAGCAATACCATTATATAATACAAAAATACTTAAATTGAAATGATTATATTATTGGCTCTTTAAAGGCTTCTGCAGATGAAAATGATTATACTGTCAATTCTTAAACTTTTTTTTTTACTGAGATTTTTAAAAACTGGGTAAATTTCTTTAAATTATAAGTGCACTTATGCTAATGAGTTAGTATGTATTTTAAATTTAGTTACCTTCAAAATTAGTCATTGTTAATGTCCAAGCCTTTTTAAAGATTTCACTTGATTGAATTACAGTTCAGATTTCCCTGTTGAGATAAGAGATAGGAATCTGAATGCTTGGCTTTTTTTTTTAAGTATTTACAACTAGCCTTGAAAATTAGAACCCATAATTTTAATATAATTTATTTCTTAGGAAGTTTTAATGTTCAATGTTTAAGAATCTAAATGGCCATGTTTCTTGTGACATAAGTATACTCAGAATGCTTGGAACTAGCCCTTAATTTCTGAAGTGTAAAGATATGTGTATGTGAATACATACATGTAAATAAGAGAAAAGCACAATGACAAATGAAGTCAACTGTATGTGTTTCAGCTCAGGCAGGTGACCAATTTGTCAAGAAGTTCTCTAATTTTGCTTGATTTGGAGGGTCATGTTTTGTTAAATTTTATTTGTTACAGATTCCATGACTTTTAACCAGCACTATTCCTTGGTGCAAAACAATGTTTATCATGTAACTTTTCTTGTCAAACCCATGCTACAGACACAGGAATTTTTGCCCTTGAGGAGTTTACAATCTAATGGATTTCACACCTACTTGAGTAATCTACTTTAAAAAAATTGTTTTCAGAGTTCAATTTTTCTAACCTCCAAAAGCACCTCCAGTTATTATTTAGTAAAAGACATCCCGAGGCAATTGAGAACATTGATTACCTTTTAAAAAGTACTGACAGACTGGCTTATAGGGAATAAAATGTTAATATCAAGAGTTACAGATGAGCCTGGGTTTGGAATGATTAGGATTTTCTCCAAAAATGTTTGGTGACTTCTTTTTCTTTCTGTGGATATCAGCTTAGATGCAAGTAGTCTGTACATTTTGGCCTTTGATGTCAACTTCAAAAGAACGCTGTGCAGTCAAGAATTCTTTTAAGTAACCCCTCATTTATTCAGATTGCATATGAAAACTAAAAGCAAAAATTTCCAGGTTTTCTACTTTTGTACAGTAATAACTTAGCTTGTTACTTTTCCCACAGCAGTCATATTCTTTAGTTATTGTAGATGAGGTATCTGAGTATTAAGGTTTACTTTTTTCACTTTATATACATGTACCTACCCATAAACATACATATACACACACATAGCCTCACACTTCATGGAGATTACATTTCTCCAGCTTTTTTAGCACATGTAGTAAATACCAGCTTTTTAAAATGTGCAATTCTAATATAATACAAGTTATTCTTCCAAAGGAAGTCTTTGAAATAAGTTCTAAGTTCAAAAAAGTTTGCTTGTACCTAACTAAGTGCCTTGGCAGTCATTTTATAACTTTTTTCCACTATATGCTATCATTTGTCCTGAAGTTAATTTTAAAACCAATTGGATTACCAGGATTCCATGGGCTGTGGATTTTATAGGTTACATCTGAACCTTTAAAAATTTGACAACTTGGTAATAATTTTTTCCACTTCTTTGGTTTTGATTACATTTAGTTTTTTTAAGGACCAGTTGTTTTAAGTAACTAAGCAATTTCATTTTCCCCTGTGATTCCTTTGGTTTTTATGTAAATCTGACTCCATTGTCTTTATTTTAAAGATGAGGAAATATCCAGGGTAATTAAATTGAGTTATACACTGATGTAGAATCATGTGAACATTGAAATTAGAGCCCGGATCTGACTGTTTAGTAGTCTTGCCACTCCGCTGTATCATCTGCAACTCTCCATTGAAATAGGCTGACCAGGTGAAAGCTGATAAAGTGCAGCCTTGACTGAACAGACTAACTGGGTGAAAGCCAAATCAAAAGTTTTTCCTCCATTAAGGATCTACTAATTTGAAAAATCATATTGTAATAACCATACATTTGAACAATTTAGATCGAGTTTCACTGCAAGGTACAAAGTGCTAGACTTAAGTCTATAATGTATTATAATTTGTATACTTAACTGCTACTATTTTTGTGTGGATAATCATTAATGTTAACTATAGATGAAATATTTACTAATATTTTGGTATGGACAAAGTCAAGGATCAATGACTTCAAAGTTGGGGGTTCAAAGAAATTACAGAGGCTATCCTGTCAGGTAGCTATTACTTATTTTAAAGATAAGCCAATCTAAAGAGCTGTTAAGTTGCTAATAAGCAATACAGTGAAACTGGGGGCTACCTCTACTAGGACTGTGTTGTTTTGACTCTTATGTTGACTTTGCAATGTATGCTTAGCTGAGAACATATCCTCCTTTTCAAAGGTTCAGCTTTGGGTGTGGGTGGATGTTTGAAACTGTGTGAGTAGTAATTAAGAAAGGGGGCCTCCTGGCTCACCATCCTGATCAGTTTAAATGAATCCAAAGGAATGATGTTAACAGGTGTGGTAACCTTATTGCCTCACTTCCAAGACCATAGAAGCAGTTGGCCTACAAGGTATAAATCCAGTTTAAAGTTACCACAGTTGCCTTTTGTGATACGGATGACAGAGAACTCTGCATTCAGGTTCATTTGTTTTTCAGTGTCCTAGACTTGGTTATGAAGAACAAATGGTGTACATTCATTTGGCAAATATTTGAGCACTCACTAACATACCAGGTACTGAATTTAGATGCAGGATATATTAGTGAACAAAACAGACCATCCTAAACGAAACTTACATTCAAGCAGGGCAAGGCAAATGAAAAGCATAGTAAACAAAATATCTAGTCTATTAAATGCTTGAAAAGGAACACAAATGCCAGTTTCTGGTCCAGCATGTAAGGAGCTTGAAAGTTGTCACTCTGTCCTAACAACAAATAGCTGGATAAAATCAGCAACTCAGATTTGTCAGAAAAGTGAAGTCACGGCAAACTACTACCCCTTAAATTCGTGAGATGGGTAGATAACGAGAGTCACGATTACCAGAGCAGAAACCCATGAGCCTAAACCTCCATGGAAACTAGTGCTGGGGATGAAAACAGGCTGTGACTGATGAGTTGCAGATGGCTTAGTGTGGACAAGTCTGAAGTAAGAAGTCCCGGCAGTCCAGTCTTTTTCAAGTTTTTAACCTCCAGGAGCCCTACTGGGTTCTCACAATAAAGATTGAGAACAATCTCTTCATACTTAAAACATGGGGAAGGAAAAAGTCATTTTGAAATACACTGAGAGCATTTCTGTTCTTAAGCCCTGCCCTCAAAGCTAAATTGACCCAGGGGAAGAGAAATACGCAACTACAGGCCCCTAGAGCCTTTCATGTTGGGGAATGGAAATACCCAACTCTAGCCTTCCTTTCTCAGTGAAGGGGTGGGAGGACCTGGTAAGTATTTCTTGGTCATAGCCCAGGAGCACAAGCTCACAAAGATTACTCATAGGGCTATAGGATACTTCCATTTGACTCCACATCTTAGCACTACATCACTGAAAGCACATCCAATACGTCATGTCTTGCTTTCAACAAAAATGTTTCAAGACATAATAAAAGGAAAAAAATTGCAAAAAAAATATTAGAAGCCATACTAAAGGGAAACAAAACAGTGTGAAGAGACAGAACAACCATCAGAGCCAGATTTCAGTATCATAATGATGCTGAATTACCAAGCCAAGACTTCAACTCTAAATCTAGATGATAACATAGACAATCTGGATGACCTTGGATCTAGCAATGATCTTTTAGATACAATATCAGAGGTAGATCCACGAAAGGATAAGTAGGACTTCAGTAAAATTAAAATTTTCTGTTCTGTAAAATGTACTGTCAAAGAATGAGAAGCAACATAGAAGAAAATATTTGCAAAAGACATACCTGATAAAGGACTTACCCAAATATGCAAAGAACTCTTAAAACAACATAAGAAAAAGAAACCAATTAAAAATAATCTAAAGATCTAAATTGACACCTCATCTAAGAGATGTATGATGGTAGATAAGCATATGAAAAGATGCTCAGCATCATACATCATTAGGGAACTGCAAATATAAAACAATAAGGTACCACTGCACACCTGTTAGAATAACCCAAAGCTAAAACACTGACAACACCAAATGCTGGTAGGAATATGGAACAATAGAAACTCATTCATTAGCAGTGGGAATAAAAAATGGTACAGTCACTTTGGAATAGTTTGGCAGTAGCTTACAAAATTAAACATGCTTACTGTATGATCATGCTTCTAGGTATTTACCCAAAGGAGCTGAAAACATTTCTACACAAAACCCTGCACTCAGATGTTTATAGCAGCTTTATTCATAATTGCCAGAACTTGGAAGCAACCAATATGCCCTTCATTCAGCAGGGGAATGGCTAAATAGTGGTGCCTCCACACAATGAAATACTCTAAGCTAAAAATAAATAAGCTATCCATGAAAACACACGGAGGGGCCTTAAATGCATATTACTAAATGAAGAAGCCAATCTCAAAAGGCTACATACTGTATGAGTCCAACTGTATGGCATTCTGGAAAAGGCAAAACAATATTGAGACAGTAAAAAGATCAGTGGTTGCCAAGGGCTTTGGGGAGATGAATAGGCAGAGCACAGGGAATTTTAAGGATATTGAAACTATTCTGTATGATACCTTGATGGTGGATATATATCATTATACATTTGCAAAACCCATAAAACATAGAACACCAAGAGTGAACCCTAATATAAACTATGGATCTTGGTGATAATTATCAGTCAATGTTAGTTCATCAATTGTAACAAATATGCTCTGTTGCAGTATTTTGATGGTTGGAAAGGCTCTGTGGGCATGTGTATGTGTGTGTAGAGAGGAGGTATATGGGAACTCTGTACTTTCAACTCAAATTTTGTGGACCTAAAACTCTTCTAAAAAATGAAGTCAGAAAAAAAAGATGAGTAGAGGGGGAGTGCACAGATTACAAATGAGATTTGTGGTGCATATAGTTGTAGTTTGTTGATTTGCACTGCTACATAGCATTCCATCATATGAATAGACCACAATTTATTTAATCATTCTACTGTTGATGGATATGTTTGAATTGTTACCAGTTTTGAACATCTATGAATATTTTTAAATGTGTATTTTGATATGCATGTGTATGTATTTCTGTTGGCTGTCTACCTAAGAAAGGAATTATTAGCTATAGAATATACATATGTTCAGCTTTAATGATACTGCTGAAAAATTTTCCAAACTTGTTAAATTAACTTACACTTCTATCAGTAAATGTAGAAGAATTCCAATAGCTCCACATCTTATCTGACTCTTAGTATTATCTCTTTCATTTTAGCCATTCTGGTATGTTTATAGTGAGTATTTTAAATTTTTGAGAAACCATCTTTCCCAGATTCTCTGGTGGTTATCTCTTTTGGGGATAAATCAACTCCTGGGCCCTCTCCAAGGAATGATTATGGGATTACCCTGATGCCCTATGTGGTAAAAGCAGACTCAAAAGTATCACTTTTTATGATTTTGCCTTCTTCTACCACTGGCTCTACATATGATTTATAAGCCCTAGAGTGCAGAGCTATTGTGCAACTCTCTCCAAGTTACCCTTGTTAACATGCTAACATCCCCAGACACTTGCATATTAAATCCTATCATGCTAGTAGTGAGCTTGGTTAATTCCTCTTTAGTACATTAAAAAAAAATAATTTTACTTTGCAATCAATATTGTCAAAATTGTGCCACTTTAAAAGTTCTTTTTATGTTTTGAAAAATGTCTGTTAAAAACTTATCAATTGCCTTCACCAGAATCTAATTTTAAAATGGCATTTCTGCATTTCTCTACTATGACTTTCCTATTTTAAAGTATTAATTTCTGTTCCTTGCAAATAACATTCTTCTGACTCATTACATTCTAATGTCAAGAAAACCAGGAAATAAATATTTTGGTGATTTGAGAAAAATATTTTGGGGAATAGAAAATATGTAGTGAAGTCTCATCATCAACCTGAGGAGATACTGAGGTGTTGGTAGAAAAGACATCAGAGTTTGTCCAAGGTGGTCTGACCAACCTTGCGTTGCTTCCACTGTTTTCCTTCAGATTTCTGGGTGGCCTCAGTTAATGTTATCTGAGATTTGACTCACATTTTCTAGCCAGGTCTCTGGACAGCTGCCTAGACGTTCCCCATGTGGTTCCCTAATGCTCAAGAATCGTGCTCCCTAGCATAATAGACCTTGTGCGGAGATCCATGCTAGAGGGTGTGAGAACTGTTCCTCAGGCTCTGCTAGAGTTTTAGAAAACAGGATCCTTAAGTATGCATCATTACAAACCATCTTTTGTAAAACATCTTTTTCGGGGGAGGTCTCATTCTTTTTTTTTTTTTACAAAACATCTTTTTAGGGGGAGGTCTCATTCTACTTTCTGGGCTCTGGTAGCCTTTACTTCTCTTCCTGTATATCACTTATGTATAAAAGGGTGGGAAATTTATAACAATAATTAATAATGATTTGTATCATTAATTAGCCAGTACTATCTGGTAGACACTATATTATGTTATGGACCTAATATGCATTATCTAATTCCTACCACAGGAAATAAGTTCTATTATTATGCCCAGTTTACAGATGATTAAACACATTCATAGAGGTTAAGCTACATCTGTGTGGGCACAGAGAAAGCAGAGGAAGCTGATTCAAATACAGGTCTATTTGTCTCAAAACTGCTGAGATGGTCTTAAATCTCCAGCTTTCGCTTAGAAACAAAAAATGAGCTTACGAGGAATCACATTTAGGTAATTTGTCTCTCAGCTATTGTGTGTGTTGTGTGTTAATACACGAATATGAATATTATTGCACATAATCTTAGGGGTCCAACGTAGATGTGTTATGTGAAGATCACTGAAATAAAATCCAGTTGCCTCAATGTGAGTTGTTTCAGTGACATTCTCTGCTGCTCTGGCCCTGTTTCAACTTCATCCCCAAATCAGATTCAAATACTCATATCAGCACCTTCCCCTATATCTAGAAACAAAGTCAGCTGGGATGGTGAGCAGGACCCACAGTCTTTGTTAAACCAGCTCTTCTTGTTTCCTGGAAGGCCTTTCTGTTGTCAAAAAGTATGTTACAATATTGCAAAAACCAGCCCATTTGCAGACAAACTTTAAATAAAAGGTTTTTAATTCAGCAGAAAATACAGCTCAGGTTGTATTTTTATTTGGTATTTGATGATTTCTCTCATTTGTGGAGTATAACAACGAAGCAAAACTGAAGGAACAAAACAGCAGCAGACTCACAGACTCCAAGAAAGGACTAGTGGTTACCAAAGGGGAGGGGAGGGAGGGAGGGAGGGAGGGAGAAGGGGATTGAGGGGTATTATGATTGGTACATATATAGTGTGTGTGTGGTCATGGGGAAGACAGTGTAGCACAGAGAAGACAAGTAGTGACTCTGGCATCTTACTGCACTGATAGACCATGACTTCAATGGGGTAATGGGGGGGGGGGGGCTTGATAATATGGGTGAATGTAGTAACCACAATGTTTTTCATGTGAAACCTTCATAAGAATGTATATCAATGATACCTTAATTAAAAAAATGAATAAACAATGCAGCTAAAATATGTTTGTGAGGATGTGGTACAACTGGGAATATAGAATGGTGCAGCTGCTTTGGAAAAGAGTATGGAAGTTCCACAAAATGTTAAACATAGACTTACTATACGACCCTGCAGTTCCACTCCTAAATATATACCCAAGTGAAGTGAAAATATTCATCTACACAAAACCTTGTATATTAATATTCATACATTATTAATAGCTAAAACGTGGAAATAGGCAATCAACTGATGAATCTATAAATAGAATGTGATTTATCCACAAAATGGAATAGTATTTGGCAATGGAAAGGAAGTACTGATAAACCTTGAAAACATGCTAAGTGAAAGAAGCCAGTCACAAAAGGCCACAAATTATATGATTCCATTTATATGAAGTGTCCAATATAGGCAAAAGCTGTAAAGACAGAAAGTAGATTAGTGGTTGCCTAGGGATGGAGAACTGAGGGAAATGGAAAGTGATTGCTGATGGACATAGAATTTCTTCTTGGAGTGATGAAAATTTCCAACAATTAATTATGGTGATGCTTGCACATCTCTGTGAATATACTAAAAATTGGGGTAAAAGATATATGAATCTTTGTACTGATATTCTTATAACTTTTTTGTAAGTTTGAAATTATTTTAAACAGTTTTTCTCAAAAATTATTTGGTCATTGCCTGCCATATACACAAAGACTTAGTTTAGCTAGATGAAAAAAAAGTAGTTATAATTTATTTCTTTTTAAAAACCAAAATATTTAAAGGCTGAGAAAAAGTCTTTTAATACTTAGACATCTCTTTAGGGCACAGCCAGAAAACCCTCATGTTTGCCTCCTTTTTAATGTTACAGTGATGTTTCTTTTGCCTAAGGGTTTTAAGAATTTCCATTAGTTTAGAAATACTGTGCTTTAATTATATCTCCATGTTTTATTCAGCTTCAGTTCAAAATTTGACTTCCAACAGAACAGGCTGAGAAGTGAAAGAGCAAACTTTAAGTGTGAATGAACATGGTCTGACTCTTTGTAGCCTACAGGTATCATAGTCCTGTGCATCATCAGTAATTTGGTTAGAAGTTGAACAATTTTGTTCATCTCCTCAAAGAACCAGCTTTTGTTTTCATTGATTTTTCTGTATATTTTTCCTGCCTTTCAAAATTGATTACTGCTCTTTATTTTCCCTTCTTTTTTTGGGGGGGGTTTAATTTACTTCTTTTTCTTTTTATATTATTTATATGAGACCTTCTTTTCTAATCAGTATTATAATGCTATTAATTTTCCCCGGGCACAGCTTTGGTTACATCTAGCAAAATTTGTATGTAGTATTTGCTTTTTCATTCCACCCAAAATAGATTAATTTCCCTTGAGACTTCCTCTCTAACCTTTGTGCTATTTAGAAATGTGTTATTTCTAAATATTTGGGGAGATTTTCCATATAATTTTCTGTTACTAATTTCTAGTTTAATTATGTTAAGGTCAGATAGTATACTTTGTATATTTACAGTTCTTGTAAATTTTGTTTATGAATCAGGATATGGTCTACCTTTAAAATTTGTATTGAGAGATAACATACGATTAAATACATCATTTAAAATTGTACTGGCCAGTATTTTTTAGTGTATTCACAAAGTTGTACACAATCACCACTATCTATTCCAGATCATTTCTTAATCTCCCCTAAAGAAATCCTGTACCCATGAGCAGTCACTCCCCATTCTTTCCTTCTAGCCCCTGGCAACTGCTTCTTTACTTTCTATTTCTAAGGATTTTCATTTTGAGACATTTCATATAGATGATCTGTGGGCTTCCATGGTCTGAGAAACTATTTCCTTCCCCAGCTTGGGGAAGTTTTCAGCAATTATTTCTTCAAAGACACTTTCTATCCCTTTTTCTCTCTCTTCTTCTGGTACTCCTATAATGTGAATATTGTTCCATTTGGATTGGTCGCACAGTTCTCTTAATATTCTTTCATTCCTAGAGATCCTTTTATCTCTCTCTGCCTCAGCTTCTCTGAAATCCTGTTCTCTGATTTCTATTCCATTAGCAGTCTCTTGCACGTCGTCCAGTCTGCTCCTAAGCCTGTCGATCGCTTGTCTGATTTCTGCATTGTCTTTCCTCACTTCCTCCCTTAGCTCTTGCATATTTCTCTGTAGATCCATCAGCATGGTTATGACTTTTATTCTGAATTCTTTTTCGGGAAGATTGTATAAGTCTGTCCCATCAGGGCCCTTCTCAGGGGTTGTCTGGCTAAGCTTTGTCTTGACCATATTCCTCTGTCTTTTCATGGCGATGGAAGTGGTCGCTGGTAGTCACCACGTGTGTCAGCTGGGAGAACAAAGTCCCTGCTTGTTTTTCTCCTTGCCCTTCTCAGGGGCCTGAGCTGTTTTCCAGCACACCGGGAGGCAGTCTCTGGGATAATCCCCTAAACTACCTGTGTGCGGGCCACCTCAGCTTAGCCTATAGCACTGCGGGGGTTTGCAGTCTCATTGGGTGTGTTCTGGTCCCCTTGGTGCCTTCTGAACCTGGTTCTGGGGCTCTTCCCGCTTAGCTGTGTGCCAGCCAGGAGGTGATTCTGTGAGGATGCTGTGGGCAGCGCTGCTCCTGCGCTGTTCCGCAGCAGTGGTGGCTCCGCTGGACACTTTGTGGCACTGGCTGGGCAGGGGGTTGGTGGGGGGAACAAATGGCAGGCTTCTGATCTCTGTGGGAAGCCTCGGCATGGCTGCTTTGCCCGGTCACCAGCCAGGGGGTCCGAAATTCCCCAAGACTCCCAGCCTGCTGGGCCGAGTGCGCTGGGATGATTTTGTTCTGCTGTTGGGCCCTTGTCTCTTTAAGACTTAAATAAACAGCACGCACTTTTCTTTTGTCCTGTGGAGCCGGCTGAGGGGACCTGCTTGTTGTCTGTCAGAGATCCTGCCCTTCTGTTTCTCTAATCTCCGATACATCTTGCGATTTGTGTCAGTGCTCCTGGTGCAGATCACCAGGGCTGGTTATTTGGCAGGCCTGTGCTTCCACTCCCTCCCCGCTCTGAATCTTTTCCTCCCACCATTGCGCTGCAGTGGGGGAATGCTCAGGTCTCGCCGGTTCGCGGCTTTGTATCTTACCCGCTTTGTGAGGCTCTTAGTTCTCGCAGGTGTAGCTGTAACCTGGCTGTTGTATCTTCTGGTCTCTCTTTTAGGAATAGTTGTATTTGTTGTATTTTCGCAAATACATATGGTTTTGGGAGGAGATTTCCGCCGCCCTGCTCACGCCACCATCCTCCCAGAAGTCCTTCATATAAATGAAATCACAAAATATGTGCCTTTTTGAGTCTGACTTCTTTCATTGAGCATGTTTTCAAGTTTCATCCATGTTGTAGCATGTATTAGTACTTCATTCCTTTTCATGGCTGAATAATATTCCATTGTAATGGTGAGACCTCATTTTGTTTATCCATTCACGAGTTGAAGGACATTTGAGTTGTTTCTACTTTTTTGGATATTATGAGTAACGCTTCTATGAACAATTATGTACAAGTTGTGAGTACATATGTTTTCTTTTTTCTTCGGTATACACATAGAAGTTAAATTACTGGGTCATAGGGCAACTCTACATATAACATTTTTTTTCATATCATTAATCTACATTTACATGTGCAACACTTTGGTTACTAGACTCCCACATCATAAAGTCCCCACCACATACCCCATTACAGTCACTATCCATCAGCATAGTAAGATGCTATAGATTGACTACTTGTCTTCTCTGAGTTGTACAGCCCTCCCCGTGGCCCCCCCCTACATTATGTCTGCTAATAGTAATGGCTCTTTCTCCCCATTTTCCCTCCCTTCCCACCCATCCTCCCCAGTCCCTTTCCCTTTGGTAACTGTTAGTCTATTCTTGGGTTCTATGAGTCTGCTGCTGTTTTGTTCCTTCACTTTTTTTCTTTGTTCTTATACTCCACATGTGAATGAAATCATTTGGTACTTGTCTTTCTCTGCCTGGCTTGTTTCACTGAGCATAATACCGTCTAGCTCCATCCATGTTGTTGCAAATGGAAGGATTTGTTTTCTTATGGCTGAATAATATTCCATTGTGTATATATACCACATCTTCTTTATCCATTCATCTACTGATGGACACTTAGGTTGCTTCCATTTCTTGGCTATTGTAAATAGTGCTGTGATAAACATAGGAGTGCATATTGTCTTTTTCAAACTGGGCTCCTGCATTCTTTGAGTAAATTCCTAGGAGTGGAATGCTGGGTCAAATGGTATTTCTATTTTGAGTTTTTTGAGAAACGTCCATACTGCTTTCCACAATGGTTGAACTAATTTGCATTCCCACCAGCAGTGTAGGAGGGTTCCCTTTTCTCCACATCCTCGCCAACATTTCTTGTTTGTCTTTTGGATGTTGGCCATCCTTATTGGTGTGAGGTGCTCATTGTGGTTTTAATTTGCATTTCTCTGATGATTAGCAATGTGGAGCATCTTTTCATGTGCCTGTTGGGCATCTGAATTTCTTCTTTGGAGAAGTGTCTGTTCAGATCTTCTGCCCATTTTTTAATTGGATTATTTGCTTTTGTTTGTTGAGGTGTGTGAGTTCTTTATATATGTTGGATGTCAACCCTTTATCAGATATGTTTTTTATGAATATTCTCCCATACTGTAGGATGTCTTTTTGTTCTACTGATGGTGTCCTTTGCTGTACAGAAGCTTTTCAGCTTGTTATAGTCCCACTTGTTCATTTTTGCTTTTGTTTCCCTTGCCTGGGGAGATACGTTCATGAAGAAGTCACTCATGTTTATGTCCAAGAGATTTTTGCCTATGTTTTTTTCTAAGAGTTTTATGGTTTCATGACTTACATTCAGGTCTTTGATCCATTTTGAATTTACTTTTGTGTATGGGGTTAGACAGTGATCCAGTTTCATTCTCTTACATGTAGCTGTCCAGTTTTGCCAACACCAGCTGTTGAAGAGGCTGTCATTTCCCCATTCTATATCCATGGCTCCTTTATCATATATCAATTGACCATATATGTTTGGGTTAATATCTGGAGTCTCTATTCTGCTCCACTGGTCTGTGCGTCTCTTCTTGTGCCAGTCGCAAATTATCTTGATTACTGTGGCTTTGTAGTAGAGCTTGAAGTCAGGGAGTGTAATTCCCCCTGTTTTATTCCTCCTTCTCAGGATTGCTTTGGCTTTTCGGGGTCTTTTGTGGTTCCATATGAATTTTAGAATTATTTGTTCCAGTTTATTGAAGAAAGCTGTTGGTAGTTTGATAGGGATTGTGTTGACTCTGTAGATTGCTTTAGGTAGTATAGCCATTTTGACAATATTTATTCTTCCTAGCCAAGAGCATGGGATGAATTTCCATTTGTTAGTGTCCTCTTTAATTTCTCTTAGGAGTGTCTTGTAGTTTTCAGAGTACAGGTCTTTCACTTCCTAGGTTAGGTTTATTCCTAGGTATTTTATTCTTTTTGATGCAATTGTGAATGGAATTGTTTTTCTGATTTCTCTTTCTGTTAGTTCATCGTTAGCGTATAGGAAAGCAACAGACTTCTGTGTGTTAATTTTGTATCCTGCAACTTTGCTGAATTCAGATATTAGTTCTAGTAGTTTTGGAGTGAAGTCTTTAGGGTTTTTAATGTACAGTATCATGTCATCTGCAAATAGTGACAATCTGACTTCTTCTTTACCAATTTGGATGCCTTGTATGTCTTTATTTTGTCTGATTGCCGTGGCTAGGACCTCCAGTACTATGTTGAATAACAGTGGAGAGAGTGGGCATCCCTGTCTTGTTCCCGATCTTAGATGAAAAGCTTTCAGGTTCTCGCCGTTAAGTATGATGTTAGCTGTGGGTTTGTCAAATATGGCCTTTATGATGTTGAGATACTTGCCGTCTATACACATTTTGTTGAGATTTTTAATCATGAATGGATGCTGAATTTTGTCAAATGCTTTTTCAGCATCTATGGAAATGATCATGTGGTTTTTGTTCTTTTTGTTGATGTGGTGGATGATGTTGATGGATTTTCGAATGTTGTACCATCCTTGCATCCCTGGGATGAATCCCACTTGATCGTGGTGTATGATCCTCTTGATGTATTTTTGAATTCGGTTTGCTAATATTTTGTTGAGTATTTTTGCATCTACGTTCATCAGGGATATTGGTCTGTAATTTTCTTTTTTGGTGAGGTCTTTGCCCGGTTTTGGTATTAGAGTGATGCTGGCCTCATAGAATGAGTCCGGAAGTATTCCCTCCTCTTCTATTTTTTGAAAACTTTAAAGAGAATGGGTGTTATTTCTTCTCTATATGTCTGGTAGAATTCAGAGGTGAATCCATCTGGTCCGGGGGTTTTGTTCTTGGGTAGTTTTTTGATTACCGATTCAGGTGATTGGTCTGTTTAGTTTTTCTGTTTCTTGCTTTGTCAGTCTTGGAAGGCTGTATTTTTCTAAGAAGTTGTCCATTTCTTCTAGGTTTTCCAGCTTGTTAGCATATAGACTCTCATAATATTCTCTTATAATTCTTTGTATTTCTGTGGGGTTCATTGTGATTTTTCCTTTCTCATTTCTGATTCTGTTTATGTGTGTAGATTCTCTTTTTCTCTTAATGAGTCTGGCTAGGGGTTTATCTATTTTGTTTATTTTTTCAAAGAATCAGCTCTTGGTTTCATTGATTTTTTCTATTGTTTTATTCTTCTCAACTTTATTTATTTCTTCTCTGATCTTTATTATGTCCCTCCTTCTGGTGACTTTGGGTCTCATTTGTTCTTCTTTTTCCAATTTCAGTAACTGTGTCTTTAGACTATTCATTTGGGAATGTTCTTCCTTCTTTAAATAGGCCTGGATTGCAATATACTTTCCTTTTAGAACTGCCTTTACTGTGTCGCACAGAAGTTGTGGCTTTGTGTTGTTGTTGTCATTAGTCTCTATATATTCTTTGATTTCTGTTTTGATTTGGTCGTTAACCCATTGATTAATTAGGAGCATGTTGTCAGGTCTCCATGTATTTGTGAGACTTTTTGGTTTCTTTCTAAAATTTATTACTAGTTTTATACCTTTGTGATCTGAGAAGTTGGTTGGTAGGATTTCAATATTTTTGAATTTACTGAGGTTCTTTTTGTGGCCTAGTATGTGGTCTATTCTGGAAAATATTCCATGTGCACTTGAGAAGAGAATGTATCCTGCTGCTTTTGGGTGCAGAGTTCTGTAGATGTCTGTTAGGTCCATCTGTTCTAGTGTGTTGTTCAGTGCCTCTATGTCTTTACTTATTCTCTGTCTGGTTGATCTGTCCTTTGGAGTGAGTGGTGTGTTGAAGTCTCCTAAGATGTATGCATTGCTGTCTATTTCCTCCTTTAATTCTGTTAGTATTTGTCTCACATATGCTGGCCCTCCTGTGTTGGGTGCATATATATTTATAATGGTTATATCTTCTTGTTGGACTGACCCCTTTATCATTATGTAATGTCCTTCTTTATCTCTTGCTACTTTCTTCGCTTTGAAGTCTATTTTGTCTGATACAAGTACTGCAACACCTGCTTTTTTCTCCCTGTTGTTTGCATGAAATATCTTTTTTCAACCCTTCACTTTTATTCTGTGTATGTCTTTGGGTTTGAGGTGAGTCTCTTGTAAGCAGCATATAGATGGGTCTTGCTTTTTTATCCATTCTGTTACTCTGTGTTTTTTGATTGGTGCATTCTGTCCATTTACCTTTAGGGTGATTATTGATAGATATGTAGTTATTGCCATTGCTAGCTTTAGATTCGTGATTACCGGAGGTTCAAAGGTTGCTTCTTTACTATCTAACAATCTAACTTAACTTTCATGTTAAGTTATTGTAAACACCGTCTGACGTTTCTTTCTCTCCCTTCTTATTCTTTCTCCTCCATTCTTTATATACTAGGTGTTTTATTGTTTGCCTTTAGTTAGTATTTGGATGGTCTGCTTTCTTTGCTATGATCTAATTTTCTCTGGTGACATTTAGCCTTAGGGGTGCTTCCCTCTAGAGCAGTCCGTTTAAGATATCCTGTAGTGGTGGTTTATGAGAGGCAAACTCTCTCAACTTTCGTTTGTCTGGAAATTGTTTAATCCTTCCATCATATTTAAATGATAATCGTGCTGGATACAATATTCTTGGTTCGAGGCCCTTCTGTTTCATTACATTAAATATATCATGCCATTCTCTTCTGGCCTGTAAGGTTTCTGTTGAAAAGTATGATGATAGTCTGTTGGGTTTTCCTTTGTAGGTGATCTTTTTTCTCTCTCTAGCTGCCTTTAATACCCTGTCTTTATCTTTGATCTTTGCCATCTTAATTATTATGTGTCTTGGTGTTGTCTTCCTTGGGTCCCTTGTGTTGGGAGATCTGTGGGCTTCCGTGGACTGCGAGAGTATTTCCTTCCCCAGCGAGGGAAAGTTTTCAGCAATTATTTCTTCAAAGACACTTTCTATCCCTTTTTCTCTCTCTTCTTCCTCTGGTACTCCTATAATGCGAATATTGTTCTGTTTGGATTGGTCACACAGTTCTCTTAATATTCTTTCATTCCTAGAGATCCTTTTATCTCTCTCTGCCTCAGCTTCTCTGTATTCCTGTCCTCTGATTTTATTCCATTAACAGTCTCTAGCATCTCATCCAGTCTGCTGTTAAGCCCATCGATTGCTTGTCTGATTTCTGCATTGTCTTTCCTCACTTCCCTCACTTCCTCCCTCAGCTCTTGCACATTTCTCTGTAGATCCATCAGCATGGTTATGACTTTTCTGAATTCTTTTTCAGGAAGACTGTGCATTTTCATCCCTTCAGGCTCCTTCTCTGGTGTTGTCTGGTGGATTGTAGTCTGGACCATATTCCTCTGTCTTTTCATGGCTATGGAAGTGGTAGCTGGTAGTTGCCACATATGTCAGCGGGGCTCTTTAAGAGTTTAAAAAGAAAAAGAGAAAAAAAAGGGAGAGAAAGAAAAAAAAAGAAAAAAGAAAGAAAAGAAAAAAGAAAAGAAAAAACAAAACAAAACAAAAAAACCGCCCACCAGGAGTAGATTCTGTGGCGATGCTGTAGGTGGTGCTGTTGCTCCACTATTCCGCAGCTGTGGCTGCGCCGCTCCACAGGGCCCTTTATAGCTCCGCCTCATGGGGTGCCGTGTCCTCTCAGGTGTAGCTGCACGCTGTGCGCTTACCTGTGTATTCTTGTCTCTCCTTTAGGAATGGTTGTATCTGGTGTATTTTCATAGATATATATAGTTTTGGGAGGAGATATCTGCCGCCCTGCTCATGCTGCCATCTTCCCAGAAGTCCTCAGCTTCTCATTGTTAAGTATAATGTTGGCTGTGGGTTTGTCATATATGGCCTTTATTATGTTTAGGTATTTTCCCTCTATACCCATTTTGTTAAGAGTTTTTATCATGAATGGATGTTGAATTTTGTCAAATGCTTTTTCAGCTTCTATGGAGATGATCGTGTGGTTTTTTCTTCTTTTTGTTGATGTGGTGGATGATGGTGATGGATTTTCGAATGTTGTACCATCCTTGCATCCCTGGGATGAATCCACTTGACATTGGTGTATGATCCTCTTGATGTATTTTTGAATTCAGTTTGCTATTATTTTGTTGATTATTTTTGCATTCATGTTCATCAGGGATATTGGTCTGTAATTTTATTTTTTTGTGCGGTCTTTGCCTGGTTTTTGTATTAGAGTGATCCTGGCTTCATAGAATGATTTTGGAAGTATTCCCTCCTGTTCTATTTTTTGGAAAACTTTTAGGAGAATGGGTATTATGTCTTCTCTATATGTCTGACAAAATTCAGTGGTGAATCCATCTGGAACAGGGGTTTTGTTCTTTTGTAGTTTTATTCAATTTCATTGCTGGTAATTGGTCTGTTTAGATTTTCGGTTCTTCCTTGGTCTTGGGAGGTTGTATTTTTCTGAGAAGTTGTCCATTTCTTCTAGGTTTTCCAGCTTGTTAGCATATAGATTTTCATAGTATTCTCTGATAATTCTTTGTATTTCTGTGGGGTCCATTGTGATTTTTCCTTTCTCATTTCTGATTCTGTTTATGTGTGTAGATTCTATTTTTCTCAATAAGTCTGGCTAAGGGTTTATCAATTTTGTTTGTTTTTTCAAAGAACCAGCTCTTTGTTTCATTGATTTTTTCTATTGTTTTATTCTTCTCAATTTTATTTATTTATTCTCTGTTCTTTATTATGTCCCTCCTTCTGGTGACTTTGGGCTTCATTTGTTCTTCCTTTTCCAATTTTAATAATTGTGACTTTAGAGTATTCACTTGGGATTGTTCTTCCTTCTTCAAAATGGGCCTGGATTGCAATATACTTTACTCTTAGAACTGCCTTTGCTGTGTCCCACAGAAGTTGGGGCTTTGTGCTGTTGTTGTCATTTATCTTCATATATTGTTGATCTCTGTTTTAATTTGGTCGTTGATCCATTGTTTATTTAGGAGTATGTTGTTAAGCCTCCATGTGTTTGTGAGTCATTTTGTTTTCTTTGTACAATTTATTTCTAGTTTTATACCTTTGTGATATGAGAAGTTGGTTGGTAGAATTTCAGTCTTTTTGAACTGAGGTTCTTTTTGTGGCCTAGTATGTGGTCTATTCTGGAAAATGTTCCATATGCAGTTGAGAAGGATGTGTATCCTGCTGCTGTACAGTTCTGTAGATGTCTGTTAGGTCCATCTGTTCTAGTGTGTTGTTCAGGGCCTCAATGTTTTTACTTATTTTCTGTCTGATTGATCTGTCCTTTGGAGTGAGTGGTGTGTTGAAGTCTCCTAAAATGACTGCATTGCTTTCTATTTCCTCCTTTAATTCTGTTAGTATTTGTTTCACATATGTCAGTGCTCCTCTGTTGGGTGCATATATATTTATAATGGTTATATCTTCTTGTTGGACTGACCCCTTTATCATTATGTAATGTCCTTCTTTATCTCTTGCTACTTTCTTCGTTTTGAAGTCTATTTTGTCTGATACAAGTACTGCAACACCTGCTTTTTTCTCCCTGTTGTTTGCATGAAATATCTCTTTTCATCCCTTCACTTTTATTCTGTGTATGTCTTTGGGTTTGAGGTGAGTCTCTTGTAAGCAGCATATAGATGGGTCTTGCTTTTTTATCCATTCTGTTACTCTGTGTCTTTTGATTGGTGTATTCAGTCCATTTACATTTAGGGTGATTATCGATAAATATGTACTTAATTGCCATTGCAGGCTTTAGATTCATGGTTACCAAAGATTCAAGGGTAGCTTCTTTACTATCTAACAGTCTAACTTAACTCTCTTATTAAGCTGTTATAAACACAGTCTGATGAGTCTTTATTTCTCTCCCTTCTTATTCTTCCTCCTCCATTCTTTATACATTAGGTGTTTTATTCTGTACTTTTTTGTGTTTACTTTGACTGTTTTTGTGGATAGTTGATTTAATTTTTTGCCTTTAGTTGGCATTTGGATGATCTGCTTTCTTTGCTGTGATTTTGTTTTCTCTGATGACATCTATTTAGACTTAGGAGTGCTTCCATCTAGAGCATTCCCTTTAAGATACCCTGTAGAGGTGGTTTGTGGGAGGCAAATTCCCTCAGCTTTTGCTTGTCTGGAATTGTTTAATCCGTTCCTCAAATTTAAATGATAATCGTGCTGGATACAGTATTCTTGGTTCAAGGCCCTTCTGTTTCATTGACTTAAATGCATCATGCTATTCTCTTCTGGCCTGTAAGGTTTCTGTTAAGTCTGATGACAGCCTGATGGGTTTTCCTTTGTAGGTGATATTTTTTCTCTCTCTGGCTTCCTTTAATACTCTGTCCTTGTCCTTGATCTTTGCCATTCTAATTATTATATGTCTTGGTGGTGTCCTCCTTGGGTCCCTTGTGTTGGGAGATCTGTGGGCTTCCATGGTCTGAGAGAGTATTTTGTTCCCCATCTTGGGGAAGTTTTTGGCAATTATTTCTTAAAAGACAGTTTCTATCCTTTTTTCTCTCTCTTCTTCTTCTGGGTACCCCTATAATGTGAATATTGTTCTGTTTGGATTGGTCACACAGTTCTCTTAATATTCTTTCATTCCTAGAGATCCTTTTATGTCTCTCTGCCTCAACTTCTCTGAATTCCTGTTCTCTGATTTCTATTCCATTGACAGTCTCTTGCACCTCATCCAATCTGCTGTTTAGCCCGTCAATCAATTATTTCATTTCTGTAATCTCCCTCCTGACTTCCTCCCTTAGCTCTTGCATATTTCTCTGTAGGTCCATCAGCATGGTTATGACTTTTATTTTGAAATCTTTTTCAGGACGATTGTTTAAATCTATCCCACCCCACCCTCTCTCTGGAAGTGTCTGAGTGATTTTTGAGTGGACCAGGTTCTTCTGTCTTTTCATGGTGATAGATGTGGTCGCAGGCAGGTGACACATGTGTCAGCTAGGAGAAGAAAGTCCCTTCCTGCTTGTTGTTCACCTTGCCCTTCTCTACCACCTGGCCAGTTACCTGCACACTGGAAGGCAGTCTCTGCGATAATCCCCTGAGCCGCGGTGGGCAGGGCCAGCCTCAGGCTAACCTAGAGCACTGCAGTGGCGTGGCAGCCACGCTGGGTGTTTTCTACTGCAAGAACAGGCCCCTTCGTGCCTTTTGGACCTTGCTCTGGCTTCTGTAGCCTGTGCTGGTTACCCACACACCAGGAGGCAGTCTCTGGGATAATCCCCTGATCTGCCATGGGCTGAACCGCCCTCAGGCTAGCCTAGAGCTAGAGCACTGCAGGGGCATGGCAGCCACACCATGTGTGTTCTACTGCAAGGTTGGGCCCCTTCGACCTTCCAGATCTTGCTCTGGCTTCCACAGCCCTTGCCAGTTACCCACTCACTGGGAGGCAGTCTATGGGATAATCCCCTGAGCTGCCGTGGGCAGGGCCGCCCTCCGGCTGGCTTAGTGCACTGTGGGAGCGTGGCAGCCCCTACGGGTGCGTTCTACTGCAAAGATGGGCCCCTTTGCGCCTTCCGGACCTTGCTCTGGCTTCCGCTGCCCGTCCCAGTGAACGCTGCACGTTGGGAGGAGACTGTGTGGTTGCCATGGGCAGGGCTGCTCTCAGGCTGCTCCGCAGCTGTGGTGGGTCAGCTGGTCTGTTTGCAGCAGGGGCAGGGGGGAATGAATGGCAGCCTGCTTATCGCCGTGAGGGGCTTCCGGGCTGCTTTACCTGGCAGGTGGTTAGGGGGTCTGAAATTCCTCAAGATTCCTAGCCTGCTGGGCTGAGTGTGCTTGGACGATTTTGTTCATCTGTTGGGCCCTTGTCCCTTTAAGACTTTAAAAAAGCACCTGCTTTTCTTTTTTCCCAGGGGAGCTGGCCGTGGGGACCTGCTCGCAGTCTCTGTCTCGGATCCTGCCCTTCCTTTTCTCTAATATCCAGTATACCATGCGATGTGTGTCTGTGCTCCTGGTACAGATCACCAGAGCTGGTTATTTAGCAGTCCTGTGCTTCCACTCCCTTCCCTCTCTGATTCTTTTCCTCCCACTGGTGAGCTGGGGTTGGGGTTGTGCTCATGTCTCACCGGGTCACAGCTTTGTATCTTACCTCCTTCTTGAGGTGCTGAGTTCTCGCAGATGTAGATGCAGCCTGGCTGTTGTACTGTATTCTGGTCTCTCTTTTAGGAATAGTTTTATTTGTTGTATATGGTTTTGGGAGGAGATTTCTGCCGCCTTGCTCACACTGCCATCTTGAGCTGCCAAAGACCTACATCTAACATTTTTCGGAATTGAAAACTGTTTTCCAAAGTAGATGCAACATTTTATAATCTTACAAGCAAGGTGTAAGAGTTCCAATTTTCCACATTTTTGTCAAAACTTGTTATTACCTACTTTTTATTGAGCTACTTTAGTAGGTGTGACTTCATATTTTATTATGGCTTTGATTTGTATTTCCCTAAGGACTGTTGATGTTGATGACCTTTTCATATGCTTATTGGTCACTTGTGTATCTTTGAAGAAATATTTACTCAAATCTTCTACCTACTTTAACATTTGGTTATTTGTCTTTTTGTTTGTTGAGTTATAAAAGTTCTTTAGGATTGTAGCCAGTGGACTCATCAGATATACGATTTGCAAAATTTTCTCCTATTTTGCAAGTTGGTTTTTCACTTACTTGATGGTGTCCTTTGAAACATAGAGGTTTTTAATTTTCATGAAGTCCAATTTATGTAATGGGTTGGGGGGAGATTGCTTGTGCTTTAGGTATCAAATCTAAGAAACCATTGCCTAATCTGAAGTCACAAAGATTTACAACTATGTTTTCATTTAAGAGTATTATAGTTCTGGCTTTTGCATTTAGCTCTTTAATCCATTTTGAGTTATTTTTGTATATACTGTGAGGTAGAAGTCCAAATCTATTCTTTTGAAACGTGGAAATCCAGTTGCCCCAGCACCATATTTTGAAAAGACTACTATTCTTTCTTCCATGAAGTTATCTTGGCACCCTTGTGGAAAGTCAGTTATCCATAGATGTGTGGGTTTACTTAGGGACTTTTAATTCTATTCCATTGATCTGTAAATCTATCCTTATGTCAGTACCAAACTGTTTTGATAATTGTAGCTTGCAGCAAGTTGTGAAGTCAGAAACTGTGAGTTCTGCAACTTTTTCTTCCTTTTCAAGAATGTTTCAGCTATCCTGGGTCCCCTGTATTTCTGTATGAATATGAATTTTAGGATCAGCTTATCAGCTTCTGCTAAAAAGCCAGTTAGAGTTTTAAAAAGGACTACTTTTAATCTGTAGATCAATTTGGTAAGTATTGTCACCTTACCAAGATTAAATCTTCCAATATATTAATATGGGTTGTCTGTCTGATATGGCATATCTTGATAAGTGTTCCTTGTGCACTTGAAAAGAGTATGTTTTCTATTCTCTATGGAATATTCTATATATGTCCATTAGGTCAGGTTGGTTGATAGTTCAGGACCTTTATATTTCATTACTAAGAGAAGAATGTGGAACTTTCAAATTATAATTGTGGATTTGTCTATTCCTTCAATTCTATCAGTTGTTGCTAATATATTTTGAAGCTCTTTTATGTGCATACACATTTAGGATTTTAATTTTTCTTGATGCATTTAGTCTTTAATCATTATTTAATATCCATATTTATCCTGGTAATTTTTTATGTTCTGAAGTTGACTTCAGTATTAATTTAGCTTCTAGCTTCTTTTTGGTTAGTGTTTTATTGGATTAGTGTTCTTTTTGATTGCATGGTGTATCTTTTCTAATCTTTTTGCTTTTAACCTATCTATGTTATTATATGTAAATTGGATTTCTTGTAGACAGCACCTAGTTGGGTCTTCTTTAATCTTTCCCCTATAATGATCTCTGTCTTTTAATTGATAGGTTTAGACCATTTCTATTCAATGTAATTATTTTTATGGTTGAATTTAGGTTTACATTTTATTGTTTTCTGCTTATCACCTGTTGTTTTGTTCTATTCTAATTTTGCTGTTTTCTTTTGGATTATTCAAATACTTTTAAATATTTTATTTTAATTTCTTTATTCTATTCTTTGTTAATACTGGGATTGCTATTTCTTAGAGCTAATATCTTACCATTTCAGATAAAATAAAGAAGGCTTACAACTGTAGAAATTCCTTTATACTGCCTCTTTATGTTAAAATTGTTTTATATATATATTTATATGCATTGAAAGCCCTATCGAATGTAATTTCCAGCTGACATAAATTATATTTTTAAAGAACTTATGAGGAAAAATAGGGAGTTATATTTACCCAAGTGTTACAGATTGAATTGTCCTTCAAAAAAAGATACCTGGGGGATACAAAATTAACACACAGAAATCTGTTGCTTTCCTATACACTAATGATGAACTAACAGAAAGAGAAATCGGAAAAACAATTCCATTCACAATTGCATCAAAAAGAATAAAATACCTAGAAATAAACCTAATGAAGGAAGTGAAAGACCTGTACTCTGAAAACTACAAGACACTCCTAAGAGAAATTAAAGAGGACACTAACAAATGGAAATGCATCCCATGCTCTTGGCTAGGAAGAATAAATATTGTCAAAATGGCTATACTACCTAAAACAATCTATAGATTCAATGCAATCCCTATCAAACTACCAACAGCTTTCTTCAATGAACCGGAACAAATAATTCTAAAATTCATATGGCACCACAAAAGACCCCGAATAGTCAAAGCAATCCTGCGAAGGAGGAATAAAACAGGGGGAATTACGCTCCCTGACTTCAAGCTCTACTACAAAGCCACAGTAATCAAGACAATTTGGTATTGGCACAAAAACAGACCCACAGACCAGTGGAATAGAATAGAAAATCCAAACATTAACCCAAACATATACAGTCAATTAATATTTGATAAAGGAGCCTTGGATATACAATGGGAGATGACAGCCTCTTCAGCAGCTGGTGTTGGAAAAACTGGACAGCTACATGTAAGAGAATGAAACTGGACTACTGTCTAGCCCCATACACAAAGGTAAACTCAAGGTGGATCAAAGACCTGAATGTAAGTCATGAAACCATAAAACTCTTAGAAAAAAACATAGGCAAAAATCTCTTGGACATAAACATGAGCGACTTCTTCATGAACGTATCTCCCTGGGCAAGGGAAACAAAAGCAAAAATGAACAAGTGGGACTATATCAAGCTGAAAAGCTTCTGTACAGCAAAGGACACCATCAGTAGAACAAAAAGACATCCTACAGTATGGGAGAATATATTCATAAATGACATATCTGATAAGGGGTTGACATCCAAAATATATAAAGAACTCATGCACCTCAACAAACAAAAGCAAATAATCCAATTAAGAAATGGGCAGAGGACATGAATAGACACTTCTCCAAAGAAGAAATTCAGATGGCCAACAGGCACATGAAAAGATGCTCCACATCGCTAATCATCAGAGAAATGCAGATTAAAACCACAATGAGATATCACCTCACACCAGTGAGGATGGCCAACATCCAAAACACAAACAACAACAAATGTTGGCGAGGATGTGGAGAAAAGGGAACCCTCCTACACTGCTGGTGGGACTGCAAATTAGTTCAACCATTGTGGAAAGCAGTATGGAGGTTCCTCAAAAAACTCAAAATAGAAATACCATTTGACCCAGGAATTCCACTCCTAGGAATTTACCCTAAGAATGCAGCAGCCCAGTTTGAAAAAGACAGATGCACCCCTATGTTTATCGCAGCACTATTTACAATAGCCAAGAAATGGAAGCAACCTAAGTGTCCATCAGTAGATGAATGGATGAAGAAGATGTGGTACATATACACAATGGAATATTATTCAGCCATAAGAAGAAAACAAATCCTACCATTTGCAACAACATGGATGGAGCTAGAGGGTATTATGCTCAGTGAAATAAGCCAAGCCGAAAAAGACAAGTATCAAATGATTTCACTCATATGTGGAGTATAAGAACAAAGAAAAAAACTGAAGGAACAAAACAGCAGCAGACTCACAGAACCCAAGAACGGACTAATAGTTACCAAAGGGAAAGGGACTGGGGAGGATGGGTGGGAAGCGAGGAGTAAGAGGGAAAAAGGGGCATTACGATTAGCAGATGTAATGTTAGGGGGGGCACGGGGAGGGCTGTACAACTCAGAGAAGACAAGTAGTGACTCTACAGCATCTCACTATGCTGATGGCAGTGACTGTAATGGGGTTGGTGGGGGGGACCTGATGAAGGGGGTAGTGTAATCACCATAATATTGCTCATTTAATTGTAGATTAATGATATCAAAATAAACTTAAAAATAAAATAAAATAAAATACAGACAGTGATACTTGACCTTGTCTCTCCATACTTTTGTAAGGTTAAAAGGGCAAAAAAAAAAGATACCTGTGAGTCCTAACCCCCAGTACCTCAAAATATGTCCTTATTTTGAGATAGGTTTTACAGGGTTAATTAAGTTAAAATGAGCATTACAGTGGGCACCAGTCCTATATGACTAGTGTCCTTATAAAAAGCGGGAAATTTGGACACAAGGACACACACACAGGGACAATCCCATGTGAAGATGAAGGCAGAGATCTGGGTGATGCATCTATAAGCCAGGGAATGCCGAAAATTGCCAGTAAACCACCAAAAGCTAGGAACAGGTCATCTCTCACAGCACTCAGAAGCAATGAAACTTGCCGACACCTTGATCTTGGACTTCTAGCCTCCAGAAGTACGAGACAAAAATTTTGTGTTGTTTAAGCTACCCAGTGTGTGGTACTTTGTTACGGCAGCCACAGCACCAGGTATTTCCCATTTCTGTTATTCTTCCTTCATTTCTGAAGTTCTAAGTTTCCTTCTGGTGTCACTGCTCTTCAGACTGAAAAACTTCCTGGAGTGTTTCTACTGATCTATTTACAATTTCACTGAATCTTTCCTCTGTTGACTATGTTCCACTGTAGAACCTGTAATGGGCTGAAAAGAGTGTATCCCCCAAATTCATGTTCATCTAGAACTTTAGACTGTGACCTTATTTGGAAATAGAGTCTTTGAAGGTGTTATTAGTTAAGGATCTCACAATGAAATCATCCTGCATTTAGGGTGATCTCTGGATCCAATGACTGGTGTCTTTATAGGAGGAAGGACAGAGGGTTTGGGACACAGAGAGGCGTAGAGGGAAGACGGCCACGTAGAGATAGAGCCAGGGGTCAGAGTGATGTTGCCTTAAGCCAAGGAATGCCCAGAGCCACCAGGACTTGGAAAAGGCAAAGAAGATTTCTGCCCTAAGGCTTTTGGAGGAAGTATGGGCCTGTTGACACCTTGATTTCAAACGTTCAGCCTCTAAGGCTGTGAGAGAGTAAATTTCTATTGTTTTAAATCACCATTTGTGGGAATTTATTATGTCAGCCCTCGGAAACTAATACAGATTCCTTTCAGTGAGGGTTTTTTTTTTCCTTTCTTTAATTTCAGATTGTGTATTCTTTAGTTGAAAAAAATCTGCATTCAGTTCCTTTTTGTAGTTCCTATTTTCCTGCTGAGAAGTTTGATCTTTTCTTTCATGAGTATTTACCTTTACCCCTTGGAACATAATTATAATAGCTTTGAATTCTTTGTTGGATAATTCTAACACCTCAGACACCTCACCCCTGGGGCCAGAGGATCCCCTTCTCCCTTTCTCTCTGGGTCCCCCCCACCCACTACTGTGTGCTCCCAGGAAACACTTCTCTGATTCCTCTGGCCAGCAAGACGGATTTCTCTTAGAGTTTTAGTTACTCATAATCCTGCCACTCAGTTCTGTATGCCTGAGTGCATCCTTGGGGCAAAGTGGTGGAATAAAAGAACAAGAAAAAGATAATGGGATTTTACCCCCCACCCACCCACTCTTCAGAGCACAGGGTCCTCCTTTCCCTGTTCCTCTTGACAGAAAATAAACATCCTTTTCCTCAGCGTTTTAACTGTCCACACTGCTGCCCCATATCTCCCCAGCTGGAGCCAGTTTAGTGTCAGGGGCAGGAGAGAAAAACAGAGAGACAAAAAAAAAGAAAAAGAAAAAATTGCCAGAGATTCTCTCCACACTTTCCAGCTCACAGGGGACCCTCCTCCTGGTTGTCTGGCCAGAAAGATGGAATTTCTCTTTCTATCTCAAGTCATTCACACCTGCTGCTCAATTCCACAGCTGGGGCCTTTGCTGGATCAAAGTTGGGAGATAAAAGATGAAAACAACAAACAGGATACTCACTCCACGTGGGCTTCTTCCTCAGTTTTGTTTTCTCTTCCCAATCTGTCTGCTACTGTTTGCTTTTTATTAGTTACTTTAATACTTTCTGTATTTGGTCCAGATGTTTTACGTGTGATCTGTGGGACAGAGCGGCTGCAACAGGGCATCAGACAAGGAGTCTTCTTGATGCTGGTAGTGGGTATGTCTTTTTAAATTTCTTTTATCTTTCGCTTTGACATGATTGGACAAAGGGACGCTTCAATGCCTGAACTGGTAGTGCCATCAGTACTGGAAATATTTGGCACTTTTAAAAAAGCTCAGTTACTTCATTTAATTTTTTTTGATATATGAAAGGTCAATGGAAAAGAATCCTCTCAGAGGCTTCCCTGTCAGTGGGGTTGGAAATTGTCTTGTTGACTGTTATTAACATCAGTGTCTATTACTGAGTCTGGTTTATTGAAGATGATCGATAGATATATTTGTGAAATTAAAGCTGTCTCATTTATTCTGGTCAAGGGTTCTGGTTACATAGAATTGAAACCAACTCTAATAGACTGAAGTAAAACAGAGAAAGAGTTCTGTGGACTCTGGAATCTCATGGACTCTGAGAATGAAGACTACACAAGAGATCTAGCTCAGCCTCAGAGCAATGAGATCTGGGAATCGGAGTGCTGTGCAGACCCAAGGTAGCTTCTGTCTCATATGCACTTTGGAGGACTGCGTGGCTCCTTATATCGGCTCCCCTTGCATTTGCTGAATCCTCTTTCTTTTATCCACTGGTAAAGAGAAAGGGAGGTGGAAAGAAGTCAGCTTCTCAGTGCAAACGTCGAGCCATTGCATGAACCGTGCCCAACACCAACACTGACCCTGGCTTGAACTGAATTTTGTGTATATGAATCAATCCATCTTCTGTTCTCTTTTAGCCAGTTTGAGTTGGGTGCTTTCTTGCAAATGGCAGCACCCTGAAACGTCACCCTATTCATGCTAGTTGTCTCAGCGTCCATCAGCTTGAAAACTGACTCTCCTGTCTTCCTTCAGGCCCTTGCCACACCTCTGGGGGAAGACCACACCTGACTCAAAATCAACAGGTGGACATGAATCCTGTTTGTGAAGTTCTCCAAAGGCAGTAACTGCCAGCTCTCATACCTCATAAATTTTAGCCCTTATTGGCCCTGTTGGAAGACTCTCCTTACTAAGTCTTCCTTAATTCTGTAAACTTCATTGATGTTGCTGCCTTTTCTTTGGTAGCTAATAATGTAATAACTAAATGTGCATGCTGCTTATATACTATGAGCAGTTCAGAGACTTCCACCACTATCCTTACCTTCCACAAAAAAAATGTAATAAATACTTGTTAAAACCTAGTAAAGCCATATTTCCCCACTTTCTTTTTGTTTTTAATTTTTTTTCTGTTTTTTTAATTCTTATTTCTCATGTTAATTTGTTAATGTACTATCAACCCTTAAGATGGCAGATCCATTTGCGTCTGTCTGAGGAAGATTCAGATTGATGACAGAGAAAGTGTTGCCAAGTAAACAAACAAACGTATCTGCTGTATATTGACATCTACTAAATACCAAACACTGCTCTTTTTTCCATGTATTTGCTCATTTAGTCTTCATCTGAGTATGCATGAGGTGCGTACAACTGTTTTCCCTATTGCCACATGAGGAAACGGAGGTCCAGAAAGTTAATACAGTTATTAAAGTGACAGAAGCACGTTTATCTTACTCCAGAGCCTAACTTCCGAATGGCTTCATTCTAATGCCTTCCAGCTCCTGGCAGCCAGTGGTTCCTTTAGGAAGGAAGAGCTTGTGCTTCATTTGTGTCATTAACTAGGGAGAAGAGAAAAAAGAAGTAATTTCTAGGGAGCAGTAATAGCCAGACCACCTCTTAAATGGTGTGTGTGTGTGTGTTGTTTCAGGCACATCTCCATGGTTTCTTTGAGCAAATGTGAAGGGTGAGTCACCTTTCCTAATTAGATTAATGGATGTTAGTTTAAGAGCTATTAATGTTGGTGACAAATATCTCCTTTATAGCCAAAGGCCAGTGGCTCGAGCTCACCTGTTATGCTTGAGAACAAATAGCTAACACTCGCCATAGTGATTCAAGGTTTGTTTTGCCCTTATGCTTCTAGACAAAGCAGGCAAGATACAATTCACCTGCCAGTGGTGGGAAAGGCACTGTTTTGTGAGGCCTGACCTGAAGGGCTGCAGGAGGTGCTGGTAAGTTGTGTGTGCGTGTGTGTGAGCTGTCTGCGGACCCAGTGTGGTGGAGACGCAAACATGTTCCGAAGGGTAGAGCAGAACCAAGGTGCCGGATGGGAGCCTAACCTTTCTGGACACCCTGAAGGCAGAGGAGATCTGGCAGAGGCTGCTCTTCTTGGTTTTGGCCAGAGGCCCTTGCAGAGCCAGAAAATACCTGGCTAAATCCTCCAGGCTGGGTAGGATGGTAGGCAGTGACGGGACACACGGAAGGTGGTGAGTGCGTCAGCCCCTTAGGACAGCACACTTGGAGTTGAGGCTTTTCCTCTGGCTTCCCTTTGCCTCCAATAACAGTGTGATTGCAGAGAGCTCTAGCACAGGTACAAGAAAGGGGCAGGGTTAAATAACAGCTCAGAGGGAGCAACAGGAATTCTCCTGGGGACTGCCCCCACCCCACGCCATGTCAGCAGTACAGTGACCTGGCAGATGCTGGTTGTTCCACTGCAGCATTTGGCTCCAGCTGTGCATATGGCACGGGTGGCAGTGGGAAAGCAGTGTCTTCACCTGCTCATCACATTCAGAGTGTGTGTTTAAGTACTGTCTGTGTGCGTGGGTGTGTGGCCTGTGTTTTTGAGTGTGTGTGTGTCCACACATCTCTTTGTGAGGGTTGTATCACAGCCTAGGAGGCCAAGCTGAGGCAGGTTGTTTTTTCTTAGATAGTCAAGTCTTTAAAAAACAAAGAGCTATTAATACCATCTCCTACCCAGTCACCTCACTCCCTTTAGGTGAAGTCAAGGCACATTGTGGTGTTGCCTGACGCTAATTACAGATGTAGATCTGGGACAAACAGATAATTTAGCTTAAGAACTTTCATTTATCGGTAAATTGCCTGGCTAGATAGTAATAAATAGAATCTCTCCTACCACTACATGTTCCTTTTAGGGAAATAAATGTAGATATATAAAGAGAGAATGAGAGATTACTGTACCTATATCCCTGAACTAGTTAAGATTTGTCAACTAAATCCTGGTTTCGGAACAAAGTGGGAGTGACTTAGCTACATTCTTCTGGGCCTCCTACCTTGTGGATAGCTTGAATGTAAGTAGTATCCATTCACTCTTTCTTTCATTCCTTCATCACACAAACATTTACCAAGTAGCTATGCCAGTGTGTCTTATACTTTGGTTTTTATTGGATTAGTCAGGTACTTGTTAGAAATACAAGTAAATACCGAGATTTTACCCTAGTCCTATTGAATCTCCAAGGGATAGGTTTGGGAAATTTGACGTCTAAAAAGCCTCTTTTAGGTATGCTCTGGGAATACAGAGATGAACAAGGCAGTCCTTTCCCCTTACTAAAATAAACCATTGTGCAAATGAATAGGTGAGCTAGAGCCGAAAAGGGTCACCCAAGCTATGGAAGAAATACGTATGGGCACCCATGAGGGGGAGCAGTTGCTTCTCCCAAGGGGAGGCCAGCGGTTTTGGGCTGTACAAGCAGGGTCTGTAGTGTCGGCTGTCCCTCAGACTGGCCGCTGCGAAACGCCTGGCCTTGTGTGGAGTGTGCCTGGTGTTCCTCCAACAGAGAAGGCATCAGATAGGGAGTAAAGGAACACATCAGGGTCTGTACCGTCCTGCTCTTGTGGCTGCAAATGGCCTGGAAGGACGGGGACAGAGGGACAAACTGCCAGGTTGTCAGTGGTCTCATTTCTGATGAACCTCTTGCACAGTCCCCCTTGTCAGGGTGGCAGAGCACAAAGACCCACAGAAAGAGAGTGAGAAAGCTCACTGAGCTTATAATCAGCAAAATCAGAGTACAAGAGCTGACCCTGCTACTTATGAGCTGGGCTATCTACTTCCTCTCTGAGTCTTATTTTCTCCACTTGTAAAGGTAGGTAAGAATATCTGTATTATAGGGTTATTTAGAGTATTACATAAAATAATACATAGTATGTAAACTGCTCAGAATTGGGCCTGGCATGGGGTCAGTACTAATAAATAATACTTATTTTATTAATAGTATAATAATAATGGAACCCCATTTGTATTCCTAGAGGTGACTACTCCTTAGGCCATGAAAGCCAAACTCAGTATTTACAGAGGCTCTCAACTGTTTGTTCTGCTTCAGGCCCTTGGAGGGCTGTCTTGCTGTCCTGGGACACTGTCTTGGATCAGTGATTCCCAGTCTGGGGCCCATTTTTTTGTAGCTCAGGTCAGTGTGATTAAAGTTTCCAGGTCCTTTGGACACTTCTTCCCTGCCCCCACCGTAACACCCGCCCATCACTCCTGCCCCTCATTGGGATTCATTGCTCGGGGCCGTGAGCTGTAAGCAGAGTGTACTTGTTAGCATCTGCCAAGGAGCTTTGTTGGAACACACCTGCTGCTTGCTACCAGGAGCTTGATGGATCATCATTTCCCTGGTGGGTGGGGCATTGGTAAGTGTGTTTTACCTTCCCAGGCTATGCTGATATACAGGCCTGGTTACGAATTATTGCCTTTGTGGATGTCTCTCTGCTCAATGCTGTCACACTCAGCTGGCACAGCACTAAATCTTTTAGCAAAAATTAATGGTGTCCACGTAGCTTTTCAGAGCTCAGAGATACTGACTCTGTGTGTTAAACTAAGGAGGCAGCGCCTTCGGTGATAAAGTGAATGTGACAAGAGGAACTCTGCATATAAAGAAGCTCTGTGGATAGCCCTGGATGTTTGGTGCATACTAGGTACTTAACAAAAGGCAGTAGTTAATCTTAATAATTGTGTATTGGCCTCAGAGCTCTTTGAAAGACCTGTTCCCATTTTAGGAGAAAAGATCCAAACTCGGGAATTAAGAAACCAATTAGTTGTTTGGGAAGTATTTAGAAAATCTGACAAGAGGTGTCATACACAGGCAGGCAGCAGAGATTCCAAGGAAGGAGAGCACTGTGGCCTCTGTTTTCATTTTCCTTTTTGCTTCTGAAATGAGATACAAAGGAGAGCAGTGTGTCCACGCGTCAGGCAGAGGTGAGCAGTCATGGCCTCCCAGTACTCAGTCTCTTAAGTTCTGTCAACAACATGGCAAAACCCAGATTGCCATGGGCTCTGACTTTTATCTCTCTTAGCATTCCTATGTGAGGTTTTGGGCTCCTAGTGCAAAAATGAGCATGGCCACATTTCCCAGGCCAAGAGGTTCAGAGCTGGGATTTGAGTAGATAGGAAATGATGGACTCAACAGAGGGAAGGAATTCTGACTTACCAGCTTTCTTAGATTCTCCAGGAAAGGGGACTAGAAATGCTCCTCAGAATTAAGACTGGAAGGGGAGGTCATACCACTGGAGCAAAGACTGGGAGATAAAGGTACTGTAGTCAAAGGAGACATCTGTGAAGCGCTATGAAAAGCACAGACTTCATGATTATCCACACCCAGAGCAGCAGCATCATTATTGAATCACTGGTGGGGGCTGTAGGCATCATCTGGGGCTGAAGGTAATGCTCAAGGCCCCAGGCAGACCTGAGCCTGCAGGTGGGTGGGCAGAGAGGTTCTCTGTTCAATGCTTGGAACTTCCAGTGTAGGTGACTACATAAAGTATGTTGGTTTAGTGGGTCCTTAAATAAGACAACTGTTCTGTAGGGCCCAACTCTCTCCTGCTGACAGTTTCGATACCACTGCACTTTACCCTTAAACTACCTGCTGCTTATCTGAAAAGTGCAGATAGCACTAAAGGAAGCTGGTGTCTAGCAAATGTTAAGATCTGTTGTAGAGCATTTTCTGTGCAGAGAAAAACTAGCCAGCTGTGCACTTCACTCCAAGCTATTTCTATCAGAGGGAACATGGAAAATACTCTCTCTTCTTGTCCAGCACCCTCCTTTTACTGAAAGATGGTGTTTGTGCATCTGAAATAGGGGTGGGTGGGGTGAAGTGAGGGTGGAGTCTAGCTTTCCTGCCTTTACAAAGCCTCTCACTGCAGGCCAGACCAGGGCAAGCGTGGAGGCCACGTCTAAACCTACCGGCTCTGCGGGAGCGGTGGGCTGTGCCCCTGTAGGTGGGATGCCAGTCCTGGGCTCGGATGCCTGCCCGAGTACTTCCTGATCTGACTTTGGCGGACGCACCGCCGCTCCCGCCGTGGGGAGACATCCAAGAGTGTATACTTTAGGAAGACTTCTGAAACGTGGCAAAGTGTAACTTAAAATCTGGGTTCTCCCTTCCTGAGCTTGGATCCTGAGTTCTTTCTTGAGCGTGGACCCGAATTTGTCCTGAGATAGAAGGCGCTGTGGGCAAATCACCGCAGAGGCGGGAGGATGCACCAGGCGCAGGCGGGTAGCTTCCCAGCCGTGACGACGAGCCACCAGCAGGTGTCAGTGCGCTCTTGCTCAGTCGCTGATCGCGGCCACCGCCTCTAGGACCACTCCTCACCGTGGTCTGAGGGGGCGCGTCCAGACACCGGGCCGCTCTAGTCCCGCAGACCGCTCTACCGCTGGGACCACACATGGCTGCCTCCCCGCAAAGCGGAGCTCTGAAGTCTGGCTGGGCCCGCTCCCTGGGGGGTCCTTACCATTTCGGCACCCGGGGTTCGATCCGAACCTGCGTCTTTTTCTCGCCCCAGGACCCCGCTCACCCCGCTGCCAGGAGCACTTGCGGACGAGAGCAGTCCGGCCCAGATCGGGGCTGCTCTGGATGCTATCCGTACTGGCAGCTGCTTCTCCTGATTCTGGCCAGGGGCTCCCAACACCCTGTACTCCCGGAGCCCAGCTTGATGGGGGCATTCCCATGTGCTCGCTGCTCTCTGCCCGGCCGCCCGGAGCTGCTCGGCCAATTCCCAGCAGGGGTCGCTTCCCAGTCCCCCGGCACTCTCTTTAAACCAACCCCTCGCTCAAGGTACCCGCCTCTCCAAAGGGCACGTCCCGCCCCAGGGGCAGCGCTCCCCAAGGTCCGGCGCGGGGCGCAGGCTTTAGACCCGAGGAGGGGAGGCGCAAGGGGCGGAGGAGGGTCGGCTTCCCACGTGGGGGCTGACGCCGGCTGCTCAGCAACGCCGGCTTGAACCTGGGGCTATAAAACCAGTCCACCGTGAGCGCGGCGGAGCAGCAGCGGCTCCGGCTTCGGTGCAGACGCCCAGCAGCCAGCACGCCGCCGCCCAGACACCCCCATCATCTTCTCCCCCACCCCTGCGCTCCTGCCCCACTCACGCTGCGCTTGTACCCCTGCCCGGCCAGCCGCGCTCAGCGCCCGCAGCTCGGCCGGCTGACGCCCAGGAGACCTCCTCCCTCAGCCGTCGCTCCTACAGGGCCGATCGCCCCCCCAGCCCCCGCCCGCCTGAGGACGGGGCGCCTTCATGCAGCCCCACACCCCTCAACCGCCGCCACCACCACCCAAGAGATCCGCGCGCTGCGCCCCAGCCTCCGCCGGGCACGCAACTTTGGAAGTCCCGCGGCGCTCCGAGAGGCGGCAGAGTCCGCACCCTGGCTGGGGCCGGCAGGCACCGCTGCGTCCAGGGGAAGCGAGAGAGTCGGTAATCGCTTTGGGGATGTAAGGAGACGGACATTGGACCCCAATCCCGCACCAGCACCCCTCGGCTGCTTCTTGGGGTGGGGGCGGGCACCACACACGGTAAGACTTCTTTCTTTCGCTCAGGCTCAACAGTCAAGATAGAGAGATATTTTAATTTCCTGTCATCCTTCCAAGTCATCGGGCCACCGATGATTTTTTGATCTTCCTTCCTGAAGAAATCTCTTTCCCCCTCGGCCCTCGGCTGGACCCTCTCTCTCCCGCCCCTTAGAAATAAAACTTGTCCGTGCTTAGGAGCGAGAAGGCGCCCGCCACGAGTGCCCGAGGCGCGGGCCGGGCGCCGTTCGCGGGAGCCGGGCCCATGGGCGGCTAGCGGCCCCCAGCTCGGGCCCGGCCTTGCTGCGGCCCCCTCTCCATGTGAGGCGCGGCGGGGCAAGCGGGGCGCGGGAGGAAGAGGAGGACCCACGGCGCCGGGCCGGAAGGTAGCTGGCAGCAGGCCCAGGCGAGCGGGCACCGCGTTCATGTTCCGCCAGGAGCAGCCGCTGGCTGAGGGCAGCTTCGCGCCCATGGGCTCCCTGCAGCCGGACGCGGGCAACGCGAGCTGGAACGGGACTGAGGCGCCGGGGGGCGGCGCCCGGGCCACCCCATACTCCCTGCAGGTGACGCTGACGCTGGTGTGCTTGGCCGGCCTGCTCATGCTTATCACCGTGTTTGGCAACGTGCTGGTCATCATCGCGGTGTTCACCAGCCGCGCGCTCAAGGCACCCCAGAACCTCTTCCTGGTGTCTCTGGCCTCGGCTGACATTCTGGTGGCCACGCTTGTCATTCCCTTCTCACTGGCCAACGAGGTCATGGGCTACTGGTACTTCGGCAAGGCGTGGTGTGAGATCTACCTGGCGCTCGACGTCCTCTTCTGCACGTCGTCCATTGTGCACCTGTGCGCCATCAGCCTGGACCGTTACTGGTCCATCACGCAGGCCATCGAGTACAACCTGAAGCGCACGCCACGCCGCATCAAGGCCATCATCGTCACCGTGTGGGTCATCTCTGCGGTCATCTCCTTCCCGCCGCTCATCTCCATCGAGAAGAAGGGCGGCGGCGGCGGCCAGCAGCCAGCTGAGCCGCGCTGTGAGATCAATGACCAGAAGTGGTACGTCATCTCGTCGTGCATCGGCTCCTTCTTCGCTCCCTGCCTCATCATGATCCTGGTCTACGTGCGCATCTACCAGATCGCCAAGCGCCGCACCCGCGTGCCGCCAAGCCGCCGGGGTCCGGACGCCGCCGCCGCGCCGCCGGGGGGCGCCGAGCGCAGGCCCAACGGCCTAGGCCCGGAGCGCGGCGTAGGCCCCGTGGGCGCCGAGGCCGAGCCGCTGCCTGTCCAGCTCAATGGTGCCCCCGGGGAGCCCGCGCCGGCAGGTCCGCGTGATGCCGACGCGCTGGACCTGGAGGAGAGCTCGTCGTCCGAGCACGGGGAGCGGCCACCGGGGCCCCGTCGGGCTGAGCACGGCGCCCGCGTCAAGGGCAAGGCCCGGGCAAGCCAGGTGAAGCCCGGGGACAGCCTGCCGCGGCGCGGGCCTGGGGCGCCAGGGCCCGGGGCGCCTGCGGCAGGGTCCGGGGAGGAGCGCGGCGGGGGCGCCAAGGCGTCGCGCTGGCGCGGGCGGCAGAACCGCGAGAAGCGCTTCACGTTCGTGCTGGCCGTGGTCATCGGCGTGTTCGTGGTGTGCTGGTTCCCCTTCTTCTTCACCTACACGCTCACCGCCGTCGGCTGCTCCGTGCCGCCCACGCTCTTCAAGTTCTTCTTTTGGTTCGGGTACTGCAACAGCTCGCTGAACCCGGTCATCTACACCATCTTCAACCACGACTTCCGCCGCGCCTTCAAGAAAATCCTCTGTCGGGGAGACAGGAAGCGGATCGTGTGAGCGCGGGGTCCGTGCCCCGCCGCCAGCTAGGACTGAGGGCGCGTCTACGCAGTCCCAGCCCTCTGAAACCGGGTCCTGCCTTCTCCGCGTTTCCTGGCCCAGGCGGTGCTCTGCGGCCGCCTGTGGGCACCTGCTCTTGCCGCCCGGGAAAAGTACTGCCCAGGAGGGTCACAAGTCCTCCAATTATTGGGCCATTTCTGACTTGGGGCGATCTTCCCGGGTTCTTGGGCTGCCGCTAGTCTGTATTGTTCCTTGAAGGTATTTTCACTTCCCCTGAGTCCAGCTTCCACGGCAGTTCAGAGCAAGCACTGGACCCCAGAGGGTATGGCTCACAAAGAGTTAATGGATGGGGGTCACCCAGCCCTGGCTAATTGCTCTTCCTTAAGTCTATTTTTAAACAAATGCTCAGGGCAGTTCTGCCCACCCTCCCATCCCCCACTGTAAATACACACTATTTTTGATAGTACACACAGGGGTCCCCAGGGTCGCCTGGCTTTGATGCTGTTGGAGATGCCTTGGTGGCAGACACATTGTCTCTGGTTCAGGCAAGCCCCTTGCAATGCAGACCCTTTTCTGGAGTCATTATCTCCCTTTGTGTCCTTTTCACCAGCAACTGGTGATTGTCCCTTGGGCCTGGACCTGCTTTAAGATTTCTTGAGAGGGAAAAGATTTCTGTCCATTTTTTTTCCTGTGCCTAACAGCATAATTGCCTTTTGCTGTATGTAAATAGTACAATGATGGACCAAGACAGAAGTGAGTGAACCTTTCTGCCTTGCAGCCCTGTGTATAAAGCCATTCTCCTCTGATGCACCCTTTGCCTCAGAAACTCACTTTAAAACTGTTTTCAGTGGCCCCACCTTCCCTTCCTCTGGGGCCACTGCTTGAAGACTGTACCTGTTTCTATCTGGTATGTTTGCACGCCTCCCTCCCCAAAAGTGCTGACTGAGAGAGATCTTTTCGCTCCTGTTTTTAGATAGAGGAGTGGAAATTATGTGGAAGAGGCAAAGCTGATACAATTTGCCCAAGGTAAACAGTCTGAAAAGACAAATGGGCCTGCCAGACTGTACAGTTCCTGCTCCAAGAGCTCTTAGGTATCAAAGTGCTGCCTTTTTCTCCTTGCTTTCTGGTTGAGATCATGTCAATGATGAATTCTCAAAGTCAAGGGAGGAGGGCGGACACCTCGTGTTTACATACGAGTTTCTACATGTTTTAGACACAGACTCTTTAAGGCCTGCGCTCTTCACTAAAGAAAAACTAATGTCAGCACAAGTTGCTAATGACAGTGGATTTTTTTTTAAATAAAAAGTTTACAGATCAAATGTGAAATAAATATGAATTAAGTGGTCCTGTCTGTTATCTACATTTCCAAAAGCTCTGGGAACATCAGACTTTATATATGTTTTTAAAATTAAAAACATATATAAACATGATATATATTTATATTTATATATTTTTTATATAAGTATATATAATGCATTATATGTATTTCTAAAACATTTACCTTTAAAAGTGCAAGCAGTAACAGCTACCATTTACCAGGTATTTATGTGCTGGACACCATGGTGATCCTATTACAAGCTGTGCTTCATTTAATCTCCCCTAAAACCCTGTGAGGTAGATACTATTATTATTCCCACTTTACAGGTGAAGAAACTGAGTGTCAGAGGGCAAATGATTTACTCAAGGTTAATGAAAAGTGGTGGAAATGCATTGTATCCAGCTTTATCTGGTTCTGGAGTCTATACTCTTAAGCGTGTACATACTGCAAAGTGTCTATGTGCTCCCAAGGTGTGTGTGTGTATATATATATATATATATATACACACACACACACTCTGAAGTCTGGTATATACAAAGTGCAGAAAATACCCCAAGATATGTATCCACATCTTCCAGTGTGATAGTATGCAACGTGTGGGTATAGAGCCCTGAGTGTGGTATACACACAAAATGTAATATAAACACCTGATGGAATCATATATCGGTTGGTGGCTTACCTCTGGCCAAAGGCACGGGACCTTCTGTTGCATTTCTGTAATATCAAGTTCCATCCTGCTGTGTAGAAGAGTTTAAGATCCTCACCCTATGGTTATGGTTATGGCACTTTGAAGCTGGATGGGCCCATAGAGATCCAGGAACTCAGTCTCTCATCTTACAAGAGGAAGTGACTTGCTCAGGGTCCCGCAGTGCTGACTGGTTCAGTTAGGACACAGCTGAAGGGTGTGGAGTTGTTCTGCGTGTATGTGTAATCACACGCAGCATTGATGGAGGAGAGCCACGCATTGAGCAGCTGGTTAGGGGCCATCACAAGCGGGAACTCGTGGTTTGGGGAAGGTGGCCTTGCCCAAAGGCAGTGGGGTCTGCACCTGTGACACACAGGCAGGCCAGCTCTGCACACCCCCACCGGCATTCCGCCCCAGGCAGGTCCTCAGCTCCCCTCTGGGTGGTTTGCACACTCTGAGCAGCTCTGCAGAGTCCCCTTACCTTCCTTAACTTGTTTGGTGGGGGTGAGGGTGGAGAGTCCTGAGAAGTGATCTGGGCTCTGACGGGCCTGGGAGAGGAGAGACAATGGCTCGGAGGGGTTTTTGGTAGAGGTGGGACGTTCCTGCCATCTCCAGCATCGTCCCAGTCTACAGACAGGAGGCAGACAGGCACTGTGCCTGGGGGCTTCATGAGCCATGGCCTTCGCACCAAGCCTGGCTGGCTGGTGTGGTGCTGGGCTCCCATCCCTCCCCTCCCCCCAGCCTGTCTCTCCTTCCCCACTCCAGGCACCCACTGCCCCAAAGGCAAACAGTGCCAGACAATAGGCCAGGCTGGCAGGCCCCCAGGAACTAGGCTGTAAGTCCCAGACACACAGGGGCAGATAAAAACACTGCTCTCTGCTGACTTTGTTCTGTTCTGCTTTGTCCTCCTGGGAAGTGTTTGCCTCGCCCTCACCTCCAGAGACCCTGCTCCCTGGGAGAGGAGGAAGTGTGGGCAGTGGTGCCACATAGGGCAAGCCTCTGGTGTCACTCGCCACACCGCACCCCATCCAGCAGCAGAGAAGCCCCAGAGAAGGACAGGGCCTGGGGAGGGGCGGGGAGAGAGGGCGGGAGCCCGGGCTCCGATACTGGGCTTCCGAATACAAGGCGGGCAGACTGCTTTTCCGTGGCACAGGGCTCAAGCTGTAGTCTACAAAGGTCTGGGGTGGGGAGGGGATCTGAGGAGGAGAAATGTCCCCCAAAGATTAGGAGAGGAGACCGTCACCTCACAGCTTCCTGTCCACATCTGATCCTGATTATCTGGGCTGGGAGAATCTGTCTTTGAGTCCAAATCTTTTTTACATAACTTTGGTTGAGATATCAATAGCCACTGGCTTTGGGGTCTGAAGTGTGTTTTGCCAGATGTGGTCCCATGAGCTGCTGTGAGTTGGGGGCAGGCATGGGGCCCCATCTGAGCCTGGGCACAAGCATGCTGTCCTCCCCGAGGCTTCAGTCAGTTTCTTTGGGGCTAAAGGGCTGGAGGAGACGACGAGGGAAGAAGTAGCTTAGGCTTTCCCTTCTCTGCGAGTCTGTAATGGAATCAGAGTTTCAGAGACAGAAGTGTCTGCACACATCCCCAGCTCCCGTTGTGCTGTTGAACGACCTGAGACCCTGAAAAGCCACTTGGTTCCATGGCATCCCGGGTCTCTCGAGCCCACTCCACTCGATGACTCTGTCCAATGGTATGGACATCCAACCTGAATCCTGTTTTGCTGCTGGATGTGGCGGGTGGCCACATAAACTCCGTGCCAAGTACCATGCCAGGCACGGTGAGGCAGCTCTCTGCTCTCCATGCAGGCGCCCTGCAGAGCTTAGCACTTGTCCCTGTGGGGATTGGCATGGATTAGGGCCTGCCTTGCACTCTGGACATGGTAAGCCTGTGTGGGGAGACAGAATGTGCCTGCATGAAGCATTAGGTAACCATACAACAGAGACAGTGTTGCAGGGGGTGGTGGATGCTGCATGCCCATGAGGGTAATGGGCATCTGTCTGCACCATGAGTATGCAGTAGGGGGAGACCACTTGGCTGGGAGCTCAGGGAATAGGATGTGGGAGCTGGGGTGTCAGGACTCTGGCCAAGGGAGGAGGGGTGAGGTGGGCAGCCCTTGTTCTAGCAGCTGGGCCCTGTGGAAGCAGCATCAGGCCTGGGTGATGCAGCCAGGCCTAGGTTAGACCTTAGCTTTCTCTTCTCCATCTGATCTGGGGATGGCGTGGTGAGCTCCTTTCCCCATCTGGAAACCTACCTCCCACACTTACTGGAGCCGCAGGTCCAAGTATTCAGACCCCTGCCCTCATCAGAGCCAGGGCCCAACATCAGGCCTTGCCTTCAGGTCTCTGCCCCAGGCCCTGCTATCCCCCACAGTGGGCCTGAAAGTCCGGGATGCAGGAAAGGACGCGTTCTTCAGCAGAGGGTGTGCCTGTCAGGGAAGCCATGTGAAGTCACCTTGTGCAATTCCAAACACCAGGGTTTGTTTGGAAAATAGCATTGATTTCCCTGCTTACCAGAAATACTGGGGTTTTGAGTTAAACACAGAAATGGAATAGGCCCTTTTAGAAGGAGCCTGGACCTGGGCATTAGGAGTCCTGGGCTCTTTACCTGTGCCTTCTACAGTGATGTGGCCTTGGGTAAAGCCCTTTCTGAGCCCTCATTTCTTTACTTATAAAATGAAAACGGTTGGTCTAGATCAGTGTTACTTAAAAGTGTGCTCCATGGAGTTTATTTAACTACAAAATCAGTCTCAATCTCTCTGTCACCTGTTTATTTTTTATTAAGGTATTATTGATATACACTTTTATGAAGGTTTCACATAAAAAAACAATGTGGTTACTACATTTACCCATATTATTAAGTCCCAACTCATACCCCAATTCAGTCACTGTCCGTCAGTGTTGTAAGATGACACAGATTCACTGTTTGCCTTCTCTGTGCTACACTGTTCTCCCCTTGATTCCCCACACCATGTGTACTAAACATAATACCCCTCAATCCCCTTCTCCCACCCTCCCCACCCGCCCTCCCACACCCCTCTTCTTTGGTAACCACTAGTCCCTTCTTGGAGTCTCTGAGTCTGCTACTATTTTGTTCCTTCAGTTTTGCTTCATTGTTATACTCCACAAATGAGGGAAATTATTTGGCACTTGTCTTTCTCCACCTGGCTTATTTCACTGAGCATAATATCCCCCAGCTCCATCCATGTTGTTGCAAATAGCAGGATTTGTTTCCTTCTTATGGCTGAATAGTATTCCATTGTGTATATGTACCACTTCTTCTTTATCCATTCATCTACTAATGGACCCTTAGGTTGCTTCCATATCTTGGCTATTGTAAAAAGTGCTGCGATAAACATAGGGGTGCATATGTCTGTTTGAATCTGAGAAGTTGTATTCTTTGGGTAAATTCCAAGGAGTGGGATTCCAGGGTCAAATGGTATTTCTATTTTTAGTTATTTGAGGAACCTCCATATTGCTTTCCACAGTGGTTGAACTAGCTTACATTCCCACCAGCAGTGTAGGAGGGTTCCCCTTTCTCCGCATCCTCGCCAGCATTTGTTGTTCTTAGTCTTTTGGATGGTGACCATCCTTACTGGTGTGAGGTGATATCTCATTGTGGTTTTAATTTGCATTTCCCTGATGATTAGTGATGTGGAGCATCTTTTCATGTGTCTGTTGGCCATCTGAATTTCTTCTTTGGAGAACTGTCTCTTCATATCCTCTGCCCATTTTTTAATTGGGTTATTTGCTTTTTGGCTGAAGAGGCGTGTAAGTTCTTTATATATTTTGGATGTTAACCCCTTGTCAGATATGTCATTTACAAATATATTCTCCCATACTGTAGGATGCCTTTTTGTTCTGTTGATGGTGTCCTTTGTTGTACAGAAACTTTTTAGTTTGATGTAGTCCCATGAGTTCATTTTTGCTTTTGTTTCCCTTGCTTGAGGAGATGCATTCAGGAAGAAGTCACTTGTGCTTATATTCAGGAGATTTTTGCCTATGTTGTCTTCTAAGAGTTTTATGGTTTCATGACTTACATTCAGGTCCTTGATCCATTTCGAGTTTACTTTTGTGTATGGGGTTAAACAATAATCCAGTTTCATTCTCTTGCATGTAGCTGTCCAGTTTTTCCAACACCAGCTGTTGAAGAGGCTGCCATTTCCCCATTGTATGTCCATGGCTCCTTTATCATATATTAATTGCCCACATATGGTTGGCTTTATATCAGGGCTCTCTAGTCTGTTCCATTGGTTTATGGGTCTGTTCTTGTGCCAGTACTAAATTGTCTTGAGTACTGTGGCTTTGTAGTAAAGCTTGAAGTTGGGCAGCATAATCCCCCCAGCTTTATTCTTCTTTCTCAGGATTGCTTTGGCTATTCGGGGTCTTTTGTAGTTCCATATGAATTTTAGAATGATTTTTCTCTAGTTTGTTGAAAAATACTGTTGGTATTTTGATACGAATTGCATTGAATCTGTAGATTGCTTTAGACTGTATGGCCATTTTGACAATATTAATTCTTCCTATCCATGAGTACGAGACATGTTTCTATTTATTGGTGTCTTCTTTAATTTCTCTCATGAGTGTCTTGTAGTTTTCAGAGTATAGGTCTTTCACTTCCTTGGTTAGGTTTATTCCTAGGTATTTTATTCTTTTTGATGCAACTTTGAATGGAATTGTTTTCCTGATTTCTCTCTCTGTAGGTCATTGTTAGTGTATAGGAATACCACAGATCTCTGCGTATTAATTTTGTATCCCGCAACTTTGCTGAATTCAGATATTAGATCTAGTAGTTTTGGAGTAGATTCCTTAGGGTTTTTTATGTACAATATCATGTCATCTGCAAACAGGGACAGTTTAACTTCTTCCCTGCCAATCTGGATACCTTTTATTTCTTTGTGTTGTCTTATTGCCTTGGCTAGGACCTCTAGTACTGTGTTAAATAGAAGGGGGGAGAGTGGGCATCCTTGTCTTGTTCCCGATCTTAAAGGAAAAGCTTTCAGCTTCTCACTGTTAAGTATAATGTTGGCTGTGGGTTTGTCATATATGGCCTTTATAATGTTGAGGTACTTGCCATCTAAACCCATTTTGTTGAGTTTTAATCAGGAACGGATGCTGAATTTTTTCAAATGCTTTTTCAGCATCTATGGAGATGATCATATGATTTCTGTCCTTCTTTTTGTTGATGTAGTGGATGATGTTGATGGATTTTCGAATGTTGTACCATCCTTGCATCCCTGGGATGAATCCCACTTGATCATGGTGTATGATCCTCTTGATGTATTTTTGAATTCGGTTTGCTAATATTTTGTTGAGTATTTTTGCATCTACATTCTTCAGGGATATTGGTCTGTAATTTTCTTTTTTTGTGGTGTCTTTGCCTGGTTTTGGTATTAGAGTGATGCTGACCTCATAGAATGAGTTTGGAAGTATTCCCTCTTCTTCTACTCCTTGGAAAACATTAAGGAGGATGGGTATTAGGTCTTCACTAAATGTTTGAAAAAATTCAGCAGTGAAGTCATTTGGTCCAGGCGTTTTGTTCTTAGGTAGGTTTTTGATTACCAGTTCAATTTCATTGCTGGTAATTGGTCTGTTCAGATTTTCTGTTTCTTTCTGGCTCAGCCTTGGAAGGTTGTATTTTTCTAGAAAGTTGTCCATTTCTTCTAGGTTATCCAGTTTGTTAGCATATAATTTTTCATAGTATTCTCTAATAATTCTTTGTATTTCTGTGCTGTCTGTAGTGATTTTTCCTTTCTCATTGCTGATTCTGTGTATGTGTGTAGACTCTCTTTTTTTCTTGATAAGTCTGGCTAGGGTTTTATCTATTTTGTTTATTTTCTCGAAGAACCAGCTCTTGCTTTCATTGATCCTTTCTATTGTTTTATTTTTCTCGATTTTATTTATTTCTGCTGTAATCTTTATTATGTACCTCTTTCTTCTGACTTGGGTCTCATTTGTTGTTCTTTTTCTAGTTTTGTTAATTGTGAGTTTAGACTGCTCATATGGGAATGTTCTTCTTTCCTGAGGTAGGCCTGTATTGCAGTATACTTTCCTCTTAGCATGGCCTTCGCTGCATCCCACAGATTTTGTGGTGTTGAATTATTGTTGTCATTTGTCTCCATATATTGCTTGATATGTTTTTATTTAGTCATTGATCCATTGATTTATTTAGGAGCATGTTATTAAGCCTCCATGTGTTTGTGGGATTTATCATTTTCTTTGTGTAATTCATTCCTAGTTTCATTCCTTTGTGGTCTGAGAAGCTGGTTGGTATAATTTCAATCTTTTTGAATTTACCGATGCTCTTTTTGTATGCTAGTATATGATCTATTTTTGAAAATGTTCCATGTGCACTTGAGAAGAATGTGTATTCTGCTGCTTTTGGGTGTAACCTGTTTATCATCTATGTATCTACATGTCTGTATCTATCTGATGAAATGCTGGGTTAAGTGACCTTTTATAGGTACCTTTCCTTCAGGACTTCTCAGAGACTTGCATATGCCGGTGAGGTTGTGGATTCTCCAGGAGGGGATGATATGTTGTGCTTTGTTCCCTAACTATCTGGACTGTGGAATTTCACTTTTATGGAGCATATCTGTGTTTGTTGGAACACTTCTGGGTAGTACTGAGCTAAGGAATCTCACTGGGCTTTTCTGTTGATCCATTTTACGATTCTATGAAATGCTAGCTCTGCTCTCTCCTTCTGTCCGTGAGGCACACTGGGTAAGGGCCAAGCCATATATATGTTCTCTTTGGGGGCAGCTGGCTCTAAGAGCCATGGGCCTCACTGAAGCTTGGGGTAGACGGGAGAGTTCATGTGTTTTCCTAATGTGTCTTTGTGTATGTGTGTGTGTACACATGTGTGAATGGGTATGTGTACATATGTGAAAATGTATGTGAATGTACACATATGTGTGCCTGCCTGTGTGTGTGAACAGGGACAGCCTGTTTGCTCACCAGGACCTGGGATGGAAGCCTCATGGGATTTGAGAGTAAACACGGATGTTCTGAAGAAGAGGTCACAAAGGGAATTAAAGGTAGTGTGGTGCTGGGTCATTGGTTAATTACAACCAGCCTCTCTCCAGCTTGTGGGTTGGTGCCCCCTCTGCACCCCAAGCTGGAATACTGCTCCCCTACTAGGTAATGGAGCTGAGCTAGGAGAAGGAGGTGGGATGATGGAATGTGGGCATTTCGGAAAGGCTAGCACTGGTTCTCTAGCAGATGCTTTCTCTAACAGCCAGGCTGTTCGGTTCTCTATGGAAGGGCAAGTTTGTTTGACCAAGGGGAATTCAGGAGGGTGTGAGAGGCCAGGTTGGAGTGGTCTTTAAGTCTCTCTCTACTGTTCAAGGGCAGGAACTTGGGGCCTTTTTGATGGACTCTGTATCTGAGAAACAAGGTGGTGCAGAGGAGGGGTGAGTGGAAAGAGATTAAAAGGGACTATTCACAAAATGCATGCATGGTTAAGATAAACCCACAGGGATGGTGAAGCACCTTGTGATGTGCTCAGTGGGAGCTGTCAGCACCCTTGGCTACAAGGGGTAAGGGGAGGGAGCTGCTACCAAAACCATTAGAAGTGCGGCTGTGCGAAGGATGCCTGGCAGGGCTATGGGTAGAGGGCTACCACAGCCATTGCCAAACTGTGCATGGGGCAAAAGGAGCTCAGAGAATCAATAGCTTCAACACTCTTAATCCTATGCCTGGATGTCTGCCTTTGGCCAGAACTCAGGGAACATGGAAAAGGGTGAGGGAGCAACTCTGGGGGGGGGGTAGCCTTCCAAGGCTCAGGGCAGAGTGGACAAGAGCAGAGGGGCAAATTGAGAGCATCCAAGTGTAGGACCCAACAGTTGAGAATGGCTGAGTGATACCATTTTGGGGGGACAGGCTGGAGGGGGGCCAGCTGCCTAGTTCCTTTAGTTTATCTACCATCCAGCTGCTTGGGCCACTGGGAAGCTGCAGAAGAAAAACAGGCCCTCTTTCCTCCTGGACTTTGTGGATGTGAGGGCATACATTGGAATTATGAGTATGGCAGATTGTGCACACACACAAACATGCAGACACACAGACACATACACATACACACATATACAGACAACAGGCACACCATCTTCCCTGCCAGGTGAGAGAGAGAGCCCCAGGGAACCATGTGGCTGGCTCTTGGCCAAAGCCGTCTAGGCTATCCTCATGTCTGTGGTTCAGTGTCAGCTTAGGAGGCCAAGAAGCAGACACTGAGCTGCCGGACAGTGATGGCCAGTGAGGCTGGGGCCTGGCGGAGGAGTGGCTGGGACTTGCTCCAGGTAGTGACTCTACCTGTCCTCTAGAAACACTAGGGATTCTGTGGCTACTTACCCAGCACCTCTGAGCAACCCTTTAGCCTTCCTCCTCAGCAGATACACACCTTAAGGATTCTTTTATGCCTTGGCCCCAGAAAAGGTGCTGAGAGTTTTAATGAATAAGATATTCCTTTCTTCATTCATTCATTTATTCATTCAACAATGCTTTTTTGGAAATGTCCTCAAACTAGTATTGCTGTTATTGCTCTATTTGTGTGCAGTGCTGGAGACAGAACGGTGAACAAAGTAATTAGGGTCTTTATCCCACTGAACTTCTTTTGGTGGGAGGCAGATTAAGTGGGCACAAGGGGGTGGTAAGCGGGTTGGCCAGGGTGGCACTTGGTGGCTGGGATTGGCTGTGGGGGAATCTGGACTGGGCTAAGGCATTGGAGGAGGGGGCCTGGAGAGGGGACAGCTTGATGAGAGCTGAGGGACAGGCAGGAAGAGGCCCGGCCAAGACTAGGGATGAGAGGGGAGTGCCGTATGTTCAAGCTGCTAAATGAAATCCACTGTGGTGGGACTGTGAGGTGTGAAGGGCGGAAAGGAACGCTCAGAGCCTGGGGGTGCAGGGCCCGGTCGCAGCCGCCTGGAAAGGTGTGTCTTGAGGACAGTGCGGGGGCCACTGGAGAGCTTTTAGGGAGTGATGGAACATGATCAGATTTTTCTGTTTGAAACAATTAGTCTAACAGCTGGGTGGACGCTGAAGAGGTGGGGCGTTTGGGAGCAGTAACCCGGAGATGACAGTGGGCTGACTTGGTGCTAATATGACACTTAGGGCAGCCCGGGCCCCTGTCTCCTCCAGGGCCACCCTCTGTACAGATGCAGATATTGGGGCTTGAGGGGCGCCCTTGCCTGTTCGTACACCTCCGCCCCCAGCCTCTGTGAGTCCATCTCTGGAGAGCGGTTCCTCAGCTCAGGGCTTCCTGTGCATGGTTACGGCCACCAGCCCCTGGAGAGCTGACTCAGTTGGCTTTGTTGGTATGTAGACCCAATTGTCTGTGGAACCTGGTCTGACTTGCTTCGCATTTCTGAACCTGAGCTGCCTTATGCATAGAGCAGGCCAGGGAGGATAGAGGAGATCACGGCAAAGGAGCAGGCTCTGCGCACTGCTGAGCTGCCCAGGCCAGTGCACCACATGGGAGCAGAGGGGAGTCTGCAGACACTCAGCATCCCATGGATTCTGCCTGGAATCAGAAGATACCTGATAAACCCCAATCTGGGGCTCGCCCTGCTTACTGCTGTGCAGGCTTGTCCAGGCCCCTCGAAGAGAAAAGCCCTCTGTTTGTAAGGAGTTCGGGGACCCTGTGGCAGACACACCTGGCTGCTGTGCTTGCCCCGGGGGCTCTCGGCAGCAAACTCACTGCTCCCGGCAGGGCCTTTTCCTGGGACTCTGCACGCTTGCTTATTTGCTCAAAAACCAACCTTAGCATTTTCAACACTTGCTTGCTTGGCAAGGAGCTATTTCTCCCAGGAGTTCCCAGAAAGAGTGTCTAGATATTACTGGAGGGGATGGTTGGTGTTCCTGAGAAGGGCACTTTAAAGCTAAGGTTTTGTAATCAGACAGAACTGATTAGGATCTGGTTCCATCACATAGCTTTGATTTTAACCTTGAACACATGACCAAGCCTCAGTTTCTCCACCTGTAACTTGGAGATGATGGTTTCTACTGTTTTGGTAAGTTGCTGACTCCTAGGTCATGCTTGGCAAAGGGCAGAGACCTAGTGCGCTAGCCTTTTCCACTCCAGTTTGGGAACTGGGGACTTCTTTTTGTTCATGAAGCTGCTCTGGGTTGAGAGTGGATGGTGGCCAGTTTGGGCGGGGCCAGCATCATGCCCTTAGAACTGGTGTTTTTCTGTGATTGTGACAAGGATTTGACCTCGTAGGCTCTTAGCTTTCTCTCTTTTCAACCTGATGAAACAAAGACCTTGTGCTCTTCAATAGAGCAAGAGGATGCAACAGGAAGAGCCCTGAGATCCATACAAGACCCATCACGGCCACAATAGTGAGGCAGGCCTGAAACTGAGGTCTCCTGACACCTGGGGCCATGCTCTTCACTGCCTTGTTGCAGCCTGGGCTGGTTATACTGTCTCCTGATTATAACACTCTTTTGTTTCTGCCTCCATAACTCTGCTCAAGCTGTTCTCTGTGGGGAATGCCACACTCTTCTCCAGCTGCCTACTGAAATCACACCCAAACTTTAAAGCCAAGCCATACTACAATACTTTTTAATTGTAATAGTGGAAAGAACCTGGTGTTTGACACCAACTATTACAGGGCTTAAACCTTGGGTCTGATGCCCTGTGACCTTCCTTCCCTGCCAGTGAAGGTGGCACATGCCCAATGGGGTTCGTGGTGAGAGGCACCATGCCACTGTGGAGAGAGCCCATTTATATCTATCTATATCCATCTATGTATCTATCTATCTATGCATCTATGTATGTATGTATGTATGTATGTATGTGTCTATCTATCTATCTATCTATCTATCTATCTATCTATCTATCTATCTATCTATCTATCTATCTATCTATCTCTATTATCTATCTATCTATCTATCTATCTATCTATCTATCTATCTATCTATCTATCTATCATCTATCTATCTATCTATCTCTATTATCTATCTATCTATCTATCTATCTATCTATCTATCATCTATCTATCAATTGTCTAGCTGTGTATTTATCTATCAGTTACCTAGTTTTATTTTAGAGAAATGGCTCACACAACTGTGGAGACTAGCAAGTCCAAAATCTTCAGGGTAGCCAGCAGGCTGGAGACACGGGAAGAGCTGCCATCTGAGCCCAAAGGTGGTCTACTGGCAGAATGCCCTCATGATCAGGGGAGGCGCCATTTTCTAAGGCCCTCAACCAACTAGATGAAGCCCACTCACGTTGTAGAGGGCGATCTGCTGTGCTCAGACTGGATTTAAATGTTAATTTCCACTGAGAAACACGTTCATGGAAACATCTTGAATAATGTTTGACCAAATATCTGGGTACTGTGGCCTAGCCAAGTTGACACATAAAATTGTCACAGACGTGTTTAAAACAGAACCTTGATCTAGGAATTTTCCCATACCCAGAAGGTAGTCTCGGCTCACCAAGACTGGCCCTGACTCAGTAGGGAAGCACTAGAAAGGGGCCAGAACCAGTCGGTTCCATGGTTCAGTGCATCAGAGTCACATTCCCTGAGATTCTTTGGGGGTGCCTGTATTTTGTTCTCTGGGGACTCCACTATGCCGTGCCTCTCCGTGGACACTGCCAGCAGGGAGCCTCAGTCACGGTCATCCTGGGCAAGCCTGCATTAATAGCCATTTCTTCTGGGTTTTCTTTTAGGTGGCCTGTACCTAGCAGGGTCTGGGCCTCCTCATCCCTCTTGCTCATCTTTGAGTAGCTCCGGGGTGCAGTCACTGCTCCTGGTGTTAGTCCTGAACTTCTCCCCATACATAAATCGTACGATGTAGTCATCAGTCACTGAAAGCAGCCAAGTTCAAGGCCCGTATCCTCACTGTCCCTGAATGGGAGCTGTTGCCACCTAGAGAGGTATTTCGTGGCTAAACCTTCCAGGAAATGGGTTTAGAGGTTGTTGAAATGAGCGTATATTTTTGTGTGTTGAGTTTTTGGGATATTCTTCTTGGATCTAGTTGACAAAATGAAACCATATGCACTGAGATCATGGGCCATTTGGGCTTCCAGCTTTCCACACTTGCATTCTGCCTCTTTCCACATTCCTATGGATGGTCAGCCTTCAAAGCCGTGCAACAGCGATTGGTATGAATCCTCTGAGTGCCAGTAATGCCTGTAATCAGCTGTGTGTGAATGTGGGCCTGGTGAAAAACGAAGGGGTGCTGTGCTCCGCAGTGTGGACCCCGGGGTCTGCAGACCTGTGCGCCTTATAAGCTATCTCATTCAGAAAGAGAGGAATGTCTGGGGACCACATTTCTCTTGTCTTTCCAAGACAAGCCGGGGTGTCACCAATTCCCCAAATTCCTCCATTCTTCCCCCACTGTGATCTTTCTGGATTGCTGAATTCCATCATGGCGGGGGATGAATTTCAGATGTTGGTCTTACCATATTTGATTTTTGTGTGTTTGCAGGGAGTGTCTATGTGAGCCTTTCCTCTCTCTCTAACTAGCCTGAAATTTCCAGGAGGGTCAAGACTGTGTCTTACCTCTACAAACCAACCTCTGACTTCTACCTGGAGTGCCCTGCATGTAGGCGGTGTATGGTATGGCCTTGCTGACCCCGGGCCTTTGTTGTCATGGGGTTTGGGGGTAGCCAGTACGTGTGAGGGAAGAGTCTGAGAACAGAAGTTAGCAGTGGGAGGGGAAATGTAGGTAGGGTGGCTGGAAGGGCGAGAAAGTGGCCAGTGAAAAAAAAGGAGGCTAAACCCCAGCTCTTGTCCAGTCTATACATGTGCTCCGCTGGCTGGACCGAGCCCTTAGGAGAGTGAGCCTGGATTTGCCGCTTGCCATGCAGCTGGAGACATGCAAGCAAAGGCAATCACAGCCCCTTAAAAAGGTGAATGGACTGCTAGTGTGGTGCCCTTTCCCTAGGCTAGCCTTGCCCCTGCGCTAGCCCTTCCCCCGTGAGGTGGTCTGTCCAGCCCCATGGAGTGTGAATGACGTGGAAGGGCTAGTGGCCAAAGAGCTGTGGGCAAAGGACTTGCCCTTGCCTTTCTTGGGCAAAGAGCATAGTAGGCTCTAGAGTTGATCCCTGATCCTCTACTACCTGCAGCCTTATCCTAAGGATCTCATGGATGTGGGAATCTTGAAGATCCCAGCCCTGTTCCCAAAGCGACGGCATGGACACGAGCCTTCGTCCATAATGCCTCTGTCCCAGGACGGCTGCTTTCTGCTCCCTGGGAGCCGCGCCTTTTCACCCATGGGCCCTGCACATCTGCACTTTGCTCGCTTGTTGACCAGGAAGACATTTACAGCTCTCTCGAGTAAGGACCTTGCCCCTCCCCCTCCAACCTAAGCTTGCTGGGAGGGGTGTGTGTGTGTCTCTTGGATGCTGGATCCCAGATTCATCTGTGTGTGTGTGTGTATGAGTGTGTGCTGGGAGAGAGAGAGGGGCTGATTTAAGACCGAACAGGAGTAGGGGCAGATACAGTGGAGAGTCACAGAAAGCACTTCCTGTCTCTCAGCTGCTCCAGCCCCAGCCCTGCGGATGGGAACTGTCCTGGGTGCAGGAAGTTGGGCTGGAGTGAAGTATAGAGGGTCCAGGCACTTGTAGGACTCCCCACTTCCAGCAGCGAGCAGAGTGCTCAGGGGAGAGGGGACCGATGACTAACAGCTCCTCCTTGCTTGCCAAGTGTGTGCATGAAACGGGCAGCTGGCCCGGCTTCTGAGCTGAGCTCCCAGGGCCATGCAGAGGCTGTGGTCCTCCCCTTAACTCTCCGTGTGATGAGGACCTCCCTTTTCATGGCCTCCACTTTCCCATCTGTAAATAGGTAACCTACCACTACCCCCACAGAGGAGTCAAATGAGACCCCGGGGGAGGCAGCACTTTGCAAACTGGAGGGTGCCCGCCCCACACTTTGGTGCTGAGAGGTCGGCGGGGGGATGGAGGGACTGGAAAGGCTGCTCTGAGGAAGGCAGAGTCTTGGATCTTTGTCCTTTTGTGCTGGACCACGAGAAACAGGAGGTCAGCAGGGCTATGGGGTGGTGAGTACTGGGGACTGAAGTGGACGGAAAAACAGGCAGAAGGCCCATGTTGCCTCTGATTTATCCAGTCTCTTGCCCCTGTGGTCAGAGCTGACTCCTTTCCAGACTACAGCAGGAGCTACGCGGGCCCCCCAGCCCTGCCGGCCTGGTGTTTTATGGAGGTGGTGTTTGGGGACGTAGGAAGAGAAGCAGCCCTCTGGCACTGTCTCAGTCTTGGCCGCCCCTAAAAATACGATGTGATGCGGCTAATGAGGAAGCACAACAGGCCTGGCTCGGCATGACCTAATATAGCCTGGCATTCAAGCCCAAACCAGGATGTAAATGGAGACTGGTAATTGCAAACACAAGATGTCTCTTGGATGGGATGGCGGGGAGTCTGCTGTGATCTCTAGGCAGGGCAGGCCAGGGCATCTGAGCAGGGGTCCTGGGGGCGGGTGGGGGTGGAGCCCCGCCGAGGGCAGCCGCGTAGCCTCTTGCCCTCTCTTTGGCCAGCAGGTCAGCATCAGGTTGACCAGCCCGTTTAGCTCTCACGGGAAGGAGTGGTGGGCTCAGTGCCATCAGGGTCATAAATTCCACCACTCTGACCCTTTGGAGAGCAGCAGAGAGTGGCCTCCCCCGCCCCCCAGTCCTGTGGAGACCCAGCTAGCCTGGTGTTGCCCTACACTGAATCTCTGAGAGACTCTGGCGTGGCTCTCCTGCCTCAGACGGTGAACTGATGCCAACCTCCAGAGTGGAAACATCATGGCGGCAACGCCAAGGGCTCCTTCTTTCCTCTGTTTGCTTAGGTGAGGTCCCGTGGGTCAGCCCTGAAGCGGAAGGGCTCTGATGGTGCGCTGTGGTGACTCACACCCTGGTGTGGGGAGGGGAGGCGGCGGCGTGGGAGGGGGACATGAGGCGGCAAGTGGCCAGCTCATTGCTGGTTCAGGCACTGCAGGCCTAAACCCCAGGAACTCTCGCAGTCCCACGAAGAGCCCCACCACACCACCCCTGCAGCCCTCCCCACCTCCCCAAACCTGCTCGTCGCAGGAGCCCAGTGGACCCTCCGGACTGACATCCAGGGTGACTCACCCAAGGTCACAGGGCCGCCAGCTGGCAGAGGGAGGACTTGAATCCAGGGCCTCTGACCACAGTTCAGGGCTCCCTGCCCCCACCTGAATTTCTCAGGTTGTCCATGAGCTCTCTCCAGTGATTTGACCACGGCCTTTCCCTGGATGGAAGTGGCTGTGAAATAGCATGAAGAGGCAGCAGGGGAGAGATTGGTCATCTTTAGGGGATTAAAGGCTCAGGGCTATGGGATCCCAAGGGGGGAAAGATGCAATCTCTGCCCCTAGAATTTGACACTCTGGTTAGAATAACAGTGGGCTTGTCTGTGAGTGTCTGACTGAGGGGCCATTCTACATCACCTACATGCAGGCACCGGGAACAATGGGTAAGGGGTGTGGCTTATCAGGATTGTGTTACTCTCACGTCCCTTCAAGAATTTATCCATTTAACAAATATTTATTGAATAAATATTTGTCTTAAACATGTTCCCTCTGTCTGGAACATACTCTTCCTCTTTCTCCTTTATCTCCGCCCTCCTCCTACATCCCAATTCCATCATTCCTCAGAACTCAGCTTAATATATAATATTTACTGAACACTTAGTATGAAGCACTTTGCACTGTGTAACCATGAAAATTGTATGTAACGAATACATCCATTTCATAGATGAGGAAACAGAGCGATGACCTGGTTTGCCCAAGGACACAAGGGTCTCAACTGGAAGGCTGGAAGGAAAGCTTTCCCCCCTCCCAGCTCCCTGCTCCCAAAGTCTCTGTTATTTCCTGTTGGAATACTTGACACAGAATCGTGTAACGCCTGGTCTCCTTGTCTGATTCTTCCGTGAGACAGTCCCTGGAGGGCTGGGATGCTCCTTGCTCCATCCTTAGTTCTCTGGCATTTCAGAGGAGCCTAGTAAATACTGTTGAAGGAATACATGAATGAACTGATGGAAGAATGAATGACTTCCCTCAGTGGCTGCAGGAGCTGTCAGGCTGAGGTCCTCAGTGAAGGCTTTTGTTTTGTCACTGTGGGGCACCACACACTGGTGGCGTTGAGCCACAGGTACCTTGATTTCATGGGACAAACACAGCTCCCCTTTCTGGACTATGTAACAGTGAGACTGGAGAACACACTGATTTTTAAACACCAACACAGACTTGGACTTTTTTGGAGTAGAGCTGTTTCTGTGAATTCTTAGGATAAAACTGAGATTTGGAGGGAATTTCATGCTTGTAGTAGCTTCTATGGACCAGTCTTTGTCTCAATCCTGGCTATGCACCCACTCCCAGCTCCCCCTACCACCAATTTCTCCTCTTGGGGTGGTTTGGTGAAAAAGTTTGAGAAATATTGCTCAGAGGAATGGCTGGAACCAGGGCATGGGTGACTTAACTCAGTGTCAGGGAGAAGGGAGGGCATTCTGGGGAGGAGGACTGGATGTGCAAAGGCGGGGGATGGGAGCAGGTGTAGCCCTCTGCTTGCTCCCAGGAGCTGGGTGAGCAGTCCGTTGGCCACTGTGAGTAGCTTTGGCTTTGAGCATACCAATAGCTGTTGGAATAAATGCTTCATAGCCACATCCTGAAGTACCACTGCAGCCTCTTGGAAAACCGCACACTATTTTTAGTCCCTTTAGCTCAAGAAAATGCCATCTCTTTTCCTCCCCATAAGCCAATTCATTGTTGATCTTGCTGGGGTCTTAAAACCCTGTTTTCCTTTTTAGCTCAGTGAGACCAATTGGCAGTGGGGTGGAGTTCCTCTATTTCTATTTTCATATCTTGTGTCACTTGCTCACATGGGAAAAATCCAGCCACTTCCCCAAGTTGGGGCTCTGGGTAACCTGGCTTCGCATGCACGCACGATTGCTCTGACGCACACAGAGGTAGACACCAATGAAGGGACATCGGGATGTATGTAGGGTTTGAGGCCCCTGACTCTGGCGTGATGGGCTCATTGCTGAGCCTGTCTATTTCAGGGAGTGTTTCCAAGGGGAGGAGGTGGACCAGGACCTTCTGGGCCACAAGGAACAAAGAGGGGTGACTTTTCTCCATGCGATTAATTCACCCTAACTCAGCAGGAGGTGCTGGATGGTCACGGTCCTTTGCAATTTACAAAATGCTTTTCCTGAGTTGTCTGTTGATATGTCTACTACTATATTAGGGAAATGAATAATATAATATTCTGTGGGAAAACAAGATGGAGGGGTGGATTCTGTCTGGAGGCATCAGGGAAGACTTCACAGAGGAAGTGATATGTTTACTGGGTCTTAAAGGATAAGAAGAGAGAGAGAGAGGTGGTCCAGGCAAAGGGAACGGCCTGTGCAAATGTAAGGAGGTATTAAAGGGCATGTGTTGATGACACTGGGCAGGAAAGGTGGGTCCAGAATTTAAAGGCCCACATGTGTTGCTCTTGGCAGCAGGGAGCTGTTGGTGTCTGTTTTGTAGGAAATTCACTCTGGAAGCTGAGCAGAAGCTAGACCACTCTGGAGTGTGTATGTGCTGTGCTGGTCACAGCATATTGGTCCCCTGGATAAGATGACTGACCATTTTTATTTTGAAGGCCTTAAGACTACAGACTGGACAGGCAGGGATGGGAAACTTTAATTTAATCCCCCCAATAGGGGACAGCACAGATGCCACCCCTCCTCTCTCCCGTGTCCACGGCAGGCATTACTAGTCCATCACCACATTATTTCCTGTTGAGTCTGTTCTTGGCCACAGGTTCCTTCCCAAGGCAGAGCTCCAGGCAGCCACCACCATTTCCCCGAGGTGGCACATGACATGAGGCATGTTTGCCATTCTGGACCCAGGAAATAAAACGTAACATTGACTTTAGTCTAAAGCACACAGTACCAGCTACGGAAAGGTTAATGTAAAAGTTCCTGAGAAGTAGTATTCAAAACAAATATAAGGTGTTGGTGGGGAAGAATCAGGTTCACAACCTTGAGAAAGTACTATTTAAAAAAAAAGTATCTTGGGATTAATTTTCCTACAAAGCAGCAGAATCACACATAAACCTGTCATTCTCTCTACCACACACTTGGAAACTAGAAGCAGTTTTCAAGTCCTTGTCACCACAGGTTTGGCCATCCAAGTTCCTCTTTCACCTGCAGAAAGAGAAGGGACTTGCAAAGTCTGATGTAAACAAGAAATCGTCCTGTTGGGGTTCCCAAGGGTTCAGGGGCAAGGCGGCTATATTCCTTATCTGCCCCAGAAGGCCAGCTGTGCCTTTGTCTAAGGAAGAGGTGAGAATACATCTGAGCACATCCCTTGCCTTGTTCCAATGGAGAATTCCAGAACGACACCAGGGCTCAAGTTCCGTGAAAGATCCAGGCTTTGTGCTGCAGCTGCAGTGAGCTTCCCCGTGGCCTTTGGCAAGCACATGGGACAAGCAAATACCACGCTGGACTTTTGATCCTCCCTTCTCTGTGTTTGGCCCTTGCCCAGGGTCTGCTTTGCCTTCTCATGCTTCTCCAGCCCCACCCCAAGAAGCAGAAGGAAAACGATACTGGTTCCTGATGTCCTGAACCCCCAAGTCTCCAGCTCTAGAATAGCCTGTGAGGTGCAGTGGGAAGGGGTCCTACTGCATTCCTCTGTACAGGCACCCCCTTCCCTTGCTGGGCACTGCAAACGTCCACCTGTTTGTTTCCCCTTCACCTCGGTGTACAAAGCCCCAGTGGTCTTGTTAAGGACCCATCACCTGGCTGAGCTCAGGAACCCAGATGCCCACACCTAAAACCAGCCAGCCTCTGTGAGGCTGGAGTTCCATGACCCATGGAGGGAGGCATGGACTGTTGCAAACCCCACTGGGACCCTGCAAGCAGGGATGTGCTGCAGAATAGAAACCCATTGTGGTCACCATTATAGCTGTCAGGCATCCATGGGAGGCTCCTTCCAGACCAGGGCGGGCCCCTGGCCAACATGGGGCTGAGTCCTTAACCTGCACCTCAGTTTCCTCCTCTGTAAAATGGGGGCTCTAACATTGACTTTGCAGGCTTGGTGGGAGGCTTAAAGGCTGTGTGCAATAGGAGCCCACTAAGAGGGTATCTGACGCACAGCAGGCACTTAGCACGTGGGGCTCAGCCCACCATCTCCAGGGAGTGTCCAGATAAAAGTTGTTGGATGTTCAGCTGGACGACTTTCCTAACCTACGTGGAGGACAAGATGCCTGGAGGCATCACTCATTTTTACCAGCCGCAGGAAGGTTACTGTTTCACTGAGAAATAAAGCGTGAAGCTTTTGCACATAGAGGAGTCATTCTGTGCAAACCCTTCAGCCCATGGTCACCTGGGGGCCATGAAATTATAAGCAGATCCTGTAGGACTGGATACTTAACTGTAAATGGAAAAACCTAGATACACACCCATGTTTGTCTGAACCCCTAGCCCGCCACACTGATCATGACCCCCTCAGGTGTGGCACCAGTCCTGGCCCTGCTACTTCCTAACTCGGTGGGGCTCTCAGCCAACCTTTCTATTCCTATCTGCTGCCTCACTTGTAGGATTAGGCTGAAGCTGTGATGGACTAGTAATGCCTGCCGTGGACATGGGAGAGAGGAGGGGTGGCATCTGTGCTATCCCCTATTGGGGGGATTAAATTAAAGTTTCCCATCCCTGCCTGTCCAGTCTGTAGTCTTAAGGCCTTCAAAATAAAAATGGTCAGTCATCTTATCCAGGGGTCCAATATGCTGTGACCAGCACAGCACCCTACACACTCCAGAGTGGTCTAGCTTCTGCTCAGCTTCCAGAGTGAACTTCCTACAAAACAGGCACCAACAGCTCCCTGCTGCCAAGAGCAACACATGTGGCCCTTCAGACTCTGGACCCAACTTTCCTGCCCAGTGTCAACAACACATGCCTCTTAATACCTCCTTGCATTTGCACAGGCCATTCCTTTGGCCTGGACTACCTCTCTCTCTCTTCTTATCCTTTAAGACCTCTGTGAAGTCTTCCCTGATGCCCCCAGGCAGAATCTGCCCCTCCATCTGTTTTCCCACAGCTTTCTGTTCATTTCTCTAGTATAGTAGTAGACATGAACAGATAACTCAAATCTCAGCCAGGCTGTTTCCGCACTAGCCCCTCAGCCTGCATCCTGCAGGCACCACTGTGACTTTGCAGCGTAGCCCTGTCCCTGGCTCGTGGAGGGGTCTGGGTGGTGGTTTATACAGTGACCAATGTGAGGATGAAGGAACTCCAGGATGTGTGGTAAAGTGACTCGAATTTCTATTCCCATTTGTTCCAGCCTGCCAACAACATGGTTTAAATCACCCTCCTTGTAATGAAAGAAGAGGAGGAAGAGTGGTGATTACATGTGCTTGATAAAACTTCTCTATTTCATGTTTGGAATAAAAAAGGGAATGTGGAGATAAAACAGTGCTTGTTCCATGTAGTTCATGCCATGGCCGAACTGGCCTCGCTGCGCAGGGCCTGAGTCTCTAATCCTCCCCTGGTGAGCATGGGGGGTGGGGAAGGTGGCACCGAGCAGGGTGCTGTAAGGCGGGCAGTACCAGGTGGGGAAGTGGGACAGAGGTTGGAGGGTCATTGCCCCTGGGGTAGGAGGGGATGGTTTCTCAGAGGAGGAGAGGCTGGGGCCAGGCTTGAGGAAAGACTGGGAGGTTTGTCAGGCGGGGAGGCGAAGAGCTGCATGTGCAGGGGCTGCGGCTGGGTGAGCAATTGGCCACCACGGCCAAGCTCTGCGTGAGTAGGGGGAGCGTCCCCCTCAGCCAGATCCCCAACTTGGAGAGGCTGAGCCCCATGCTGTGCTCAGGACAGGATGGCCACTGTGGGGGCCACACTGTGGAGTGGCCCTTGGCCCCCTGATTTTTCTTTCCAGGGTAGGGGTGGGGAGAGACTGTTGATTTAATGCGTATGTCTGTGTGGCATGTTTTGGAGGTAAGTCAGCTGCGGCCCCCTTCATCCGCACATTCAGTCGCTCTGCCTGACTGGGAGGGCGGAGAGGGAGGCAACCCTTCCAGAGCCATTGCCTTAGCCTGCAGCCACCCCAGCTGGGACCAGGGCAGGCGGGCTAGGAGGAGCGCGGGGGAGGGACGCAGTGCTCGGGCCGTGCAGCCGAGTCCACCGTGAGGTGCCGGATCCTTCCTTCATCTGCCCCCTTGTGACTGAGCGTCCTGAGGCTTCTCCCCTGCTGATCTTGACCGAGGCCACGCCCCGGCACTCACCCCGAAGGCCAGCCCCCCCGAGTGCGCAGGACTCAGGAGAGGGGCCACACCAACCGTGAGTGTCGCTAATGCTCAGTTTGGATACGACCTGATGCCGTCTGGGAAACAGATATGCCCTCGGGAAGTGACGTGAAGTGAGTACCAGTCAGGAATAGCGTCTCGCCTGATTCCCACATTTGCCCTGTTCCCCTAACTTAGGTCTCAAAGCAGCCCTGTCCAGTGAATATAATGAGAGCCACATAGTAGCCACATTAAAAATGTAAAAAGAAACAGGTGAAATTAACTTTAACAATACATTTCACTTAATCCAATATATCTAAAGTTATTATCATTTCAACGTGTAATCAAACAGCTGTCAGTGAAATGTTTTATATCCTTTTATCATCCTTTGAACTGTAGTGCATTTTGCACTTATAACGCATCCTAGTCCAAACTGGCAGCATGTGAGCGCCCAGCAGCTGCATGTCATTAGTGGCTATTGTGTTCGACGAGAGTCTCAAAGGCTTAGAAAAGTTTTATAGCTTCTCTGTGCCTCAGTTTCCTCATCTGGCAAATGGGGATGATAATAGAGCCTAGAAATAATACATTCAAAGGGCTTACAACAGCCCCTGGCCAGAAAGCTTTCAGTGTGTGTCAATCACCGAGTAGTACTGATATGTGCAAAGTGTGCTGGAGGTGCTGACACGGAAAGGCACCAGACCCTGGACGTGAACAAGGTGGGTGACATGGGGGAAAACACCCAGGGTGCTGCTGCAGGCCTCCCTGCCTCCAGTGGCCCCATACTCTGGGCACCTCACCTCTGGCTCCTTTGAGTTTCCACCTGACCCTGTGGGCCACCACTTCACACCTCTCAGGTTTGGCTTTTGGGAGCAACTTCCCTTAAATTTGGCACCTGTGTCCACCTTGGCGGTGGCTCCTACAACCCTCGTCTCCTGGTCTCTGCCCTCTGGTCTCTAGGCCTTCCCAGACCTCCATGAGCAACAAGCCTCCAGAGGGAAGGTGCTCGGGGGCCTGGTGCTTCCTGCAGGAGAGACCCACACCTCCCTCTCCAGGCACTGCTTTGCTCGTGGGCTTGGGTCATGCGGTCTGGCTCATTGCTCCAGGCAATGAGCAGTTGAGCTCTACATGCGGCCCGCAATAAGCCTAAGCCATGGGTGCCATTCCACAGATGAGGACGGTGAGGCCCAGGGGCTTCGGGTGTCCTGTGCCAGGGCATGGCGGTGAGGGCTGGGCTGCACCCAGAAGTCAGCTCTCCCGCCTCCTTTTGGCCCCTCTGGGGAGAGAGGCTGAGAGTGTGGGCCGGGACCTCCCGTATGGCATCTCACCATTTGGCCAGTGTCTCTCATGTGCACACACAGTCCTCACTAGGGGCTCTGGATGTCTGTGATGTTCAGAGCAGGGGGATCCAGCCTCATTTCTTGCTCTCGGCTGCACTTAGGGTCATCTGCCAGTCAGGAAGCCCTCAGCAACCAGGTCAGAGTTAACGGGTATTATTTTTTGGTCCTTGGTGGAGCTGATCAGCTTTCTGGAGAAAGCGAGTTGCCTGTAAGAGCCCAGAAAGGACTGAAGCCCTGGCCCTGCGCCCCTCCCTGTGGGCTGCTGGGTCTAGTTGGTGGTGGGTGGAGGTGGAGTGGGGGCAGGGGCCGGGGGGGGGTTTGGGAGTGGCACATGTCCCTGGCAGGGGCCTCCTCCTGGCTTAGCTGGTTCTGGTTCCTTATCTCCCTGTCCTCCTGCTTCCTTCTCTGGGTCCCAGAATTCATCATCATTCATTCACTTGTTCATTTATTCATCTAATATTTATTGAGCACCAATGGTTTGCCAAGCAGGTGGGACGTAATTGTGAGGAAAGTAAGCACAGATCCTCTTCCCATGAGCTTATTATCCAAGAGAGTTAAAGACCAACAGACAATCACATGCACAAATGTGCAATTGCAAATGCAACAAGTACCCAGGGGGAGGGCGTATGTCATGGGGGGTCAGGCCTGATCTGAAGGGACTGCTGTTGGCTGGGGCCCATGGTATTATTTTGAAAGCTTCCCAGGTGATTTGAAGGTGCGATTAGCTGAGAACCACCAATGAGGGGAGGCAGAGCATGGGGAGGGGGGAGGGCTTCAGATTCACTGCTTGGTATCTGTGTGACCTGATGTGGGGCATTTTGATACGGTCTCATCAAAATGCAAAATTGCTGTTTGTAATTTCCAGGTAACACACCCAGCAGTTATTTTAGACCCTCAGTTTTTCGCTTTAATGGTCTGAGCCTCACACTAGGGTCAGGATGAGAGGAGGTTGAGGGAGTGGGGGAGGAGGTCTGTTTTCATGTAGTGCTTGGGGAATGGGACAAAAAGCTGAAAAGATATCAAAATTTTTTAAATTAAAATTTTTGAATAGCTAATATTCATGGTTAAAAGAAAAGGTCAAGAGTGCAAACTTTCTCCACCCTGCTGCTCCAGCCTTCACCTTTAACAGGCAATCACTTTTATTTGTTTCTTTTGTAATTTTTAATTTCCTTTGAAAATACAAGTCAAAAAATATATTCCCAACTCCAGATTTTCACACCCAAAGTAGCCTGTTATAAACACTGTTCTGCACTTCTCCCTAATCCCTACATATCTTGGAGCTCTTTCTGGGTCAGTACACAAAGAGCTTCCTCACTGTTCTAATTTTTTTCAGTGAGTTTCACTGGAGGGATATACCACAATGCCATAATTTACTTAGCCAGTCCCTGTCAATGAACATTTGGCTGTTTCCTATCTTCTGCTCTAACAAACTATGCTGCAGTGAATGACTTTGTAAATGTGTCACTTCACATGTTTGCCAGCCTAGCTGTAGGATTAGTTCCCAGAAGTGGGATTATGGGTTAAGGGGTATATGCATTTGTAATTTTGATAGAAACTGCCAAGTTGCCCTCCACAACTTGTGGGTGGTTCTCCCACGAGTAACATATAAGGGAGATTGTGTCTCTACGGGTTCTCCAACAGGGCTGATAGTTAAACGTCTGGCTTTGACCAACTTGCTAGATAAATAATATTATCTAAGTGCAGTTTTAATTTGTGTGTCTTTTATTAAGGTTGAGCATTTTTTCATATATTTAGGGGCCATTTATGTTTCCTTTTCTATGACTTTACTCACTTCCATTTGTGTTATTGCCTTTTTCTTAGCAATTTGTAAGAGCTTGTACATTTTAGAAAGATTTAGCTCTCAATCAGTGATTTGGATTATAAATATTTCCTCCCAGATTTCATTGGTTATCATTTTTTCCCTGAAGAAGTTTTAATTTTATTAGTCAAATTCATCTGTTTTTTCTTTTATGAGTTCTGGACTTTGACTCTCAGAGGCATCTACCCATGGCTGTATAGAAATTCTTCTATTTTCTTCCAGTCATTTTATGGTTTCATATTGTTTTACTTTTAAATCTTTGATCCATTTGGAGTTTATCCTAGTGTATGGTATGGGGTATGGGGTCTACTTAATTTTTCTCCAGATGGTCACCCAGTTGGCCCCATACCATTTACTGATTCATCCATATTTTCCTTACTGATCTGAGCTGTCACATTTATCACATACCCAATTCCATACATAGCTGGATCTATTTCTCACATTTTTCTTCTGTTCTACTGGAATATTTGCCTGGGCATATGCTGTGACACACTGATTTAATTATTGGGGATATATAGCATATTCTTTTCATAGCTCTTCTTTTTCAGGGTTTCCATAGATATTTTGGGTTGTTTATATTTATTTGAACTTTAGCATCTGATTGTCTACTTCTGTACCTTCTGCCCTAAATTCGGTTGCTATTTTATAGACCAGTGATTAGGAATACACGTTCTGAAATGAAACTACCAGCATTCTAATCCCAATTGCCATTCACTCGAGTATGGGCAAATTTCTTGATTTGCTTCACTTTCCCCATTGTGTCTTTCAGAAGGTATTGTGTTATGAGAACATGGCGCATATAGAACTCAGCTAACTTATATTTCATTTACTATGCACTAGGTACAAAAAAAATGATTATTTCTGATGTTGTCATTCTTATTATCATCACCAAAATATCTCCATGACAAAGTGTGCCTGCATCAAAATCGCCGTATCATGTGTCGCTGGTGGGTGACCCAGGGAAGAGGACACTAGCAGCTTGAGTGTGTCCACAAAATTAGCTGGTGTGGATTCATCGCCTTGGCCATGGAGGGCCCTGGGTGGGCTCTTGTCGCCAGTGGGAGAGCCTCTTTGAGCCCCGCATGTCCTGAGATTTACTGCATTGCAGCCTCTGGGGACCAAGTGCTGTTGGCTGGACAGCTATGGCCTTCTGTCTCAGCAAACCACTCCCTTCCCTCCTCCCTCTTCTCAGCCTTTCTCCCCAGCACGGGGCTCTTTGATGAAGGAAGAGAGAGACCTGCATAATAACAAGGATGATGACAGTAGCAACATATGCCCATACTTCACATGAATCCTCCCAAAAACCCAGGTGGAAATGTTGTGAAGGAATCGAAATCAACCTGGCCATTCAACAGGTGTCAGGGGATTTTGGTCAATATACAGGTTCCAGGGATCACTGCTGGTCTGGAATTGCTCATCTTCTTCTTGTTATTTGGAGATAGGTGGCAACGAGAATGAGTCTTAGACCAGACCCCACCATGTGAAGCCCTGCAGGGTAGTGGCTATGAAAGAAGTTCAGGTATTCCTATGAGCTCACAGTGCCTCCTGCTCTGTCCTGGGCACTTGGACAAGCTCCCTGCGTGAAAGCACTCCAGGTGGAGGACATGGGGTTTTGATGGCAGGCCCCTCCACCCTCTGGGCAGATCAGGTGGCAGACCCCTTTAAGCAGGGGCTGGGGCCCATAGGACCAAAAGGAATGCTGGTGTCTACACTCTCTGAGGCAGCTGGGTTTTCGGGTTCTTGAATCCTATTTGTGCAGGGGCCAGTAAGCTGGACGGTCTTTCCATCCAGTTGTATGTCTGGAGACCCTGTCATTTCACCCATGACAAGTATGTCTGACCTTCATTAGGTTAGGCCACAGACCCTATGGCGCAAGTTCAGATAAGGATATTTGAAGCCCTCGGTAGCACCTACTAGAGCATGGATTCCCGATAGGCAACCACCATTATTAATTGCCTTAGGGCGATTTATACCCATATCTACATTCACTGCACATTTTCACACTTAAGTATGAAATAAGCAATAGATGATACAATAGGGACATAATTCAACCCTGACTTCACACATGGGGAAATGAAGTCTCAGGCAGGGAAGTAGGTGGCTTGAGGTCACAGAGCCATGAAGTGAGGTGCCTGGATTGGAACTCAGGCCTCGGTCAGCCCAGTCCTAGGGCTCGCTGCCCTGTGAACTCTCCTAACAAGCCCCAGAGCCCTTGGCTTCCTCACCCTGGAACTACCTCAATAATTTCTGGGTGAGGGCTGTGGCTTAGGGTGGCTTCAGGCTTTTGCTTCTGGGGTCCCTGGAGGCTGGCCCCAGAGGGACTGAAGGGACAGTGGATAGGCGCCCAGGCCCAGGCCTAGGCCCTGTAGTCAGCTCTGCCACTTCCTGCTGTGTGATGTGGCGCAGGTCACTGCACTTCACTGAGACTCAGGTTCCCTTTCTGAGAAGAGAGTAATGATTTCTAAAGGAAACAGTGTGTGTACAGAGCTTAACTGACTGCCCAGGGCATAGCAGATGTCCAACAGCTTTTGCTGTCATTGCAAAGAATAGAATACCCAACTTGAACTGGTTTAATCCTGAAAGGTGATGCTAGCTCGTGTAACCAGGAAGCCTGCAGGTGTAACCAGGAAGCTGGCAGGTGAGTGGGTTGCAGGACTGGTTGATCCCAGACCTTAGAGGCGCCACCAGAGACATGGGTTCTTCCCAGTTCTCTGTTCTGGCTGCAGAGTGGCTGCCAGAGGCCTCAGGTGTCATAGCTGGGCTCCGAGCCCCAGGGAGAGTCTCGGGGATCCCTCCGGTTGGGTGGGCTTTGGTCACATAGGCTCCCTGGGGACCAATGACTCTGGGCAGGAGATGGATGTGCTTATTGGTTTAAGCCATCTGGGGCCTATTGCCTGATCTGAGGGTTTCAGTTACCCCAAATCACATGGTGTGTGTGTGTGTGTGTGTGTGTGTGTGTGTGTGTGTGTGTGTAGAGGGTGGCTGTCCCAGTGTCAACCTGGGTTGGTTAGGAAGGTGAAAAGAAGGTTGGGGGGTGGGTGGGCAGCCCACAAACACCCCTCACTGATATTCTTTCTTCTCCTCTCCCTCCACCCCAGCAGGCACAAGGAAAACTCCCTGTGCCATCACTGCTGCCCTGCAGTACACCTGGGGCACCAAGTGTTCCTTCTCTGGCCCATAGACGGCCAGGGTTTGCTCCTGTTTCCTGTTGGTCACTTCCTGGATATTCCCAGCCTGCCCAAATGGCCCATCTGGGAGATCTCCCCAGGAGGTCTTCCAGGAGCCTCCAGCCCTTAGGAAGCCTCCCAACACCTTGGCATTCAGGATACTCTGTCCTGTCATGCTTTCTAATTGCCTTGTGGTGACTACATCCCCACTGGATGAGTAGACATTCAGGAGCCGTTGTCCTCATCATGTCCCTTGACCCCACTCCTAGTCCCTAACCTAGCAGGTGGCATGCCAGCCTTGGGTTGAGTCCTTATGTACCAGGATGGAGTATGGAGGGAAGGAAGTACTTAACCTCACAGAACATCTACCTCAGGGCCTTTGCACTTGCTGACCTTGCTGCCTGAAAAGTTTGTTCCAAATCTGGCTCTTTCACATCCATTAGATCCTAGTGAACATGTCACCACTTTGCGAGGGCTACCTTGATCCCTTTTTTGAAGCTGGGCTTCCTATAATTCTTTATCTCAGCTCTCATGCTTCCTTCACAGAACTTTTCATGATGTGCAAGAGAGATGGGCTCATCTCTGCCAATATAAGAAAGTCGCTCCATGGAGACAGGGGCCATGGCTGTTGTGCTCACCGTCATATTTCCCAGTGCTTAGCATAGGGCCCAGGGCAGATGAGATGATCAGTTTAGTTGAAGGAATGAATGCATGTGTGAGTAAGCAGGTGAATGAATGCCTGGGTCTGGAATCCAGCATGAACTCTGGGTTTCCATGGGCCTAGCTGCCCCTTCTTCTCCCTCCTGTGTCTGCTGTTGGTTTACTGGCTGCTGTTGGGTTCCTGGCTGCTGCTGGGTTCCCAGCTCCAGCTGGGCCAGGAGCCGTGCTTTGAGTCACAGCCTGGCTGCAGCCAAGCTTGTCAGACCCCTCAGACCATCAGCTTCTGAGGGTGTGATAGGGGATGGGGGCTCCCCTCCTCCACTCCCATGACCCCTGCAAGGCACTGCTTCCACCCTGAGCTCAGCTGGGAAGGGAGGCCAGCCGCCCCCCACCCATTTATCGGCTCATCTCACCTCCTCCCCCCAAATGCCCAACCCCTAGCTGCCCTCCATGGACAGACGTCACATTACCTCAGCTTAACTCTCTTCCCCCTTTTTTTCTTTTAAGCCCTTTTCTTTTGAAGAAATTGCAGACAGGTAGCAGCAAAAAAAAAAAAAAAAAAAAAAAAAAAGAAAGAAAAAAGTACAGGAAGGTTCTAGGCACCCTTTACCCATTACCTAAGGATAACATCTTGGGTAACTATAGTATAGTATCAAAGCCAGGAAGCTGACATTGGTTCAGTCTATAGATAAACCCTCTCTTTATTCCCCTTTTCTCTCCTCCCTCAAAAGTCTCCTCCTTGCCTAGTCAGCCCTGCGTCCCTGGTGGTGGGAGCCAGGGATGGCGACAACCACAGCCTGTGGCTACGGCTCTGTGTGCTGGTGGGCGCACGACAGGCATATCCGTCATTGAGCCTCTGAGGTAAATGCCCCATCCTCCCCATTTCACAGACGAGGACACTGAGGCACAGAGAGGTTGGGTGTGAGCTCTGTCTGATCCAGGCCTTGCCATCAAAGTGCACCCGTGTGAAGCCATGTGGTTGACCCTTCCAGGGGAGGCCCGTCCCTTAGCCCTGTGCTCCAGAACCCTCTTCTCCCAAAGACGTGGGAGGGAAAAGGGGTGGGAAGTGGGCTGAGTGATTTAGCTGAGGGTGAATTTGGGAAAAGGAACAGGTCATGGGGAAGGCATCATTTCTTCTTGCCTGAGTTTCCATTGTTCTTGGCCATGGGGTGAGTTAGGGTGAGGGCAGCCTCCTGCTCCACTCACAGCGAGGGTCCAGGACTGTCTGGGACTGGGGAGGGGATTTCTCTAATTTCTGGGTTCAGTATTAGAAGGCCAGGTGCTTGCAGTTCTCAGCCACATTCCCCGAATCAGCTTTCTTAGCCAGCAAGGCTGATATTTTAGTCTCCCTCCTCCTCACTCTCCTCTTTCTTCACCATTTGTTAGGAACCTGGCAGGGAAGAGGGGGCGCAGGGTGGTCCGTGGGGCTCTGTGAACACCTGGTGGGCTGCCTGAAAGGGTGTATTGGCATCATCCCCAAAGCCCATCAGGGCAGTGAAACCATTTTGGAGGATAGTCCACTGCTAGGTGAGAGAAAACGAGGGATTTGGAGTAGGGTTGCCGGATAAAATATAGGACACCCAGTTAAATTTGAATTTCAGATAAACAATGAATTTTTTTTAGTATAAGTATGTCCCAAATATAGTACAGGCCATACTTACACTAGAAAATATATTCATTATTTACCTGATGTTTAAATTTAACTGGTTGGCCTATATTTTTAATTGCCATCTTTAGTTTTATTTGGCAAGGCTTATAGTTTGGATAGGTTTTGGATGTTTCTCAAGCATAAAGTGGGGAGAGCAGAGAAGATGGGTCCCTAAATATCTTCGAAAGCCTGAAGCGACTGGTAGCACAGCACCGAGTGGATGGCTTGGGCTTCAAGACTTACTATTGCTCATGAGTCCAGAGGCAGAGAGATTCCCTGAGCTCCAGCTGCACCTGCTCCCCTCAGGGTCGCTAGATGGTAGCAGTATCTCCAGGTGCCGCATCCATGTGGTTGCCATCTGGTGGCCATTGCTTCCTGTAAAGAGCCCTTGCCCCAGGGGCCTGCCAGCAGGCTTGCACCTCATTGGCTAGAAATATGCATCCTTTCCTAAAGGACCACCATGACGGGCTGAAAGCAATCAGACCTGTCAGGGTTCCGCCTCTCCCAAAGCCTCTTACAGGAGGCAGGTGTGTGCCTGAACTACTTGGGGTTCTCCAGGGCCTGAGATCGCCTCCTGTTCCATGAAAGGGGGCAGCGTGGCCTGAGAATAGCCTCTAGGGCTCTCTCCTTCAGCCCCTCGTTTCTGTCACCTGCAGGTGGGAGTCCTTTCCAAGACTGTTTCTCCAGCACCCCTGGGGGTGGTAATTTTAGATCCCAGGTGCAGGGCATTCAAGTGTTCCTCTGTTTCACGAGCTCATCGCTGCTCTTCCTGTGGCTCCATCTCAGGGGGAAAGACCCATGTTCCCCTACTGTTTCTGTCTTCTTCCTGGGGGCACTTCTCCCCTGGTCTGTAAGGCACTCTCTGATGGACGTGCCGCTAGTGCCATGTCCTATGAAGCATTTCCAGGAGCCCTGCATGTAGAGGTCCCCGCATCTGCGAGCAGTCCCTGGGCCCTTTCCAGAGCAGCCTCAGACAACCAGCAGTGGTGCAGCTAGCCCCCTCCAGCACCCTCCCTCCGCAGAGGGGGCGCCCCATTCTCCCTGTCAGGGCCACAGGGCTTGGTGACCAACAGATGGGTGACTGTTAACTGCCTTGACGAATAGTCCCAGCGCCAGGAACCTGGGCCGGCCGGATGTTAGCAGCCTGTAGGCCTGTCTCAATGGTTTGGTCAGGCAGTGGGTGGGGCCTGCTGGGGCCAGATGTGAGGGGCCTGCGTCTACCTCCTTTCTGGATTCACTGCGAGAGGCCCCTGTTGAGGAGGCCCTTTAATTGAGGGCACCAAGCAGAGAGAGGTCAGAATGTTTAGGCTCAAGCTGCTTGGGCCTGATAAAGAGAGGAAAAGGCCTGCAGGGAGGTTCCCCACCCCCACCCCCATTCCTGCACACCCCCGGCCTCCCGGCTGAAGGAGCTGTGACTTTGAAGCAGCTTCAGCTGCGTGAGTCGTGGGCTTCCAGAACTCGGCAGCGGCCTTGTGTCCCCTGGTAGAGCTTAGCTGGGAGGCCCCATGCCCCTGGCCCTGGCTCCTGCTGACACGGGTGAGGTGGTACTGGGAGACGCTGCCTGCACCCAGAGAACCCACTAGAAGACAGGCCCGGGAGCCGGTGAGTATTCCTGACAGGCTCCAACTGGATTCAGTTTGATGAGCATTTAGTCAGAGTCTGTTCTGTGCCAGGCTTGGGGGCAGGGGTATCTCTAGTGAGGTACAACTCCTACGTTTATTCAGTACCGAATGCCAAGGATTAGACTGTTTCACGTGCTTTAATCTCTTTTAGTCTCACGACACACTTGTGAGCCACGTATTCTTATTTTCGTTCTCGTTTTGCAGATGAAGAAATTGAGGTTCCGAGAGGTTCAGTTACCTCACAAATACACAGGTAGTGAGCAGCAGGGACAGAATTTGAAGTCAGGGTTATTTGCCTGACCCCCAAAACTGTCCTTGGCCTTGAGGGGTTCACTGTCCGCACATGGAGAACAAATGAACCCCTCTCCCCCTGCTCCCCCGAAGTGGCAGGAGGACAAGGAGGGCTGTTCTTCTCTGTGTGGAGGCAAAGCGTCTCCATAGATGGTCCAACCATCTAAGCCAGCAGCTGGGCCCAGGTAGTCCCACCCCACCCTGGGTCTGCCCTCTTGATCCTGTTTCTCTTTTCTCTTATATGGGGAGGGTTGTAGGGGGCAGGAAATGAGGTTGTAAAGCCTCATGGAGCAGATGTGTTTGGGGAAGCAAAGGTTCCCCTTGTCCTCCCAGCTCCTGGGAGGCTGTACTCAGTGTGGAGGGAGCTCTCAGCCTTATGCAAGAAGCAAGGGGCGCCTGGCCAGTGGGTCCTCCTGGGGGCATGTCCAGCAAGTATGGGATGATGTCCAAAACTTCCCACAGCTGATGACCGACTCTGGGGCAGACACAGGCCCCTGCTGTGTCAGGCATTAACCCTTTGGTTACTAGACTGGCGGGCAGTCCTGCGGGGTGGTGGGGCAGAGGAGACTGGGGAAATGGACTCAACTGGTATACACAGTGTTCAACATATGACCAAGTGCTGTAGCTGTCCGAGTGTCCTGGCAGCATGGCTGCCCTGGGCTGGGAGGCAGCGGGAGGACAGGCCAGTGTTTGTGGACAGTGTACTTGGAGGACACAGCTGCTTTTCTGGCCAGCACATGCACTGATTCCTTTTCCCATTTGGCTCCCAAAGGGCCTGGTAATGGAATTGAAGAAATCTGAATGAATTGTCTGATGTGTCATAACTAAGCTTGCAATGTGTCAAGTGTCCCCCAGACGAGGCCCTCGGACAGCAGGGCTGGAGTGCCAGGACTGCACACTGGAGATCAGCCCCTGGCAGAGCAGCCCATGTGAACTGCACTGAGTTTCTACTAGTGTTTGGGGAATTCTCACTTGAATTCGTGGCACCCTCCTCGTGGCCTCTGCCTACGGGGTGGTGGCACTGTTTGCTGGCCTGACTCTGGTGGGAGATGGCTAGCTCAGTCCATACAGCCCACTTCACTTTCTGACTTCCAGGAGGGCCCATATCTTGGTCTTTGTTTACCTTGTGGAGCTTTGCAGGTTAATCTCATTTCACTTCCATGAACATGCTGTTTCAAGTGGTTCAGGGAGCCCTTTATCATGTCTTTTCCTGTCTCCACTCCCCCTTTGCTTCCTCCTTACATCCATTCTTCTCAAGGATAATGCTCCCAACTATATTAACTATTCTCAACATGTAGTTTTATGTCTTTTACTATGCTGATCAATGGATGTAAGATTTTTTAATATCTTACCTAACATGGACTGGACTCTTAAAATCTGGTGTGCATATGAATGTAGTAGCCAAGAGCTTTTATTGAGCTTGAACTTTATGCCACAATATTCCATGTTCATTTTCTCCTTAATTTCACATTGACCTTTTGGAGTTGATATTCTTATGAACCCCCACTTTAGAGATACGGACACTGAAATTCAGGTGGAGTAAGTATCCCGACCCCTTCCTCAAAGTTACATAACAAGCGTGAGTGTAGGGCTGGGATAGGAAGGACTTGGGGATCTAACTTTGGGGATTGGGCTCTCATTCCCCGTCTTGCTATTTAGAGTGTGGCCCATAGGCCAGCAGCAGGCAGTCACTGGGGCATTGTGAGAAATGCTGACTCTTAGGCCCCCACCCAGGATCCCAGATGATTCACATGTGCATGTAAATCAGAGGAGCTCCTGTCTAGCCTTGCTGAAAGGAAATGGGGTCTCCTGACTTCTAAATGATACTGCTTCGGGTCACAGTAGTTTGGTGGTCGCAGCTCCACCCTCTCCCGTCTACACCGGTGACATTGTCCTCAGGCTCATCTTTGTCCTGCATGAGCCCTTTCCTCAGAAGGCACATTTTGTCAGAATGATGGTGTAATGGTTAATTTTATGTGTCAACTTGATTGAGCCACAGGGCACAGATACTTGGTCAAACATTATTCTAGATGTCTCTATGAAGGTTTTTAGATGAGATTAGCACTTAAGTCAATAGACTGAGTAAAGCACGTAACTCTCCATGATGCCATTGGGCCTCATCCATCAGGTGACGGCTTTAATAAAAAAAAAACCTACCTCCTCCCTAATAGAAAAAGACAGAAGAAGAGTATTTCCGCCAGGAGACTGCCTTCAGACTCAAACCACAACTTCACCTCTTCCCTGGGCCTCCAGCCTGCCAGCCTACCCTGCAGGTTTTGGACTTGCAAGCCTCCACAGTCATGTGAGCCAATTCCACAAACTCTGTCGTAACCTCTCTCTCTCTCCACATACAGTGTATCCTGTTGGTCCTGTTTCTTTGGAGAGCCCTGACTGATACAGACACCAGAGATCAGTCAGGTAGCTTCATTATTTCCCTGTCCAGTCCCCAGGCTGAACCAGGAATCAAGGCCTGCTTTTAAATGGAGTGGAGTAGGCAGTGTGAGTTGAAGAGTGAAAGAAAGTTCTATTTCCTCGGATATTCTCTCTTAATGGATGACTGAAATACCACCATGAGCAACTAATTTGGGGGGGGGGGTCTGTTTGTTCTTCTCTAATGCTGTCTGGGAAAAAGGCCCCATACCTTCCACCTTGTTGGTGTATTCCCTGAGTTTGTGGCAGTGCCAAAGAGTGAGTGACACTAGATTCCCAATATAATAGTCCCCATCTTTGATATGTACAACTGACATGTTCCCAGTGGCAAGTGAAATACCAAGCTAGGAAGCTTTAGAACTGCTCTGTACCCCCCACCCCATCTGGTTGCTGCCCCTGAGAGCCTGTTCAGCAGTTCTGAAGGCCCCGGCCAGGCCCAAGCTGCTTGGGTTAACCTGGTCTCCTCTCTGGTCTTAGGTGAACTTGGCATTCACTCTCAGCCCTGCCCTCCTCCCAGCCCCCTGAGGATTTGGGGGCCTCAGGCACCAGCAGAGAGGGCAGAGGTGTGAAATCCCTTTCCTGGGAAGCTTTGGCTCTGCTGAGCCTCTGAGCTGCTTAGACACAGGGCCTCAACTAGATGGTTATGCTTGAACTTTGATGCTAGACAGGATACCTTCTCCCTGCTCTTGGAAGTGGGGGTAACAGGACTGTATCTCCTTATATACCCGAGAAGATACCTCTCAGGAGGAGGACTGAGGGGTCTGGGTACTTTCTTTGGTGCTAGATCTCAGAGAACTTCAAGCCATAAAAGCTAAGGAGTCCTGCTCTGAAAGTCACGAGCTGCCGATGTATCCCACTTTCCTTCTCTTCTCTGGAGTGAGGTGTCACAGTTTGGGGAAACCTGGCTCTAGATTTCAGTGGAGATGGATACATGCAGAGGGAGGGCCTCACTGTTTCACCCAGAGATGGTCATTATTTCTGTAGGAAATATGGAGGTGCATCTCATCATATAGCTCACACTATGCTCTGCGCTGCAGAATGTGGACAGTGGCATAAATCTGGACCTATACATTGATTATATGGTCACACTTTATACGCCTGTACTCTGATGTTTCCTGGTTCTGGATCCTCCTGGGCACCTGTGTCTTTGGTGATCAAGCTCAAGGATGCTTCCCCCGTTACTCTGCCTTCTTATTTGAGGCAGCTCTGAAGTCAGAGCAATGTTCAAACCAGACTAGTTAAGAGGGAGAAGGACCAGGACAAGGGGGAGGCAGGTCAGGCATTCAGCAGTTTGACTATCACGTGCCAGGTTCTGCTTTCTCATTTGTTTTATTTTTGTTTTTTGGTTGTATAAGTTGATATTTTTTGTTGGATTTGGAATTTTTTTTCTATTTCTCTAAAAATTTTTTTCCCTATCTCCTTCTCTTTTGTTTTAGCACCCAAATTACAGATGTGTAAAGGTATGGGTATTGTCCTACTGGTACGTGGCTCTCTGTTCATTTCTCTGCAGTCTCTTTCATTCTGTTCTTCAGATTAATGACTTCTACAGATTCATCTTTTTGTTTACTGAATTTTCTGCTATCTCTCATTTGATGTTAAGTCTATATCGTGAAACTTTCATTTCAGCAGTGATAATTTTCAGTTGTATATTTGCCTCTTTTTGTATAGTTTCATTTCTCTTTCTGGGGAGATTTCCCCTCCATGCATTCATTAAGGTGGTATTTTCTTCCTAATGTGTGGCATGTTGGTGAGGAGTTAGAGATCTCAGCACTCTGATTGGGTCTGAGCTGCAGAGTCCCACGACAGTGTTCCATCCCTAGTAGCTCTGTTCAGCTTTCAGACCTGTAGTAGTCACTCTCTGATAGGGACTCGATAGTTTCATCCTGCGCAAGTATAGCCTAACCTTCAGCCAAGGGCTCCCAGGGCCTCTCCACTTGTGTCCCCAGTTTGCATAGCTTTCTCCTCTGGGGTGTCTTCCCCTGCAGATTTTAGCTGCTTCAGCTGCTGGATCTACTCTCTGCCTCTTAAGCTCAGTGGAACCATGCTCTGCTTGGATTCAAGTTCATTGCACCAGAGTTGGGGAATTTTCCCTGGAAAGAGAGTAAAGGTGATTACTGAGCTCTTGTTTCCTCTGACTTTGCATTTCATTTTCTATAGCCTGCTGCAGGCTGTAGGGGTGAGTGGGTTCCCTGGTTTTCTTGCTTCCCATGCCAGGTGATTGGTCATGGGAGCTTTGTGATTGGGGTGGATGCTAGTTATTGAACACCCAGTAGGTTCCAGGCACTGTGATAAATGCCTTACATACACTTCTCACTTATTCTCAGATCAGTTCCTTAAGGGAGTTGTTCATATAATCTCCACTCTAAGGAAAAGATGGGAGGTTTAGAGAGTGAAACAACTATGGCCACAAAGTTGGGAAATGGCACAGATGAGACCTGAGCTCAGAACTGTTTGATATCCTCCCATGTTTGTTTATTTATTGCACTGTCCTCTTTCTACATACCTTTCCTCAGCCAAACCTCTTGTCCATCACTGGCCATTTCAGCCCCATTAAGCACAAAAACCAAATCACTGGAACCATTTCCTCTGCCACTGATCATATTTCTGCCAGTGAACAACTTTGTGTTAATCTCTATCCCAAAGACCTTCCTCTCTATCCTGTGCTTGCAGACCCTCTGTCCTTTGTCCAACCCTATCAGCCTTTGATCAAGTAGTTTCCAGCACTGCCTGTGTGTATAGTGCTGTCCTGGGGATCTGGGGAGATATGTGAGAACAATTTTGTAATATAAAGGGGACTTAGAGACACTTAGTCAAGTCACCCACTGTACAGAGGAAAAGACTGGCACCCAGATGGGGAGGGCCCTTGCCAAAGGCACATGGTCAGCGGCCACAGTGCTGGCGCTGGAGGCCCACTTTTCCAATTTCCAGGTCTGTCTGTTGAGATTTAGAGCAGATGTCATAGTCAGGCTCATGAAATTAAGGAGAGTTCAATGAGGCACCTATTCGCAAAAGAGGGGCAGGCTGAAAGGACACTGACAAAGGTGGTGAAGGACCTCAGTTTAGTGACTGCAGAAAGCCATGACCACACCTGTGTCCGGAGAATCAGGAGAGGGAGAAGTTAGGGAACCTGGAGAGAGCTTTGGTGAAGGAGAGGGCCACCTGACCGACGCGGGCCCTTGGGTGGAGGACAGCAACCACTGCCAAGCCATGACCCTTCTGAGCAGCTGCTGGGAGAAATCATGGCCTCTCTTCCCTCCCACCTTCTGGTCTCCTCTGTCAGCACCTCCCACTGGCTGAAACCATCTGGAAACCAGGCATCAAGGAAGCCTTGTTGATTCAGCTCATGGAGTTCAGACTCCCTGGACTCAGAATAGGGCCGAGAAAGGTGGAGGAAGGGACTGGAGGGGCAAATGCAGAGTAGCCAGCTCATCAGGTTAATAGAGCTCCAGCCCCCTCTGCTGCAGGAGACAAACTGTCTCCACGCTTCGGAAGTTCACGGTCCAGATAGGTGGCAGAAGTGAAGGAGTGAGCAAAGCCCGAGACTGCAATGCCAGTGTGGAGCAAAGAGGACTGGTCACGTCTGCCCCAGGGAAGCTGGGAGTCCCAGGGAGCTACCTCCCTGCCTAGGGCTCTCTGCATCTGTTGGGAGAGAAATAGGATTCTCTCAACTCAGTTGAACTGAACAAGCATTTGTTGTATGCCTACTGTTTGTAAAGGTGAATAGAATTGTCCCTGCCTTTGAGAGATTCAGATTCTGATGAGTGAGGCAGATAGGTGGCCAGCACATCACCTTCCTGCACTGAGATGGGGGCAGGCAGACTTACTTCCTGATTCACCAGCTGACAAGGTGAAACTTCCTGGCTGGCTCTGAGTGTGTGCTGAGCTTGGCTTGGCTTTGAGACAGGAATGTTTCAGACTTCTGCCTTCTGTTCCTGACATCTCCCGCACTGCCTAATCAAAAGGGGAGTTTTAATGTGTGGCCATTATATGAGTGATCAGGGTCTGGGAACTTGCCAGTGTGGATACCTTCCAGTGTGTTCCACTCCTGTTATACAACAGACACCAGCAGGGCTCCGACACCTTTGTCTCTGAAAGTGTGAGGAGTGGACATGAGCAATGGAGGAGACCCCCAGGTGTCAGGTGCACGTGTTGTAGGATTGTGGCTCTCTTCCTTTGGGGAGCTGTCTGAGAGGCCACAGGGGTCCTAGCTGCCAGCCCTCTGCACGGGGACTTTGCAAACCCCAAGCCTGAGCTGTAGAATAATGAAAATAGCTGAAGTTAATGGAACTTTTCCATGTGCCAGGTACCATGTTAAGTGTTTTACAAGCATTATTTAGTTGCATTCTTACCAAAACCTTATCAAGTAGGTACAATGATAAAACTGAATCTTGAGGGATTAAGGGGCTTGCCTAAGATCACACAGCTCATACAGTAGAGCCAGAATGCCACTAGCGTGTTCTGCCTGTGGCATGCCACCTGGGTGCGGAGGTGCTGGGAGTGGTGTTGGCCTCCAGTTCTGCATCATTCACTGCTCAGTAGGATCTGAACCTCTTGACTGTGCATATGATGGGCTGACTGACCTTTCTGGCTGCTACTGAGGCTCTTTGCTGTTATACAGAATGTACAGGAAGCCAGAGCAGACCTCTGCAGGGCAACCCAAGACAAACAAGCAAATGAGGTGGAAGGAGTCTGGGAACCAAGAACAGTGTGAAACCTGGCTGCTCAAGCTCTCTTCCCCTCCTTCCATGAGGCCAGGAGGGAGAATCAGAGGGCAAGTGAAGCTGACACCAGACATGGTAGATGAGAAGACACTCACCAGTCAAAGTACAGACACTTTTTCCTGCAGTACGGCCCTGTTCCTCTTTGTTTTTGCTCTGGCCTGTTTTATCAGGAAGCAGGATGTGCTTCAGTCAATGTTGTGGTTCACTTCCTCCTCCCCTGGGTGTGCTGCCCACGGGGAAATGGCAAGTCTGTTGACCAGGGATCCATTCAGGCACTCATAGTATGTCAGGGCTCCACAGTTCACAAAACCCTTTCATGTTTCATTTGATCTTCACAATAACCTTCTGTGGAAGGAACTCATCCTCCCTGGTTTAGAGAGAAGGAAGCTGAGGCTCAGAGCTGTCAATTCATGTTTCCAAAACCACGGATCTAAGAGGGGTCCAGTGGCTTATTTCATAAGCATTCATTGAGTCCTTGCCAGCTCCAGGCCCTGCCTGTGTTAGGGACTTGGGGATGCAGAGATGAGTAAGCCACAGGCCCAGTCCTGTCATCCAGGGGGCCTGGTCACAGGTGGCAATGTTTCCCAGTCTGCTGCCCATTTTAACAAGCAAACCATTTCCTGGGCACCACCTTTGTGCAAGGCACTCTGGCGGGTGCCCAAGGTGTACCTGCTCATCTACATCATTCCTGCCCTCCACGAACTTACAGTTTCCTCCGAGTGTGGGAAGTGTGTGTGCAGTAGTCACCAATGCCATTAGGCCATGTCAGTGTGGCTGCAAAAATTAAAAAATTTAAAAAGGGGCCAGCTGGCTCCAGCTGTGGGTGGACTTTAGAGGTGTCAGAAAGGAGGTGGGATTTAAGCTGTTTTCTGCAGGAAGAATAGTCCATGTTCAGGCGGGGAGGCCAGGGATCAGCATTTTAAAGGAGGGAAGTCACTACAGCATGGAGGAATGAAAGCAGGAAACTGGTCCTGCAGACAGGGAGGCCAGAATGGTGCAGCTGAGGGTAGAAGAAGGCAGTGTGGGTCTTTGTACAAGAGAAATGAGAGATGTGATCAGCGAGAGAAGGGGGCTCTCGGGCTGGGTCCTGTAGCTGGAAGAGAGAAGCCTGGAGAGATGGGTGTTGGTGGAGGGTCTTGTCTCTAGGCTACTGGGTGGAGCATTAGCGTCATCTGCCTTCAAGGCCTTGGCCTCAGCTCAGGCTGTGTTGCCCTGAGATTCCACCTGACTCCTTGCCCCTGGGCTTCAGAATATCTGGTCCGCTTTGCAGTGGGGGAAGGACATGCAGGGTCTGGGTCAGGCAGCATGCACACATACCCAGGGTTCAGTCAGGCCCCTGCTGACCTCTCTGACCTACCTCCCACCACATCTCCTACCACTGCCCACTTCATTCACTGAACCAGTGCCGCACTGGCCTTCGGTCAGCACACGGATCTCTTTCTGCCACATGGCCTTCACACTTGCTGTTCCCTCCACTTGGAATGCTTTTCTCTTAGCTTGACCCGTGTCTGGCTCCTTCTGATCCTTTGGTTTTGCTTTTGGATGTCACCTCTAGGAATGGTCTTCCCTGACTTCTCCATCTAAAGTAGGACCATTCCCCACCTCCCAGTTACTTTCTTACACACTTGGTCATTACCTTGATGGTATGTCTACCTGCTGTAACTTCCTCATTTATTGTCTGTTTATCCCCTCTAGAATATAAGTCCAGTGAGAGTATGGGCCTTTTCTGTCTTGCTCTCCATCTGGAATGTACCTGACATAGTAGATAATCAGTTAGCATTTACTGAATTGATAAATAAGCACTATGTCTCCCCAACCTCCTCTGAACATGCTCGGAACATATGAAGGGTGGACCAGGCTTGGGAGGCCTGTGGAACCTCCTGGAATTACCAACAAGCTTCTATATTGCATTCTTTTCCCTAGGCAGTATGTTGGTGGTAATCCTGGTGTTCTTCACCGCACACTTCTGGTTCTCCATCTTCTGGGCACAGGGTAGGATTGTACTTTTCTGTTTAGCCCCCTTGAAATGAAGCATTGCCCTGGAACTTGTTTTTACTTCTGAAATGTGAGTGGAAGTGACATATGCCGCTTCCGGGCAGACACTGTGAGAACCAATGTGTGATTCACCATGTGCCTACTCTCCACCAATAAGATCATGGACCTGTATGGTGAGATGGAAGTCCCATCAGTCTGGGTGTTCGCATGACTGTAATGAGCAGAGCCCCCTGACTGTGCTGCACATAGAGCTGGAGCAGGGAGTAAACTTTGGTTGTGTTAAGCCATGATGATCTTGGACTTGTTACCCCAGGACAGCCTAGCCCATCCTGGTTAGTCAGAAGCCTTGTTTTCATTAGGTTCTCAGAGGGGTCTATTAGCCAAACAGGGTAAGAATCACAGGCTCAGGGGACAGCTAGAAAGTACAGGGAAGGCAGGGAAGGCAAAACTCACTTTTATTATGTGGCCCATGATACGTCGGACACTGTGCTGGGTGCTTCACATATGTTATGGTGTTTAATCTCCAACGATCTTGTTTAGTGAGTGTGAGCCCCATTTTACAGACAAAACTGAGGCTCAGAATATTTAGGGCATTGCTACTCAAAGTGTGGTCTGTGGACCAGTTGCATTGGCATCACCCAAGAGCTTGTTAGAAATGCAGAATTTCAGGCTTGAGCCCAGTCCCACTATACCCAAATCCATGCTTTAACAAGCTCCCCAGGTGACTTGTGTGCACTCTCAAGCATGAGACACTGGTTTAGGGGACTTGCTTGGGGCTATCTAGCCAGTGCATGGTAAATGCAGATAAGGGATCCAGCTAGCCATTATGGAAGAGATGGGGAGGGCTCCGCCCTACAAGCCCCATGCTGGGAGAGTGGGGCCCAGGAAGTGCAGGCACCTGCATCTCTGTGCCAGCCTGTGTTCATTGGCTCCCCGGCAGGCACATCTTCAGCCAGTTTGAGTGGTTGATGGTCACTAAAGCTATTCATTGACTTAGAAAACCACCTAGACTATGTGTCCTGGGTATGCGTTCCTTCCAGTCGTGGATCACTGAGTGAACACCAGCAATGGGCTGAGGGTGAGGTCAGACAGTGTCCATGGTGAGGAAGTCTCACTCCCAGCACATATATGACGGGGAGCTGGGATAATTCCTGATATTGGTAGCCACATGTCTTGGAGCCTCTGTGGATGGCAGGGTTGGGCCCTCTTGGCTCTGAGCTTGGTGCCTGCCTGGACCATGAAGTGCCCTGCCTCCCTGGCACTGAACCCTCTGGAAGATCTCACATGGTTCCTGGGTGTGCCAGTGGCCGGAACACAGATCTTGGTACTCTGTAGTTCCTGGCTCTGTTATCACATTATAGATGAGGAAGTGACCAGGAAACTGTCAGGAGAAAGATTGCAGCTCCCTGGGTACATGGCCAGGGCCGGGCATCTGGGAGAGGCAGATTCCTGTGGCCAGCGGCCTCTGGAACCCCTATCAGTTGGTGGCACTCATCTCTGTAGAGCCACAGTGGAGTTGCTGAGGAAATCAGAGCTCTTGGGCAGAGGAGCATAATTTGGCTTATCCCCACTGGAATTACCCGACTGTCTTCACCATTTCTCTCTCCAGATATTTAGATTTTCTGTGAAAAAGGCACAGCTTCCTCTTCCTTGGTTAAAATCTGGTTATCCATTCAGCTATGTAATATGTAAATTTCATATTAGAGAGTGGTTGATTATTCCAACAAATATATTTTGGGTACCTGCTGAGTACCAAGCACTGGGAATACAAAGAGTAAGAAAGCATTTTGCATTTGGTTAGGCTCTGGACTAGTTCAGATATAAAGAAGAAAACAAAAGTGTCTTGTCTTCAATTGCTTACAGTCCAGGAGACAGGGTTTCATATTGCTGGGATATGGACAATCCCAGTGCATGCAGAGCATTCGCCGGGCCCCCATGGAAGGAGATCACAGTGCAGGATGGTTGCTTCGAGCAGTGGTCAAGGACTCAGACCTGGATTCTGGTTCTGGCTCCATCACTGTCGCTTTGAGCCGTGTAAGTTAGATACAGATAGCAACAGTACTGCTGGTGAGGACAGGAGAGCATCGCCATCAATTGAGCTCTTATTATATGCCACGTGTTGTGCTAAGGCACCAGGATGATAGGAAGCTTGAATCAGGCGGTGCTTAGGGGATGTGAGGGGAAAGGGTCATTACCGTTTGAGGATCTCATTAGTGAGCTGGGGAGTGAGCTGCCCACGGTCCCAGAGCCCCTTGTTGGCAGGGCTGCCTCCAGCTCCAGGCCTCTTGTTTCCTTCTGCTTTGACTGGGCACTTGCCCCATTTTCCCAAGCTGGGTTCATTTTTGTTCTGATATGGAAATGTGGCTGCAGGGGGGCTGAATGGAGCTGAGATAGTCATGCAGGGCCATTGCCAACTGCCTTCCCATAGATCAGTGGAGCCTGGCCCTCCATTTGGCAATGGGCAGAAAAACAAATTAAAACAGAGAAGCGCTCCTCTCCTGTTTCCTTCTCGCCCCACTCGGACAGATTTATTTTGGAAAGCGACAGGAGGCTAATGGAATCACTTAATTTCCCTGATAATAAATTACCCCCAAGTGCAATAATTAAACGTTCCACAACAAACAGTTTCCTTCTGCGGAATCTTCCTCATAGGTTTCTCCCGCTCAGGCAGCCTTCCTCCTCCTTCCTCCTTCCCCCATCCTGGCCCCTGCTCTGCCCTGATCTGGCCTGGCCTCTCTGGTGAGTCATTTTTCATTTCCGGGCTTCGGGATCCTGATCAGGTAATAGAAATTGCAGGAGGAACCATAGGATTATGGGAAAGAAAGGAGTGTAATGAAAGAATCAACCAGACTGGAGTTTGAATCCTGACTCTGCCACGTTCCAGTGGTGGCACTTGCAAAAAGTCACTTAATTTTCATTTGCTTCAGTTTCTTCATTTGCAGATGGGAATTGCATTGCTCAGCTTGCACCGTGTTTATGAGGCTTAAGGCAGTGTCTGGCACATAGTAGGCCTTCAGCAAACAGGACCTTCTGTTGTTTTTATATTAATACTGTGAGTCTAAGTCTTTTTAACATGCACTGCCCTGTTCTTTTGGAGGAAGGGAGAGAGACAGAAACAGTGAGCAGTGAAACAGACTGGAGAGGGAGAAGGACAAGGGGTGAGCCGAGGCAGGTGCCCTGAGACCCCGCCGAGCTTTGTCAGAGGGTGCTCAAACCCTTATATAATCATGCGTGCCGCAGCCAAGGGACAGCACCTTTGCCAGTCTTTCTAGCCAGATGTCTGAGGCTTTACAGCCCACAGAGAGGGGCCAGCTGGAATTTGGAGGCCTGTCTCTGTTCCCGAACAGCTCAGAAGCTGGGTGCCCGTCTGTTTGTTAGCAGAAGATTTGGAAGCAACGATGGCACGTTCCCCTATGGTGCATGATTAATGTACAATCGACTGTGGAATGCACAGCTGTTGGATATTTTCAAGCAAATGACTCCATAAGACCAAGAAAATACATGGGGTTTGTACGTTGTGAGGTTGGGCCTTGGGATTAGTTAGAGATAGCAGGCAGGAGTCAGCCCTGGGGTCCCTAGGGCTTGAGGGATGGGGCAGGGTGTGTGGTGGGTTTTTTCAATGCCAGCATCTCTGAGAACATCCTGTAAAACAGCCCATGTCCTTACGGCTTTCTCTTGTACAGCCCCACGTGGCCGTGTGCGTGCCTGGCTACGGCACTGAGCTCAGCTCAGTCAGGGTCCAAGATGGACCAGGCATGAGCCTGACACCCAGTGCACTTCCAGAAGGGTGTCAGGGGTGTTCACATCTGTTTCTAAGAGGGACAGAAGCAGGGGAAACTGTTGTCCTAGCTTGGGGGACTGTGGAGGGGTGCTGACGTCTGTTTGGCAAAATAAAGAATGCCTCATAGATGGTGGGCAAAAGACGTTCCATGAATTGAGCCTTTAAAAAATGTTATTTTCAAGGGGAGCCACAAATGTGCTTTCTTGCATGGCCAGCCTACCTCCCTGAGTCTCATGTCCCATCTTTTATAAAGCAGGGATAACAGTTTCTGCTGTACTTGAAAATTGAATGAGGTCATACCCATACAGTGCACAATGCATGCTTGAGCCATTGTAGGTGCTCCAGTGCGGGCAGCTGCTGTCAGGGAGGCCTGGGGACAGGGGAGGGTCTGCCCGGCTCCTCCTTCTCACAGAACCCTCATTCTCCCTGCCTTCTTCGAGGATGCTAAGCCGTGAGCCCCTTAGCCCCTTAGACTAAGAGCCATTTGGGGTGCTCATCCTGCTTGCTTTTGTCCAGTGAAAACACAGTGTCTCGTGGGCTTTGCCCTAGCTCATTTGGGAATGAATTTTAGTCTGTGTCAAAAGTTGAGCTTCGAGTTCAGGGAATTTATGTGAGAACTTGGACTGTGATCCAATAGCACAAACACAGACTGAGCGCTGCACTGGCCCTGCCCACCCTCAAGTGGCCTGTGCGGTTGACTGGGTGGTTAGGCAGCGTTATTTACTTACCCAGCCCTCTGGAATGTGGCTCAGGTGAGTAACCCGAGAGGCTTGAGTTGGCAAAGATCATGGCATAGCAGAATCATGGTAATTTAGAGTTGAAAAGGCCCCAAGAGAGAAGGCAGCCCAAGAGTCTCACAAACAAGGGACCCACGCTCAAAGTGTAGTGTAAGCCCTGATGATCCGTTTCCTTTCGTAATGCAAGTGCCTGATTTAAGCTTTGATTGCCAGGGCATCTGTTTCGAAGATGGCTGTCTCAGAAAAATTCATTGTCATTTACACAGCTAGATAGAGAGCCAGGCCCCAGCTCCCACCCCTCAAGCTCCTTTGTTTTAGAGATCTTTGGTTGATTTAGATAACGGACCTGTTGACCAGTTTTTTCTTTCCTCCCCCCTAACCCACCAGCCTTGATTTAGTTCCTGCACTTATGTTTTAAATTCACCAATAAGTAATGAATCCTCAGAACACAGGACCCCACCCTTTACCCAAGTAAAAGCAGAACGCTAGGTCCATGTTTCTCTCTCTTCCGGGGCCTCACCAAGTGTGCTGGGTATCTTCCAGAACTTGTAAGTAATAAACCTTGTTTTGCACAGTTTTCTGATGGTTATTTCCAAGGGCAACTTGCAGTCATAATAGGAATCACAAGGGCTGGTTCAGCCACAGCACTGGTTCTGAAAGGAAAATGCAGGCCCAGGTCAGTGCCCCCATCATTCTAGCCCACAGCATCCCTACTGATAGGGTGATACCTGGACAAATTAGAGAGGTACCCTTGGTTGCCCTGCAGACACCCAGCATTCTGTTCTTTCCACTGGGGCAGGTTAACTCAGGCGTCAAGTGCAGCTACCTGCAACATGTGACCTGCACATCCTCAAAAGGTACAGTGTTCTATAGCTGTGTGTCCCATAAGCAACAAATATTTGTTGAGAGAATGGATTTGTATTTGCTTCTTTGATTTAAACTATTGTTTCCAGAAAGCCCCGTGAAAATGCAAATATGTTTTCTGGGAGAGGCAGCCTGTTAAGCTGTTAAGTGTATAACACCGGTTTCTTGAATTAGTCCTGGTTACCTAGCTGGATCCTAAGGAGGTCGAGGAAGTCATTTTGGTGACCTGATAGGGAAGCTTAGAACTATAGGGTGGGGTTGTTTCCAGTCAAGGACCTGCCAGGGAGTCCCAGGCTCTGGAAGGAGAATGGCCTATTTTGACATTTTGCCAACCCTGTTGCTAGCGATTTTGGACACACTCAAAGAAGAGGGATCGAAAATCATGTCTCTTCAGGATCCTTCCAAATGCAGGATTCTAGAAAGGATTGAAGCTGGCCAACTTGTGACATTTTCCCCATTGCCAGCTGCCGGCTATTATTCTGAAACAATTAAGGAGAAAGAACCACTCTAACAACCATGTCATAGAAATGTATTCCATATACTGTACGTGTTTTAAAGTTTTTTCTATTGTGATGAAATGTACACAACTTAAAATTTACTGTGTTAACCACTTTCCTGCATAGAGTTCAGTGGTATTAAGTATATTCACAGTGTTGTGCACCTCAACACTATCCTTCTCCAAAACTTTCATCATCCCAAACAGAAATTTTGTGCCTATTAAAAATAACTTCTCATGAAGCCCACCACCCAGTCCCCAGATAACCACCATTCTACCTTTTTTCTGTATGAACTTGCCTATTCTAGTTATCTTGTAAGTAGAATTAAGGTAGACCAGGGACATGGGACAAGCATTATGATTAATTTTTCCTGTCTATGATGAAAAATGCCAGGATAGAAATAGTATGGTAAGAATACTAGGTATCCCATCTTAAGGCTAAGTTTCCTTTTAAAAAGCAAGGAGTTAGGAGGTGAGATTCCTTATGTATTTTATAATATGAATTCACCAACAACTGACCCTGTCTTAAAGCAAGGCGAGTGGTCCTAAATGATATGTTCCCACTGCTTGAGGGTAACCACTGTCTTGGAGAAGACCAGGGTTAATAAATTCCTTGTGTTAAGTTTATCTTACAGAATATCTAGAGGACTGACTATGGATGATGACATAATGTCTGTCACCAGACACAGATGTTATGAGATCACACGTCAAACCTACACTCCGTTGGCCCTTTACCCCATTCTTGAAATCCTTAAAAGACGTGAAACCTAAGTCTTTAAGCAGGCCGCCTCTCTGAGGCTGCCCACACTCCCCTTTCTTCCAGTGTGGGCTTTGCCTTAAATAAATAAAGCCTTCTTGCTGCTCAACCTACTGTGTTTTCTCTCCCCCTTTTCCAAGCCTCCCAGGAGATGAGTAAGAGACTCCTTTTCCAAATGGTAAGCATCTTTTGTTACTTTGCTATTTCATTCAGCTTTCTAGACTTAAGTACAAGTCTCACTCTCTTCTACTTCAGACAAGGAGGGAAAGGCTTCTGAGAGCTCTGATTTGGGCTTGTAGGTTCCCATCACCAGGTGACCCGGACAGGCGTGCAGCTGTATGATCATGCTTTTTAGTAGCCTGCCTAAAAGTATTCTTTCTTTGCCCCTGGGCAGTTCTCAGAATATAATCTCACTCTCTCTGGTCCTCTGCAGCTCCCCCAAATTCTGAGGTGGTCGAGGCATAGTTGCCACGCTGTGCAGATTCAAGCAGACCCTGGATGCCATGTATCACTGGCTTTCGGAGCTGGCACGGGATTTGTCATTTCCTGCTTTGTGCCATTGCCACTTCCCTTTCCTCCCTCTGCTCTTCCTGGCTCTCTACTGCCTGCATGGCTGCTGTCATCCATCACTACTCTCGCTTTAATGAATTCCTTCCTAATCTACACTTGTCCGACCTGTTTGTGAATTCTTTCTCTATCGGAGTCAAGAACCCTCCCGATCCAGGTTGAGGTTTCACCTAGTGCACAGGGAGAGACCTCCCCAGACGCAGCTGCCGGGCAACAGAATTGCACAATATTTGTCCTTTTATGTCTGGTTTATTTCACTTAGCATAATGTCTTCAAGGTTCATCCATGTTGTAGCCTTATATCAGAAGTTCCTTCCTTTTTAAGGCTGAGAAATATTCCACTGTACGTATATGCCGCATATTATTTATCCATTCATCATCATTTGGATTGTTTGTGCCTTTTGGCTATTATGAATGATGCTGTTATGAACAAATATCCATTTCAATCTCTGCTTTTAATTCTTTTGGGTATATATTCAGAAGTAGAATTGCTGGGTTATATGGTAGTATATGGTGTGTTTAACTTTTTGAGGAACTGCTAGGCTGTTTACTATAGTGGCTGCACCATTTTAAAGTCCCACTAGCAATTCTCAAGGATTCCAATTTCTCCATATCCTCACCAACACTTGTTATTTTCCATTTTTAATTGGAATTTCCATTGATAATTGCCATCCAAATGGTCATGTCCATATATTTTTTTAAGTTGTTCTTTCCTTGGTTGGTATTTCCACAAATACCAGCAAGAACAAGAGCCAACATGTCCTTAAATTTTTAAAAATTCAGACTGACTCCAACAAATAAGCAACACATTACGAAGCTTCAGCATGGATGCTGACATTTAGCCAAGTAAGGTCAGCATAAATATAGTCATGTACATGGCATAAAAAATTGGGCACAGATGTTAATTGGTTGCCAGAAAGAAGAGTACTTTGTCAAATTTTATATAGCTGAAATAAACTAAGTTTTTCTCTTAATTTCTTCCCAGTATCACACTCAGCATCTGGGGTGTGAGTGTGTGTGTGTATGTGTGTGCGTGTGTGGTGGTGTTCCCTGATGCTTTCTCTTAGCCCCATCTCTGGTCCAGTTGGATAAGACACTTTTTCTCCAAGGAGTTAATCCTTCAGTTCTGCTTTCTACTCTTCCTTCATCCTCTTGTTTTTGATACTGGTAGGACAGATACAAATAAAATTCTAGCTCCTGAGGCTAAGGGTCAGGAAAGAAGTCTAGCAAAGCCACAGAACCACATTCTCACCCTATAGATGTCCACTGACTACCACATCAGGCCCATGTTAGATACATTCTTATGTTTTGATTTTGTGGAATCTGCACAACAAGGCAAGGGAAATGATCCCTGTTTTGCAGAAGAGGAGGCTGGTTCTCAGAGAGGCATGTGATTTCTTCAAAGTCAACCAGCTGGTAAGTGGCAGAGTAGGACTTCACTGTGGGTCTTCTAACGGAATGCTTTTTTCCTTGTAACACCACCTGTTCCTTCATCACTGAGGTGGTTGCATCAGAGGTGGGTGGACAGTTCACTTCCAAGCCGGCACCACAGGACAGCTGTTTCACACTGTGTTTGTCATTCTGCACATATTTATCAGGGTACCTACTGTGCGCTGTCCTTGTGCACATAGGCTTCTGTGTTCCTGCTAGAGCCATAAATCAGTCTTTGAATGATCTTGTGCTTTTGCCACTTCATAGTTGGCAGACTTTCTGTATGAGGAAGGTAGTTCTATCTGAGACATCTAAGAAAGTCTTTTGATTGACATTGAATATTTAGGAGAACAATGCAAGGAAATCCTCCTCAGAGGGTCTTAAGGTTTCTCCGTTACACAGGTTGTATTGCTGAGATCTTAATGATCTTGATGATGAAGACAGTGATGAAGGAATTACTAGTTATTAAGCTCAAAATCCTGGTTTAGCTGGAGTGACTGTTTTACTAACATTGGAAGCTGTTTATTAATTTGTATGTGCACTCAAAAATATTAACTTGGTACTTAGTATGTGCCATGTATTAGGGATATGAAGATGGAAGATGGCAAGGAGGTGACCCCAACACTCAACCACCTCACTGTCCATGACCACCAGTGGAGGCAGACCTTTCACTAGCTCACAGTGTAAGAAGCCACCATAGAGAGGTGTTCTAAAGGACTGTGGCCACAGGGATGCAATAAGAATGACTTCTCCCCACTGAAATCCATGAAGGCTCTACTGAGAAGAAGATAATAGAGTTGGGTATTGAAGGATGAATAAAAGCTTGCAACATGCAGCAATGGAAGATTAGTTACTGGATGGTGAGACTGGAAATTTGACTTGAGATTAGCTTGATAAGATTCAGATAGGGCAGGCTCAGGCATTTGGACTTTTCCCTATTGGTATTAAGGACCTTTAGAAGGAAGGGTTTTAAATGAGCTACTAAAAGCACAGGACTCCTTTCTACTCCTCATGCCCTAACCTTCCCATGTTGCTAGGACAGCTGGTAAATCCCATGTCCCTGAGAATGTGTTCATCATAAACATCCTATGAACTATAAAATGACTTCCAAATTACCTACGAGATACGTTTTGTTTTGTTTTTAATTTCTGAGGGATCTTCCAAATTATGGTCATTTCAAAACTCTTTCTAGCCTTTCACCCCATAAGCCTCCCTGCCAAGTCATTTATGCCTTTCTCATTGGGCTGTTCTGAAGGATTAATGAGCTCATTGCCAGGACGTGCTTGGCACATAGGACTGCAATAGCTGGGATTTCATGGAGCCAACTTGCCATTTCACAGATGAGGAAACTGCCATGAACAAGATGAGTACCTTGAGCAAGGTCTCCCCACTAGTAAAGAGTGGGGCCAGGCCCCCAACCCAGCAAGCTGGCTGCAGAACCCTGTTCTGAACCATGACCCTGTTCTCCCTCCAACAAAAACACCTGTGTAGACCTCAGTAATTCACAATTAGCAGGAAGATTCTTAAAGTTTGCCAGAAAACACTGAATAGTGGAGAGAGCAGGAATATGGAGTTAGGTCTCAGGTCTAAAGCCTGACTTCACAAACTTTGAGTAATTAGACCTTTGGCAAGTCACTGTACCTGTCTTTGCTTTAATTTTCCCATTTCTAATGTGGAGTCAGGACTTTACCTTGTGTTGGATTATTGTGATGGGTAGAAAACAGTATGCACAGCACAGAACAGGACTTGTTTCAGAGCAGGTATAGTAAATGAATAATAAGAAAGGCAATTAATAATAAAATAATGATTATAATTATAATGGCTTATAATGAGTTTCTTTTGTAAAGCAGAGATTTTTTCCCTAATCTCAGACTTCAGAATATTAGGTAGGTAAGTGTTATGTACTAATGGTTGTTGGGAATGTTGGTTAAGACCCTTTTTTTTTCCCCCACAAGAAATCAGAGCACAGGAAACTTGAGCCCATGTGCACAAAGCCCATGCCCTCTGTTTCGTGCTGGATGTAAAGCGTAAAGGGCGGGAGGTGGCGGTCTTCCCTTTCTGGAGGAGCCGACAATCTCCCTGACAGTGGCTCTCCACCCACCCATCCCTCTGCTGCCTCTCCATGCTTGCTTGGGAAGTGTCGGAGAAAAATAAAAGAGCACTTGAGAGTGGTCATAATTCTGGCTAAAGAGAGCTGAGAAGACTTCAGGAGAAGGTGGCCTTAGCCAGGCCCTGAAGGACAGGAGGGACAGGACGAGATGCTGGGGAGCAGGAACAGCTGAGGGTCGGCAGAGGCCATGGGAGAATGGCAGGGCGAGGGCAGCAAGGGGGAGCCCTTTGCATCTTGGCTGGGGACTGCGGCTCCTAGGGAGGAGGGAGGCAAGTAGCCCAGAAGAGTCCTGGGAGGGAATAAAGAGAGAAAAGGGGCCTCGTGGCTGAGTCACAGAGACCAGCTGTGGTTCTGGAGATGAGTAATGCGGCATTAGTGTGGAGTCAGCTCAGGGGTTTTCAGGATAAACACACAGAGGTGCTTCACGGAGGCCGACGGAACCTGCCCCTAATGCATCCAGGGGACACTAAACGCTTTAGTATATTCTCTGATGAATAATTTCTCCAACTCTAATCACATTAAGGGCGCACGGGGCCAGGGCTGGGTGCTCTGTCTGTCAGATGTCGTTGCCATTTAAGTGAGTGATGCGGAGTGGGTCGACCACAGTGCCTGGGTTTTGTGGATGAGACAGGCAGCCAGGCGCTCTGGCCCCAGAGGTTTTATTTCTTCAGCTCTGTAATCAGATTGGAGGCAGAATGTTTTTCTGTGGCTCCTCCATATAATCTCTCTGTTTTGATACCATGTTCTCCCCTTTGCCATTCTGCTCCCTGTCAGTCCTGAGGGCTGGCATGGTAAGCTGCCCCATCTCTCATCCTTTCGGACCCACTGCCCATACAGGATTAGACAGGGGAGATGACCCCACCGTGACCCATCCTCAATTCTGTGTCCATGGGGACAGGAGGAGGGAAGAGAAGGCATGCTTATTAAATTTCCCAAAGATACAGAGCCAGGAAGCTAAGGTATCCATGACAGAAACAGGAGTCAGAAGGACCCCAGCAGGCTGGAAGTCAGTGTTAAAGCCAAAATGATGGCATTCTGCATAATTAAGTGTAAAGTTGGCATTTCGGTTCAGAAGTCAATTAGATAAGATCAGGAAAAAAGTCCCTGGGCTTTGTTTTTTAGGAAAGATTTAACATGGACTAATTGTCTGGTAGAGCTTCTTAAAACCCTGAATGTGATTTCGCTTACAATACAAAATTTTACTATGGAAAAAGAACCTCGTATTTATTGTAAAAAACTGAAAAATTACAAAGAAGTGAGAAACAGAGTTAGCTGCAGGGGGAGGGGGAAGTTAACCCTAGTCCCATCTCGTACAATTATCTCTTAACCCACCAGTTTATAACCTCTTTTTTTCCCCAGGCAAATATACCTGGTATTTATAATATGGTCTAATTTTTTGAGGGAACAGCATTTTGAAAACTGGCTTTTTAAATAAACTAAATATTATAAACAACTTTCAAAGTCATTAAATATTTTTCTGCAGCACCATCTTCAAGTGTGGCAAGTATTCTATTTCAGAAATTTACCACGATTTCTTTATAGAATTCTATTTTGTACATTTTCCCTCAGTTTTTTTCTAACGTAGTGCATGCTGGGGTGAACAGCCTTAAAAATAAACTTTTGTATACACTCTTGAGCATTTCTTTAAAATAAAATCCTAGAAGTGAAGTTCTAGGATTCAGAGGGTTGTGAACATTTTAAAGGGTTTTATTTTTTTGTTTTTGGTGTGTAAGATCAAACTATACCCTAGGCTGTACCACCAATGTGTTAGAGTATTGGTGTTTCCCACATTCTACCTAGTACTGGGTATTCTTATTTTAAAATAACTTGCCTGATCAATAAGTGAAATGTGGTATCTCCTTTTAATTTGTATGTTTTGGATTATGAATCATGTTAAGTACTTTTTCTTCCATATTTGGCCTTTTAAATTTCTTCTTACGAATTGCCTATTTGTGTCTTTTGCTCATTTTTTTCTGCTCATTTTTTTATTATTGGCTTTAAAAATTTTTAGTGTTAAGATTATTGGCCCTTTGCTATCTAGGTGGCAAATATTTCTTTTCAGTTTGCTTCTTGCCTCTGATTCAGTGCATGCATATCTCAGATTTTTATATTACCAAATCTATCAAAATTACTCAATTTTTAATTCATCAAAAATTTTATTGAATTTTCCTTTGGTGTCATATCTAGAAATATCTCTCCTGACCTAAGAGTATACATTCACCTCTATTTGTCTCCCAGTACCTTTTAGGCTTTATTTTTACATTTAAGTCCTCATAGTATAATTACAATTTAGTTTAAACTAATAACCCAATCAAAGGAGATAAATTACCAGGAGGAAGATTTTGATTCAATATGTGAATGAAATTTCTAATGATTTAGAGCTGGACATAAAGAGGAGAGAATGACACTGAGGAAATTAGCGAATCTCACTGCTGGACCTTCCACCAGGTTTGAAGAATTACTGGCCAGTCTGTAAGTGCATAAGTGCTCAATTAACATTGCTGGGTGAGTGATGGAACAGGTGAGCTCCGTGGTGCCTTTCAACACTGCTTCTCTGATTTGGCTCAGGGTCAGCTCAGTCTGTCTCCAGAAATCATTCTGGAATTGGAGACTGTGGCTTGGGGTAAAGCAGACAGGAGGACAGGATAGCACGGAGAATGCTGATACCTACTGAGTAACTATTTGCAGGGTTTGTTGCAGCTAGCTGGGCACCAGGATGGGAGGGAAATAAGTAGGTGAGCCAGACTTTAGCCCAGTGGACCTAAAGCAGGCTGGGGAGATGAAGCAGGTCTGCCTGAGGACTAAAGGGGCACCCGTGTGGTGATGAGGAAGTGAGCTTAGAATCACAGAGTGGGGGTACTGCAGGATCTTAAACACAGGCAAGATGTATTTTATGAGTTGAGTTCTAGAAGTTTGCCATGGATGCTTCTCTCCTGAGGGACACTTCTATGAAGTTCTACACTCAAATAAATTGAACAAATCACCACAGGGTTGAGTTTCTTCTACTTTTTCAAACAACTGAGTGACTCAGGGGAGAAGGAAATCTATATCCTGTTATCATTATAAATGAAGGAAATGTGAGTACACATGTGTCTACACACATACCCACATACAAAACCCTGTTTGATTGATTGCTTTTTTGTTTTCTGATAAAGATCTCTATACTTTCCGGATTACCCCAGCCTGGGGTAAAAGTAGGGTGTTGATGATAGAGACAAATAAAAATTTCTCCATCTGTCTCATGCGTTGTATGGAAATGCCAGCCCTCCTCAAAGATCTTGTGAACATGTCTGCTCTCCTCTTGTTAACCCAAGGCATCTCCCGCTTCTGGCACTCTGGTTTCCCCACCTCGAGGAATGCCAACAGTGGCAGATCTGCCTTCGGTGCTGCAGCACCTCCTGCTGTCTGTGGTCTGTGCTCAGCTCACCAAAACCATGAAGTGGCGGTGATGTCTGCATCAGGGTGCTGCCTCCAGTAGCTACTGAGTCTGCCCAGGGTTCTAGCAATTTTAATTCAATGGCTCTGTCATTTTACCTTCCATTGCCAAGTTCACATGGGTCTTTGGGGACTGGGTTGGGAGATGGTTTGATGAGGGACATATGTAAGACCCTTCCTCATCCTGACACTGGCTTATATTTGTGAGGGTTTGGTCTACTCCTTTCTCCTTTTCTTGGCATCCTTGTTTCTTCAGGCAAAGGGTTCTCTCTTCTCCTTTCTTGGAATCCTTGTTTCTTCAGGCAAAGCTCTCTTGTCCAGATGTGCTCGAAGTCTGGGATGAACACACTTTACGGGACATGCTTACCCCTCGAGGACTGATGCAGTAGATTTGCGCGTGGGTTCAAGGGCCAGCTGCTTTGCTTTGTACCATTTATCAGCTGGGTAATCCTGGACACATGGCTTCATCTCTTCAGGTCTTAGTACTGATCTATAAAGTGGAGATGATGATAGTACCTGCCTCAGAGCATTGCTATGGAGCTTCTCTGAGTTCCTATAAATGAAATGATTAAGAGAGTGCCAGGCAAATAGTAAGCATGCGGGTCAAAAAAATGTTAGAATTTTTTAACTTCAAGCTCAATCTCTTGCTTCTTAGATTTTGCTTGCTTGGAAAGTTCTACTCAACATACACTGTTCATGGACTCCAAAGGGTTGAAGGAAGAAAATGGGAAAGCCATTCAAATAGTGGTTATTATAGCATCTGTCCAGGTTTTGAGCTCCTGTTGAGACCAATGGCCTGGCCAGCCCAACTTTTCTTCCTTCTTTCCTGTGTCCTTCCTCAAACAGTTTTTGAAAGGATAGACCTGGTCCATGTGCTCACTGAGCTCTGGTTCTTACAGAGAGAGAATAAGGGGAGAGTTAAAGTAAAGAATTGGGAAAGGGAGAGAGAAAAGAAAGATTCATAGGGTAGGCAGTGGTGTCGGGTGTACAAGTTTTGGAGTCTGATAGACCTGTCCTTGTCATTTCCCTTGTGACCTTAAGTAAATTGCTTAACCATTTTGAATGCAAGATCTGTGTGGTGGGGTTACCAATGATCTATCTTATGGGGTAGAGGGGAGGATTAAAGGAGAGAATTTATATGGTAGCTAATTTCTTACCTCCCTCCTGCCCTTAACCCAGCAAGATGAAACCAGTGTCTTAAGGCAACTTAGAAACATAGACCTTAGGAACCAGAGTCCTAAGACAACTTAGGAACATAGATCTTGGAAGAATTCAGAAGCCATCAAAAAATCATTTTGAAAAGAGTTTATCTGGCCTCATCCATTCAGTAATGTTTTCTCTTATCAGATTTTTTTTTTTTTGTGTGTGTGTATGTGTGTCTTAGAAGATAGGACTTGTCTGCGGCAGGTACAAGTGAAATCTGCCCATGGTATCTAGATTCAGAGATGGTAGTTTGATTACTTGTGACTGACTTCTCCTCTGACTGCTGCTATTGTGAAATGATGTGGGCAGTTGATGCATTTTGTTACTTTCCATCTGTCCCTCTCTCCTCTCCCTCCTTTATTGGTATTTTTTCGAGGAATGGTTAAGTATATCAACTTTAAAAAAAGTACTTATTAAATCTTTCTTTTCATCAAAATGTAGTGGGTTGTGTGTCATGCATAATTCTTGGCAACATCTACATCTGGATTTTAGAAACAAGATGAATTTTTCCCCCTGGCCCATTTTTTTTTCCTTTTGAAAATGTCCAACTTCAGCAGAGGCCTAATGGTTACTTTTCAGGGCCTGCCCTGACTTAACCAGCAATGAAATGATTTTTCCCAGTTGAATAGCTCTGCTGAGGTCCACTGAGCCACATAATGAGCTTCGCCACTTACAAAAAAAACAGTGTTTGGTTTATTAACTTCTCATCTCCAGAGCCTAGAATGTGGGGCGTCAGCATTGGGCAGGTTTGTGCCTGCTGGCTGGGTGGGGGGGCTGCTGGAAGAATGAGCTGGTGCTCAAGGTGGCTGTGTGGAGAAGTGACGCAATCATGTATTGAGTGAGAACTCACCCTGTGTGAGCAAACAGGGAGATACTTTAGGCTCATTATTTCAGTTGAGCCTCCCCAGATGACAGCTGGTATTTAATGAGCACTTATCGTGCATCAAGTTGTGCTCAGTGATTTATGGCAATCTCATCTGATCGTCCACATCATCTTACGAGGTATAGCTACCTAGTGAGGGGGCAAGAGATGGTAACTTGACTCGGCAATCTTCAACAACCAAGCTGGTTTTATTGGGTGAGGAAACTGAAAAGAAGTCCTTGGGAAAAATCTTGATAGCTTTACCGCTGGCTGGATCCAGGTGCTCAGATGATATGATCAGACTCTCTCTCCTCATACTACTTCGCCTTCTTTATATTAACTTTGTCCTTAGCAGAAGTTCTCTTGAGGTGGCCAAGATGGGACCAGTCGCTTTGGCTTGTATCCTACCAGCCTAGAGACCCAGGAAGAAAGAAGTGCTTTGGCCCAGTGGCTCTCACATTCACTCAGTGGTCTACCTTTGGCAGCATGCTCATACCTGAACCAGGGAGGTAGACTAGACTGACTGGCCAGAGCTGGGTCATGTGTCTTCCCCAGGTGCTTGGGGGAAAGGAGTAAAGTCCACCCTATCCACAGCACATGGACTGGCCGAGGGAAGGGCCGATGCTTCCAGAGAAAATCAGGGCACTTTAACTCAAAGAAGACAAAACCTCAGACATCTACCACAGACCACAGTTCTATTATTTGGTCCATTTCATAGATGAAGAGACTGAGGGTCAGAGAATTTATGTAATTTGCTCCAGTATCTCACCACTGGGAAGTGCCAGAGCTGGGATTTGAACCCTTACCCTATTTGCTTTCCATTATCTGGCCTATTTTTGGGCCTGTCCAAATGTGTTACAGTCCCTGTCTCTGGAGCACCTCCTGGGTCTTTCTGCTGGCTTGAATTCCTATAGAGACTTGTGAACAACTTGTGCCTATTGTCAAATAAGAAGTAATGCAGTGACACAGGCAGGGGATTAGAAAAGAGCCCTGTGTGTGCTGTGAATTTGATTACTGTACATAGTAAGTGGGGCCCACAGCGGCGTGGCCTGGTGGATAGGCATGGAGCTAGTTCCCTAGGAAGCAGGGGTCATCAGGGGCTTCTTCCTTCTGAATACTGCTTCCTGGGGCCTGGGGTTCTTCCTCTTTGGTACAAGGAGCCCCTGCAGTCACATGTGAGTCTGGAGGTGATGTCTCCTCCTGCCACTGGGAAAGGGATGGTATTACCATGGCTTCTGCTGCTTCCTTTCTGCAGGTAGAGGGGCTTGGAGACCCCCCTGATATGTCACTAGGGTGCCTTCTGCTAGGCCCCGTTCTCTGAGTTCCTAGGAGAGAAGAGGCAAGTGGGTTGATTCCACTGTCCTCATGACTGGGGCTGGCAGCTCTATGGAGCTGAAACAAGACCAGGTGCTCTGGACACATTAATTGCCGTGAAGGAAACTCGCAGGCTGCTCTTCTGCGGCCCTGCACTGTTGTATCTGCACGTGCTGTTCAGAAACGTCTGGCTGCCCAGGAGAGGGTTTCAGATGGGCTGTACGTGGAGTAGCGTTAAATAACAGCAAGCACGTGGTGAGACATGTGTTCCCTTCTCAGTTCTCTACCAATTCTTCTGATCAACATCTCCCTGATCCCAGCACCAGATCAATTCTCTCTCATTTGCTTTCTAGGACTAGCAGGATGGGCTTCATGCTGGAGCCTTTGGCAGCCAAGAGTTTCCAGTGAGAAATCCATGGCATTGCTTTTATTTTTATCATATTTATCTTTATGGTTTCCCTCCAGAATGGCAGGTGGTACTAGCTTTCTATGTGTGGCAGGAATATAGATTTTGGGCCCCAAAATACATTTATTTTAGTAAAAGAAGGTGAATGGATTGCAAGAAAAAATTCTAAATTATATGTATCTTCTATGTAAGTGAGCGTTCAACCAAATAAAAAGGGCAGTGGGAAATATGTATTAAGAGATTTATTGTAAGGAACTGGTGCACATGGCTGTGGGGTCTGGCTAGGTGAGTTTGTAATCCACAGGGCAGGTGGTGAGGGAGGACAGGCTGGGCCACTTGGGCATGGGCTGAAGCGCTGTCCACAGGTAGAATTTCTTCTGCTCTGGGAAACCTCAATTCTGCTCTTAAGGTCTTTTAACTGATTGAATTAGGTCCACCAGATTATCTAAGATAATCTCCCTTACTTAGAGTCAACTGAATATGAACTTTATTCACATCTACAGAATGCCTTCACAGTACCACCTAGGTAGTGTTTGATTGCATAACTGAGGGCTGTTGCCTAGCCATGGGGCACTCCATTATATAAGAGCCCAGGTGACACAGGTTGTGAAGGAGATAAGCAAAGGATGCACAGTTGGCCAAGCAGGTGGGGCAAATGGCAAGGATGTTAGGCCCTGAGTGAGGGAGCTGGGAACTGAAGATCTGGGAGTAAGCCTTTTTTATGTTTGGTGATGGATATTTTAGCCACCTAAAGGTTGACAGTAGTGGGTGAGAAATGGGGAGGGGAGAGCAGAACACAGCAGCCTACCTTTTCTAAGGGACCAGGTTCCACTTGACTCTATCTCTCTAATTTCATCTGCCTGACTTAACAGTGGTAAGTTTGTTCTTAGAACAAGGCTGCAAAAGGGTCAGGCTCCAATCATTTAGTGACATGGTGACTGTAATACTTCCAAAGCCTCCCCCTACCCCACTGCCAGTGACAGCCCCTTTACCAAAGACTCTGCTGTCCGAGTTATTGATGGACTTCATCTCTGAAGTTCTGAGATCACCCCATCCAGTGATGGTCACTGAATTGGAAATGTAATTACATGATTATTAATCAAATGTATTTCCTCCAGCTGAAGAAACAATTGAAAAGGTCCATGGGGAACTTTCCCTATTAAGGCTATTAGAAAAGGATAAGGGAATTGTGCTTAGATCAGAAAATTGACTTCTTGCAAGTCTTTTGGGGGTAGGAGGGGAGGGGAGTTGGTTTCACATTTTAAAGACCAGAATTTTCTGTTTCCTTTGGAGGCCATAGTTAATTTTCTGGACCATGAGCTGGGTCTTCATAGAACACAGAAGGCTGATCATATTTTCAACGCTCGACCCACAGAGTAGTGGTAAGTGAATGTCTCTGCGGTATTCTGAGATTGACATGCTGACAGGTGAAGTGTGGCCTGGAAATCTCTCTTCCATCACTGCAAAAGTACAGTGTTGTCAGGGTAACTGCACTGAGCTAGTCATTGTCCAGGAGCTGCAGAAGCAGGAGTTCCTGCTAAAGGGTTGGGGCACTTTCTAATGTTGGCCAGAGCGAGATGGGAGGGTTTGGGTGTCTTTCATGTTCACTGGTATTTGGGGAGGCAAATCATATTTTGGGGATCTGTAGGGGAAAATTGTCTTACTTGAGTCTGTTGAGATGAGAGAAAAGTATATTTCAACTCTCTTTTCTGTGGTCTAAAATGTTCAAGTTTTCAGGTGACATCAGGCCAGGTCAATAGGACTCCTTTTAAGGGTCATCCTCAACTGAGTGGGAGGGGCTGTGTGAGGGGAGGCAGGATGCCGAGCCTTCCCTGGTCTGATGGGAAATAGCCATGTAATGTCTGATGTCTGTCATGGGTGGTGGGCATGGCAGTCAGAGTGGCATGTGGATGGAATGCCAGCTGGTAATGATTAAGCTGTAGAATGGAAAGCTTAATATTTAGATCAAAGTGGAATTTCTCTGCTTTGTGTTCCTGTTTAGATTGCAAACTACTTGAGGGCAGGGTTTGGGACTTGTTCATTTACAGTATAGGTGATTGGGTTCCTTTGGACAGCTTCTTCTCTTGCCCTATGCATGCTTTAAACTCAGGGGAACTGTCGTGCTCCTTGCTGCCTGGAGCTGCCCCCCATCCCGCTGAGGCTGCCCAGTGGCATTGGTGAGGTGATTTTGCTGAATATCCTGTCCGAAGACAGGGGAAGGAATCCCACTGCACACCTCAGAGTAGCCCTCTGTCTGAATCGCCTTGGAGCTACTTAGAATTTGGGCTTGGCCACATGGGGTGCTAGCCTGACCTTCCTGACTTAACTCCACAGGGGTTTATTTTTCTCATCTAACAAGAATTCTGGAGGTGGGCTTCCCACAGGCAGCAGCTCCATCATGTTGTCCATTTCCCAGGCGTCATCTCTCTTTGTGCTCTACCATCTCTAGGAAGTGGTTTTTCATCCTAGTTTATCATCTCATGTTAGCAAGATGGGTCCACATCCCAGAAGGGAAGGAGAAGCAGGGAAAGCACCAGGCACGTGCCAGCTGAGCCAGTCCCTTTGTATTGGGAACTTCCCATAGAGTTCTGCTTCCATGCCTCCATCTCACCAGCTGGAATTGGGTCACCTGGCTGCCTCTGGCTGCAAGGGAATTTAGGTGTGTTTCTGGGCTTAAGCATTTTGGCTCTGTAGCCTGAAGACATTTCCCACACCTCCATCCACATTGGTTCCAAACTCCAGCCTCCTAGGGACCTTTCTCTGCTCCCCCACTACCAACCACTCCAGTACCCCCCACCCTGGGTGGTCCTGGAGGTGCCCTGCTCAGATCTCCTTGCCTGGGAGAGCATAAATGCTGGACAGCCTCACCTGCCCACCTTTGGAGCCCACTTTATATTTATGCCAAGACCACTTCCTTGGGCCCCACCCAGCCCATGACTGAACACAGTGGGGACACCAGCATTAGCCATTTCTGCACAGTGGAGAACTTCCCTAGTGGACAACCTTTGCTTGGAGCCTCTCCACCCACCTGGCTGAGACTTTTCCAGAGCTGCCCTGAAGTCTGAGGCTCTTCCTGCCCCATCTTCCTTTTCTCCTCTCAGGGGTGTTAGACCTGCATCTTGATCTGAAGGCTCTCTGCTCCCACTCCTGCTTCCTCCCACCAAATAAACCTCTTGCTTATCGAATGCTGTCTTGGCATCTGTTCTTGGAGGACTGACACTAACCTGCCTCCCCTCCAACCTGTTCTGATCCTTTCCCTTATCTGGAGAAATTTCACTCTCTGACCTCCAGTGTGCAATGAGAGGGGCATGATTTTCCTTGTCATCCCCTTCTTACCCCTTGACCTCTAGAGAGGGTAGAGCCCGAATGGATTCTGTGTTTGAATTTTGGCGAATTATTTCCTTGCCACAAAATGAATCGGTCACATTCATTGAGAGTGTGTTATGCACTAGACTGTGTTCTGGGTGCTGGAGGAGACTGAGGTTTATCCCTCTGGGTCCCTGCCCTGCTGGAGCTCGCAGGCTAGTGGATTTAGGAAAGAACCTTATTTTTTCAGTGGTGGGTAGCTCTTCCCACCTGTGCTGTCCCTAAGCCCTGGGGACTTGTCCAGCAGTTCTGCCTTTTGAGTCTCTCTGCCACCTCCTTGTAAGTTAGAGAAGAAGTGAAGCAGCTGCTGCCCCAGCACCCAGCACATCAAAAGTCCAGGTAACACAGGCTTTGCGTCACCATAGCAACCTTAATGCAGTGCAGTGACCTAGCACAAATCCAGGCCTGTGCTCACTGTGGAATGTGAGGGGGCTCTGCCTGCTCCAGATCCTTTGGGGGGAAAGGTGCCTTCTCCCCACGGGTGGCCAACAGTTTTCCCTAACAACACGGAGGAGGAGCCCATGATACTACAACCCAGAGTGAGGAACGGGAAGCCCTGACGTCAGTGCGTGAAGGTTTTCCATGGTCTGTGCACTGGGTTGATATGTTAATTGAGCCACTTATTTCCATGCTCTGGGTCTCACTGGGCTTGCTGAATAAAGCCAGATGGACACTCCAGCCATGGAAGGAACATGGGACATCTTATATGCAAATGCATAGGGACATGTGACACATGCCTTGTGCATAAGTCCTTACCTCTGTCTGTTCTCTCTTTCCACCCTGCACGGCTGGAAACTGCTTCACTGTACTATGTGCTGGTGCCGAGGCTATATTTTCTGTTCCCTTTGCTGCAAGCTGCCTTCTTCAGAGCTTCCAGGTTTTGACCCAAGTGTCATGTCCTCAGAGTGGCCCTCTCCGACTATCACAAGCACCCACCCCCCGTGACCCTCTCTCATCTTGCTCATAGCCCTTAACCTTTTCTCCATGTACCTTGCTCAGTGGTGTGCTTGTTTTTGTTTTCCCCTCCCGCTGCTCTGTAACTTGTGTCTATCATGTTTTATCTCTTTAGCGTCTAGCAAAGGGCCTGGTGCAAAGTGGGTACCCAATAAGTACCTGTTGAATGCCCGACTGAATGTTTTTTCCGGGCTTCTGGTGTCCAGTGGTGGCGGCAGCACTGGGAATCCTTAACCAGGGCGGTTCAGGGAAGACCCCAATCTTGAAGGACCTTTTCTTTTTCTAGAAGCTGCTCTCTCTCCCCCTCCACCTGCCATGACATTTAGATGAACTTTGGCTACAGGCAGGCCATTGGCTCTCACCCGTTGGAAAGATCACTGCCTCTTCTGCTCCTGGGGGGCAAGGACTTGGCGATTTAGGGGGGGGCACTGGAAAGCAATGGAAAGGAGCTGGCTCCACTCTCCATTGCGTGTGAGTGTGTGTGTGCATGCATTTATCTATCCTATTGCTTTATTGAAGAGCACTCTGGGAGGTCTCAGGTAGGACCAGACAGATATCTCCATTTAACTCCTAAGCCGATAACCTGTTGTGTCAAAAATTAAGATAAAAAGTGAAAAACTCCTCAACCCCTGCTTCTTTCAAACTTCATTGTAGAAGAAGTGAGTCCTGCCAGTTTGGTGGTAGCCAGTGATGAATGGTTGGTGACTCCTGGGCGCTGATCTCCTTCCTCAGTTGCAATCCTGACAGGAGATAATCAAGGTTATTGATTGTTTGAATGGCTTCTGTCTGGAAGGTAATTTATAGATGGCTCTGACACCATCTGTCTAGCTTGATGCTGGTGATGCAACACAGCGGACCAGTGCCTGGGTTACATGCTCTGTGGAGGAAGGTTTGGGGAGAGAACAATGGGGCCATCTCACATTCCTCTGGCCAGCGACTGCAGCTGTAGACTGGCATTTGCAGCAGTCCCAGGAATGCTGGATGCTTTTTGAGCCTGACCACTGCCCTCTCCCTGATTAGAGAGACGGGCATGCAGGCAAACTACCTGGTGAGCTGGGGAGTCTGGCTGCGTCGGGACGGAGCGGGAGGGGATGGCTGTGGCAGCCCCGCCCTAGTTAACCTGCTCGGCTGCCCTTCACCACCTCCCTGTTTGGCCCCAGTTGTCATGGTCGGCCCGTGGTGGCATGGTCCCTTAGTCAGGCCTGCTGCCTGTTTCAGCCCGAACTCTCCAGCTCCTGGGGCTTCCCCCTGCCCCTGTCCCCCTCTGCTTGTGGTCCTGGAACAGGCAGGCTGGGTCGCTCCTCACTGAGGCTGATGTGACAAACTCTCAGTGTCTGTCTCCATGGTGTTGTTTCCCAGATGCTTTGGACTTATTGGATGGCTCTCTTTTTCTGGCTCTTCCTGTCTCTTCAGCCACCATCATCACTTTCCTGCCCTTCTGGTAGCAAAAGACTTTTGATGTCAAACCTACCTCCCCAAAGCATGATGAATGGCTGGAGAAGCTGAGCTGTCACCTGATGTTAGGGAACAATTTGCTCAAAGTGAGGTTTTGCTTGCTCTCTGTGACTCTCCAGATTCCTCCAGCAAGCATTTTTAGAATCACTTAATTCCTCAGAGTGTATCAGAATTCTCCTAGTGGGACCAGGGCTGTCTTCTTGATCACATTAAGGCATTTAAAATGTACTTCAGGGATTTGATTTCCTGGCCATCACCCACTTGCTCTCAGCACCAGGGGCGGTCTCCTTTGGCTTGCTGATTTTCAGGGGGAGATTGATTTTCTCTGCAATATCACTGAATCTCAGCCGTGGTGGAAATGTGGTGGGCAGGTCTGTACTACAAAACCTGGGGGAGACTCATGGGCTTGAGCACAAAGGGGAGACTGAAGGGAGAAAAAAGCACGTGAGATGGAGAAATTACAAATTGCACTATGTATAGGTACTTGGGACATCATTCTTACGGTTCTGGACGTTTCCTGCCAATGAACTGGAGCGCAGTAGGTCAGGTGTGCGGTGTCGGACGCTGGGCATCAGAGTTAGGCAAAGGTAGAGGAAATCCCCGGCAAGATCTCTGAGATTGGCCTTGTGCAGTGGGAACGTTCAGTCCAGCGTCAAGAAACGGTATTTTTAGCAGGAAAAGAGGAGAAATGCCCCCTTAAACATGTCCAGTGTACTAACAAATATTATGATGTTTGGTAATAATAATAAAATTGATGCCATTCATTAAGCTCCTACTATGCTTCTTGAAGTACTTTGCATATATTCTCTCCAGATCACAAAAACTACTCAGGCTGGTGGAATCATCTCCCTTTTCTAGATGGGACACCCCGCACTGGACGTGTCCAAGGGGCTCTCTCGATTACCCCATTCTTTCTCAGCCTTGCCCATCTGAAAAAATGGCACCACCCACTACCCTGTAGAAGATGCAAATCTGGTTGCCATCCCCGATTCTCTCTCCTCTACCCTGGCCTTCAGCCCATGACCTTGTGTCATTTCTACCTTGGACCTCAAACTTGCACATCTCTTTGTTACCACTTTTACCAACCTAGTCCAGATCCAGATGGTCTTCTGATTTCTTTTCTTGCCCCTCCAAATGGCTTCTCCACACTGCATTGGAGCAGTCTTTACAAAACACAAATCACCCTGGGTACTTGACCACCTGATATTCTTCAACACCTCCCATTCCCAGCCTGATCCTTCTACCCCATTTTGTTTGGTCTCCTCCTCACCCACTGGGCCCATACCACGGAGGCCTCCTTTCTGGTCCTGGGCATGGGTCCCCATGCCGCTTCTTCCTGTGCTCATTCCCCTGCTCCAAGCCCTCTGCCTGCCTGCCTGCTTCTCCCATGCTGGCTTCTCTTATCCTTCAGATTTCGTCAGAGGTCTTCTCAGCCTCCCTCCTTTTTCTCCACCAGTGGATTCAGTTTACCTCCTCATTAGTTCAGCATGGAGCTGGAATCTGCATTTTAACAAGCTCCCCTGACCCTATGACTCTTGTGCAGGTGACCCATACTTTTATGGAAAACGTAAGCGCATTTTTCTTATGTGCGGCTATAGCTCAAGACAAGTACGGGGGAAATGCCTGTAGAGAAGGCCAACTCTTTGGGAAGAGGCTAGAAAAGCCAAATGCAGTGTGAGACTTCCTATGTCATTGATAAAATGCATCAGGGGTTGTGAAGCCCCCAAAATGGCATTTGGTTGATTTCACTCTTCTGGGTCTTCTAGTTATACACCAGGCCTGATGCCACGTGTCTTCTAGACACTTCCAAAAACCCTCATTCTTTGAACCTCAACAGGTAAAAGTACCAGGACTGCTGATATGTAAAGGTAGTTGTAAAACAGTTTGGATAGCAGCTTTGTATTGGGATTAAGTGTTTGATCTCCGGGGTGACAGCTGGGGTGGGGATGCTGTTTGTGGAGTGGATGGGTTTTGGTGTGTTTGTCCTGCAGTCTCATTACCTATGGCAGTCCTACACGCAGGAAGCCTGAGACTGGCGTGAGGGGTGCTCACGCTGAACTCTGCTGCACAGGCTTGCTGGTTTGGCAGCTGGGTTCAGCATTTCTCATTTTCAGTTGACAGATTTGATGGTGTCCCAGAGCAATGGATTCTAGAGCGATGCTGATTCTGCCAAAGATTTTGAAAATCCTTACTATTCCTAAGAGACCTGTGCCATTTTTGGAAAGAGGGAAAAAACCCCAGATTATTAAAAGAAGATTATCACATGAAAAGTGAAATAAACCCTAAGGATGACTTTAGTTCTTTGCTCACTCCAGTTGTTTGGAATCTAGGGAAAGGGAGTTGAGTTTTCTGTATACAGTCCTTATTGATAATTGCCTTTTCTTCAAATGGTTCTATTTTCATCAAGTTTTATGTGTAAGCCTAAGCTTGGATTTTCTGGATTTCCTTATTAAAGTACTGAGGAAGAAAGACAATATATTTAAACATGCACATATACACATACTTTTTCAAAATTAACTTTCCTTCAAAAGAAGAAATTGGTTCAAAAAAGAAACAGCCAACTGTCCTTCCCTCCTATTTTCTCCCCTTTCATTTCTCATCTGTCCTCCCACAAACCTTTACTGAACATTTACTCTGGGGCTATCTTATCCACAGTTGCATACTTTGAATCTAGGATAGTATCTGGTCTAGCATCTGTGCCCTCACTGAGCTTGCAGTTTGGTGAGTGGGGTGAGGATGGGGGAGATAGGCATTTAATAAATAATTCTAAAAATAATTAGTTGTCATTGTCATAAAGACTGTGAAAAAACACGGGATGCTGTGAGCTATTGTAGAGGGTCAGGGAGGCTTCCTTGAGAAGGGATGATGAGGAGTTGGCTGAGTGAAACTAACCCGTTGGAGCCTTCAATACAGTTACTGACAAGCGGCATGTGCAAAGGCTATGGGGCAGGGAAGGACACAGTGCATTTGAGCAAGAAAGAAAGCCAATATGGCATAGAATGGTGAGAGGTGAGAATGGAGAGATTCGAAGGGGTCAGACCTCTGCAAGCCTCTGTCACCAAAGCCAAATCTGTGTACTTAATTCTAAAAATGGCAGGAAGCCATTGCAGTATTTATGTTCTTCAAAGCTCCTAGTGCTGAAGCTGACTGAAGGGAGTCGAGAGTGAGGAGCAGGAAAACCAGCAAGAGGCTGTAGGAGTTGCCTGGATATGTGATCATGGTGGTTTGAAATGGGTGATAGCGCAGAAGTTGGAGATTAAAGAATATATTGGACAAATATTCAGGAGGTAAATTGTTGATGGCTGAGGGAGAAGGGGGTGTTGGGATGACTCTAGTTCTTTTCGAGCACATAGAACCACCAATTTCTGAGACAGGGAATCTGGAGAAGGTTGGGGATGGAGGGGGTGGATGGTTCAGTTCTGTGCTTGTGAAGTTGAAGCTGTCTGTGAATTGTCCAAGTGGGGTCATTGAGAAGGCAGGTGATATGTGGGATTGGTACTCAGAACACAGATCCATCCTAGACAGATACGTTTTTGAAATTTCACCATTTTTCTTGACTCTGAGTGTCCCTTGCTTAAAGAACATTACCACTTCAGCCGATAATGCAGGATTCACAAAAGTGCCAAACACTTGTTCCACCAATGAGGACTTTGAATAATGGGCGCTTGAAATGCCTTCAAACTGGAGGAAGGAGAGGAATGATGCCAGGGATGAGCAGGAAAAGCCCTGAGTCAGGTATTCAGAGAGGCTGGCGGGAGAAATCAGTAGAAACCAGCCCATGAAATGCCCAGGATTGGAGTCATAAATATGTGGTGCTGGGAGGGTGGCAAGTCCATGCCTCCCAAGGTCTCCTCAGAGGAAAAACTGCTTGGATTCTAACAGAACTTCAAAATGACATGAAATCACTATGTAAATTGTGAAATGTAGCTCATAGTTCTACTTGTTTTGCAATAGTGTAAAAAGCACAGTCGTCTCTACCCTATTAAAATTGAAAAGCAAAGCAAAGCAAAGGGAGGGAGAAAAGCAAAGGGAGGGAGAAAAGGAAAGGCTTTCGTTTGGACATTGGAAAGGATCTTTCATTGGCTCAGTCTATCCAACAACCACGTTTTCTTTCAGTTCTCTCTCTTTCTTTCCCTATACCCCTTTCCCCTACCCTCATTTTTCTTCACTCTTTTTGTCACATGATTTAACATTTTTGGAAGATTCTAGAAGAATTAAGTGGGAGTCAAATGTTAGAGAAATAGCTGTGTCATGGTGCAAAGTGAGAAATCAAGGTTGATATGTGGTGGGGCTGCAATGTTAATCTTGTTAGGGGCTCATTACTGAGGCAATTCGGCCCCTCCACCCAAAAACTACTATGTTGTTTACTCCAAGAATGTGGATGCCCAGGTGAGAGACGGTGAGTAGTTAATTGTAAAGGGGAAGGGAGGAGATAGGTGCTCACATGACTCAGTGTATAATTCATTGTATTTTTCATCAATATCTTTGTTATAAAATCATGATGCCCCAGTTAGATTCTCAGATCTGTATTTTCCTGGCTATGCTGTCTTGAGTAAGTCACTTAATTTTCCTGATCTTCAAGTTTATGTAACTGAAAATGTGAGGTCACAGTGATAATCCTTATCCTACCTACAGTACAACTTTTAAAAAATGAGGATTAAATAAAATAACATAGGTAAATTCCTTATAAAGGAGTTAGTTATTGTTATTACCCTTAGCATGAACTTAAGGTAGTTTGCAATAAAATGTGTATGAAATAGAACTGTAGTAATATGGTTAAAAACAATGTAACAAAGCAATGTAATGGAATTCTAAGAAGGCAACTGCATATAGCAGAGATCTGAGGCCAAAGAGAGTTTTCATCAGCACTGAGTTGAACATTTTGGCTGAAGAGACATAAAGAGAGACTGGCTAATAAAGGATGCTCAGTATCTCATCAGGAACCATCAAATCTTTACCAGAAATTCTACTGGTAATTCCACTCCCTACATCTAGATTAGGATAGGCTCAGAAGATATTTGGCAAATTGAACAAATATAAATCAGACATGATCCTTACCTTCAGTCTAGGGGAAAAGAGTTTATTATGAGCATCCTTACAGAGGGGATCAAGTACAACACAAGGGGCCAGTTTCCAAAAGCTACTTTACCAAAGGAACAGAAATTGTCTTTTTAGGACTGTTTCTTTTATTGACTCCCATTGTTTTGGTCAGTCAACAATCATTTCTGGGGCACTGTTGTTTATGGACACTGCCCCAGTTTTCTGCAGAGGGAAAGGAAGACTGTAAGTATCCAGCATTTCAACTTACAGAATTTATTCCAGAAAAATATGCCTTCATGGACACAAAGAGGTATTCACAAAAAAATTCATGGTGGAATTCTTTGTATAGCAAGGAAAATGGATACAATACAAAAGTCCTTCCATCGGGGAGTGGATGGTACCTCTTTACAATGGAATATTATGCAGCTGCCAAGAAGAACAAGCTAGAGCCATGTGCTTCCTCAAGGAGACATGCTCCTGTCTTATGATGCTTAGTGGTAAAAAGTTGCAAAATAGCATGTAGGCAATGATTTCATTTTTAGGAAAATTATAACAATAATTTATATGTATTTTTATATACAAATTGTTGACAGAATACTCATCACACTAGAGGTGGTTATCTTGTGCCAGAGATTTGGAGGACATTTCATTGCCTACACTTTGAATTTCTATGAGACTTGAATTTTATAGTGCCTTGTATTACATGTGTTATCAGAAAAAGCAATTAAGATACTAAGCACTGTGTGGGGAGCTGTGGGTGACATGATGTATAAATTACTGTTCCCACCTTTGTAGAGGTCAAAGTTTCATCAGGGAGAAAGCCACTAAGGGAATTACACAACCGTGTGGGCTCTGAAATGATAGAACTGTGTACAGGGACCAAGTTGCTGTGGGGAAGGAGTTGCTGACCCCAAGTTGGGGCAGAGTGGGTGCAGGGCATTGTAGAGAAGGTGATACTGAGCACAGTCTTGAAGGATACACACAATGTCCATGACCAGACAGCTATGTCAACAAGTACCAAGTGAAGATTTGAAATGGTCACAAGCATGTTGATAACTTGGGAAGTAGCTCAGTCCCTGGGACATTCTGACTCATAAAATGCCACTGGAGGCCAGACAGTGCAGGGGACATTTTAAAGACAGATGGTCTAATGGAGGCACAAAGGGTCAACTCAGATTTTCTACAGACCAGTCACATGGTTCTGAGTGTTCCCCTACTTGAAAGAACTTGGCATTAAATCAGAACTTAGTTGGTGATCTAAGGACAAATTTAGACAATCCTAATTAATCCCAAGCTTCTTGTATCTCATCATTCTTAAATCTTGACTTTACAGTCCAGAGGCAAGACACAAGTGTCATCAGAGGGAATATTTATCTAGAGATGAAATCACCAAGATACTTTGATTGATAGCAGGGTGAAGGACAGAACTTCAAGTTTCTTGCTGACAAAAAGAACTTTATGTTTCCCTATATCCTCACATTCGTTTATCCCAGAAAGGGCTCTGGTGGTGACCTGCCTCCATTTCTCTGGTCTTCAGAGTTGATCTCTGGTGCTGCATTTACCCAGAGAGCTTCCTGTTAGAGCTTGGCATCCTGACTTGGTGAGATGACTAGGAAACACAGTTTGGGATGGAATGAGTCTAATGTGAGCAGTCTGTTTCAAACCCTATTCTCATGCTAACAAGCTTGAGAGGGAAAAAGAGAGAAATGGGCAAATTGATGGGAACTGATGCAAGGACTACTTGCCTAAAAGGAGCTATCCCTAACTGGATATTTTCATCCAGACTCACTGGGGATCCTTATTTCCTACCAGTTTGTTTCCATTGGCTAACCCCATACATAGTCTCTGAGCTACCATTTGATGGAAAAGGTGTGTTTGGAAGGGTGCTCTTATCTCACTTGTTAACCTGCTCCCTCCCCTGCAATTCTCCTTAAAGGCTCTTCAGAGGCATGTATATAGCTCTCCTGACCCAAAAGTTGTAATGTATAATGTACATTAGAAAAGTACACAAACGATAATTATATCACTTGATGAATATGCACAGGAAACACACATAATCTTCACCCAGACCAAAACACAGAATCTTACTAGCATCCAGGAAGCTGCCCTCATGTTCTCTGCTATTCAGTATCTGTCCTGTTCCACCACAGGATACCAATTATTCTGACTTCTAGTGCATAGACCAGTTTTGCCTGTTTTTGAACTTTGTATAAATGGAATTATACTTTTATGTGTTTCTGGTTTACTTGGTTCAACAGCATGTTTATGAGATTCATCTGTGTTGCTGCACTTATTTGTAGTGTGAACATTCTTTCTGTTGTGTATTTATGAATATCCATCTTACTACTGATGGATGTTCTGTTCATTTGAAGTTTGGGGTGTTATGTGTAATGCTGTGATGAACATTTTTGTACCTGTGTTTAGGTGAACATATGTACACATAGCTGCTGGGTATATTCCTAGGAGTGAAGTTGCTGGGTTTAGGGCATGCACATGCTCAATTTTAGTGGTTTCTGCTAACTAGTTTTTAACGTGCTTGCGCTAATTCACCCTCCCACCACAGCAGTGTCTGAGGGTCTCAGTTGCTTCACATCATCTCCACACGTGGCATGGTCTGCCTTTTTCATTTTTACCCATCGCAGTGGTATCTGATTGTGGTGTTTTAATTTTGCATCTCCCTGATGACGAATGAAGCCGAGCACCTTTTCATCTACTTTAGCTAACTTGATACCCTCTTTTGTGAAGCACCTGTTCAAGTCTTTGGCCTATTGTTTTATCATGTTGTCTTTTGCTTAATGATCATGGAAGTTTTTTATATATTTTGGATGAATCTTTCGTTAGATACATGTATTGCAAATATATACACAAATGGTCCCTGGCTTCTGATGGTCTGATTTATAAATTTTCAACTTCACAGTGGTGTGAGAATATGAGTTCAGTAGAAACTGCACTTTGAATTTTGAACTGTGATCTTTTCCTGGGCTGGTGATAATGCAATCTGATCCTGTCTCATGACGCTGGGCACAGCGTCTCCTGGTCAGCCACACGATCATGAGGGTAAAGAACAAATACACTTACCACCATGCTGAACGCACACAGCCATTCTGTTTTTCACTTCGGTACAGTATTCAATCAGTTACAGGAGACATTCAACCCTTTGTTATCAAGTAGGCTTTGTGTCAGATGGTTTTGCCCCACTGTAGGCTAATGTAAGTGTTCTGAGCATGTTGAAGGGAGGCTAGGCTAGGTGATGATGTGAGGTAGGTTAGGTGTACTACATCCATTTTTGACTTAATGTTATTCTCAACTTCCGGTGAGTTTGTGTTCAACCCCATGGAAAGTCGAGGAAGATCTGTATCTGTGGCTCTTAAAAAATTCACTTAATGAGGTCCTTTGATGAACAGAAGTTCTTAATTTTAAGGTACTATAATTTATCAGTGTTTAACTTTGTGTTGGTGCTTAAGAAATCATTGCCTGATCTAATGAAATAGAAATATTCTCCTATGTTTTCTTTTATAAGTCTTCTGGATTTACCATGAGCATGTAAGTCTACATTTCATCTGAAAGTGATGTTTGTGTATGATGTGTGATAGGGGTGAAGGCTAATTCCCCCCCCCCATATAGATGTCCAATTGAATCAGCATTTGTTGTTGAAAAGGTCATCCTTTTCCACTGCACTGCGTGTACATTTCTGTCAGACCAAATGCCTGCATCTTTGTGTGCTTATGTTCCTGGACTATCTTCGGTGTCATTGGCCAGTTTGTCTCTATGCCAGTGCCACACTGCCTTAATGACTGAAGCTTTGATTTCAGGTAATGTAAGTCTTTTGTTATTCTTCAAGACTTTTTTGTTTGCTCTGCTCTTCTCCATGTAGATTTTAGAATCACTTGTCAATTTCCAAAGGAAAATCTGCTGGGATTTTGAGTGGGATTATATATGACTTGCAGATCAATTTGGAGTTTGACATCTTTATGACATTGACTCTTCCAACTCATAAACATGATATATCCCTCCATTTATGTGAGTCACCTTTCATTTATTTCATAATGTTTTGTAGTTTTCAATGTTGAGGGCTTCTGTTTTGTTAATTTTTTAAATCATTAATTGCATTTTCTCTTTTTGGTCAGTTCTAGGAGTTAACCAATTTTATTAATCTTTCAAAGTTCCAACTTTTGGCTTTGTTGCTTGAAGCCATGTATTTTGATAAAATATTTTTCAAGGGTTTTATTTTGAAATAACTGTAAATTTACAGGAAGAATTGCAGATAGTACAGAGAGATCCCATATATTTTTCTTAGGGTCCCCTAATGTTACCATCTTATGTAACCATGGTGCATTTTTTTAACTAAAAAATTGACATTGGTATAATACTATTAACTACACTGCAGATCACATCACCCAAGTTAATTCACATCACCCAAGTTTTTCCACTAATCTCCTTTTTTCCTCCTGTTCCTGGATCCAATCCAAGATACTATAATACACATGGTTGGCCTGTCTCTCTAGTCTGCTCTAGTCTGTGACAGTTTCTTGGTTTTTCCTTGTTTTTCATGGCCCAGACAATTTTGATAAGTGCTGGTCAAGTTATTTTGTGGAATGTCTTCAGTTTGGGTTTGCTTGCTATGTTCTCATGATTAGACTAAGGTTATGGATATTAGGGAAGAATACCACAGAGATGATAAGCCTTTCTTATTATATGATACCACAAGTTTCATTTTATCAGTATGACATAGTGCTGTTGATGTTGACTTTGATCAATTAATTAGGGCAGTGTCTGCTAGGTTTTTCCACTGTAAAGTTATGCCGTGTGTGTGTGTGTGTGTGTGTGTGTGTGTGTGTGTGTGTGTGTGTGTTTAGGGAGCGGTTGACATGATTATTTTTACATGTCCCCACATAGAGGCCTGGTTTTGACATGGCGTGTACATTTAAGAGGGGGGATGGCAATTGGGCAATGTGGCTACTACTGGAGACATTTGTGGTGAATGGAGTGTTTGCTTGGGTGCCCAGCAAGTATACAACATGACTTCATATGCCTTTAAAATTATTCATTGAAAATGATTTATTAGCTACTAAAGCAAAAAGAGGGAAAAATAAAGAAAAGCAGAGAGCAGTTAAGTATCATTTAAGAACAGAGTAATTTTCTGGTTAGAACAAGGTGCCAGTCCTCAAAAGAGCCAATCCAGAAGGTTCATCGTCCAGCCACTCAAGGATCTTCCTGGGACACCATCACTGACCTACCCAGCTCACTGACGTAGTGTGGACTCGGTCTGAGTTGGGAAATGCTTGGCTCATTCGTGGATAGGAGGGGAGGCTCTTTTCTTTTGGTGTCTTCTTTTTGCCACTGGTGGGCCAGCAGGAGTGCTAGCTCTGAAGACAATTCCCATGCTGTGTATATTTTCCAGCTTTTTACATAGGGAGCACTCTCATCATTTTGTTTTTACTTCTGGGTGGTTTGGGGAGTTCCACATTTAGGCACTGAAAGTGAATGGGGGGTTATAATGTCGAGGGCAACTCCCAGCAGCAGAGCCATTTGTTTGGGTTCTATAATGTACTGTCACCCATATCCTCCTCACCACACTCCCATAGGGACCATCTTCCCCACTCTGACAAGGAAACAAACGAAGGCCTGTCTGCCTGGAACTACTAAGTCTTTAGCTTCACCTTCTGAACTCTCTTCCCCTTCATCTGGCATAACTCTTGTCTGGCCCACTTATCTGTTGTTCTTTGAAGCCACATTTTGGCTGGAGTTTGTCCATGTTTGCAGTATCTTCACCTGGATGGTAAGCTCTTGAGGAATGCCGCTCAGTCACTCGCCCTATGAACAGATGCTCTGTGGCTGCTCTGGGCCAAGGACTAGCTGCTCCTATTTGGCTGCATGGAATTCACATAGCCATGCTTGTTACCCATCTAGAGTCCACTCACCTCTGGCAATTTCACGGGTGGACACTGTGCTTCCAACAGTACCTGAATCATTGCTAGAGTGCTCATGCTGGCAGGAAGATAGGATCTTTTTGGCCTAGTGGGTCCATTTCTTGTAATGAATGTTGATGTTGATGCAGATAGGATATCAACATCACGAGTCTCTCGTGGAGTCAGAGAAAGATACACAGTCACTTAATCCACTTTAATCCACTTCTTCTCATATTCTCAAAGTGAAGGTCTCCCTTTCTCTCTTTCTCTCTCACTGGATGTTTTGGCAGAGGGATCCCTCATGTTTTCAACTCTGATAAAGAGCCTTTATATCGGGGCTCTTTTAAAAGAAAATTAAATAGAACACAGCAAAGGTTTTGAAAAGTATTTTTTTCCTCAGTATTTTATTGTTGAACTAAGGATTAAAAGGAAATGATCATTGAGTGGACCTCATTGCATGTACTTGAAGTCTTGGAAGATTGCATGTAAACCAAAATTTTGTTCTATTTTAAGTTCACCCTGAAGAGTTGTTATTTAAAGCAACCCTGTAAAAAGAATAATCAGAACCCCCTGAATGTTAGAGTTGGCTTGGACAGCAGATTTTTTTTAAAGGAGGGTGGGAACATGACTCTTATAGCCATCCTGGTTTTATCTCCAGACTGGTGGAGCCTGGGAAACGTAATTTTATTCTTGGGAAGCTTTGGGAATAGTAAAACAAGAGAAAGATGATCAAAAGTTCTGTAGAGGAATGACAATGGCTTCATTTTTCTCCATGTAGGAGTGGGGGATAGACCCACCCGCTCCACTCTTCTGGGAAGGGATTCAGGGAAATAGCCTCAGTTCATTCTGGAATGGCTGGAAGGAGAGTGGGGGCATGCAAGGCTTTCCTAGTACCCAGTCACTGGAAAGAACATCCTTTCCCAGGAGGCCCAGGATACCTTACAAGGAAAGGGGGGATTTCTACTCTTGCAGGAAAAGTTCCTAAGGATGTGTTTGGAGAATAGACAAGATGATTTGTTTGAACATCTGGATTGGCCACAGGAATCCCATAATTTGCACTCATTGGGGCATCTTGTGTATTGTTATCTTGAGAAGAAACACAGAAAAGTTTGGTTCTAAACACAACATTCCACAAGGAAATGGAAATTTCGCTGCTCATTGCTGACATAAAAGGTCATCTTGTTGTTTATCTACAAAGCCAGGGTAAATTGGCTGTTGAGTATTTTGCATTTGGAAACACTGGCCCAAATTCAAAGAACTCTGATACTCTCTCCCCTCCCTGCCCTGTTTTTATTTAAAGATGTTCACTCACAAATCACTGGGTGAAAGCTTGAAATACAACTCCTTTGGTTTCCAAAGATGAGGGTCTTAGTTCAAAAGGAGAAACCCAAAGTCCAGGATGCCCTAAGAACTCCTAAGAATGTAGACACTGAGAATGTAGCTGCTATAATGCCCCTGGTCCCTGGGTTATAGGATACACTGGACTCTCTCGTGCTTGATGACCTCATTAAAAACCTTTGGCAAGATGGGGATCTTAGACCCATCCTGAAGTTTTCAGCAAAGCCTCAGAATAGTTACTCTCCAAGCAGGGCAGTGATGTAGTAGGCATGGCCCCAAGCAAAATGAAAATGTGGAGCCTCTTGTTTAGAAAGTGCAGTTAAAGATACTAAAATGCAAATTTTTCCTTTAAAAATATTTTATTACTTACAAAACATAATGGTGTAATTGTGATACATAGTGATGATAATTATAAGTAGTGAAAAAAAGTTTGTTGTCATACTTTTATAAAATACTTTATCGATGTGGTATCTTGATTGACCGTAAGAGTTTTTTGGCTCTCTTTTCTGCAAATTTATTCATTCTGTAAATTAGATTTATTAAATTGATACTTTTAGCAATTTCATATTCAACTGGCGTAATTGAAAGTGATGTCAGTCATTCTTTGCCACTGCACCATCACAAATGATTTTTGATGATTCCTAATTTTGAGAAGGATCCTTCTGCTAATGCAAATGTTACTGAAGTTTCAGAGTATCTAATTTGCTGTAATAGCATTGAGATACATTTCTAAAGAATTATTTTGAAGTATAATCTTCAGGATTTCTAAAAATGATGATTCTTGCCTCACCATTTTTCTAAAAAGATTTAACTCTTCATTCAAATCAGTTTTGTATATGTTTGAACTTAATTTTAAAGGCAAGTTTGTATAATGGCATTTAAATGTTTTCTCTGACATTTCCTGTAACTTGTAGCGATTTTGTGAGCAACTAAAAATGTCTTCATGGTTTGTATATACTCCAAAATGCTTGTTTATGTAGTCTATTGTGCTTCTTCATACAAGGGAAAATTAATTTAAAAATTGTTTTTCTTGCTAGTAGTTGACTCATTTAAAGTTTCACATGAAAATGGTGCTTTTTTTTGTTGAATGTGACAACCTTTAAATTCAGCTCCTAGTTCTACACTTGTGAATATTTGCTTTGCCGTTTTTTTTTTAATTTTTAATTTTTATTTTGGTATCATTAATCTACAATTACATGTGCAACATTATGGTTATTAAACTTCCGACTTCATCCGGTCCCCCCACCTATCCCATTACAGTCACTGTCCATCAGTGTAGTGAGATGATATAGAATCACTACTTGTGTTCTCTGAGTTGTACAGCCCTCTCCTTGCCCCCCTAACATTACATCTGCTAATTGTAATGCCCCTTTTTCCCCCTTGTCCCTCCCTTACCACCCATCCTCCCCAGTCCCTTTCCCTTTGGTAACTATTAGTCCTGTTCTTGGGTTCTGTGAGTCTGCTGCTGTTTTGTTCCTTCAGTTTTTTTCTTTGTTCTTATACTCCACATATGAGTGAAATCATTTGATACTTGTCTTTTCGGCTTGGCTTATTTCACTGAGCATAATACCCTCTAGCTCCATCCATGTTGTTGCAAATGGTAGGATTTGTTTTCTTCTTATGGCTGAATAATATTCCATTGTGTATATGTACCACATCTTCTTTATCCATTCATCTACTGATGGACACTTAGGTTGCTTCCATTTCTTGGCTATTGTAAATAGTGCTGCAATAAACATAGGGGTGCATATGTCCTTTTCAAACTGGGCTGCTGCATTCTTAGGGTAAATTCCTAGGAGTGGAATTCCTGGGTCAAATGGTATTTCTATTTTGAGTTTTTTGAGGAACCTCCATACTGCTTTCCACAATGGTTGAACTAATTTGCATTCCCACCAGCAGTGTAGGAGGGTTCCCCTTTCTCCACATCCTCGCCAACATTTGTTGTTGTTTGTGTTTTGGATGTTGGCCATCCTCACTGGTGTGAGGTGATATCTCATTGTGGTTTTAATTTGCATTTCTCTGATGATTAGCGATGTGGAGCATCTTTTCATGTGCCTGTTGGCCATCTGAATTTCTTCTTTGGAGAAGTGTCTGTTCAGATCCTCTGCCCATTTCTTAATTGGATTATTTGCTTTTTGTTTGTTAAGGTGTGTGAGTTCTTCATATATTTTGGATGTCAACCCGTTATCTTATATGTCATTTATGAATATATTCTCCCATACTGTAGGATGTCTTTTTGTTCTACTGATGATGTCCTTTGCTGTACAGAAGCTTTTCAGCTTGATATAGTCCCACTTGTTCATTTTTGCTTTTGTTTCCCTTGCCCGGGGAGATATGTTCATGAAGAAGTCGCTCATGTTTATGTCCAAGAGATTTTTGCCTATGTTTTTTTCTAAGAGTTTTATGGTTTCATGACTTACATTCATGTCTTTGATCCATTTTGAGTTTACTTTTGTGTATGGGGTTAGAAAGTAGTCCAGTTTCATTCTCTTACATGTAGCTGTCCAGTTTTGCCAACACCAGCTGCTAAAGAGGTTGTCATTTCTCCATTGTATATCCAAGGCTCCTTATATTAATTGACCATATATGTTTGGGTTAATGTCTGGATTTTCTATTCTGTTCCACTGCTCTGTGGGTCTGTTCTTGTGCCAATACCAAATTGTCTTGATTACTGTAGCTTTGTAGTAGAGCTTGAAGTCTGGGAGCATAATTCCCCCAGTTTTATTCTTCCTTCTCAGAATTGCTTTGGCTATTTGGGGTCTTTTGTGGTTCCATATGAATTTTAGAACTATTTGTTACAGTTCACTGAACAATGCTGTTGTTATTTTGATAGGGATTGCATTGAATCTGTAGATTGCTTTAGGTAGTATAGCCATTTTGACAATATTTATTCTTCCTAGCCAAGAGCATGGGATGAATTTCCATTTGTTAGTATCCTCTTTAATTTCTCTTAGGAGTGTCTTGTAGTTTTCAGGGTATAGGTCTTTCACTCCCTTGGTTAGGTTTATTCCTAGGTATTTTATTCTTTTTGATGCAATTGTGAATGGAATTGTTTCCCTGACTTCTCTTTCTGTTAGCTCATCGTTAGTGTATAGGAAAGCAACCAATTTCTGTGTGTTAATTTTGTATCTTGCAACTTTGCTGAATTCAGATATTAGTTCCAGTAGTTTTGGAGTGGAGTCTTTAGGGTTTTTTATGTACAATATTATGTCATCTGCATATAGTGACCATTTGACTTCTTCTTTACCAATCTGGATGCCTTCTATTTCTTTGTTTTGTCTGATTGCTATGGCTAGGACCTCCAGTACTATGTTGAATAACAGTGGGGAGAGAAGGCATCCCTGTCTTGTTCCTGATCTTAGATAAAAAGCTTTCAGCTTCTCTCTGTTAAGTATGATGTTGGCTGTGGGTTTGTCATATATGGCCTTTATGATGTTGAGGTACTTGCCGTCTATACCCATTTTGTTGAGAGTTTTTATCATGAATGGATGTTCAATGTTGTCAAATGCTTTTTCAGCATCTATGGAGATGATCATGTGGTTTTTGTCCTTCTTTTTGTTGATGTGGTGGATGATGTTGATGGATTTTCGAATGTTGTACCATTCTTGCATCCCTGGGATGAATCCTACTTGATCATGGTGTATGATCCTCTTGATGTATTTTTGAAATCGGTTTGGTAATATTTTGTTGAGTATATTTGCGTCTATGTTCATCAGGGATATTGGTCTGTTATTTTCTTTTTTTGTGAGGTCTTTGCCTGGTTTTGGTATTAGAATGATGCTGGCTTCATAGAATGAGTTTGGAACCATTCCCTCCTCTTCTATTTTTGGAAAACTTTAAGGAGAGTGGATATTATTTCTTCTCTATATGTCTGGTGATATTCAGAGGTGAATCCATCAGGCCCGGGGGTTTTGTTCTTGGGTGTTTTTTGATTACTAATTCAATTTCTTTACGGGTAATTGGTCTGTTTAGGTTTTCTGTTTCTTGCTTGGTCAGTCTTGGAAGGTTTTATTTTTCTAAGAAGTTGTCCATTTCTTCTATGTTTTCCAGCTTGTCATCATATAGATTCTCATAGTATTCTCTTATAATTCTTTGTATTTCTGTGGGTTCTTTCATTATTTTTCCTTTCTCATTTCTGATTCTGTTTATGTGTGTAGATACTCTTTTTCTCTTAATGAGTCTGGCTAGGGGTTTATCTATTTTGTTTATTTTTTCAAAGAACCAGCTCTTGGTTTCACTGATTTTTTTCTATTGTTTTATTCTTCTCAATTTTATTTATTTCTTCTCTGATCTTTATTATGTCCCTCCTTCCGGTGACTTTGGGCCTCATTTGTTCTTCTTTTTCCAATTTCAATAATTGTGTCTTTAGACTATTCATTTGGGAATGTTCTTCCTTCTTTATATAGGCCTGGAGTGCAATATACTTTCCTCTTAGAACTGCCTTTGCTGTGTCCCACAGAAGTGGCGGCTCTGTGTTGTTGTTGTCATTTGTCTCCACATATTGTTTGATCTCTGTTTTAATTTGGTCATTGATCCATTGATTATTTAGGAGCATGTTGTTAAGCCTCCATGTATTTGTGAGCCTTTTGATTTTCTTTCTACAATTCATTTCTAGTTTTATACCTTTGTGATCTGAGAAGTTGGTTGATACAATTTCAATCTGTTTGAATTTACTGAGTTCTTTTTGTGGCCAAGTATGTGGTCTATTCTGGAAAATGTTCCATGTGCTCTTGAGAAGAATGTGTATCCTGCTGCTTTTGGGTGTAGAGTTCTGTAGATGTCTGTTAAGTCCATCTGTTCTAGTGTGTTGTTCAGTGCCTCTGTGTCTTTACTTATTTTCTGTCTGGTTGATCTGTCCTTTGGAGTGAGTGGTGTGTTGAAGTCTCCTAAAATGACTGCATTGCTTTCTATTTCCTCCTTTAATTCTGTTAGTATTTGTTTCACATATGTTGGCGCTCCTGTGTTGGGTGCATATATATTTATAGTGATTATATCCTCTTGTTGGACTGACCCCTTTATGATTGTGTAATGTCCTTCTTTATCTTTTGCTACTTTCTTCGTTTTGAAGTCTATTTTGTCTGATACAAGTACTGCAACACCTGCTTTTTTCTCTTTGGTGTTTGCATGAAATATCTTTTTCCATCCCTTCACCTTTAGTCTGTGTATATCTTTGGGTTTGAGGTGAGTCTCTTGTAAGCAGCATATAGATGGGTCTTGCTTTTTTATCCGTTCTGTTACTCTGTGTCTTTTGATTGGTGCATTCAGTCCATTTACATTTAGGGTGATTATCGATAGATATGTACTTATTGCCATTGCTTGCTTTAGATTCCTGGTTACCAAAGGTTCAAGGGTAGCTTCTTTACTATCTAACAGTCTAACTTACCTCTCTTGTTAAGCTATTGTAAACACAGTCTGATGATTCTTTGTTTCTCTCCCTTCTTATTCTTCCTCCTCCATTCTTTATATATTATGTGTTTTATTCTGTACTCTTTTACGTTTCCTTTGACTGTTTTTGTGGATAGTTGATTTTACCTTTTGCTTTTGTTAGTATTTGGATGGTCTGCTTTCTTTGCTATGATTTTATTTTGTCTGGTGACATCTTTTTAGCCTTAGGCGTGCTTCCATCTAGAGCAGTTCCTTTAAGATATCCTGTAGAGGTGGTTTATGGGAGGCAAATTCCCTCAGCTTTCACTTGTCTGGGAACTGTTTAATCTCTCCCTCAAATTTAAGTGATAATCGTGCTGGATACAGTATTCTTGGTTCAAGCCCCTTCTGTTTCATTACGTTAAACATATCATGCCATTCTCTTCTGGCCTGTAAGGTTTCTGTTGAGAAGTCTGATGATGTCTGATGGGTTTTCCTTTGTAGGTGATCTTTTTTCTCTCTCTAGCTGCCTTTAATACTCTGTCCTTGTCTTTGATCTTTGCCATTTTAATTATTATGTGTCTTGGTGTTGTCTTCCTGGGGTCCCCTGTATTGGGAGATATGTGGGCTTCCGTAGTCTGAGAAACTATTTTGTTCCCCAGTTTGGGGAAGTTTTCAGCAATCATTTCTTTAAAGACAGTTTCTATTCCCTTTTCTCTTCTTCTTCTGGTACTCCTATAATGCGAATATTGCTCCGTTTGGATTGGTCACCCTATTCTCTTAATATTCTTTCATTCCTAGAGATCCTTTTATCTCTCTATGCCTCAGCTTCTGTGTATTCCTGTTCTCTGATTTTTATTCCATTAAGTCTCTTGCACGCCGTCCAGTCTGCTCTTAAGCCAGTTGATTTCTTGTCTGACTTCTGCATTGTCTTTCCTCACTTCCTGCCTTAGCTCTTGTATATTTCTCTGTAGATCCATCAGCATGGTTATGACTTTTATTTTGAATTCTTTTTCAGGAAGAGTGTGTAAATCTATCTCATCAGGCCCCTTCTCAGGGGTTGTCTGGCTAAGCTTTGTCTGGACCATATTCCTCTGTCTTTTCATGGTGATACAAGTGGTCGCTGGTAGTCGCCACGTGTGTCAGCTGAGAGAACAGAGTTCCTTCCTGCTTGTTGTTCTCCTTGCCCTTCTCCAGGGCCTGTGCTGGTTTCCTGCACACAGGGAGGCAGTCTCTGGGATAATCCCCTGAGCTCCCTGTGTGCAGGCTCGCCCTCAGCCTAGCCTATAGCACTGTGGGGGTCTGCAGTCTTGCTGGGTGCGTTCTGGTCCCCTTGGTGCCTTCTGGACCTTGTTCTTGGTTCTGGGGCCCTTCCCGCTTAGCTGTGTGCCAGCTGGAGGAGATTCTGTGAGGTTGCTGTGGGCGGGGCCGCTCTCCCTCTGTTCCGCAGGTGTGGCGGATCCGCCAGACCCTTTGTGGAGCCGGCCTTGGGGGGAACCAATGGCAGGCTTCTGATCTCTGTGGGAAGCCTTGGCATGGCTGTTTTGCCTGGCCACCGGCCAGGGGGTTCAAAATTCCCTAAGACTCCCAGCCTGTTGGGCTGAGTGCGCTGGGAAGATTTTGTTCTGCTATTGGGCCCTTGTCTCTTTAAGACTTTTAAAAAAGCGCCCGCTTTTCTTTTGTCCTGGGAAGCCGGCTGAGGGGATCGGTTTGCAGTCTCTGTCTCGGATCCTGCCCTTCTGTTTCTCTAATCTCCGATAAACCATGCCATGTGTGTCTGTGTTCCCGGGGCAGATCACCAGGGCGGGTTATTTAGCAGTCCTGTGCTTCCACTCCCTCCCCACTCTGATTCTTTTCCTCCCGCCGGTGCACTGGGGTGGGGGAGTGCTCGGGTCCTGCTGGGCTGCGACTTTGTATCTTACCTGCTTTGTGAGGCGCTGAGTTCTCTCAGATGTAGCTGTAGCCTGGCTGTTGTACTGTATCTTCTGGTCTCTCTTTTAGGAATAGTTGTATTTGTTGTATTTACACAAATATATATGGTTTTGGGAGGAGATTTCCACTGCCCTGCTCATGCTGCCATCTTCCCAGAAGTCTGCTTTGCCATTTTACAGCAGTTAACAAAAGTGGAGATTCTAAACTCTTTGAAGAATCCTAATAACTCCAGGATATGCTTTATTGCAACATTCACGTGTACATTTTTATTTTGTAAAAATTTGCTGACAGTTTATAGCCTGGTGCTCCATACAGCAAGTTCACATTTATGCAGATACAACAGGGATGGGCTCCAGACCCTGACAGCAGCCGGCCTCCCACTGCTGGGCCATTGCTGCTGCTTCTGCGGCTCTCATGTTGTGGGTTCAGGTCCTGGCCTTGGCTGTGCCCTCAGGGCCCCAGGACATCCTGGACTGCCCCGGCCTGCCACACCTGAGCTTGCATGCGCTTTGCTTCCTGTTGTGTCTGCTCACATGCTTGCTCCATTGTTTCATCAGAGTTCACTTAGAAACTCACACTCAGAGTTAGTGTTAAGAATTTTAGAAGAGCAGCCACAGAGCAGTAAACTAAGCATGGGCTTCTCCTGGGAGAAAGGCCCTCTGTGGCTGCACAGGTCATGTACACATGAAGCTGGCCTTGCCTCGACATACCCGATATGGCTAATTGAAGGAATGCAGGTTCCTTACCTAGCTTGGTTGCTGGTAGATCATTTTCGCTGCCAGGAAGTTAACCCTCATGTCTAACTCAGGCCACAAGGAGGCCATTTTTCTTATCCTTTCTCCCAAGACATTGCTATTCACTTTTTTTAAAGCCTCTCTTTAGTTCACCTAATGAGCACAGGCTCACCTGAGCACAGACTAGCATCTGTTTTCATATCTGGGAATACTTACTCCTTATATTCCTGGCTTTACTTATAAACCATGAGGTTTTAAAATAAAGGAGGGCTTCTAGTCCACCTAATCCAGTAGGTCACCAGTCTGGATCACCATCAGAATCTCCTGCAGCCGTGTAAACATATTGTACTCCCTGTCCCTATCCCTAGAGAGTCTGATTCTGGACATCCCGGATGGGGTCCAGTCACCTGCCTTTTAACAAGCCTTAGTTAGGGATTCTGATGGACAGAATGGTTTGGGAATATCTGATAATCTTCCTAATTAGAGATTTGTTAGAGCCTCCACAGTTTATCCCCTTCTCTGTCCTGGCCTGACTCTGAAACTCATCTCACTCTTACCGCTGTGTGTCGTACTCTATCTGGTCCAGCAGTCTAAGTCCCATTTGCTGTATTTATTAGCCACACTGCTGTAAAATGAAAGAGGCCATTCTCAATGGACACTCCTTTTATGTTAAATTCCTTCTATAGCTCTGTGAAGTGTCTTTCAACCAGTGTAACAAGGAAGGTACCAGGTTATCAGGTCCTTGCTAAGCTGGCACCATCAAATGGAGCAGGATGTGTGTGTGTGTGTACACTCATATGTATGTATGTGAGTGTGTGTGCACATGGATGCATGAGTGGGCTAGAGTGACAGTGGTGGAGGAAGTGTATCACGGTGGACTCTAAATGCTAGGGTACACCAGACTGGAAATACCAAACTGGATAAGGGATTTGATCAAAGCCTACAACTCATGATTGGTTCACAAAGATCACCATGGACTACCTCATCTAATTCATGAATATGCCTTTTGAGGCATAAAAGACATAGTTTTAACTACTTGTGCTACTTAGGATAGACTCTGTTTTGCTGCAGTAATAAACGATCTTAGTGGCTATAATTCACATTATACATCCATTGCATATCTTCTGGGAACTTGGTCCCATGTCTCCTCTTTCTGAGACTCAGGCTGATGGAGCAGTCCATCCCAGAACCTGCAGTTTTCTTAGTAGAGGGAAAGGAATCTTTGGAGCATTGTGCATAGCAATATAATGCTCTGGCCTGGAATTGACACATCATTTATGTTTATAACTCATTGGCCAGAACTAGTCACATGGGACATAAAAAGAGACAATGGAATCATACAGAAATGAGAACTGTAAAGCACTTTACGGATTCAATTGCTCTTTTGAGATATTTTTTAAAAGGTACAGAGTTATCCAGTAGACAGTAAACATAAAACTTAAAGAATAGGAGAGTCTAGAAATAGGCCCTCTTAGAAGGACTAGATATATTCATGAATAATAGATTCCCACCATTGAAGACTAAGCAGTTCTCTTTAGCTGGAGGAACCACTTTGGGAGGATCTGGCTGAGAAGAAAATGTTTCATATTGTTCTCTTTCAATGATTCAGAGACCTAGGCAATCCTGATTTTTTTCCTGTGCATTTTTCTCATCCTTATTCTTTGTCTCCTCCCTCCATGTAGATTTTTATATGAAGATGGAAATTGATGGGTATGACTATAGGTCATAGAGCTTAAAGGTGGCTGAATGAGAGTTATTTTCCTCGTTCTATAATGTTATGTTGTCTTAGATCTTAATCCCTTACCCCTTAGCCACCTTACCTCCTTGTCTCAAAATTTGATTTCTTGTTATGCTCTTGCTTCAGACAAAAGGTCCAGATTAAACCAGAGACCCTGATTTTATCAGGACATGGGACTCAGGAAGAACTTTGAAGTTATTACAAATGGATGAAATATAGTGGGTCACAACATGGGATTTAGGACAGCCAAATATGAGCAAAGAATTTTATGTTTCAGTTTTAGAAGCTGTGGAAAGAAAAGGGTAGATGTAAAATAACACCACCACTCTGGACATCCTAGCACTTGGAGATGATATTCAACTTCTAGGAAAACAAGTTGAATTTTCATTGACGTATTGTGTCTTAAGAATGGGTAGAACTCTTAAGAGTTCTTTCTTTGAAGTCAGAGATACATGGATTCAAAGCCCAGCTGTATTGCTCAGATTTCTCCAGAAAAACAGAACCAACAGGCTATCTATCTATCTGTCTGTCTATCTATCTGTCTATCTATCTATCTGTCTATCTATCTATCTATCTATCTATCTATCTATCTATCTATCTATCATCTATCTATCCATCCATCCATCCATCGATCAATCTTGGGACATCTCAGCTTCCATAATTATGTATCAACTCCTTCTAAGAAAGCTCCATATTAGGATTGACATTGACACATGATTATGGAGGCTGAGATGTTCCAAGAGCTACAGACAGCAAGATGGAGATCTAGGAAAGCCAATGATGTGAGTTTCAGTCTGAAAGCTCACAGACTTGACACGCAAGAAGAGCCAGTGTTTCTGAGAATAAAGGCTGGAAAAGACCAAATGACCCAGCTCAAGCAGTCAGGAGGGGGAGTTCCCTTTTACTTGGCCTCTTTGTTCTATCCATGTCTTCAATTGAGAGGCCGAGGTCCACCCACATTAGGGGAGGGACATTTGCTTTACTCAGTCTACCCATTCAAATGTTGCTCTCACCCCCAAGCATCCTCACAGATGCACCCAGAATAATGTTTGACTGGGCAGCAGGCAGCCCAGTCAAGTTGATACATAAAATGATCATGCCAGCTCTGTTTCTTAGGAGCTGTGTGATTTTGAGGAAGTTCCTGACATCTTTGTGCTTCACTTTCCTCCTTGGTAAAGGGATAATTAAAATACTGACTCTTTGGGTTGTCTTGTGGTCTGAGAACATATATCAAACTCACAGTGAAAATTTACTGAGTGATTAGGGTGTAGTTGGCATAGTGCTACCATTGCTGTCATCACCACCACCACCACCACCACCATCTCATCCCATCATCACCACCACCATCATCACCATCAGCATCACCACCACCGTCACCATCACCACCATCAGCACAATCACTATCACCACCATCATCACCATCAGCACAATCACCATCACCACCATCACCACCACCATCACCATCAGCATCACCATCATCCCATCAGCATCACCATCACCACCACCACGATCACCATCAGCATCACCATCAGCATCACCATCATCCCATCAGCATCACCACCACCACCATCACCATCACCATCATCACCATCATCCCATCATCACCATCATCATCACCATCACCACCATCACCACCAACATCATCACCATCAGCATCACCATCATCCCATCACCATTATCACCGTCATCACCTGCTCTCTTCTCACCCAGGGTGCATTGTGAGAGGCAGGATGAGGGGTCTGCGGATCAGTCTACTCATTCTCTGGTATTATTTTCATGGTTTAGTTGCCACATAAGTTGCTTTATAATTTTTTTCCTTTTCTCCCTTTTAAATGTTAGTCTCTGTTTCAAGGAGCATCTACATGCTTGTGACTTATTTACACTTAATCCATTACTCTGTAGGTATCAATGCCATTTAGAGAAATATGAACCTTCCAAGTCTCTTTAAGGAAGGTAGAGCAGAGAGATTTCTGCAGGCAGCAAACTACTTTGTCAAAGTGAGTGTGAGCCCCAAGGCTCATAATTCAGGAGGTTTCAGAGAGTTCCAAGCCAGGAAAAAAATGCCCTTCCCACCTTCATTTCATTTCCTGTTAAGTAAAATGCTATTTATATTTAATATGCCTGACAAACTCTATCACTTTTTAAAAATGTCAGGTTTATTAGGGCATAATGCATAAAACAAAATTCACTCTTTTAAAGTTTCCAATTTGATGAGTTTTGACAAATGTATGTAGTCGTGTAGCCACACAACAATAAAATTATAGAACATTTTTATTACTCCCCAAAGTTCCCTGTGTTCCTCTACAACCAGACCCTTTTCCACATTTTGAGCCCCAGACACCACTGATTTGTTTTCTGTCCCTATAATTTTACCTTTTGGGGAATATAATTTACATGGAATCATGTAGTATGGATTTTTTTTTGTCTGGCTTCTGTCATTTAACTTAATGCCGTTGAGATTCTCCCAAGTTGTTACTTGTATCAGTAGTTTTTTTATAAAATAATTGCTGAGTAATATTCCACTGAAGTGATATTCTAAAGTTTGTTTATCCATTTGCTAAATGAAGGATAGTTGTTCAGTTTTCAGCTATTATAAATAAACTGCTGTGAGCATTCACGTATAGGTTTTTGCATAGACATAGGTTTTCACTTCTCATGGGTAAAAACTAGTAGTGGGATTTCTGGGTTGTATGGTAAATATATATTGAACTTTGTAAGAAATTACTAAATTATTTTCTAAAGTGGCTATGCCCTTTTGCTTTCCAACCAGCAATGTGTAAGAATTCCAGTTAGTCCACACCCTCATTTACACTCAGTGCTATTTATTTTCTATTTGTCCCTTCTGTTATTTCTCCTATTTTCATATATATATATTAACCGTTTCTTATTATCCTCTGGAGTCTAGGGCTCTTATGTTAGACAAGGAGAAATGGCTTCAATATCAGTTTGTGTTTGAGTCTAGCTCCAGTAACTGTGAATGTCAGAAAATTCCTAAGCAACTTTGTCCCAATTTTCTCATCTCTACAATGTGGATAGAATAGCACCCTCCCCATGTACATTACATAACAGTGCTGAGCTCATAGGAAGTGCTCAAAATGCATAAACCATTTTTTCCAACCTTAAGTTACATCATAAACATTATTTCATATATCTATGTAATCTTTATAGCTGTGATTTTATGGCTGGATAATAGTCTACAATGCAAATACAAACCGCTATGACTCACTCACTTCCATTTGGCTTGACAGGTTATTTCCAGTTTGGGGCCATTCTCAATAATACTATAACTAAAGTGGGTTTTCTTTTTTTCATATAATATGCTCTTTGTTTCAATTTACTGATTTCCTTTAGAAAAATCACAGAATGGTATTTCTGGGTAAAGGATCTGAACCTCGACTTGGCTCTTGCTACATTTCCAAGCTTATCTTCTGGAGTCACAGTAGAGAAGAGAGGAAGATGTTACCCTCCACATCTGCTTCTCACAGGACCAGAAGACAGTCCTGCTCATGTCTGTCTCCTGGAAAGAGGCACCTTTATTTTGTCTGTTTCTCTGTTGAGTGAACTGTTTTGGACATTCTTATGCATCCTAATGGCTCATAACTCTCGCCTGTCACCCATTTCAGTGGTTTTGGAAAACCGCAAGTCTTGGTTTCATGTTGGCTGCCTCTGCATGGGGCCCTTAAGGAGAAAGCAACCTGCTGTTGATCATAGATGTCTGTTGTGCGGCTCTCTCCTTATTTGGCTGAGCAGAAAGTTCACAGTTTCTGGGAGGGGTTGCTCCTGAGCTTCTTAGAAATTTTCAAGCAGGAGAGAAAGGCAGACCCAGTGTCCCCTGCCTAAGAGATCTCATTTCTCGTGTAGATACCAGGACTTGCAGATAAAAAGTAGGGAGGACAGCTCTCCTTTCCCAAGACTCAGTTCCCCAGGCCTGCTCCTGCTGCAAGATCTATCTATTCCTTTTCCCTGCCTTCTCTTCTCAGGAACCCATTCTTCTAGAGAACACACACACATATACACACAAACACACAGTTTCAAATTAGGCCAACAAGTCTGGTTGTGGAGAAGAATTCTGCCATAGACCCAGGTAAGACGGGAAAGTAGCCAAGTCTAAGAAGTCAGATATTTGGTGGAGGTCATGGTGAGCTGGACTCAGCTCTGACCCTAGAGCCTTTATGTTCCCTCAGAGGGTGCCTTGGGTCCATAGGGACTGTCATACAATGACAATACCAAGACAATCCATATGACATACAACTAACTTGACTCTAAACAGAATGTTTTAGACAGGGAATATTTAAAATCAGAGATACTGTGAGTTAATTATTTAACACCTATATTATTTACGTACATGCATTATTTCGGGTCTCCCAGTCAGCTCTCTGCTGCCCTGTTGCTTAGCCTGGAGAATCACAGAGGCTTACAGCAAGGGCTTCATTAGGTTCATTCTCAACTCCTGATGATTTTTCAAATCTTTTATCCCCATGCATCACCAGCCTGGGTTGAGTCAGCTTTCTACCTCTGTCATGTCTCAGATTCCTCTGAATCAGGGTAATTTAAAGTGTTTTTTCCCTTCTGCGTTAGGTACACCTGTTATACGCCTGCTTTTTTCACATTGGCTTCTTCCAGTGTGTGTCCTCAAGGACCTGGGGGACTGGGTGTGGGAGGAGATGTAAAGGGGAGGGGAGGGGAGCCTCGAAGGAGGGGCATTTACTGGCTTTGAGTCCACCTCAGAGAAGTGAGTGATGGGGTGGGAGTTTCATATTACAGAGAAAGTGATACACTCCAGTAATCCACTCCGAATTAAAAATGAATATTCTATAAAGAGAAATCCCAAGCTTATTAATAATCTGTAAAGTCACCTTGCTCTATCCTTCGTAATGATGTCTTTTTAGTTCACATCAAAACCGTCACACAGGAGCCTTACTGTATGGAAGGCACGTGTGTATGTGTGCGCCTCTAAGGAGCCTGGAGCATCATGAGTGGAATTTTTTTCAATTGAAAAAACAAGTGGGAGTCACAAGTCCGAGCGACTATGCACGGGCTCCTGGCTCCTCTGAGGCGGGGGCAATAACCCTGGTGAGGCCCTCGTGTTTTTTTTCCATGATGGCTTTTCTCATCCAGGCTCTGGGTGGCTTGTGCTCAGAAAGTGAGAGATGATAAAATGGTTTCTGATAGAGTACCTTGCCTTGATTTAAGTATCGACAGAACTTCCTGGCTACCCAGAAGGGTAAGGAGGGACCAGGAACCTGTTTCTGGCCACATATTCTTCCCTGAAATGAAGCAACTTTCTTCTATCCATCTGGTTATTTTACTGGGAAGAAAGTTTCAGGTAGTATAGTGTCAACTTATTTCAGAGGCAGACTAAATACACACTTCAGGTGTCAGCAACATGGAGGCATCCCAATGAGAAATACATGTATATTTTGTTTTCTATCTGTATCTGTACATATCTATATCTATATTTATACACAAACATATATCATGCAGATGGATTTTAAAACAAAACGCATGTCTACATGAAATAGATCTTAAAATGAAGCAAAATGCACATGATTATTTATCTGTATCTACATATATACGTAAAAGAAAATGACATGGGGTGGCAAGTGGGGCCTCAGAGTTTTAATTAGGACTGAGGAGGTTGGGACCTTGACTAGTTTTATGAAACACAAACCCTGGGATATTTACCAAGACCGCCTGCAGCCTGCTTTTCCCTGGAATTACTGAATAGGAGGGAAACGGATCTTTCTGGTTAAGGTAGGTCTTTTTCAGATGTACTAGAAGGCTCAGGGTGATGTGCCAAGCAGCTCAGGGCCTCGTTGTCCCTCATGGTATGGAGACATGCAGCCTTTTTTGCTGTGACATTGGTCTGCTGAACATCTTCGACTGGGGTCCAACTGGGTTTGACAGTAAGCACGGTGAACACAGGATCACTCTGCGTGTTTTGATGACTTTTGTATTGCCAGGCAATTGGCTCATTTTTAACAATTCCAGAAGTGAGTTCATCTGTGACCTTCAGGAAAACGTACAGGCTGTGGACTTTGGAGCCAGAGAGTCATGGGTAAGGGCTCAGCTCTGATCAGCTGTGTGATGGTGAAAGGTACTTAATCTCTCTGCACATTAGCTTTCTGTGTGTAAAATGGGGCATAAAATGGACCACTTCATGGAGCTGTAAGGAGGAGACTCCAGAAATGCTTATCCTTCCCTCTCTCCTTCCTTTCTTCTCCCCCTCACTTTGAGTTTTTTCTTCCTGGCTTTTCCTCCATCCTTCCCTCAGGCTTTACTGCGTTCCACACCCAATCTTGGTGTATTTTGGGAGAAAGATTTGAATGCTCAATTGGAGAAGCACAGATGGAGCTCATGGCTGGGGCTGGCTTGGGGGTGCTCTGTACATGGAAGGGCTGGCAGACGGGGCCATCTCAGGTCAGAATAGTTAGAGCAGGATTTGGGGCCCTGCTGCCTGCCATGGGCAGAAGATCTGGCTGTGCACCCTGCTTCTTGCTAACAGAAATAGGAGCCTCCCAGAAGACACTACACCCTGGAATAGACATTTCAAGTCTTTTGAAAAGGAATCATTGAACGTCAGCTGTGTTCCCAGATCCTTCTCATTCACCTCCAGGTGCTTCAGATGGTTTTTCCCATCCGCGACTGCTGTGCTTGCTGAGTGGGGAGGCCACCTTTAAGGAACTCCCCCCAGAGACCTGGGGGGAGTTCGGATGGGGACAAGGCCCTTCTGATCGGGTGGGACTTCCCTGCTCCTTTTCTAAGCCTTCAGCTCTGGTTTACCTCTCACCTTTGCTAGGTCTAGCTCCGGTCTGGAAACACACTGGAAATATGGATCGTGTTGGAATCCCATAAACATTATCCCGCTTATTCTATGCCAGGGCTAATATGGATATTTTTCTGAAGGAGGCTTGAAGGAGAATGAATGTGTGTTGCCTAAATTAAACTGTTGTGAAAACAAGGTCACTTTATTCTTCAGATTCCTTCAAATTCTTGATCTTTCCTCTAGTTTTCTGGCCTTCGTCCTTCATGACCCATCTCTTTTCTGGGAACTTTCTCCTGGCTTAGAATCCCAGCCCTGCTCTGAATGAAGAAAAGGGAGGCTGTGCCCAGATCAGTGAGGAGCCAGTGCGAAGACCCACCCAGTCCACTGAGACCCAGGGGTGCATGCCAAGGTCCTCAGCAGAGACTCAGTTTCTGAACATGTCTGTCTGAAAATAGCTTCCCTGTCATAAAGTGGGTCCCAAGGGAGCTGTCAAACTGTCCATGGAAACTAACTGAAAAAAAAAACCTCATTAAATGAATTATATATATACATACATACACATACTCATTAAAATTTTATATTATTCATGTGATCCACTATATGGTTTGAATTTAGCTTGATCAAGGCTTTTGAAAAGGAATCCTTTAACATCAGCCGAGTTCCCAGATCCCTCTCAAACCTTCTCCCTTGTCGGAGCCTGAGTCAGGCCTGACATAAGCTAGGTCTGTCTCGGAAGCCTTCCAGCCTCTGGTGTAGGGCTCTGGTGCTGCCCTTTCCCCTGGGCTTTGTGGCTAGTTGGACGCCACTTGGGCCAGGGTATTGTGGGTTTTGTGGACCAGATCATTCTTTCTTCTCCCTTCTCATTCACTTTTAAATTATTTTACTTATTCTTCCATCACTTATCAATTGCTTGTTATATCCCAAAGCCTTGGAGTCCCTTTGGGGTCCTGATTAAAAATGCAGACTTCTGGGTATCAACAGATGCATGGGGATCTCTGAAGGAGGGCTCAGAGGTCTGTTTTTGTCAAGCTCCCCATATAGTGTCTGCTCGCTAGCAGGGATCCAAACCAGACCTGCCCTGCCCTAGCTACAAGATCTTGGCCAAGTAAATTGACCTTGTCGAGCCTCAGACACCTCGTCTGTCAATATAGACAATAACACCTGCTCTTGCAAGGATTGCAGTGAAAATAGATGGTGTGTGTTACCTATTTGGCCTGGTGCATAGTCAGGGTGAGCTGAACCTCCCTCCTTTCCTCTGATCTTTCCAATCACCTGCAGTCTCGCCCACCCCACAGGCTATACCTTGGCCCCATTTTCCCAGGACTGAATTAACAGTGGTATCTGCTCAATTAATTTATTTATGAGATCTTGGCTACTAAGAGTTTATGGTTTAATAACCCTTTCCTTGCCTATTGAGAGAGGGAAGGGGACTCTTGAAAATGAAAAAACCTTCCAAATCCATGGGTCTGCTTTCCTGATGTGAAATTCTGGGCTCCGTCAGGGGCAGGGGAGAAAGTCCCAGCTTCTTGTCACTATGTAGGAAACTGCTAAGGGTGACCCTTCCGCAGCCAGCTTTTGTGACCCACTGAGAAACCTTGTCACTGCGGACTCTGCGCCTATATTCTTGGCTCTGTGCTGTGCTTTAGCTCTTCTTCTCTCTGGTCTCCTTTGCCTGGATTTTTCTCCCCTGAAAAGTGGAGCAAAAAAGAAAAAAGGCATCTCCCTTCACATGGGCTACCCTCACTGATTCCGTGAACAGAACCTGCCCTTGGAGGGCTGGCTGCCAAGGAGGGGCTGGAGTCTGACACATGCCAGGAGAAACTGACCACAGGGAAGGTGAGATGCCAGGGAATCAATTGCTTTCCCTCCTAGGGAGATGCACAGACACACAGGCTGTCGGGAAGGGCACGCACAGCTTATACCATGCTGCTGCTGTGTTTTGGGGGAGGAGGCAGCTGCCTCCATAAATCCTCAAAGTGTGTAATGTGGTTCTAGTGTTGTGAAGGTCCAGCTGTGGTCCCTGAACCCAGGATGCCCAGGCTCCCCGAGGAGGCCAGGCACAGAGCTAAGGACACCCTCAGCCACTCCAGACTTGGCGGGGGTGGGTGCTCCGGCTGGGTGCAGGGGACCCAGAGGGCTGAGTTCACTTCCTTGGCTTCGAGCAGCTTCCTTCAGGAGCCTGACTGGCCATGAGGGTGGCGTGGTTCTATTTTTTGAAGCACATTTACACCTTCATCTTACAGAGTGAGTTAAGTCAAACAGATGTTGCAACGAAACTCTGACTCTCTTCTGAACATCACGGAGGGCTCGTTCTGGCGTCAGGTGTGCTCGGCGGCTGCTAGAGTGAGTGGTTTTTACTGTTGCTGCTTCCCATCCCTTTTGCCGAGGGGCTTTTGAAAATCATTAGATACCATGCTTCCAGGTGGGGCAGCCAGTGCCCAGGTCCTGCCAAGAATAAACTGCTGTGGCTCACTTCCAAATCCTGTGAAAACACCCTGATGCCGTTGTGGTCCCCTCCCTGAAATGCTGCTCTACGAACAGACTTAGGGAGAGCCTTTCAGCCCTTCCCAGTTCATCACGGTAGTGCGCCTTGTACTCGATGCTTCTGCCACACTGAGCTGCCTGGGCGTGCCATGCTCACTCACGCCTGTGCCCCTGGAGCTCCTTCCGGCCCCTAGAATGCTGGTTCTTCCTGCCGGGCTCCAGCCTGGAGGATGCCTGCTCATCTACAGACCCTCCCGTCTTGGCTCTTACTCTATTCTTGTGGGCAGTGTCCCCGAGGAAGCCGGAGGAGCTCCCCCTCCTGTGCTTCCAGCACACCGGGGCCCACCCCATGGCTCTTGCATCAACTTTCCCCCCAGACTCTAAACTCCTTGAAGGGCAGGGCAGGGTACTTTGTTTACTACTGCTCCTTCACTGCTCCCCACCCAGGCCTGACCCATGGTAGGGCTTGGCCTGTGTTTGTTGAATGACTGAAGGATTATGAGGGGCCAGAAACAGCACCAGACTGAGAATCGAGGGACGCGAGCTCTAGAATTGACTTGAGGGGACCAAATAGCTGTGTGACCTTGGCCCAAACAGCTCCACCTGTGGGAGATAACATTCACAAAACCACATGGGAACGTACAGATAAGAGTTCAAGGTTCCTGAGAGCTGTTTTCGTTTCCCGGTAAGCCTATGACATTATGGAGAACAGCCAGGGGACATGTTTTTAATCATGATTAGAAACATACAAAAGTTGGCCTTATTCCAAATATGAAGACCTTAAAGCCAGTAATTTAGTTTAATCATCTACATAAATCGAATATATGGTTCTGGAAAAGACACTTCAGGCCTGGATTTTGGTCACAGCTCCCCCGTTGTTAGCTGTGTGACTTTCGGAAACGCCTCTCTGACTCAGTTACTAGGAACTCACGCATCTATTGCTTGTCAAGTATAATTGTCCAGTGTTCTTGCCCTGCCAACCTCACAGGTAGGATTTGAGGATTGAGTGAGATGACAATTTAAGGGAAATCATATAAGGGATAAGGTGCTCTGGCTATAAGGTGGAAGCTGTAAGGTGCTGTAGAAACGGGATGCCTGTGCAGAGGACACTGGGTGTCCTGCCCTGGGCTCTGGACCAACGGCTGTTCGGCCACGAGGGTGTTCAGCTGTGCCTTCCTAAGACTGGCCCTTAGAGCAGCAGGCACCACCTCTCAGAGAGCCCATCACCCCTGGCCGCCCTCAGCCCACAGGCAGACGTGATGGGTGACAGGAGGGCACGCAGCAAAGGCCAGCCTCTTCAATGCGGGAGGGGCCAGTCTGTGGTAGAGTTAATGCCCCAGTATCCCTGCAGAGCACCTTGTGAACCCTGAAAAGCCCCTTTTAAGTGTTTTGCTATCCTAATCATTCTGTTAATTCTTCAGAGAAGACCATCTAATCTCCATATATCAAATATCAAAGCCCCTGAAAGAACTAGAAAGACAGCAATGTCTAGCTTCCAGACACTTCTTTTCAGAGCCACAGTGTCCTGGAGGGTTGCCCCAGGCACTGATGGTGTTTGTGTGAGAAAGAGGGAGGCCAAGTGTGGGCTGTGGGCTCCCTGCACAGACCCAGCCATCTCGTTCTGGTGATGGGGTGGGTAGCTGTGGCCTAGGAAGGTGAAGTGGTTTGCTTGAGGTCATGTGACTAGTTGGAAGCAGAGTAGCACCTGGAACTCAGTTTCCCTTAATCCAAGATTAATGCCCTTTCCATTTTTGCCTTTTGACCAGCCAGAGCCCTGCCCTGAAACAATTTCTCTTGGAAGGTTTGCTGAGGTGAACACTTACAGAGGAAAGGGCAGGGTTACAAGGATTAGCAGCGGGTGTTGAGGCACCCAGAGAAAGCAAGATCAAGAAGCTCCCACCATCCCTAGGCTTGAAGTCTAGGGTAGAGAATAGGATTATTGAACCCAGTGAGAGCAGTGTATAGCACCACTGTTACCACCAGGAGCTAAAGTGTGGAGGGAGGTAGCCCCTGCCAGCATTGTGGCCCAAAGCAGGGAGTGGGTAGCTGAAGGAGACCCCCACCCCTCCTCCCACCCTTTGATCTCCCGTCAGTGCCTCCATTGGGCCAGGACCCCCAGAAGACAGGCAGCAACACAGCTCTGGTGATGCAGCTCTGGGGGCCAGGGAAGATGGGAAATGTTGCTGAAGAGACAATGTGACTCAGTCACCCCATCCATCCTGGGTAGCGGGGGGTTATGGGACAACACCTCAGCACATTTTGAGGCAGGCTTCTTGGCCATTTGTGTACTTGGTGGCAAATTTAATGGTTGTGAGCATGCTCCATGTTCCCTCAGCCTCAGACCACCTACTGTCCTGAGGGGGGTAGGGCTTGTCTTTCTGAGGGGTTAGGGAAGAAAAGAATCCTCTGATGGAGCTCGAGAGAATGAGTGCCAGGACATAGAATTCCCTGGACAGCTCTGTGAGAAATGCTCAGGTTCCACGACAGACGACCTCTGCAGAGGTGGCCTGAGTGATCCCCATGGCCGTGTACCTGAGGGGGTTGGAAAGACCTTGAAACTGGATTTTGCTAACAAAGCCCTACTCCACTGTGACAGGCAGAGTGCCCGGAATCCTAATTATTTGTAGATCCTGTGGGTCAGTGTTTGAATGCTATCTCTATGAAGAACTTTATTCAAAGCTGGGCTATTCACTGTGGTCTTGCGTGTCCTAGTAAGAAAGCTTGCTTTGCAGAAATAATTTTATGATGTATGAAACTCAGTCTTCTCTTGTAAAGTCTTGCCCATGAGGAGCAGAGCCTTTCCTTGGCAGGAGTTCTGCAGGGAATGCCCAGGGGACCAAGCAACACTCCAGTTATTTTTAAGTCAAGCATATTCACACTGATTTCAAGGACAGGGTGATGCTCTTGTTGACTCCATAAGTACAATCCTGCCTGAGCAGGGACTGAATAGAAGGCTGTGCTCCAAGGCAGAATGGCGAACATGCCCCTTCCCTTCCCTAGAGCCCACCTGACAAAAGGCAAGGGAGGCACATTAAAAATATGATTTTCTGTTTCACTTGGTCATGCCCAGAACATCTGCCATCACAGACGGTTGGCTGCTTGCCGTTCCATGCTCATCCAGGGTGACTCCCTCTGATGGGGGTCCCCCAGGATGTTAGCAAGGCCTCGTTTTCCTTCTGAACATCATTGCCTGCAGATTCTCATGGGTGCAGTGGGGAAAGTTGGTGGCACACAAGCAGATCTTCTCAGGGACTCTTGGGGAAGTCTGGCCTCCTCTGCTCTGCATTCTTCCACTGGGGCTTTATTGAGCCTGTATAACTTCAAGGTATTCCCAACTTATGTGGCTGTGTGTAAACAAATCAGCCCAGAAGGACCTGGTCTTTGAATTTTCCTCCTCAGTGTCAGTAATAGCCGTTAGAGAAGCTGAGACACAGGACTCAAACTTACAGAAGGACTTGGATGAGCCAGAGACACCTCTTATTTTTGGCATTTGGAGTAGGGAGACTGCTAGTCAGCTAATACCCTTTTATGTCTCTTTTATTCAACAAACATTTCCTGAGATATTGTTATGTGTAAGGCAATGTATTTGGCACTGAGGGTATGGCTATAAAGGAGGACAAAAATCCTGTCCTCCAAGAGTATATACATGTAGCTTTTAACTTAAATTTAGTGCATTCTTTTGGTCCATCCATCCTCCATCCATCCTCTGCCCATCATCTGTCCCTGTGTTTGCTTCATATTGTCTTGCATGGCCACATGGCTCTATGCGGCTAGAAGGCTGTGGGGAAACACTAAACGCCATGCCATTATCCATAATTCAGCAAACAGGTCAAGCATGTTTGTGGCCTCTGCTGTGCTGCAAGTGTGGGGACCGTGATGTCTGAGACCCTGTTAGTAAACCTGGGAGGAGTGGAGTGTAGGGCTTCCAACATGATGGGAAGGAAGCAGAATGTCAACAGAAAGAGGGAGCATGTCCTGTGGCTCATGGCTCTTTTCTGGTACCTGTTGGTATTTAAATTTATAATCTTTCACTCACTGAGACATGCATTCATCCCATAAATGTTGATTAGACATCTGCCATGGGCTAAGTGCTAGGGATATAGAGATGAATGAGATGCAGTCTGTGCCTTCAAAGGGTCACAGGCTGGAGGATTAGAGTAACCCTCAGTAAATATTGAGCTAGAGGTCAAGATCCGTCCCCTTTTTGCTCCCCAGTCTCAAGCTATTTGACAGTGTGAAAGAGGGTGCTATTTTTGTCCCCATGACTCTTTCCAGAAAGTTGGGCCAGGCTTTCTACACACCCCTAGGGGTGTCAAAGACTGAGGATTCCAGAAGATACACATTTGGGATCCCTGTGTGGCAGGGTCTGTGGCACTCCAGTGTTCATGTGGACTTGGGCTGGGTGTGGAAATCTGAGACAGTATAGCATGGGATTTCTTAGCTGGTATTCTGCAGCTCAGACCACCAAAGCAAAAGCCCAGCTCTCTGCTTACTGGCTGGATGGCCTCAGGCAAAGTGACTTAGAATGTGTTTGTATCTCCATTTCCTTGTATGTAAAATGGGGCTATTATTATAGTTCCTAAATCATAGGTAAACCTGATCTGTATGGAACTGTGGTGGTGGGTCCATGACTGTGCATTTATCAAAAGGCATAGAATGGCAAACTAAAAATAATGCATTTTATTGTTTGTAAATTAAAAAAATCAACCAGGATGTGTGTGTTGGGGTTGGGGTACTTGGAATGCAGACTAGGACAAACAAATCTAACTGTATTTAAGTAAATCACATAAGCACACTCAGGGGTATGGGGCAGAAAGGAGAAGTAGGCTTAGAAAGCAGTGTATACTTAACAGCATCTAGTAAAACAGGCAAAAAGTATCACACGCACAATGCTCTAAATGGTAAAATTGTTTCTCACAGGGGTATGGTTAGTAATTCTGAAACGACTTTATTTATCCTGCTCATGACTCATGGTTTTTCAGTCTGAGGAATCTCTCTTTAATCCCAGAAAATTCCCTCCTGGCATGTCTTTGGATGTAGCCTTTCCTCCATTACCTATTTTTCTTCTTGCTCTTTCTTCTCTGCACCCTAGCTTCCCATTCATATTTCCTATGTAATATTTCTGTTTGTGGCCTTCTGAGTAAGTTTAGACTGTCCATTTGTGAACCCCCTCTCCGGTGCTCTCTCCCCCCCATCTTGGTTGCGTTTTCTCCTCAGTTGATTCAAAGAAGCCCTGCTTCTTGGCCTCGAGACCTTTGCACATGCTCTTTCCTCTGCCTGGAAAATCCCTCCCCTGGCCCTCTTCTGGCTGACTTCTGCCCCGTCCTCATTTTCACTCTAGGACTCTGGGGAATTTGCCTCATAGCTAGACACCGTGACACCGTTACTCCCTCAGCATTTGTTCAGCATCCCCTGTGATCTCACCAAGGTCATACTCCCTTGGCATTCACTGACATCCCGCCCCCCCCCCGCTGATTCTTCTTTCCTGCTTGGTAGGAAACTTTTCAGAGGGTGCATCACATGTACCCTATGTTCCCAGCTCCCATCTCAGTGACTGGCACATAGTAGGTGCTCAGTAAATATTTGTGGCATGAAGGGACTAGTGTTGGCAGTTCTGATAAGCATCTACTCAAAGTGGAATCTGTCCTTTGGATGGCTGTACTTTTACTGTCTCCTCAGCTGCCTTTTACTTTCTTTCCCCCTCTTCTCTTCTCCTTCCCAGCTTCCTCCTCCAGCATGGCAGAGCTGGAGAGCCCTGTTTGGCCGGAGGGTGTCTTTATTCCCACCTTGAGTCCAGCTGTGGAACAGCAGGAAGAAGGAAACTGATCCAGTCTCATGGTCTGAGTCCCTGAGTCCCCAGGGAATGTTATGCCCTCAGATTGATTATGTTCTCCTCTTTTCTTGTCCTGGTAGCCACAATACTTCTGGAAAATGCTGCTGCTGCTGCTGGATGCTGCCGAGTGATCAGGCTTTCAGGAAGCACAGCTTGTGTTTGATTTCCACGTGTCTTGTCTGCATGCATCTCATTCTAGTCTTCAGCAGAGGACAGCACTTATTGGAACATGGCTGAAATCAACCAACAAGGAGTCTTGTGGAGGGAATCATGTGCAGCCCCATGACGTTCTCACCTGTCTCACCTGCCAAACCCGCCTCCCTTCCCCTGAGCTGACGTCCTGGCCTTTTCCCCACTGGTAGCTGGGGCTGTGGGGCTGCCATTCACTAGGATGTTGCAGCAGCCAGGCCGATGGCTTGCTTCTGCTCACAGACACCCAGCTCTCATGCCAAGTGGGGAAACTGGCCAGTTTATTTAGCTGTCAGGAGATTCACTCCATATAAATGTCCCACATGGGCTCTGCTTTACCCCAGTGAGCCACTGCATGGGGCTAGCTGGGGCTGGGCGGGGATTCAGCTAACTTCCTTCTCTATGTCTAACCACTTGTTTGGTTCAAACATAGCTGCTGAGCACCACAAAACCCCCATAAAGACACTTATTAGAAAAACATCCAGGAAATATTGCTAATTCACTTGCAGGAGCAGAGAACTACCGAGCAGTACCAAATGGTGTTGATTAGCAGAAAACAGGAACAAACACGATTAGAAACCACCCAGCAGAGAGGCGGGAGCAGACATTGCGGAGGGCAGCAGGAGAGGCAGAACTGAGGGGAGTGGAGGAATGTTTTCTCCGAGTGACCCACCCTCCACCTGGCTGGTAGGGTCTGCCAGTGTGGACTCCTCTAAGATCAGACCCTGAGGTGAGGATTTGGTACAAGCAGTTTGATATCAGGAGATGGTATCAGAATCACCATGAAGGAGTTGGGGAAGGGAGCCAGGGGATGAGGAAACCCCATAAAGGATGAGCTAATGAGCGGGGACCATTGTGGGCTGCTGGGGCTCAGTCTGCTGTAGACACCTGAGAAACTGTGTGGAACACACCTCAGAATCGGTCTTACCTCCCACACCGAGGGGAGAAAGAATGGGCGTGTTTATCATGAACTCTGTTCTCCATTGCTTGGGAGTTGCACCTGGGCTGTTCACTAGCTGGCCTTACAGCTGCCCCACGCGTGTTTGAGCAAGCTCCCAGGACAGAGAGTGTCCCTGGGGAGAGACCCAGGAAGCCAGCAGCTATGGGGAGGAACGCAGGCAGCCCTGCGGCAGATGCATGAGCATGGCCAGCCTGCTCTGCCTCCGGTAGCAAAAAGGACTTTGGCTTCTGGTTAACAGCAAACCCAAACCTCTTCACCTAAAAATAAGATCTGATGGGCCCTCAGTGGGAATGTGATCATTAGGAATCTTTAGACTGTGGAAAATGCCTGTCAGTGGCATTTCCAGTTTCTCCCAGGAGTGGCATGGAGTGTGCTGGAGAGACCTTGGCGCTGCCTTGCCAGGCCTGGCAACTCCAAACCCAGCTACTGGGAAGGCTCCGTGACCAGTCTGTTCAGGCCTGATGATTTCAGTGACCATGCTCTACCAAGGTACTTACCATTTATGGTGTCACTGGCATTTATCATTATTTTTTCTTTCCTTGTGCATACCTGGTTTTGCCAGGCAGGAGGCAAGACTCTTCAGGGCCAGGGTCGTAACTTACACAACTCTTGGCAATGAGACCTCTGAGCTACTGGCAGATTCCCACAGAGCTCAACAATACTGTAAACACCCTAACACACCCCCTGTCACTCAGGGGGGAGCCAGTGCATTTATCCACTCCGCTATTGGGCAGTACACTTTCCTTCCTGGGAATGGAAGGAGAGAATACTTGGTCTCTCATGGGAAATCCCTTATCTGGACTCTGGACCCAGATTGTCTCTTCCCACTGTGCTATGTGGCTCCCGTGGTGGGGAAGGCAGGGTATGAGGTGTGTGTCCAGTCAGGAGGCTGATGTCAGCTACCTTGCTCACCACTGGGGTTTTCTTGGAGCCCAGAGCTGGGATGGGTTCTGGGCTTCAGGACAGGCTAAAGGAAAAGCCTGAAAGGCACCAAGAGGTGGCGCAGCTTTCCTCAGGCTGGCTTATTCCTGCTTCTCCCAGGAGGCGCCTCTGCTCCCCTCCGCCCTCTCCGCAGCTTAATCCTCTCTGCACATGGCCGGTGTCTTTACCACTGAAATACCAACTGAGATGGGCTCCAGGAGCTGTGCTCCACTCGCAGGGGAGCGTCCTCAGAGTCGGTGTTTCTGCCCATCCGTGTGCCCCTCGAAGATGTCCGTCCAGTAGTCACTGTGCAGAAGGGGCATCGGGAAGAGCCATCAACCAGCTGGGCTCTAGTCTGTTTTCCTTTCCCTGCTGCTTTTGCTTCCAGTTTCTGGAGTCCTCCAACTTTTCGCTGCAGTTCTGCTTAAAGTCACGTGGAAACCAAGTATCTTGAGGAAGCAGAGAGAGGACTGAGGAAGGGAGACCCTGATGTCAGCATCGGCTCCTCTGGACCACTTGTAACTGAGGGGGCCTTGTAAGGGACAGAAAATGGGAAGAAGAATGGTGCTCCATTGGCTCAGTGGTTCCCAGTCCTGCCTGGGGTGAGTTTTCTGAAAATTATGATTGTTTTTGGTATAGGTGGGGTTCAGGCATCAAAAAAATGTATAGCTACCCTGGTGATTCTAGTATGTAGCCAGAGCTGAGAACCCTAGTTTGGCTCCAGTCTGTGCTTGTGAAGGGAGAGCAAGGTCCCAAGCTTAGCTCCAAGGATTGGCTACCAGAGAAAATGGCTTGTCTTTTTGTCTTCCTCACATCTCCTTATCTTCTGACTTCACACTAAATCCCACGTAGAGTCAGCGCTGTACTCCTGCTGTGGACTGGTGACACCAGGGGACAAATTGCACTCTACCTCCAGTCCTTCAGGGACTTCTAATGGAGAGCATGCCAGGCAATTTAGTGGGCTGGAGCAGTTTTGCACCAACGCCAGCCCTGCCCAGAGAACTTTTCTGCTCGAGCAAGCGTCTGTGTGTGTGCCCACAGGGAGACTTGGGTACATAAATCACCTTGAGGGTATAGATCTTTCCTTTAATTAATACCTTGCTTCTCTGCCCTCCAAGGAGCTGTGGGTGCCTCAGTGGCATTCTGCCTGGGAAATGAGAGAAGAGCAATGCATTGGGAGGCCATCGGGAGAGTGACTTGGTGACCATCTCTGGCTCTGTACCCCACCCTTCATTTCTGAATGGTGGTTGTGGGAATTCTCATGCGGTGGTCAGTGTCCAGGCAGGACATTAGAAAAGCTGACTCAGCGCTTAGGGGAGGGCCTTGCAGATGGCTCAGGACTGGAGTGCACAGAAGCTAGCTGTGGGTCTCTGGTCATATTAAAACTGTGCTTCCAGCCATCCTGAGGCTTAGCTTAGATTACATTTTATGGGAAGACTGAGATGATTCCATTTTTGGCATTCTTCTCTGAGCCTCATACTTATGGCTCTCTTTTGTTGATTTAACTACAGGTTGGTAGGTTGTTTCTCCTGTGCAGGAGGCCGAAAGTCCTGCTGAATTGCAGCTTCAATGAAATTTGGGGATGATACTGTTTTACAGATCTCTCTCTGATGTTTGGCATCTTGTTCCCTGGGAGTATCAGCTCCCAGTCTCAGTGGTTATATTAGTTGGATCCTTATTTCACAAAAACAAAACAAATCAAAAAGCCAGAAGCCCATATCTAACTAGTTTGAAGGAAAAGGGGAGATTTTTATATTTTGTAAGTGCTAGGTCCATGGGCTTCAGGTATGGCTGTATCTAGCAATCAAATGAAGCCTCAAAGCTCCACTTTCTCTCTACCTCCTGGCTTTACTCTCCTTAATCATATTGACTTTATTCTCAGGCAAACTTTCTTCATTGTAAGGTGAGCCCAAGCTGGAGCCCCAAGATGGCATATTTAACGTTCACAGTCCAAAAGGAGAAGAGACTGACTTGTTCCATTATCTAATTTCCATTCTCAGGCATGATTCGAATCAGCTCTGCTGGCATGCTGTGCCCATTTTAGGATTAACTACTGAGGTTGGGGAAGGGACACTCAGCTAATCCTGGTACCATGACCACCTCACCTAAAAGTGAGTCCTACCCCAAAGGCATGGAATACATTTCCCAAGGGGAGGAGTTCTACTGTCATATGAAAAGGGGAAAGGGATGCTGGAGAGATGAAAGCAACAACTTTCCACCACAGTGGCCATGCATATTGTTCTGTTGGCCTCCATGGTAGTGTTGTGGGCTCTGTTTACACTTCCTCCTACCATTGTGAGGAGGTTATTTAATTGCTTCAGCTGTATAATTGGCTAAATTGGCTAATGTGTCTCATTGTGTGGCTCCATAACTGCCTGAATGCTCTCTCTTTTCTTTCTCCTGTTCCTCTCCTAGCCCCTGCCCCCACCCTTGCATGAGTCACCACTCACATCTCCAGGACTATACTGCTTTGGGAGGGTTAATTCCTTACTTGTGTCGGAAGAGGATGAGAGCAATTAGCTGAAGAGCTGGGGCCAGCATCCACCTGGGGTTCCTAGGAGGATTCTATGTTCTGTGGGAGAAGGATAATCTGGTTAAAAATAATTTAGGAAAGCCAGTGGGGTAAGGATGGCTCATGGGTTTGATGGGGAAGGGCATTTCCCATGCCTGCCAGGGTGGTGTGCCCTGAGTGTCGCAGCATGAGAAACTTGGTTGGGGGATATCCTGGGTCTTTGAGATCACTGAGCTATGGCCCAGGCACTGTGGTGGGGAGGGAAGAATAGAAAGCATCATTCTTATTTGCAAAGGCTGCTCAGTCTGCTTGTGGAGACTTGGAATATAGGCATGAAGCATTGGTGACTGATGAGAGATGACACATAGCTATGTCTAAGCTATGCTTTGGGTTAGAACTGAAGAAACAAAGATCGGAGAGGGGTGGAATAGTCAGGGAAGGCTTCCTGGGGGTTGGTCTTTGAAGCATGAGTAGGAACTGATGAAGTAGTAGAAAGAGGCATGCCAGAGGGAGGCAGTGCTATAAATCACACCACAGGGGAAGAAATGGATGTGTAGTGGCCAGGCTGGAAAGTTTCCTGGTAGAAAGCAGAGAGTATGGAGTAGGGATGGCTGGGTGATGAAGAGCCTAGAAGGTGCTGGTCTCAGCAAAAATTGTAAGATTAGATTCCCGATTTAGCCACGCTAGAGGCTTTGTCTTTGTTCTGCATTCCTCCAATCTTGGCTGTCCTTGATTCCATTTGTACCAAATATAGGTAAATTTCCAGTGCTGGTTACTACAGAGTATGGGAAGTGTAGATTCCCCATGACGTTAAAGACCAGGCAGTAGGATGACTTCCTACAGGCTCTGGGATGCCCAGAGTTTATTTCTTAAGAATGGAAGTGAAGAGGCTGGGGCCCAAGTATATTAGCGGATCATTGTTTGTTGGAAGTTACGTAAGGCACAGGACACAGCAAAAGTGGCTAACAATCTGGAAGGTACCAAGCTCCTATTATGTACTTGGGAGTTTAACAATCACTTACCCAGTCCTTCCTATGTGATGGGTCTAGTTAGGGGTAGGGAAACAAAGGCAGTACCCTACCTGCAAGCAGCTTGCCATCTAGTAGTGTCTTTAATGGAGAAGAAATGGGGTGCAGTAACAAACATGGGGTTGATGGTCAAACAGACCTGATTTTGATTTCTGACACTGCTAATTACTAGCTGTGTGATCTTGGACAAGATGCTAAAATTTCCCTAAACCAAGTTTCTTCATCTGTAAAATGTGACTAACACCTGCCCTGCAGGGGTTTTGTGAGGATTACAGATAACATATGCAATTAAGCTTCCTGGCTCATAGTAAGCACTAACTGTTGTTACCAAAATGATTTGGGTGGAACTTTTATTCAACATAGTACTAGAGGTCCTACCCGTGGCAGTCAGACAACACAAAGAAATAAAAGGCATCTAGATTGGCAAGGAAGAAGTTAAACTGTCCCTGTTTGCAGATGACATGATATTGTACATAAAAAACCCTAAAGAATCCACTCCAAAACTACTAGATCTAATATCTGAATTCAGCAAAGTTGCAGGATACAAAATTAATACCCAGAAATCTGTTGCATTCCTATACACTAATGATGAATTAGCAGAAAAAGAAATCAGGAAAACAATTCCATTCACAACTGCATCAAAAAGAATAAAATACCTAGGAATAAACCTAATCAAGGAAGTGAAAGATCTATACTCTGAAAACTACAAGACACTCATGAGAGAAATTAAAGAAGATACCAATAAATGGAAACACATCCCGGGCTCATGGATAGGAAGAATTAATATTGTCAAAACAATAAAGCAATCTACAGATTCAATGCAGTTCCTATCAAAATACCAACAGCATTCTTCAATGAACTAGAGCAAATCATTCTAAAATTCATATGGAACCACAAAAGACCCTGAATAGCCAAAGCAAATCTTGAGAAGGAAGAATAAAGATGGGGGAATTATGCTCACTGACTTCAAGCTCTACTACAAAGCCACAGTAATCAAGACAATTTGGTACCAGCACAAGAACAGAACCATAAACTAATGGAACAGACTAGAGAGCTCAGATATAAACCCAAGCATATATGGTCAATTAATATATGATAAAGGAGCCATGGACATACAATGGGGAAATGGCAGCCTCTTCAACAGCTGGTGTTGGCAAAACTGGACAGCTACATGCAAGAGAATGAAACTGGATTATTGTTTAACCCCATACACAAAAGTAAACTTACAAAGACCTGAATGTAAGTCATGAAACCATAAAACTCTTAGAAGACAACATAGGCAAAAATCTCCTGAATATAAACATGAGCAACTTCTTCCTGAATGCATCTCCTCAAGCAAGGGAAACAAAAGCAAAAATGAACACATGGGACTATACCAAACTAAAAAGCTTCTGTACGGCAAAGGACACCATCAGGCATCCTAAAGTATGGGAGAATATATTTGTAAATGACATATCCAACAGGGGTTAACTTCCAAAATATATAAAGAACTCACATGCCTCAACACCCAAAAAGCAAATAACCTGATTAAAAAATGTGCAGAGGGTATGAAGAGACAATTCTCCAAAGAAGAAATTCAGATGGCCAACAGACACATGAAATGATGCTCCACATCACTAATAATCAGGGAAATGGAAATTAAAACCACAGTGAGATATCACCTCACACCAGTAAGGATGGCCAGCATCAAAAAGACTAAGAACAACAAATGCAGGTGAGGATGCAGAGAAAGGGGAACCCTCCTACACTGCTGGTGGGAATGTAAGCTAGTTCAACTATTGTGGAAAGCAATATGGAGATTCCTCAAAAAACTAAAAATAGAAATACCATTTGACCCGGGAATCCCACTCCTTGGAATTTACCCAAAGAATACAACTTGTCAGATTCAAAAAGACATATGCACCCCTATGTTTATCACAGCACTATTTACAATAGCCAAGATATGGAAGCAACCTAAGTGTCCATCAGTAGGTGAATGGATAAAGAAGAAGTGGTACATATACACAATGGAATACTATTCAGCCTTAAGAAAGAAACAAATCCTTCCACTTACAACATGGATAGAGCTGGAGGATATTATGCTCAGTGAAATAAGCCAGGCAGAGAAGGACAAGTGCCAAATTATTTCCCTCATTTGTGGAATATAACAACGAAGCAAAACTGAAGGAATAAAACAGCAGCAGACTCAGAGACTCCAAGAAGGGTCTAGTGGTTACCAAAGGGGAGGGGTGTGGGAGGATGGGTCGGGAGGGAGGGAGATGGGGATTGATGAATATTATGTTTAGTACATATGGTGTGAGGGGTCACAGGGAAAACAGTGTAGCACAGAGAAGGCAAATAGTGAATCTGTGGCATCTTACTACACTGATGGATAGTGACTGCAATGGGGTATGGGTGGGGACTTGATAATATGGGTAAATGTAGTAACCACATTGTTTTTTCAGGTGAAACCTTCATAAGAATGTATATCAATAATATCTTAATAAAAAAATTTAAGAACCCCCCTCCCAAACCTCAAAATGATTTGGGTGGAAATCGGATGGCCTCCTTAGCTGACCTGAAATGACGCATTCATCACATAATGCAGAGGAACCTGAACCTACTTTCTTGGTCAGTCTTCACAGCTTAGAGTTGTTTTTCATTGGAAATACACATATATTTGTTTCCTGGTCAGCTATTAATTATAACATTAGAAGATCTTAAAGGCTGTGATTTGGGCCAATCTCAAATTATAATTTCAGTGGAGGATAATGAAGTAAATGCTCATTTCTTTAGCATATTCTCACCAACCATGACTGAACTCTGTTCCAGGTTCTTGGCATTGTTGCCCTGTTGTGCATTTAATTAATATTTATTGAGTGATTACTAGGTGCTGGACACTTTTCTAAGTAGTAGATTTTGATCCTTTACAATAGAAAGGTTAAGAAACTCACTAATGGTCAATCTGGCTAACAGAGTTGGATATATACCCTGGCAGTAAGATGCTAGAATACAGTTCTCAGCATTACTATGGACTGCCCATTTCCATGGAGGTCTGCTCCCAGATGTTGGCCACTGCCAGTGTAAAATGGAAACCTTCCTACACAGTTTCATATTTTCACAGGGAATTCTTGAGGGTAAGCATGACCCCACAGAATAAAGTTCCAACTCTGAAATGATAGGCTATTTGGGTTGTTTATAAGCAGCCAAGTTTTTCTCCTGACACCCCCTAAGGGCATCTCTGCAAATGGCAGCTTTACTACTGGTTGTAGAGAACCCCCAAGAAATCCCAGGATTCCTCATGGACAAAGCAGTAGCCAACTCCAGGATTATTGGGAAAGTGTCAGGAGTGGTTTATAGTTGAAAGGGTCTTCAGACACTATCAAGCTCAAGCTTCTTTCCAGTACAAAATTTACTGAGATTGGTCAGGAAGGCTACAGCATTCTATTCTCTATTTGAACACTCCAGCAGCTCACCGCAACCGCAATGCTGTCTCTGGACAGCTCCAGTTAGAAAATTCTCTTCCTCTCTTGAATCAAAATCTGCCTCCTCCTAACACCCCCGTATGTTCCAGCTTTCCTGATAGAACAAGTTTGTTTCTTCTTTTGGTTGATAAAGTGGTGGGGTGAGAGTGTGTTACTGTTGGCAACTGTTGCAAGGTTGGCAGGAACTCCTTATCTTCCAGACACTCATTTGACACACTTACTGGTAGATCTGCAGGTTCTGACCTCTGTACCTCTTCCCAGGGAAGAGATGCTCATTCCTTGGATCCCATATCCCCTCAGCCTGCTTCTTCAGTGATCTATATTGACTAGTTACCTACTTTCTCATCTTTAACCTCTCCTCCTCAATTGGCTTAATGCAGTCAGCATTAATCTATTTAAGGTTTTCCATCTTAACAACAAAAAAACTCTCCACAGTGTCCTCAGTCCACCTCTCACCTCCTCCCGGGATTTTCTTCCCTTCCACAGCCAAACTTCTGAACGAGTTGTATCCGTTCACTTTTCCAATTCTGCACCTTTCACGCTCTTCTCAACTCACTGGAAGCTGGTGTCATTCTTACCTACTCTCTGTAGTGGTAAAAGACTAGCCAGATGAAGGTCTTTTGTCATTAAATCCTGTAGACACTTTTCAAGTCCAAACTTATGTGATCTCTGTGTTATGTGACACCATGGACCACTTTTTAGGGTCCATTCTCTTTAGGGTCCAAATTATCTTCATTTACCTGTCTTGATACACAGTCCCCAGCTAGTAAGTAAATTAGTAAGTCCAAGATTTACTGAGACTGGCCAAGAAAACTGCAGCATTCTATTCTCTACTTGAATACTCCAACAGATGGTTAGCTCACTAATGCAGCCATGCTGTTGCTGGACAGCTCCAGTTGTTAGAAAACATTTTCCTCTCTTGAATAAAAATCTGCCTCCTTTCTCTTATCCATCAGTATGTTCCAATTTTCCTGATAGAATGAATTTGTTTCTTGTGTGCATCTTCTGTCTCCCCACCACTTTTTAATCACTTTGAAAAACCATATTCCAAAGTACCAAGTACTGGGTTTATTGGGGTTCTTTCCTTGAATCTCTTCTGACTTGGAAAATTCATACTCAACCAAGTGCCTTTGATTAACACTTGCATATGACAACCTCAACATCTCTAGATTGAGTTCAGAGGTGCCTCTTGAGTTCCAAATCTGTATGCAACTGTTCACTTAGCATTTCCAGATGAATATTCCACAAATTCCTCAAACTCTATACAGACAAAATTGAACTTGACATCTTTTTCCTTCAAATTTACTTCTTCTTTGGTGTTCCCAACTTAATATTTGGCAGCACCATCTTACCTATTGTTCAGCCAGAAACTTTGGGGTTATCTTTGACATTCACTCCTTTTTCTCTCCATATAAGCCATATCGTCCTCAGCTACATCTTGCTTATCCTGGTGCCTAAACATTTCTTGAAACTACCACCCTTTCTTTAGTTACCACCCTTATTTAATCTATTATATTTTGCCTAGGTTAATGCATCAGCCGTTTCCTGTTTCCTCCTTCATTCCTTGCACTGAGGTCAGTGTGACCTTCCTAAAGGCCAAATGTGTGGGCATTATTCCTCTTCTTAAAACATTCCCACATTCCTCTCATGGTGAAGTCCCAACATTTAGTGTTTAGTGATCTGAGGTAGTGGTGGGCTGGGTTGTGGGCAAAGGATCTCAGTTAATAGAGTTCAGTCCACTGCGGTTAGGGGGTGTTGCAGAACATGCAGAGATGAAGAATGGGTCTGGTTGGAATGGCATAAATTGGGACTATATAACTGGAAGAGCAATGAAAGGAGTTGCACATGGGCAGATCAATAGACAAGACTGGGTGCTGGGCTGCAGTAGCCATTGAGGCAGTACCAGGGACAGCTCCATTGCCCTGGTCCACTTCAACCACTGCTGCCTTTTCTCTTTCTGAGAGCAGTTTCATAACTTTGTTAACCTATTTGGGCTCTTTGATGCTAGGAGGACAGACTGAAGGGTGGGGCTGGTTGGTAGATTGAATTCTGATCCTCAGAGAGGCTGCATTTTTGTCCTTTCAGAACTCTCCAAAGTTTGAGAGAAGGCAACCCTGGTTCTGGGTGTGTGGTTTGGGGCTCATGTAAGGGAATATGGGGAATGATGCCTTCTTGCATCTCATAAACATCTTTTTGTTTCATGACTCTAATACTTTCATAGTTTTGACCAGAGCCCTGGCACGGCTCCCCTTTTTTTTCCCCCTCAGGAGACTTTCCTGCACCTGACTAAAGAAAGTGTGTTGGCTTCTTCCTACCCCACATCGGACTTTCTTCCTCATACTGTTGTGAAATGGTGTGATGAAGCATTACGAGTAGATGCTTGGAACTCTCTCCCCAGAGCCCTCTCAGAAACTGGCTCTGCCTGTGGAACTTCAGGAAAGGAAATGGAGAAAAAGCACTGAGATGTCCTCTTCACTGCTGCCTTCCTCAGGAAACTACTGCGGACTCTTTACCTCTCTTCCAAGCTGCTCTTCTCTCAGGCATCAGGGTCCTTCCTCTGGAAGTTTCCCAGGAAGACAGAAATGGGACTGGGGAAAATCAAATTCTCGTTCTAGTCAGCATGAAAAATAAATGAGTTTATTGGAGAAACTGCTGATTGCACAGAACTCAGGGACAGATCCCAGATATTTTAAAGATATTCTAAGGAAAGTAAATTCGAATTTTAACATTTTGTCTTCTAAGCTCAGTCAGGAAACGTGTTTCTGCCTCCTCGGGAAAGAAACATTTTTCTTGCTGGCATAGTAATGGTGAGGATATTATTATCCTTTTAGGTGGGTATGAGAAGCTGAGAACTGTTTTGGGGGATGGAAATGGCAAACTCATTTTCTCCAGGACCAGACTAATTCCTTTAAGTTGTTAGGCTCTGGTGGTTTGATTTCTTTAAGACTCTTCATGTTCAAGGGAAGTAAAAGGCATTCATTAGTCCCACTCAAATATTTGATAATGCACAGGATGGAAAGTGGTTTGGATCCACTTTATTGTGAAGCTGTCCTCAGATGAAAGCCCAGTGCTGTGGGGAGAGTTGCTGATAGTTCTCCAGCAGGCAGATGAAGCCAGATTGGAAGAGAAGAAGAACTTCTCAGAAAACTAGCCAAAATCTTTGCAAGGAATCCACTTGGACCTCAATCTTGGATTCTGAGCTACCCTGTGCTATTAAGAGTGAGAACTGGAGAGAAGGGTTTCAAACCCACCATCCACTGGGTGGTGGGGAGGACACATGTCTGTTAGTTGCTGAGACATCTGGCCCTGCTGTCACAGCTCCCAGCAGGCCTCCTCTAATACTCCTCCAAAGGCTGAAAATTCACAAGTAGAGGAATCCAAGCAGGGACCTGAGGAATGGCTGGAGGGAGGCCCAGACTTATACAAAACCTCCATGTTCCATGACACTAGTAGTGGGAATTTTTATAACACAAGGGACTTGCCGCCAATGTTCTCTTGAAAAACTTCAGCACGGTGGGCTGCGTGTTGAGTCAATGCTGGTTGTGTGGGACCAGCTGCTTGGGTTTTCAAAATCTGGGGAGTCCAAGAGATTACTCTGGAAATTTGAAGAGGGAAGTTTGTCATGATTCACAGTATACTCTATTGGTTCTATGCATCTCAAGTTTTTCTAATTTGTAAATGGAAACTCCTGATATGGAAGTAGATAACCTAGAGGTAAGATTTATGGACTTTGGAGTGAGATGGCTTAGGGTGGAGAACTGGTTTTGTCACTGCCTAACAGGGTGACACAGTTATTTGCATTAACCTGTTTGAGGCCCAGTTATTTGCATATAAAATGGAGGTATGGCCCACATCAAAGCACTACTGTAAGGATTCAATGACAATAAATATAGGCCACCCAAGATAGTGCTCAGAACATGGCAGGTACATAAATGATCATTAGCTGCTTGTAAAGGAGACTAGAATTAAATTCTCCAAGGATAAGGTATTAAGTTTCTGTCACGGGCATCCTGAGAAGATTTCTCTCAGTGCCAAGGCCTTGTCCCTCCAGAAATGTGGGTTTATGGTTCCCCTTGGCCTGCCCGAGTTGCATTTGGGCAACAAAAAGAAAGTTAGTACTTACGCTTCAGGCCAGAGATGATGTCCGTCTGTTGGAGGGGGAAAGGAAAGGATCCAAAAGAGGTGGATTTCCTCTCCTATAAATGCATCGTGTCCTACCAAAGAATCTAACACATACTTGGGCATCTACTGTGGTGTAATAGTGTGTCGTAGCTGTGGGGACCCAATGAGGGGAACTTCCAGCTTCTCTCTCTGGGAGGCTATTTAGTCTTGCAGTTATTTTCTAGAGAATTTGAATTCCTTAGGAGAGCTTCCTTAAAGCTCTTTAAAATCTCTATGCCTCTGCTCTCAGTGAAACACTAGGAGACAATCAAGGTTGCCAAATGATGAGAGGTAGGAGTATAGTGAGATGTCCTCTTTTTTTCTCCCAAATTATCCTCTTAGCCAAGGTATTCTTGATGAAGCAATATTCCCAAAGTGATTCACTAAATATTAATCCTATGAGATGATTCACCAAAAGAGGTCCTGGGATGAACACATTTAGGAAATGCTGATGCATGCTCTTTTCCCTTACAGAAGCTAGTTGTAGACCTTTGGCAAGGGTGTTAGGGGCAGAACTGTGGGGCCTTTGCTATTTTGCTGTGACTTCCCTAAGGTTAGCCTTACAGGCTGCTGGGGGAAGTGTTTCTGAGTCTTCTCTGCAAGGCAGCCTCCTAGGGACTTACTGATGTTTATGAAGTAAGTGCCCTGCTCCCATCCCCCGGCCTAGGAGCCATCATCTGGTGGTTTAGCTTGTTCCCAAGAGAGAAAAGCAGAGATTTAAAGTGGAGCAGTATGGGCAGCACATGCACATAGGCAAATTTAGGCACAGATGTATATGCATCTTGTTTTCAGAATGCAAGACACTGAAATAGTCTACAAGTTTCTTATTATGGGTGGGGGGCGCTGAAGTAAACTGTGTTTGTTGTTTTAAAACCTAAGCAAGTTTGAGCTGTTCTTCCCCTGAAATCACATGTATATCTAATCAGTTGTATACTTTTAAAACAGGACTAGAGTGTATTTAGTTACTTTCTCTGGAAAGCAATCTTTACCACCACCTTTATAATAGACTTTCCCTAACTACCTCTTTGTCACATGAATTCAGCCCACAGCCACAATCAAACAAAAGGAAAATTCTAGTTACAAAGCAGAGTTTTCCTTTTTTCTGAGTAGTGTACAGCATACACAAATGACAGGTTTGCCGATGTAGGTAATGAAGATGATAAATCTTGGCCTTGGAAAATGTATCTTCTCACGTACTTGGAGACAATCTAAACCAAACCTCTGCAGAGGCTCCAAGTCATGTATATAGGCCCACTCGTTTCTTCTAATAGACAAGGTACAGGTTGTTGCCAGAAGTTTGGGCTTCTACAAAATAAGCATCTTGATTTCTTAATTTTAGCATGAGACAGTTGCAGCTGCCAAGATATACTTTTGTAAAACTCCTAAGCTTCATGAGACTCCAGAAGACAAGGTGAAAATGATAACAGCTAGCCCTGGTTTTGTTTCCCTCCAAGCAAGTAGATATTTCTGATTGGCAGTTGCATAAAAAGATGGAAAGTACTGTGATGAAGACCAACTAGCATGGGGGTAGCAGGCATGTGATGGGCAGTTGACTTGCAACATGCAACTGAGTTGTTATAATGGTATAGGTGGGAAAACCAGTTTGTACTAGAAAGGGAGAAAATGAAATACTAATTAAGTCTTTTCTAAGGACCTGGGAGGAATTCAGGCACATAGTGACTTTGCATATTGTGACCCTTTTAATCCTCAAGATAGTCCTACTGGACTGTCACCATTATTATCACTATAGTATGTCCATTACATCTGGAAGCTCAGGTGAATATACATAATGTTGTTAAGGACATCGTCAATCTGCAAAATAAGAAAATATTTTTTTCTCTGTTTTCTTACTTTATGAAACTCTGTATTTTGCTAATGGATATTGCAGAGTTCAGCTGGCAATGAGTTGCTGGGGACTGGAACCCAAGCTTGCCTGATTTCGAAGGCCAGGTTCTCCCAAGTACAGCCCACGGCCACGACCCAGAATTTGACCTGCCTGGCAGATGGCACGGCATTCTACAAACAGGAAGGGATGAAATGAAGTCTAAGACAGTCAGCTAAGGCAGGGAAGCAGCAAGCGTCACTGATGTAGGAAAACATTTCTGGAGTCAGAGGTCAGAAGAGTTAATAGCGGAAGCACGAGGAAGCAAGTAGTGCTGAAGCTGAGGGTTTGCTTTGGGCCCCTGTGCTCGCCGGAAGGGGAGGGCTGGAAGGAGATCAGATGCCTGCAGGAAAAGCCTGACCCCACTGGGAATCACTGCAGTAGACAGGCTGTGTGGGAAATGAGCCCTTCTAGCATTAGCTGGAAGGAGGAATGTTGGCTGTGGCCTGCACACACACACACACACACACACACACAGACACACACACACTAATTGCAGTCCCAAGAGAAGTGATCAGAATGAGTAAGTGGATGCAAGTTAGACTCAAGAGTAAAGGCAAGAGAAAGTCGACTGCCTTCTGTTCTAGGAAAGAAAGGGAGAATTCCAGGCTTATCCAAAAATCTCTTTAGAGAGTGCTCTGATTGGAATAGAAAAATAAAATTTCATGATCCCTTGAAAGCACCTGGAAAACTCCAGTCAGATTTAGAATTACCAATTAGCTGCATGTTTGCACAGGTTGGACCTCAGGGTTTTGCTTGTGGCATCTTATTTTTTACCACTGTCTTAGTTTGGTGGTTTTTAAAAACCTGGTCGCTTTTTTTATTTAGAAAAAAATTATTTGAAAGGAATTTGAATTCTGCTTTGTCCCGGAGGCCTTGCTAGAATTCCAAAGGGGCTGCTCCCTCTCTGAGGCTCAGTTGCAAACTAGAGGCCAGTACCAAACTGTGCCTCAGAGCCTGGGCCCAGAAACTTCTGTGCCACCAAGAAATCCATCCTTTGGCCAAGGCAAAGAAAAAGGAGGCAGGCTCATTTAGTCTTTCCCTATGTTGATGGTTTGAAGATTTTGTGCCTAGAGATGGTAGCTTATGATGAGCTCATTGATAGTTGGAAAAGAGGGGTGAAGTTGTGAATGGTTCTCAGGTTTAAATTGATGTTGAAGGACAGGATACATGTCTATCCCCAGGTAGTTCCTTTACTCTTGTTTCTTTTTTTCATTGCATTTATCAAATATAGAATTCTATAGTTATTTCTCTAATAACCTATTTATTATCATCTTTCATAAGGATGGCTTCTGCACCATCCCCACAGGTCTGATCACAACGCCCATGGTAGATATTTGGGGAAGTTATGAGAGAATGAGCATCCAGACTGGGTAGAGCTGAATGGGGCACTGAACATAGGCTATAGGAGGTCCCCAGTGTGTCTCCATCCGTGGAATCACAGGCAAGGCAAGGAGGCCCTCGGCTGTATCACACGAGTGGGAAAATGTGGCAGTATGTAGGTTGGAGTGCAGAAGAGACGGAGGCCGCCGAGGACCGGGGTGGTCCGGGAAGGCTGGGCAGAGGTGATGGGCTCAGGTATGCTCTTGAAACCTGGCTTCTGGAGGGCACTTCAAGGGCTTCTGATAGCATGAGGAATGGCAGGCTGAGGCAGGGAGAAAAGCTCGCGGTGGGGTGAGTGCTGACTGCCCGCACCGCCAGGAGCCCCAAACTGACCCCGGGGACTGTGGGAAGCTCCTGGCGATGGCGTAGCGGGGTACTTTAGTTGTACATGACAACAGCAATAGTAATCATTTATCACTGACTGAGCCCTGCTCTGTCTCAGGCCCTAGTCTAAACATTTTACATTAATTAATGCTTCTAACTCACAGATCAAGACTGTGAGTTGGAAACTATTACCCCTATTTTATAAAAGAGGGACTGAGGCACAGAGAAGGTAGGCCATGGAGGGTGTACCTGGCTTCAGACCCCGGGTCATTGCTGTCCCACAGCCCGTCTCCCTCTGCATGTCTGGGCGTAAACTTGGTGCAGGTGGGGACTGTTAAGGACATGCCTCCCACCCTCCCAGTCAAGGCCTCGTGTAGGTTATGGTGTTAGGTTTGCATCCTAGCTGCTGCCATTGTGGACATTTGTTCACTGGTATGCCCCTACGTGACCCTTACTAGGGTCACTTTGGGCTCCTAGGACCAGAAGGTAATGAGGCAGGCAGATTTTGGAATTTGAAGGGTCCAGCTTCCAAACTCTACCTTTTGCTGGCTGGGGGACCTCAGGGAGTGTCACCTAATCCTCACAGTGCTGTGGGGGTGAGGGCCACGACCTCCATTCCCTGGAGCAGGGAGTGAAGCCCAGAGAGGGAGCACATGTATGTGAGATGCCCAGCCTACGGTTTGGATTATGTACCAGAGATGCAGGAGAAAAGGGCAGCTCTTTTAGTTCCTAGGTTTTAGGTCATGAAGGAAGTTTTGTTTATAACACTGTGCTTTCTGGTGCAATGTCTGAACATTAGGTGAGCCATCAAGAAAAGGAAAACCGGCAGCACAAATTGCTGGTGTCCTGCTATTTTGCCATCCAAGAGCCGAATGGGGAGTGTGCAAAGCCAGGGTGAGCTCTCCAAGCCCACCAAAGGCAGGGGGTGAGGGTGTGGTGTGTGTGGCAGGAGCCAAGGGCAGGTACTCCAGGAAAAAATGTTGCTGTGGTTACAGCTGAGAAAATAAAAGCTCTACGTGTCAAACTGAAGCCTCTTAAAATTTAGTTGGAATTTATAAGCTGATGAAACAGGTGTTCTTGGAATTTCATTAAACACCAAAACATTGTTCAAATCTGGTGAGCAGTTGCCAGAAAGTGTATTTGCTCTGCGTGGGGACATCAGAGTCGGAATGTTCTGGGCCGGAACTCTGCAGTTGTCTGCTAAGAGCGCTCTGTTTGCATGCATAAGATAGCTGTATTCTGAGTGTGACTTTTGCTGCAAGTGTGAAGATAGTGTGGCCCCTGGACTAGGGTGAGGAGAGGGAGGTGCTCACTTCAGTAGCGAAATATAAGGGGGTGCCAAAAGACGCAAAGGTCAAGATAAATAATATTTTACTGCCATGTTTTTTTTTAATTAAAATTTTTTATATTGAGGTATATACAATAAAAAGCACAAATCTTAATGTACAGCTTGAATTTTGACACGTGTATATACTTATTGCAATATGTTTTTAAAATCAAAATTAATGAAAAGAAGATTAAATTTTAAATAAAGACAGCATCTGAATAGGCTCCCCCTAAACTCAGCCTTGGAGTTCCTATGTTTAGGAGGGAGGAGACTGTGACTCTCTCCAGCCTGTGGAGTTCAGGAAGTAGTGATGGCTTCTAGACTGTTCCATGGTCTCCTGTCAAAGGAATGGTTCCTGCCTCTCAACCTCTCTGTCAACAACCACGTATGAAGTACCTTCTCTGAGATGCTTACTCTGTGCTCTGGTCCTCCGCCCTTAGGCTCTGAGATAAACAAGACAGTCCCTGCTTAGTGGGTAGGACAACAGGTGACCAATGACTAGTGAGCTGCATGGTGCAGGGTTTGTGCGTGCTGAGGGCACTGGGGCTCTCCTTTTGTCTTTTTAGGTCTTATTTCCTTAGCAAGGCTCCAAGTTCCTTGTCACTGGGGATGAGTCAGGACCCTCGGGTCCTATGGGACAGAGCTTATGTGGCAGGCTGTGGAGCTGGAAAGCCTCATTTTTTGCCACTTACTGATTTTGTTTGGACAAGATGCTTACATATTCTCTTAAAGACTATTTTTTTAGAGCAATTTTAGATTTACTACAAAATTGAGAGAAAGGTACAGAGATTTCTCAAATACCCCCACAGATTCATAGTCTCATTATATGCTCACAAGTTTTAAGTCTCGGTCTCCCTTGAACGAGGGTGGTGTAGTCCCTCGTCCAGGGTCGTCGTGCAGATGTAAATGAGGTGATAGAGACCGTGTTTGGCACAGCGTTAGGTGCATGGTGGGTGTTCACAGGGGTCAGATGGAATCATTTGAAAAGTGTGACGAGAGCAAAGGAGAGACAGCCTGCAGGTAGCAGTCCAAAGGGGCAAAACAGGTTGAAAGGCATCTTTCCTGAGGTTCCTGCAGCCAGAGGTGCTTTGGAGTGACTCACAAGGCTCCTGGTGACATTCATAGATGAGGCACATTTCATTCTTCCAGAGTCTCCTAGGATTAACTTATTACATATCCTGATTTAATTGTCTGTCCTTGTCATACTGTCTCCCAGTCATAGACATATGAACCACAGGTATAATCTTATTGTTTTATTATTAGACACTGATCATGGATAATGTACTTTGTTTATATCAGCTTCATGAACTCAGAACATCAACTGTAGCAGAATGATGCTGGGAACTTTGTAAGCTATTTTCAGCTGACCACCACTCCGTGTGTGTGATAGGGACAGTGTGGGCATTGCTGAGTCCTGATGGGCTGAGCTTTCTGACAGGTGAGCTGATAGTGGCAGACCTGCGGCCTGTGATAATGTTCCTGCCATGAAATAATGTCTCTTAGGCTTTATATCGACAGCATACGGGTTTTTTTGAACATTTTTTGTTGCAATATAATATACCATTCAGGAAAATGCACAAATTATAGATGTATACTTTGATGAATTTAGTGATTCAACATGCTCAGGGAACTAGCACTAGATCAAGAAACATAACATCACCAGCATCTCAGAAGCCCCTCGTGCCCCTGTCACACCTGCTTCCTGTCACTTCTGCTTTCCTTCTCTAAGATTAATGACTATCCTGACCTCTATAAGCGTAAGTTAAACTTCCCTGCTTTTGTATTTTATATAAAGTCATAAAGTCAATATTCTGGGTCTGGCTTTTTTGGCTCAACATATGTTTGTGAGATTCATCCATGTTGTTGTAATTAGTCATAAATCTTTTACTCTCATTGCTGCATAGTATTCCACAGTACAACTACCTCATGATTTACATATTATTCTGCTATTGATGGATGTTTGGATAGTTTTTACTTTTGGGCTATTAAAAAATGGTGCTATTGATACACATATAGAACAATGGAATCAAATAAAAAACCCAGAAATAAACCTTTATATATACAGTCAGATGATTTTTGACAAGGGTGCCACGACCATCCAATGGGGAACGGATAGTCTTTTCAACATACAGTGTTTGGAAAAGTAGATATCCAGATTGAAAAGAATGAAATTGTACCCTCACCTTAGACAATATACAAAAATAAACTGAAAATGGATGAATGAATGAAAAAAGACCTAAATATAAAAGAATTAAAACTATAAAACTTTGAAGAAAATATACGGGAAAAACTTCATAACATTGGATTTGGCAACAATTTCCTGGCTATGACACCAAAAGCACAGGCAACAAAAGAAAAAAAATAGATAAACTGGACTAAATGAAAGTGAAAAATGTTTGTATATCATAGAACAATATCAATAGAGTGAAAAGGAAAGATATATAGAGAAAATATTTGCATATCATATATCTGATAAGAGATTAATATCCAAATATCCAGAATATTTAAAGAACACCTACAACTCAACAACAAAAAAACAAAACAATTCAATTTAAAAATGGGCAAAGAACTTGAATAGGAATTTCTTTAAAGAAGATAGGCAAATGGCCAATAAGCACATCAAAGATACTCAACATCACTAATCACTAGGAAAATGAAAATAAAAACTGCAATGAGATATCACTTTATACTCATTAGGATGGCTATAACTATAATTAAAACAGAAAATCCAAGAAAATAACAAGTGTTGGTTAGGATGTAGAGAATTGGAACCCTTTTGGTGGTGGGAAGGTAAAATGGTACAGCTTCTATGGGGAACAATATGGAGTTCCTCAAGAAATTAAAAAAAGAAGTACCATATGTTCCAGTAATTCCACAAGTGGGTATACACCCAAAAGAATTGAAAGCAGGAATTAGAACAGATATTTGTACACCCATGTTCATAGCACCATTATTCACAATATCCTAAAGGTAGAAGCAAACCAAGTACCCACTGATGGGTGAATGGATAAAGAAAAGGTGGTATATCCATACAATGGAATATTATTCAGCCCTAGAAGGAAGGAAAATTGGACCCATGCTATAACATGTATAAATGCTCAGTGAAATAAGCCAATCACAAAAGGACAAATACTGTATGATTCCACTTATGTGAGGTCCTGATTGTAGTCACATTTGTAGAGACAGAAAGTAGAATCACGGTTGCCAGAGGCCAGGGGAAGAAGGAATGGCGAATTATTGTTGAATGGTATGGAGCTTCAGTTTGGGGAGATAAAAAGGCTAAACAAGGCTGTGAGCAGCATTTGGTGATGGCATTATCCGTCGGTGCTCTCCAGGGAAGAGGTCTGCTGTGGAGGAGGGAACTACTGGGCACAGGTTTGGGGACGTAGGTTCTGTGGCTGGTTGGGTAACCTTGAGAGGTTCAGATCACCTCTCAAGTTCACAGTACCCCTAACCTGAAACCAAGAAATCCCCTCCCAGGTCAAATGACCAGGAGAAGTGTCACATGGTATCTGTCTTCCTACAGGGGAATATTCTGTTGATAATACCTCCTTTTTATCTCCTGAATCTATCAATATCTGTGTCCATGACCATTACCTGAGTAGATGCCACTTTTACTTCCTACTCGTTCTACTGCACTAGTTTTCTATTTTCTGCTTCCTCTTTTGTCCCCATTTGATTTATTATCTGGATTGCAGCCAGATGGACATTTTAAAACACAGTTCTACTAAGCATTCCCAAGCTTGAAAACCTTCAGTAGCTTCCCATGCCTCTGGGATGAAGGCCTCCAACTCCCTAGGCCCTCCACTGCCTGGCTCTGCCTGTCTCTCCAGCGTCCCCTTGAGGCTACGGTCTCCTCTGCACTAGCGGCCTCTACTAGCTCCTTCTGTCTCATGGTCTTGATGCTGGTGGCCTGCTCTCCTTGTAATGCACTTCAAGTCACCCTTCCTCTAGTTAATTCCCGTTCACCTTTCATATGTTAGGTTAAACGTCATTTCCTAGTAAAGTCTTTTGTTACTTTCCAGATTAGTTCAGGTGCCCTGTTACCACCCTTGTAACTTCCCTTATGTGTTCTCTATATGTGTTCTTTGTATCACTTTCTCCAGAATGTAATTCTGTATTTGTGCTATTATTTGATCAATATCTTTTACCTTCCTCCAAACTCTCAGACTTCATTTCACCACAGTGGAGATAATAACATGTAATCTTTTTTTAGGGAAATTAAATGAATAATGAATTTCAAATTCTTAAACCTTGATGAATGGTAGACGTTCATTCTTATTTTTATTATGGGTACAGTTCTGTTTCTACTTCTTTTTGGGGGGTGAGGGGTACTTTTGCCTTGAGGGGTACTGCATGTGGCCTCCATGGCTGGGTGAGTAGCGGTCTGAAAGGTGGGCAGTGACAGTATACGTAGCAGCAAGATATCTAGTCACCCAAGTGATTTTAGCTCTCTAAGGAGGCCTTCCGGCTCTGTCCTCCACCTGCCAGAGACCAGGGAGCCACATTTCATTTGCTAGCAGCTGTGCATGTCCGGAGCTGCCCAGAGAACTGCCCATTCAGGCACACTTGGAAGTTTCCTTATGATTAGATTTAAGTTATGCCTTTTTGATAGTAATGCCAAAGCTGTGATGTTGTGTTGGTCTCAGGGCATTGTATCAGGAGGACCTCGGCGATGTTGACTTTGATCATTTGGTTAAGATAAGGTCTCAGGTTTCCCTACTGTACAGTTCACTAATGAGTAATTAGTGGGGAGCTCTTTGTTTTTTGAGCACTTCCTTAATTTCTGGTGCCACAAGGTGTTCCAGGATCCCCTGCGTTTTCCCTGCTCCAGGGAAAGGAAAGTGGTTCCCAATGTGATCTGTCCCTTGTCCCAGGGCCAGCTGAAAGGCCTTTCCTGCAAGCCAGGCCACGTTTCCAGAACTGGTGCTCAGGGAACCTCATCTTGGTTGGGTGTCTCATTATCCTCTTTTGCTCCTAGAAGGGCTTGTGTGTCACCAGGGCTTGCTGCAGGGGAAGAGACATGAATCCGCAGACGTGGCAGAGCAACGTAATCAGAATGTGGAGTGGGTGAGAAGAGAGAGGGAGAGGGACCTGCTCTGAGGTCCCAAGCCTTGCAAATGACTATCAGGAAACTTATTATGTCATTTAGAAATAAATTTCTTTCTGAGGGGGGGAAATCGCTCTTGATATTTATTTCCTCGAAGCTTATCGCAACTGCCCTCTTCCCACCTCCAGGTTTGCAGCTGCCAAGCATTTGGAAAAACAAAAGGTATGCATGCGGGACGCAACCGCCTGCGGGGACTGTGAGGGCTCGGGTCAGCTGGCGCGTGCACCTGAAGGGGCTGGGCTGCATGGCGGGGGTGGGGCCGCCGGGCGCTGTCGACCAGTTGACAGGAGCTCCATCCCCGCACACGTGACCGCTGCGTGGGAGACCGCAGATCGTTCTCTGCACCTCACAAGAGCCCTGACACAGTTCTGTTAGCCTTATTTTACAGATGACCTGGTAGAGATGACCAGACGGAAGTCGCCTTGCCTAGGCTATGCTCAGGCTCCCGCAGAGGAACTGGGACGCAGGAGATAGGCCTCCTTCCCCTTTACTTGGAGAAGTCTTTCCTTACTTATCTGGCAGCCATTTTTTTTAATGGAAAATTTCAATTATGAGCAACAAGAAAGAGCATAGTGTATTGAAGCCCCATGTCCATCACCCAGATTTGTCAGTTACCACCATTCACCAATTCTCCTTTTATCTATCTCCTCACCCTTTGTTTTTACTGTAATATTCTAAAGCAGATTCTAGACATCATGTCATAGCATCCACAAAGAAAATTTAATATGCATTTCTAACTAGCAGAGACTTAAGAAAACAAACATAACTGCCATGTTATTATCGCGCCACTCAGAACTATTAGGAGTTGCTTAATATCACCTAGCGCTGCCCATATTAATTTTCTTGATTTACCAAAGAATTGTTTTTTGGTTTGTTACTTTTTAAAAAACATAATTGGAAACTGACAAAGCTGCAAGGACAGTGCAAGGGCCTTTCATATGCCCTTTGCCTAAATTTGCCGAATGCTTATGTTTTGCTCTATTTTATTTACTATTTGTATATATTTTTCTGAATTATGTGAGAGCATATTGGAGATCATATTCCTTTACTTGTAAACACATCAGTGTGTATTTCCTGTAGGCAAGGACATTTCCTTATATAACTACAGTATAATTATCAAGAGCCAGAAATTTACCGCTGATATAATACTATTATCTATCCTCAGTCCACATTCAAAATTTGGCTATTTTCCCAACAGTTCTTTATAGTTAGGTAGTTTCTCCCAGTCCAGATCTGATGCAGGATCACTCATTAAGTTATGTCTTTATAGTCTTTTTCGTATGGAAAAGTTCATCCACCTTTTTTTTTTGTCTTTCTTGACCTTATTATTTTTTAAGGGTACAGGTCAGGTATTTTGTAGAATGTCTCAATTTGGGTTTGTTGATAGTTTCCTTATGTTAGATTTAGTTATATATATTTTTTATAGTAATGCCAAAGTGTGATGTTGTGCTGGTCTCAGGACATCATATCAGGAGGACCTTGGTGATGTTGACTTTGATCATTTGGTTAAGATAAAGTCTCCACGTTTCTCTGTTGTACAGTTCACTAATAAGTGATTAATGGGGAGCTCTTTGTTCTTTGAGCACTTCCTTAATTTCTGGTGCAATAAGGTGTTCCAGGATCTCCTGCGTTCTCCCTGTTCCAGCTCTGGAAATAAGCTTTTACAAGGAGTTCTTTTTCTTTTTAGTGGAGAATAGTATTTAGAAACCAAGGTCTGGGTGCTAAATGTGCTCACGGCTACTGTGATGTAATTGCTTCTGCACTGTCCAAGTAGACAGAGGTGGGGAGTGCATGTATACACACATTCACTTTTGGTTGTAAAACTGTAAATTAATACTGATGTTCTTAGTGCCATCAATACATTTAGTTGTTCCCCTTTCCACGTTTGTATCTCCATCCTCTAGTACTGCCATGCTGTTATATTGTTAGCCCCTGTTATCCTTTACTTACTTGCTCACACCTAGAATATACAGTTATTTCAGAACTGTTAATACCTACCACTGTGAAAAGAGAACCTGTTGGCTAGAGTTTATGTTTATAAACTGAAGTATATGTTTATAAAAAAACTAGAGTATATGTTTATAGCTTTTTAATTTAAACTAATATTGACTTAGAGTGACATGTGCAAATCTTAAGTGTCTGTTTCTGTACATTTTGACAAATGCATAGTCTCCTGCAGTCCACATCCCTATAAAGATATGGAACATTTCCATCACCTTCAAAAGTCCTCTTGTACTCTTTTCCATTCAATCTCCCACTCAATCACTTCCTTGTTTCACCATAAATCAGTTTTGTCTATTCTAGAACTTCATATGAAGGGAATCATACAATATTCTTTTGTTTAGATTCTTCCAATTAGCATAATATCTGTGAGATCCATCCATGTCGTGTATATGGTAGTTCAGTCCTTCTTGTTAAGAACTAGTACTCCATTGTATGAATATATCATGATTTGTTTATCCATTCTCCTGTCGATGGCACACCCCCTCCTCTGTCTGTTATGAATAAAATGACTATGAACTTTCTCATACACATCTTTTTGTAGATGTATTTTTCCATTTCTCTTGGGTAAATTACTAGGGGTAGAATTTCTGGGTCATTGAGTAAGTAAATGTTTAACTTTTACCTTGTTAACTAAGAAACTGATAAACAAACGCTTTTTTTTTGTCTGCAGATGCTTTTGCAGTTAGTTGTACAAGATCTTAAAAAGTCCACATACTACATTTGGTTTTAATATCTCTCTCAGACTCTATTTCCTTTTTCTTAAGCCATTTTATTGGTTGGAGATACCACAACAGTTGGGTTGCAGAATATTTCACATTCTGGATTTGACTGATTGCTTTCTCATTATGTCATTTAGCTTGTTACTCTATTCCTGGTATTTCTTGTCTTGCAGCTATATATAGAGATTCAGCAGATTCAGGTTCCTTTTTTTTTTACAGGTTCACAGGTGGAGCTATGTGTTTTGTATTGTAATACATCATGAGGCATATAATGTGTGGTTCTCCCTCTTTGAGTGTTGCAGTGATAGGTCTGTGTGTTTTAAGTGGTGTCAGCCTGATCCATCCATGTTAATGTTCTGCATCAACCTTTCAGCTAATGAATTTTAGCATCCATTCATAGTTATTGCCTAAATCTATTTTTTCAATAAGATTGCTAAACAGTGATTTCTAATTCTACCATTCCTTCTGCCTTTATTACCTGGGATTTTTCTCCACTGGGGAACTTTCCCCCAAGAGTCTTTTCATTACTTTGAAATAGAATTTATATGCAAAAAACAGAGTAAATGCTTGATCTTTTCATTTTATCAAATTTTGAAGTAATAAGTTGGTGCCGTAGCAACCTCCAGTGGTGATGAATGAGATTTTTAATTGTTTTTAGTGTCTGATGAACTCATGAATTTTTATATATTTGATGTGTTTCAATCTGTTGCAATCATTTTTTTTTTGTTTCACATGATGTCATCTTAGACCAGTATGTGCCTCTGATTTGGCTCCTGTGATCTATTGGCATGACTATTTGTCTTTGATAGCTTCTTTGCCATCCCAGTGTAATGAGACATCTCAGGCTCATCTTGTGTATTTCCATCCCCTGACTTGGAATTAGTCATTTCAATGAGGAGTCCTGGTGCCTTTTTGTGGGTAAAGATGTTTGTATAGCACAATCTGGGCTCTAGGGTTGCTCACCACAACTGGGTTTTCATTGCTTCTAGGCCCTTCCAGTGGTCAGGACTAGGAAATATATACTTTAAGAAACAGAAAAAAATGAGTACACACTGATATTTTTCCATTCAAATTTAACTTCACAAGGTCTTTAACTTCTTTGATTGATACTCTTATATTCAACACTTTAATTCCTAATGATGTCAGATTGTTTGCTACAAAATACATGTAAAAACCTAAAAATAGCAATATGCATATTATTATTGTATGTAATTATTTTGCTGCATATGGTGTCAATGATATTCATGTGGTGGTTGGGTATGGCTGGGCTGTCCGGGAGGATTTAAAACAGCTCACTTACATGCCTGGTGCCTTGGCAAGAATGGCTGGGAATCTGGGCCCAGCTGGCCTGTCCTCCTTCTCCAAGTAGTTTTAGGGCCTTTTCTATGGGGTGGTCTGATTAGCAGGATAGTAGGGCTTCTTATGCAGTCAGTGACTTAGTGACTTAGGGCTTTAAAGGAGTAAAGTGGGAGACTGAGCTCTGACTCATGCAGCATCATTTACACCATGTTTTACTGGTCAAAGTAATCTCAAGCTCACCCAGACTCAAAAGGAAGGAAAGAAGTTCCCAAATCTGGACAGAAAGAATATGAAAAAATTCATAGCTATCTTTCAACCATCACACCCCTTGCCCTTTCAAGGCACATACTCTAAAGAGCATTATGCACCTTTTGTGTTTATACTGAAAGGTGTAAACAGAGTAATCTATATCCTTTTTATACTACATCACCCACCATCATATGGATAGTTCGTTGTTTATTCAACAAGCCACCAGTTGATGAACACTGGCCTTGTTTCTAATCTATTGTCACTATGAAAAATGCCTCAGTAAGTATCTTTGTACATAACATCACTTTGTGTTTGTTTGACAGTGATGATTCCTAGAAGTATAATTGCTAGGTGAAAGAATAGAAACATACATGATTTTGTGAGACATTTTCAAATTCTCTTCCATAAAAGGTGTACCAGTAATATATCAGTGCCCATTTCACCATAACCTCACTGACAGAGAGTGTTGCCATGGTTATTGATTTACCTTTCCTTTTGTATTCTTGAAGTTTATTGAGGTCTAACATGCAAAACGAGTATAGTGAACTAATTTTAAGTGCAAAGTTTGATATATCTTTATTGACATGCCTATCATCATTGTCAAAACAAAATATTTCCAGAACCCAGCAGGCTCCCTTCTGCTCCTTCTCAGTCCATGTTGCTGCCAGGTGTAACTAGTATTCTGATTTCTATCACCGTAAATACCTATATGTCATATAAATGAATCACACAACATGCATTATTTTATTTCTGGCTTCTTTCACTCAACATCTGTGAGATTTATCCATGTGGTTATATGGAGCAAGTTGGTTATTTTCTATTGTTGTGTAGTAGTTCACTATATGGGTAAATAATGACATATTCATGCTATTGATGGGCATTTGGGTTTTTCCTTTCTTCCGCACCTTTTTTGAATAACACTGGCATGAACATTTTTGTTCATGTCATTTTTGGACATATGCACTTATTTCTCTTGGGTATTTATTTGAAGGTAGAATTTCTGGATCATGGTGTAGACATATGTTTAGATTTAGCTGACCCTGCCAAATAGTTTTACAACATAGTTGTACTAATTTACATCAGCCTCTGAGAGCTCCCATTGATACATATGCTTACCAACACTTGTTATTAATCTTTAAAAATATTAGCCATTATGGTAGGTATGTAGTGATGTTTCATTATGATTTATATTTGCATTTCCTTAATGACTAACGATGTTAGGTACATTTTCATAGTCATTTGAATATCTTTTTTTTGTAAAATCCCTGTTATATTTTTTTTGGCTCATTTTATATTAGCTTGTCTCTCTCTTGATGATTTTAGGAATTCTTTTCATATTCTAGCTATGAGTCTTTTGTCATATATGTGTATGTAATTTTGTTTTCTTTGCTTTTGGACAAGTCTGAGTGTCTTTTTATTTAATTAAGGAACATGGAGATTTTTGAACTTTTACTTCACATATTTTGCTTATTTTAACTTAGGTTGTAGTCTTTTTAATTTTAGGAGATTTTCATATATTGGAATATTACTGTTTTGTCTGATATTCATAACAGTAGTTTTCCCTGCTTTTCATTTTCTTAACTTTATTTATAGGTATTTTTCTTTTTGCTGTTTAAAAGTTTTATTTTTAATGTTCTCAAATTTATTCATCTTTTCTTTTATCACTTTTTAGATTTTGAGTCATAGCTAGGACAGATTTTCCTCACTTATTTTTTAAAACTTTAAAATCTCTACTCCATTTAGAATTTATCCTAAAGAATCATATGAGAAATGAATCTATTTTGTTTTTCCATATGGTCATCCAGTACTCAATATCATTTATTAAAACTATCTTTTCTCATTTATTTGTGATACTGCCTTCATCATTATATTAAATTACCATATATGCTTAGGTTTATTTTTGGGGTTTTCTATTTTGGATCATCGATCTGCCTGCCTTTCAATCATGTAATAGCATACTGTTTTATTTGTAGAGGTTTTATAATACAGGTTAATACCCATTACATAATATATCATTACTCTTTGTTTTTCAGGGGTTTCTTGGATATTCTTGGTTTTTATTCTTTCATATGAACTTTATTAACTTGTCTAGCCCCAGAAAAAAAAAACCTGATTGAATCTTTATTGGGATCACAATAAATATTCTTAGGATGCCAAGTTTTCCTATCTAAGAGCATGTGTCTTTCAATTGGTTCAACCTATTTTTATGTTTTCAGGAGTATTTTATGGGTTTCCTCATATAGGTTATACAGATTTCTTACTAGTTTTGATGCCGAGGTATTTTATCTCACATTTTTCCCCCCTTGTACTATTGTAAATGGGGTTTTCTCTTCTCTTTCCCTGTATCTTCTAATTGGTTATTTTGTATATGTGAAGCCTATTGCTTTCTGCTTAGATATCAATCAGGGTCCAGTCAGGAGACAGAAGTAGTACCAACTATTTTACTGTTTTAACAGATTATTTAATATAAATGTGGTCTTGTATAAAGGTGTTAAGGAGGTAACTGAAAAGCCCAAGGTATATCAGAGGAAGAAACTTCAGGAAGTCGCTACTGCCCCTAGGGCCATACATAAAGGGAAGAGGACGGAGTTAGTAAATCTAGAAGTTTGGGGAAGGGCCCTGTGGAGCTGACACTCAGACTTTAAGGAGGGGGCTGCTGGGCAGGTGCTGGCCTCTCCAAGCGCGGAGGGAGGGCTCCTGGGAAGTGGAACTCTGAGGGGAGGACGTTGGCTGGCTGGAGCCTGTGTCTCTGAAGGGTACATGAGGAGGCTGGCTCTACAATTCTTACAGAAACTGAAAACTGCCACTATGGGAGTGAGAGCTTATTGCTTAGAGATAGTCCCAGGAACAGGAAGTGGGCAGGCAGCCAACAGGAAGAAGGGACTCCCTCCTTCTTCCTCCAGCCTTGCAGTTTCCCTCTAGGGCCTTCTGTTGAAGCCACACGAGGAGAAAAAACTCTGTCCAGGTCTATAGTACTGGACACTTAATAAAGAGATCTCACAGGTTTACATGGCCCATAAGTTCTAGTAATAACGAATACATTTTTTACTCATTCCGACAGAGCTGAAAATGGGTTGGCAGAGTCCCATTTCTGCCTCACAAAGCTAAGTCCACATGGGTGTTTGGAGCTAAAGGACAATAGCTTAAACTTGGCCTAGTATGTTAATTTTTTATTTGTCTATTTTACTAAATTCTTTTATTGTTTGTTGTAGTTTTACACGTGATTCTGTTGGGTTTTGTGGTCATATAGTTTGTAAGTAGAAATACTTTTACCATTTGTTTTCCAATTTTCACTGTTAATCTTTTGATCTTGGTTCTTAAAATGTCTAGGACACAATGACTAGGAATAACTAGGAAGTCACACTGCTCTTGCAATAAATAACTCTCTGTTCTTAGAGCAACTTGGGGGGATGTGTTTGTGTAAGAGGAGAAAGCTTTTCTTGATGGTCCTCTTTGCTGAGTGCTTAGAGAAATCTAACACAGCACAGACTATTCCTCAGCTATGCCTAGTACCCCAAGGTGCCTAAGCAATGTTAAATGTTGATGAGGTAGATGTGTAGTTTGCTTATTCATCCAGACTCCTGGCTCTGATCCGGTTACATCCACTCTGTCTTCTTCTAACATATGACCAAGACTTTTCCAAAGAGGACATTCCCTTCATGTCGCTACTATGATTGGTTCAGGGCTTGAAATGTGATCTCAGCCAGCCGGTGATGCTCATTCTCAGAATTTTTGCTAAAGTTAATGGCAAGAAGCTTTCTCTCTCTTCTTTGGGTCTCCTCAGCTATTTGCTTCTAAGCCTGGTACTTTCTTTCGGTGGCTCTCTTTGCTTCCAATTGGAGAAAGCTAATTCAGGGAATCAACTAAGACAGATTTCTGATGATTTCATTTGAGCACCTGAATCTACTTGGGTCTGAAATTTTAGGTCTAAAGCCCTTTACACATGAACAATAAGTTCCTTTTTTTTTTTTTAAAGTTAAAGTAGTTTGAGTTGGGTGTTCCATTCCTTACAATTAAACAAGTCCTAAATGATCAAGTAATAATTGTATTAATCATTTCTAAAACTGACAGGCCGTGTAAGTCTATGAGATTTCTTTAGTGAGTGTCCAGTACTACAGACCTGGACAGGTTTACTAGGGTTTCCATAGTGCTCACAAATTTTTCTGCGCTTTGAGCAATATTCTTGATTCTGGTGCTCTCACCTCTGCTGTGGGCTTCTTGCCTCCATCTTGTTGTGATAGCTTCCCAGTCTTTCTTGAGGACAGTCATGGCCCAGCGCTCAGCCCCCAGGGCTGCTACTGCTCTCATGCCCTGGACATTGGTATACTTTTGGTTTAAGATCCAAATAATTAGGGAACTACAGCAAACTGTAGCCCACCTCCTCTGCCTTCTGGTCTTATCTGCTCTTATGTTGTGTTTCTGCTGCCTAGACTGGCTGAGATGAGCTCCTTTGAATGGTATCGCCTCACTGCCTAACTGGGGACTCCATGTACATGACATTTTTGGCTTCTACATTTTATCTCTGTTTGAATCCTTGTAGCCACCCTTTCTTGAGGGTTGCTATGTGTCCTCTTTGATGAAACTTCTGTGGAGCATCCAAAGATGAGTAAGACATGGTCTCTGCCCTCAAGGGAAAAACAGACAGGAAGCAAGTGGAAACTTGAGGTGTGAATATTGGACCGAGTGGGCCCAGAAGGTGCATTTGTGTGTGTGTGTGTGTGTGTGTGTGTGTGTGTGTGTGTGTGTGTGTGTAAGACAGGGTGGTCCTATGAGAAAGACTTCATGGGAGAGATGGGTGTTGGGCTGAGCCCTTAAGAATGAGCAATAGGTTAACCAGAGATGATCAGTTCAGTTTGGTTTGGTCATTCAGTCAGCAAATAGGACAAGCATTATTTCAAACACCCTCCTGGCAAGAGAGAAGACCAATACAAGAAACTCCTTGGAAAACCATGAATGGCAGCATTATTTCACTGGTCATTGTAACTGGTCCCAGGCAGTGCCATCTGGTAGAGCAGACAACCAGAGGCAAGGACCAATTTTGGCAGGCGAGGAAGCAGAGCCATCTTTGAGACATGGAGTAATCTGCTCAAGGACATGCAACAGAGTTAGAGAAGTGTCTCAAACAGAGTTTCAGGATTGTAGTGCTTTTCTCCTGGCTCCTTGCATTCCTGGGAAATTTGGCTGCAGTTACAGGAGTGGAATGTAGAGGCACAGGGTGTATGTATGTGCAAATGAACACTTTCTTTTCAGTAATTTCAAGGAAGGTACAAAGGAGCTGGTAAATAAAGCCCTGTGAAGTTGATTGAAATTTTCTCAATTTGCATGATTATTATTACCATTAATCAAGATAAAACTTTATTGTGTGCTGACAGTATATCTAGCCCAGTGCCAAACACGGATGTGGACACAGTATTCATAAAAGTAAAAGAACGACAGAAATCTATAAAGCAGCAGGAGAAGACACATCACCTAAGTGAGCAAAGGCAAATTGCCTCCTGGTTTCATTTTGTTTCTCTTTTCACATTGAGAGGCTTGTGCCCTAATTGCAAAGGCCCCCCCACCCCTGCTCCCAGCTCCTATAATTTGCATTATGTTTGTCCATTAAGAACACAATGTTTTGCTCAAAAATCATTCCAGCTATAGTCATAGTCTTTCCATTTTGTACCATCTCCCTTTTAGATCAGGAATAAAAACAGTAGTCATGCTTTGCCAAACTTTCATTATGAGAGCTGAGAAGAAAAGTAATAAAAGAGGGATGCTCTCAAGAGGAAAACTTGGAAGAAGCATAATATATCAACCAAGTAAAAGGAGGAATTACACGAAACTGCCTTCTAGCTTTCAACTGTGTCAGACACGGGGAGAAAAGAATAAGCCAGGTTGATTAAAACAACTTATCACCTTTAAAAAAAATTCAGGATGATGAAGTCGGGGCATATAAACTACACCTCCGCCCGTCCGGCTAGGAGAGCACAGCAGCCTGGTTGCTTGGATGGAATTCTCCAGGATAGCACTGTAATCTTTGTATCCTTTCCTTATCTCTTGCTTTCTTTGTGCGGTTGATGTTTGTTTGCTTTGGTAAGTGAAAGGGTTTTTTTCTGTCTGTTATTTCCAGCCCTGAAAGCTGACCTTAAGAGTGGGCCTCCTGGGCTCGGCCTGATGGTGAAACCAGAGAAACATCTCTGTTGCCGGTCTTCCTACATGAAACCTGAACTCTTCGGATACTTTTATAATAGTCATTGGTCATTCGGTTGTCAACTGTTATGGGAGTTGAATTTAAATTTACAAATATTGGGTACCGGCAAAGTGTCGGGCATCATGGACGCTGTGACAAAAAGCGATTCCTGTCTTCAACTTTCTTACCTCTAATGAGAAGCATCATGCAAAGAAGAGACCGAGTTTACACAAAGTGCCTGTCGTTGTCATGGGTATGTGGTAGGCACCCCGTGTGTTTTGGGGCACCCTCTCTTTTTCTGACATCCACATCCTGCAGGGTGGTAAGAACCATGACAGAGGGACAGAACAAGGACCATGTGGGACCGGAGCACAGGTGGGCAGCTCTGCCTGCTAAGTGTGGGAGGGCCTCACTTATGAGGTTAGCCTGAACCAAGATGGAATTTACTAGGTGGGCCAGGAGAACGACCGAAGGAGAATGGCAAGGGCACACAGGGGAGACGCAGCACCATGCTTTTGGGAGGTGGCATGAAGTTTGACTGAAGGTGGGACTGGAGTGCCGAGTATGAGGGGCTGGAAGCTGGCAAGAAACAGGCCTAGAAAGGAAGGCAGAGGCCAGATGAGAAAAGGCAGTGCCTGCATGCAAAGGAACCGGCATAGTTGGGAGTCTCTGAGCATGTGAGGGACTGGATCAAATGGCATTCATGCTTGATTTTCTCTGTTATGACTTTGCAAATGAAGATGAGTACCACCAGCAGAGCATGTTGGCTGGTGGTGGGAATTTATTTGAAATGAATCTCTTATCTCCTTCTCCCATTTCCTTAGGGACCAGTCACATGGGCTGTGAGATGTGTAGCCTTGGGTGAGTATGGGCATCTTCAGTTCCTGAGTGGAACAATGTTAATCTGGAGTGCAAGCCAGGGGCCTGCACAGCTATGTGCTTACCTCAAAGATATTTAGCTGTGTCTGCAAAGAATTGCTGTACCATGGAAGGGTGACTATAAGGAGACCTGGAGTTTATGGGTGAATTAGATGATTCCTGTGTAGGGCTGAGAGAGCCATGACCCTTTAAAGTAGAAAGTTTGCACAACACCAGCTAAGAGATGACTTGGGGAGTTCTTACAGCCAAGTAGAAGCTGACAGAAAATGCTAAGTGGGTTGAATCAGCCTCCAGACTTTGGGGTTTGGGGACAGCATTAACCATAAGGAGGAGCAGCTCCAGTCCGGCTGCAAGAATACCTAATGGGCTGTAATCAGCTCTTGGCTACTAGAAGCCAGGGGATCCCTACAACAGTGACCATCTCCCTGAGTGTCTCTTTCTTATCACCAAATCCTGACTCTGCCATTTGGAAATAATAGGGAGAGAATGAGAGAGGGAGGGATGATTATCCACTCAGGCCATGCATCCAGTTCCTGGGGCAGCTGTGACTCCTGACTCTGGGCAAGTGTTCTTTCTCTGGTGATCCATGTATGTAACTTGATTCTAGGTGCTATGAGGAGTGATTCCTGAATACAGGGATTTTTATAGCCTTGTTGGGGAAATAAGACTGAACTAAGAAAACTTAATAGTTATAATGGTAGTTATTATTATAGCCACCATTTGTGCAGCACTTACTCTGTGCCAGGCACTCAACAGGATATTCTTATACTTTTTGGCTATTATGAGCTGAGCACATGAGATTGGTAATAATATTCCCATTGTACAGATGAAACTGAAGCTCAGAAGGATGAGGTCACTTGCCCAGGATCCATGTGACTTCTAAGGGGACAAGGAGCTGGTCTGTGATGTGCTCACCACTGAGACACCAGAGTCTGTCACATTAGATACTTCATGAATATTTGATGGATAAATGAATGGGTAGCCACATAGCTGGAAAGTGCCTAAGGTGGGTTTGAAATCCAAGACTGCTATTCAGGAGCAATTCTAAAGACTTAGAAACAGAAAGCAGCAGAATGTCATTGCCAGAATCAGTATGGGGACAACAAATGGTTGAGGAGATCCAAAGAGAGAATTCACTGTGGTTAGAGAAGATGTCCTCAGATGGTGGAGTTTGAGCAAGGCTTGGTGATCAGTCAAAATTTGGGTGGCTGGAGGGGAAAGGTCAGGCTGTTCTGGGTGGCTTGAGAGGCCGGCGATGTCAGAGGAAAGAGCTTAGCTTCTAGGGTCAGATTTTGCAGGGTTCAAAAATATGACTGTACCACCAGGAGGTCTGTGCCTTAGTTTTCTAATCTGCAGCTGGGAGAGGTTCCACGTGATCCATGTAATGACTTTCCATAGAGGGCTGGCACACAGTAATAGCTAAATAAATGACTAGTTGTTACCAGGTCAGAGCAAAGCACTTCTTTTGTTTGGAGTGCAGAGAAGAGTTGGGAAACTAGGATGGAATCGGAATGCCTGGGCCTGGAAAGCAGAATAAGGAATCTGAATTTTACATTCTGCTTCAAAAAGTTTAATGACTCTGACAAGGACAACATTGTTGCTGACTTTTTTTTTCATTCCTGGCTTATCATGAATTGAAAAGTGGGCCCTTTGCTAAAAGAACTTGAGTGTCCCCAGTCACCAGATAATTTCTGTTTCGGGTTTTGTGTCCCGTAAAATGTTGTTTTTTTGGGTGGCTTGGACGATGACCTCTGCGGAGGCCCAGTGAGTGGAAGCCAATCTATAAACAAAAGCAAAAGCCAAAAAGCCCAATAAAAAGAGGAGGGACCAATTAATAAACCCGAAGCCCAGAGAAAGGCAAACTCTACAAAAGCCCTTGAAAACTGAGCAAACTGTGAAACCAGTGCTAGCCCTGTCACTATAACCACTGCCCTGAGAGATGACTGTAATATTCACAGCCTTTTTGCACGTTGATGCCTAAAAAACTCAACAATCGCATTTGCAGATGTGGAACTTATTTAGGAGGCAGCTTATTTGCTGTGATCATTGGCTTGGGATGCTGGCACTTGGGAAAATCTTGCAAATGGATAAAAGATGCCAGCCTTCATCCCAACTGACAGATTCTGCTATTCAGTGAGCATTCTTCATTCATCGCATTAGAGCATTTGATAAGGTGGAGTCCTGTTATTTTTACTACATATTGATACATCAGATGGCTTAATTTTTCCAGACAATGTATCTCTATTCTTTTGCCCATCTTTTCTCAGTCCTCCTCCATCACTGCTTCTTTCAGAAGACTGAGACCCAGAAGTTAATTGTCAGAATAAGTACAACCCAAAAAAATCTGCAGGAGACATCCCAAAGGCCATGGTCTTGGCATATTGGGCATTGAAAAGTATTCATCTGAAAACTGCTCTCAGTCTTATAAAGGCAGTATTTCCCATTTAGGGCTCTGCAGAGAGAGAGATGGGAAAGTTAAGATGGTTCAAAAAGGGGTCATAGACAAAGAACTAAAACATATAATTGAATAGAAATGTTTAAAGGAGATAGGATAGTTTGAAGCACAGAAGAGAGGCTTGGATACAACATAAGACTTTTGAACAGTTATTAAGTCCTCTAAGAAGAAAGATGAAGGTAACCTATTGTCCCAGGTAGGCAGTAGTGAGTGATGGAAAGATAGAATGAATGGGTTTGGTGAAATCAGGAAGAGTTAGGTTCCCATTTTGAATTCACCCCAAATTACTGTGAGACATCAGGCATGCTGCCTGGGCTCCTTTCGTCCTAAATTCATCATCTGTGAAATGGGAGTGTAAGACTGATTTCATGGGACTGTTTTAAGGAATGAAATTTTATATGCTGAGTGCCTAGGACAGTGCTTGGCATCTCATAGGTACTCACTAAATGGTAGTTAATAGGGATAATAACATGTAAATAACATTTTCTTGCAAGAAAGCCATGAGTTAAATAAACCATGTTGTCTTTGCAACCTGCTACATTGTGATGTAATTTTGTCTGGAGGCAGAAGAACAGCTTGATAAAATCTGGAATTTGTGAGGTGTATTTGGGAAGCAGAAACATGAGTGTTAGACTTAGTTGTGAGTGATTATCAGAAGCCAGGTCAGGTGGAGAAAAAATTGTTCTTGAGAAGCATCAAAGAGTTGCCTTTAGTCTCTTTAGGGGACTCACTTATGTCTGATAATCTTGGCCCAAGCCTTGATGGCTGTTGCCATAGAAACCAGCACATGTGCACAGCAGGGGTTCATGTTGCACAGCTTCTGGCCCATGCAAACAGAGCTGGGCTCCAGAGGTGAGAAGGCAGGTCTTTATCCCTGAGTGGAGGTCCTGGCACTGGCAAACAGTTGAATCAGCTCAATTTGTGAAGTCCTAGGAGCCCTGACCCAGAGAGGAGACTGGACCAAGAAATCCTGCTGTGGTAGCATTCACATCCCTAAGTGATCAACACGCAACTGAAGAACAAAATTCAAACATCAGTCCCAGATCAGTGGACCACCTATGAGACAATGACTTCCCACAGAAAGCAAAGGCCCTGAATATTTTTACACCATGTAGTGGTTCGCTCTGAAACACTGTGTTCTTTTTCAGGAAATGAAGACCCAGCTCAGGGAGTGCCCAGCTCTGTTCTTGGCTCTTGGGCTTCTGTCTTCTTCCAGGGGATGCAAAAGTCCATCAGAGCTCCTCTTACAAATGGAAAGTGGCTTTTCACTTTACAACATGATAAAAATTGTATGAAACTCAATGCTTTTTTTCCCACCCTTCTCACAAATTATAAGAAATGGCTAAATCTATACGAAGGCAAGTTTCATTTCCCTGGGTACTGAGTTTATATATCACATTTTTCAACTTGGAGAATATTTTAAAAGCCTAACTTTTATATCCCCCTGACAAAGGAAGAAGAGAAATGCTTTTGATCAAAGTACTTTCTGCCCAAGTTTGACATCAGGTGGGCTGATGGCTGGCTGGGATGGCAGGGACCGAGAAATGTCACCAATGAAAAGATTGGAGGAGAGGTAGAGAACTGAATCTTTGAGTGAAAAAATAACTTCTTAGGCTATTATCATGTGGTTTGCTAGAATTTCGGTTGTGAACCCACAGAACTAGTGAAATTTACTCTCTGTGCTGCTCTGTGCTAATGCACAGCTACCTGGACTTGCCAAGAAACTTCCTTGGTGGGGGTTACAAGGTTGTAGACACCTGAAACTTGAAGTAAGAGTTCATGCATTGACACTTTTCCTTTTTCTTTTTTTTTTTAATTTAATTTATTTTATTATCATTAATTTACAATTACATGTGCAATATTACGATTATTAAACTACCCCTTCATCAGGTCCCCCCCACCAACCCCATTACAGTCACTGTCCATCAGCGTAGTGAGATGCTATAGAATCACTACTTGTCTTCTCTGAGTTGTACTGCCCTCCCCGTGCCCCCCCAACATTACATCTGCTAATCGTAATGCCCCTTTTTCCCTCTTATCCCTCCCTTCCCGCCCATTTTCCCCAGTCCCTTTCCCTTTGGTAACTATTAGTCCGTTCTTGGGTTCTGTGAGTCTGCTGCTGTTTTGTTCCTTCAGTTTTTTTCTTTGTTCTTATACTCCACATATGAGTGAAATCATTTGATACTTGTCTTTTTCGGCTTGGCTTATTTCACTGAGCATAATACCCTCTAGCTCCATCCATGTTGTTGCAAATGGTAGGATTTGTTTTCTTCTTATGGCTGAATAATATTCCATTGTGTATATGTACCACATCTTCTTTATCCATTCATCTACTGATGGACACTTAGGTTGCTTCCATTTCTTGGCTATTGTAAATAGTGCTGCAATAAACATAGGGGTGCATCTGTCCTTTTCAAATTGGGCTGCTGCATTCTTAGGGTAAATTCCTAGGAGTGGAATTCCTGGGTCAAATGGTATTTCTATTTTGAGTTTTTTGAGGAACCTCCATACTGCTTTCCACAATGGTTGAACTAATTTGCAGTCCCACCAGCAGTGTAGGAGGGTTCCCTTTTCTCCACATCCTCGCCAACATTTGTTGTTGTTTGTGTTTTGGATGTTGGCCATCCTCACTGGTGTGAGGTGATATCTCATTGTGGTTTTAATCTGCATTTCTCTGATGATTAGCGATGTGGAGCATCTTTTCATGTGCCTGTTGGCCATCTGAATTTCTTCTTTGGAGAAGTGTCTATTCATGTCCTCTGCCCATTTCTTAATTGGATTATTTGCTTTCTGTTTGTTAAGGTGCATGAGTTCTTTATATATTTTGGATGTCAACCCTTTATCAGATACGTTTTTTATGAATATATTCTCCCATACTGTAGGATGTCTTTTTGTTCTACTGATGGTGTCCTTTGCTGTACAGAAGCTTTTCAGCTTGATATAGTCCCACTTGTTCATTTTTGCTTTTGTTTCCCTTGCCCGGGGAGATATGTTCATGAAGAAGTTGCTCATGTTTATGTCCAAGAGATTTTTGCCTATGTTTTTTTCTAAGAGTTTTATGGTTTCATGACTTACATTCAGTCTTTGATCCACCTTGAGTTTACCTTTGTGTATGGGGCTAGACAGTAGTCCAGTTTCATTCTCTTACATGTAGCTGTCCAGTTTTTCCAACACCAGCTGCTGAAGAGGCTGTCATCTCCCCATTGTATATCCAAGGCACTTTTATCAAATATTAATTGACTGTATATGTTTGGGTTAATGTTTGGATTTTCTATTCTGTTCCACTGGTCTGTGGGTCTGTTTTTGTGCCAATACCAAATTGTCTTGATTACTGTGGCTTTGTAGTAGAGCTTGAAGTCAGGGAGTGTAATTCCCCTGTTTTATTCCTCCTTCTCAGGATTGCTTTGGCTATTCGGGGTCTTTTGTGGTTCCATATGAATTTTAGAATTATTTGTTCCAGTTCATTGAAGAAAGCTGTTGGTAGTTTGATAGGGATTGCATTGAATCTGTAGATTGCTTTAGGTAGTATAGCCATTTTGACAATATTGATTCTTCCTAGCCAAGAGCATGGGATGCTTTTCCATTTGTTAGTGTCCTCTTTAATTTCTCTTAGGAGTGTCTTGTAGTTTTCAGAGTACAGGTCTTTCACTTCCTTCGTTAGGTTTATTCCTAGGTACTTTATTCTTTTTGACGCAATTGTGAATGGAATTGTTTTTCTGATTTCTCTTTCTGTTAGTTCATCATTAGTGTATAGGAAAGCAACAGATTTCTGTGTGTTAATTTTGTATCCTGCAACTTTGCTGAATTCAGATATTAGTTCTAGTAGTTTTGGAATGGAATCTTTAGGGTTTTTTATGTACAGTATCATGTCATCTGCAAATAGTGACAATTTGACTTCTTCTTTACCAATCTGGATGCCTTGTATGTCTTTGTTTTGTCTGATTGCTGTGGCTAGGACCTCCAGTACTATGTTGAATAACAGTGGAGAGAGTGGGCATCCCTGTCTTGTTCCCGATCTTAGATGAAAAGCTTTCAGCGTCTCGCCGTTAAGTATGATGTTAGCTGTGGGTTTGTCATATATAGCCTTTATGATGTTGAGGTACTTGCCCTCTATACCCATTTTGTTGAGAGTTTTAATCAGGAATGGATGCTGAATTTTGTCAAATGCTTTTTCAGCATCTATGGAGATGATCATGTGGTTTTTGTTCTTCTTTTTGTTGATGTGGTGGATGATGTTGATGGATTTTCGAATGTTGTACCATCCTTGCATCCCTGGGATGAATCCCACTTGATCATGGTGTATGATCCTCTTGATGTATTTTTGAATTCGGTTTGCTAATATTTTGTTGAGTATTTTTGCATCTACGTTCATCAGGGATATTGGTCTGTAATTTTCTTTTTTGGTGAGGTCTTTGCCCGGTTTTGGTATTAGAGTGATGCTGGCTTCATAGAATGAGTTTGGAAGTATTCCCTCCTCTTCTATTTTTTGGAAAACTTTAAGGAGAATCGGTGTTATTTCTTCTCTATATGTCTGGTAGAATTCAGAGGTGAATCCATCAGGCCCAGGGGTTTTGTTCTTGGGTAGTTTTTTGATTACCAATTCGATTTCGTCACTGGTGATTGGTCTGTTTAGTTTTTCTGTTTCTTGCTTGGTCAGTCTTGGAAGGTTGTATTTTTCTAAGAAGTTGTCCATTTCTTCTATGTTTTCCAGCTTGTTAGCATATAGATTCTCATAATATTCTCTTATGATTCTTTGTATTTCTGTGGGGTCCGTCGTGATTTTTCCTTTCTCATTTCTGACTGTGTTTATGTGTGTAGATTCTCTTCTCTTAATGAGTCTGGCTAGGGGTTTATCTATTTTGTTTATTTTTTCAAAGAACCAGCTCTTGGTTTTATTGATTTTTTCTATTGTTTTATTCTTCTCAATTTTATTTATTTCTTCTCTAATCTTTATTATGTCCCTCCTTCTGGTGACTTTGGGCCTCATTTGTTCTTCTTTTTCCAATTTCAGTAATTGTGTCTTTAGACTATTCATTTGGGAATGTTCTTCCTTCTTTAAATAGGCCTGGATTGCAATATACTTTCCTCTTAGAACTGCCTTTGCTGCGTCCCACAGAAGTTGTGGCTTTGTGTTGTTGTTGTCATTAGTCTCCATATATTCTTTGATTTCTGTTTTGATTTGGTCGTTAACCCATTGATTAATTAGGAGAGTGTTGTTAAGTCTCCATGTATTTGTGAGCCTTTTTGATTTCTTTCTAAAATTTATTTCTAGTTTTATACCTTGGTGATCTGAGAAGTTGGTTGGTAGGATTTCAATATTTTTGAAATTACTGAGGTTCTTTTTGTGGCCTAGTATGTGGTCTATTCTGGAAAATGTTCCATGTGCACTTGAGAAGAATGTGTATCCTGTTGCTTTTGGGTGTAGAGTTCTGTAGATGTCTGTTAGGTCCATCTGTTCTAGTGTGTTGTTCAGTGCCTCTGTGTCTTTACTTATTTTCTGTCTGGTTGATCTGTCCTCTGGAGTGAGTGGTGTGTTGAAGTCTCCTAAGATGAATGCATTGCTGTCTATTTCCTCCTTTAATTCTGTTAGTATGTGTCTCACATATGCTGGCGCTCCTGTGTTGGGTGCATATATATTTATAATGGTTATATCTTCTTGTTGGACTGACCCCTTTATCATTATGTAATGTCCTTCTTTATCTTTTGCTACTTTCTTCGTTTTGAAGTCTATTTTGTCTGATACAAGTACTGCAACACCTGCTTTTTTCTCTTTGTTGTTTGCATGAAATATCTTTTTCCATCCCTTCACTTTTAGTCTGTGTATATCTTTGGATTTGAGGTGAGTTTCTTGTAGGCAGCATATAGATGGGTCTTGCTTTTTTATCCATTCTGTTACTCTGTGTCTTTTGATTGGTGCATTCAGTCCATTTACATTTAGGGTGATTATTGATAGGTATGTACTTATTGCCATTGCTGGCTTTAGATTCGTGGTTACCAAGGGTTCAAGGGTTGCTTCTTTACTATCTAACAATCTAACTTAACTTTCTTGTTAAGTTATTGTAAACACAGTCTGATGTTTCTTTCTTTCTCTCCCTTCTTATTCCTCCTCCTCCATTCTTTCTATAATAGGTGTTTTATTCTTTGCCTTTAGTTAGTATTTGGATGGTCTGCTTTCTTTGCTATGATTTTATTTTCTCTGGTGACATCTTTTTAGCCTTAGGTGTGCTTCCATCTAGAGCAGTCCATTTAAGATATCCTGTAGTGGTGGTTTATGAGACGCAAATTCTCTTAACTTTCGTTTATCTGGAAATTGTTTAATCCCTCCATCATATTTAAATGATAATCGTGCTGGATACAATATTCTTGGTTCGAGGCCCTTCTGTTTCATAACGTTAAATATATCATGCCATTCTCTTCTGGCCTGTAAGGTTTCTGTTGAGAAGTCTGATGATAGTCTGATGGGTTTTCCTTTGTAGGTGATCTTTTTTCTCTCTCTAGCTGCCTTTAATACCCTGTCTTTATCTTTGATCTTTGCCATCTTAATTATTATGTGTCTTGGTGTTGTCTTCCTTGGGTCCCTTGTGTTGGGAGATCTATGAGCTTTGGTGGACTGCGAGACTACTTCCTTCCCCAGCGAGGGAAAGTTTTCAGCAATTATTTCTTCAAAGACACTTTCTATCCCTTTTTCTCTCTCTTCTTCCTCAGGTACTCCTATAATGCGAATATTGTTCCGTTTGGATTGGTCACACAGTTCTCTTAATATTCTTTCATTCCTAGAAATCCTTTTATCTCTCTCTGCCTCAGCTGCTCTGTACTCCTGTTCTCTGTTTTCTATTCCATTAACAGTCTCTTGCATCTCATCCATTCTGCTGTTAAGCCCGTCGATCGCTTGTCTGATTTCTGTATTGTCTTTCCTCAGTTCCCTCACTTCCTCCTCAGCTCTTGCACATTTCTCTGTAGGTCCATCAGCATGGTTATGACTTTTATTCTAAATTCTTTTTCAGGCAGGCTGTGCATTTCCATCCCTTCAGACTCCCTCTCTGGGGTTGTCTGGTTGATTTTGGTCTGAACCATATTCCTCTGTCTTTTCATGGCTGTATAATTTGGTCACTGATAGTTGCCACGTATGTCAGCTGGGCTCTTTAAGACTTTAAAAAGAGAAGAAAAAAAGAGAGAAAAAAAAGAAAAAAATGAAAGAAAGTAGGAAAGAAAGAAAAGAAAAAACAAAAACAAAACAAAAAACAAAACCAAACAAAAAAAAAAAATGCCCACTGGACGTAGATTCTGTGGGAATGCTCTAGGTGGCGCTATTGCCCCACTATTCCACAGCTGTGACTGTGCCGCTCCGCAGGGCCCTTTATCGCTCTGGCAGGGGTGGGAACGAATAGGAGGCTGTTGATCTCAGTGAGAAGTGTTAAGTATGGCTACGCTTCCTCAGTCGCCCGCTAAGGCGTCTGAAACTCCCCAGGACTCCCAGCCTGCTGGGCTGAGTGTGCTGGGGTGATCCGGCTCCTCCGCTGGGCTCCTGTCTCTTTAAGACCGCAGAGGAAAGTGCGCACTTTTTTTTTCCTTCCCGGAGCCGGCTGCAAGCACCCTGGCGCGTTCCCCGCTCAGATCCTGCCCCTCTGTCTCTCCCGTCTCCGCTGCACTGCACAATGTGGGTCAGCGCTCCCCGCGCAGATCACCGGGGCTGGCTACTTCGCGGGGTGCGCTTCCACTCCCTCCCGGCTCTGAATCCTCTCCTCCCGCCGGTGCGCTGGGGTGGGGAGGGCTCAGGTCCCGCCGGGTCGCGGCTCCGTATCTTACCCGCCTCTTGGGGTGCCGAGTCCTCTCGGGTGTAGCTGCACGCTGTGCGCTTTCCTGTGTATTCTCGTCTCTCTTTTAGGAATAGATGTATTTTCTGTGTTTTCGTAGGTAAATGTAGTGTTGGGAGGAGATTTCTGCCGCCCTGCTCACACCGCCATCTTCCCGGAAGTCGACACTTTTCCTTTTTCAATGAACTCCCTTCCCCCTCCCAAGAACCTCCCTCCCACACGCACCCCGCATAGCAAGCAGAATGGTAGAGAAGAGTTAGCCCTAGAAAGTTCTGTTTTCAGGATCCTTTTAATTTAAGATAAAACGAGTTTATTTTCTAGAGATTCTGACCTTCGGTTTCATGTGCTTGAAGCTGGGTGTGCATATGCTCATGCAATGGTCTGGCACTGAGAAAATCTCAGTTCAGTGTCTTCTCGAAGAGGGAGGCCGGTTATGGTTGGGAGAAAGGTTCTCTGGCCCAATCTCTCCTGCAGAGCCTGGGAGAAGACTGAAGACCCAAGTAAATGTGCTCCCTCCCCCTCTGCCTCCCCACCCAGGACCTAGTGCCTTTCTAGCAGTGGACCTCAACCTTTGCATCTAGCACAGAGGTTCTCAAACTTGAGGGGATGTCAGAATCCCTGGGGGTGGGAAAGGCTTGTGAACCATGCAGATTTCCAGGCCCCAAGACATGTTGATTCAGTTAATCTGAGGTGGGACTTGGGGATCTGTATTTCAACCAGCTCCCTGGTGTGGCTCATGGATCACACTTAGAGAGGTATTCCTGGAAGACCTCTCATGCTGAAAAAATCCCACCTTTCTCCATATGGATTGGTAGTGCCAGAAATACAATCGGTTTCCAAAGTGACGAACTTATTTATATTCTTCTTTACTTTGGCCTTTTCCTGTCCTGACTCCCACATACTCAGCAATGACCTCCTCCTCCTCTCACATTCTCCAAGGTGAGGAGGAAAGAGGCTGGGGTGTCAGCTCATCGTTAATGTAAAGGCTAGGATTTGGGAGCTGCTGGCCTCAGCCTCATAGCTGAACACAAAGGGTTAATAATTCCCTGACTGTCGTGGGCTTAAAGGAATAGTGTGTGTGGAGTCTCTGGATTGATGGAGGGCTCACCTGCTATGTTCTAGGTATGCAGGCACCATTCCAGACTGTCTTGTGTGGCATCTGGCCATGTGCTGTGCCCGTCCTGTGGGCCAAGGTTCATCAGAAAAGGTGCCTGCCTTATCTGGGAGGGTTCCTGCAGCCTTGTTTAGGTTGTGCATGTGAACAGATTAAGGAAGAGGGAGAGAGATCAGAGTATTGTCCAACAGAAATGTCAGAGAGGTTAAAGCAGTTATTGTCGACCCCAATGGGGCAAGCCTAAGTATTTGGCACTTGTCACTGAGAGAGGAGTGGTGGGGCAGGGGGACGAGGAGAGAGGGAGGAAGAAAGCACAGAAGAGAAAAGATAGGAAAAGAAGAGATCCTTAACAAAATAAAGGCAGCTTGGAGGAATCTAATCTGTCTTGTTCCATCTCAGGCCAACTCAACCCAAATTCCTGTGATGGCCAGGAGTAATGAATATCTCCTAGAGCCAAAAGATGATTATGTCCCTGGGCCAGGGTTTAGAAATCTTCCTCTACCAGAGCAATGAGACCTGACACATAGGTGGAGTGCTTTCTCAAAAGGTTAATGCCATTGAATAAATGGCCTTGTGCATCAGATGTCAGAGCCCTCAGGCACCCATTTAGCATCGCCCCCTGGACAACTTCTCTGCGCCAGGCCTCGTGCTGAATACTGAGACTGCCAGGACTAGGAGGAAGCAAGCCCTATCAAGAAGCTTCCAATCTAAAGAGAGAGACAGACAAAGAAATGAGAGCATTGTGGTCATGGCTGTGATGTGACAGAGCATCCCTGAGGTCAGCTGGCTTGGCCTAAAGATCTCTGCTTGGCCACTTAGAAACTGGGACTTGGGCAAGTCACCTAACCTCTTTGAGCATCAGGACTTTTATGAAGTTGGGAACACCACTGGGTGGAAATATAAACTATAAACTTGGGTTATAATTATGCCTATTCTATGGAGTTGAGAGGATTAAAGAAAATAATGACTATAAATTTTTGACACATTGTAACCACAATAATATTACCCAAGATTTAATATTATTATTATTAGTAGTAATAGTAGCAACAGTAAAAATCTGAGTGGTAGTAGTTGTAGTAGTAGATGTAATAGCATTAGACAAGTGTTGCCCCAAGTGCACAGAACACCTCACGGGGAGCTAACAATTTAGTTGAATGTTAGGGGACACGATTAAGTGGTTTTTATTGCTGCTCTTGCTTCTGGTAGAGGAGCTCAAGGGGGTGCTTAGTAGGGTAGAAGCTGGACAGATGCTCAACATAACTGCAGTCAAGGAGGTTTGGAAAGTCCCCATGCAAAACTCAGGCCTTCAGCTTTTCTGGATGCTGGCCCAAGATGTACAAACTCAAAGATGAAGCATATGGTAGGGCTCATTCTGTCCCTGCAAAGTAAAAGCTGCATTTTCTGGCAGAGCTGACAATGTCTGGCCAAGTCTGGTAGCTGCTATATTAAAGAAGCTGGAGGTGAGGAGGGGAAATCTCCATTCAGTGGTGTTCCCAAAAAGGAGGGAGCTTTAAGGTTAGAGGTCACCAGCATGGTGTGTGTGTGTGTGTGTGTGTGAGGTGCTGGTTGTTGCTATCATTTTTGTTCATTCACTGATTCATTAAACTATTTAACAAGCATTTTATAATTCATAAATATCACAGGTATTAATTAACATCTATTATGTGCAAGATGCTTGCCTTGCCCAAGGTTACACAGCTGTTGAAGGGGTCTTGGGATTCAGCTTTAGCCACCAGAAGGTTTGGTATAAGCTGTGCCTCTGGGGATAGAATTCATCAGTCCTGGAGAGAGGCTAGTTGTTGGGGCTTTTTCCCCATTCATTTGTGAATTTAGTTTAATGGTTTCTTGAGTCATTTGTTCTTCCATTCAACAAATCATGTTAGAATTTATTCATTCCAGAAATGTTAATTGAATGCCTATAAATGCCAGCATGTCTACTATGTGCTGTCTGCTGGTGTGAGATTTCCCCCCCGCATGAGAGCGGAGGGCCCTTGGAGTATTTTAAATATAAGGTGACTCGACATGACACAGCCGGTAAGTGTTTGTGCTGGGAATTGTGCTTCACCTTGCTATAGCTCATTGTTTTAAGTTTAACCAGTGGTCACTTGAGAGCGTTCCGTACAAGAGCATCATTACCTCTCTGCCAAGTGTCTGGACTTGAGATTTTCCTTGTGCTAGTGACTAGGTGGTGAGTGCTGTGTGGATTGTCTGCAGGTGTGGTGGGCGGCACTTCCAGCCATCCTGGATGCACAAGCCACTCCTCCCACCTAGGGATGGGCTCTGTTTCTCCTCCTCTTGAAGGAAGGCTGCATTTGTGACTTGCTTTGACCAGAGAAGGGGGTGGACCCAATGCTGTGTCAGTTTCCCGCCTAGTCCTTAAGAGACCTGGCAGCTCCTGCTGTCACTGTCTTGGAAGCCCTGCTAAGGAATCTGACTACTCAGAAGGGTGCGAGCCTTTGAAAAGAGAGAGACTCAACCACCCCATACCATTCTGGCCTTTCTCAGCTTAGTTGCTAGACATGCGGATGAAGCCACCTTTGATTCTCTGGCATAATAAAGCCACCCAGCTGACACCACACAGAGCAAAAACCATCCATGCTAAGCTCTGTCCAAACGGCAAAGTCATGAGCAAATAAATGATTGCTGCTTGAAGTCACTGACTTCTGGGGTAGTTTGTTATGCAGCAATAGAGAATAGAGATGAGCATCCTAATTATTATCATAATTAATTCTCATGGCAACCTTTGTAGTACCCAGCCCACTGGGTTAACATATCCTTTCACTGTGAGTGTGCAGAACCTGGCCTGACATCCAAAAAGTTAAGGGCTTTATAGATAAAGAAACTAAAGCAGGAAGGCTAGGTAACTTGCCTAAGGTCATCCATCTAGTCATGGGGAGGTGGGTTTCAAACCCAGGCAGTCTGGTCCCAGCAACTTTAGGTGTGACTGTACAGTTTCTGCTCTGAGTCAGACACTTAGCTGTGCCACCATCCTGGGTTTGATTGTGTGTGGGTCGATGAGTTTTGGCCTGAACCAAGTCCACGCTTTGACCGCTCACACTGGCCAGCCATCCCATAGGTGTTGTATTGCAGGCAGAAGAGGAACAGGTATATGTACATGTCTCATGAGAACCAGCCCCACTACCAGCTGGGCCATTCAGAACCAGTGCCTGGCAGGGCATGGCCTTCTTACACCTGAAGGGCTGTGCGTTCCTCCAGGTGAAGGGGACCCTGTTGCTTTGGACCTGGAGGACCCCTTTTCAGATCTGAGGAAGCCATGTCTCATCCACACACAGGAGGTCTCCTGAGATGCCATTCAAGTCAGCAGGGAAGATGCAAGTTCTGGCATCATTTTTAATGTATCTGAATGTCAGGAGCTCCGAGTGCACACTGGCTGCAGACTGGCACGGGATGTGCATGAAGCACCACCTTACCATCTTCCTGCTCCTCCGAGGTGAGCTTGGAATCAGCAGTAGCGTTTTGCTATTGAGGAAATGGACGGCCAGAGTTTGAACATCCCCCAGTGCTCAACGTCTCCTGCCTCCTGCTTTCCAAGAGAAGCCCATGAAAGCCACCCTCGGCTGCAGGGTTCTCAATGTGCTCGTATTTGTTCATTAATTCATGAGTGATCAGCTGTGCTGAGGGCACAGTGGTCAGTGAGGCAGACAGACCAGGGCTCTGCTCCCATGGAGCTCACATTCTAGGCAGAACATTTCCCAGATGAAGAGGTGGAAGAAAGTCACCGCTCACTGTTTACTGTGACCCTCGAAATAGGCAAGGCATCCGATTCCAGCTGTTGTAGGAATCCAGTGTTTACCTTTAATGAGCTATTTATTCAGTAGTTTGTAAATAAACCTCTACTCCTTCACTTTGCCAGTGCATGTATAAATACGTGCCCTGGGCTGAAACAGCTGCCCTGGTGGTCCAGGTCTGAAATAAATAGGCTCAATGAAAAGGCAACAAAATTTTTCTCCAGCAGGTGGAGTTCAAGAAAGTTAAAGGGAAAGTTCTAGTTAAAGGGTATGTGTGGATCTGAGCCAAAAAATTTGAGCCTGGGAGAAGACGCCAATTAACTGACTTTGTTCATTTGTTTGTTTAGTGTTTATTTGGCACTCAGAACTGTTTAAGAGTTTGTTGGTAATGCCAAAATAGTAGTAATAATAAAATTAAATTATTTTGGGCGCCAGAAGGTTTAGGATCCAGATGAGCTGGACATTGCCATGTGGAAAGGTTGAGTGATGATACGAAACAGTGGGCAGAGCAAAAAAGGGACAGTCCAGATGGTGATGGCCACAGCTCTCAGAAGGGCATGATGCCCGTGCACTGTAGCGTCTGGGGATTTTTGAGTTGATGCAAACATGCCGGGGCTCAAAACATGGGTAGTTCTCAGAGAAGAGGAGGGCAAGCAGGAAAGGTCGTTTGAGTGAACAACAGTGCAATTTAATGATAAGGAAGGAAAGGAGATAAGGGCAAGGTGGGTAGGGGTAGTGAGAAGTCTTGTACCCTCCTGGAGTGTGGAGAAGAAGCGTCCTTCAGAGGTCAATTGACATAACCCTCTCACTTCACACTGGAGCAGATGGAGGTACCTAGAGGTTGCTGGGGTTCCAGAGCAGGGCTGGGGCCCCTGTGCCCTATCTACAAGTTCACAGTGTTCTCATCCATGGGGTACTAGCTCCGTGGAGACAGGGTACAGTTGGAGCCAGCCTGGGGTGGGCAGGTCTTGGCTAGCAGGCTGAGGCTTTCAAAGTGTATCCTGGAGGCAATAGGAAGCTACTGAAGATTTCTGAGCAGGAAGCCTTGTTATAATATTAATATTTCATTAAGAACAGTTGGCAAGTCAGTGTTGAAAATTCCCTGTTAGACATTTTCTGCCTCAACTCTGCCTGTCCATCATTTCTCCCAGGAAGTTCACATTTCTGGCCTCTTTATAATGCAGAGCAAATGCTTGATCACCTTTGGGTCCCCAGCTTGCTCTGGGGTCTTACCTTTGAGTCTCGGCAGCTTCAGAAGGCATTTCTTCAGTCAGTGCGGTGTTTGCTCCAAAAAGATTTTGGGGAATGTAATATTCTCCATCTTTCTCTGTATATGCAGTACCAAAGGTTATGCCTGAACTGTCATATTATTTATAAAATCTCTAATTGGACATAGACCCTTGCCCCAGGACTGGGTTTTCTTCATTCACATATGGGAAGACTCCAGCCTGTAATGTTGCCCCTAACTTTTACATTTACAAATCTGTGGTCACAGAAATCAGAAATGAGTTGGTAAGATGGGGAATAAGAAATTGCCTTGGGTGTAAATGCAGATCCCTATTGTGGGGCTCCGTGACACTTTCTAAACCGTGGGTTGGATGTTGGCTTCATTTGGGGCATCAACATTGGTTGATGTAAAAATATGGGAGAGCATGTGGAAGAGGGAGCTGAGTTACTCAGGGATATGTGTGTGTGTGTGTGTGTGTGTGTGTGTGTGTGTGTGTACAATCTTACGGGTACTGGGTGCACAGGGCATAGGGCTGTCAGCATTTCCAGTCAGCAAGTGACTGCAAAAGCAAAGAGGAGTTGGGAGTTTATTTAGCAATCAGAAGACAAAAATTCTTACAGAAAAGCCCTGGCCTTGTTGCTTCTCTGTTTATATTGGAAGGAACATTGATTCTGGCAAAATTTTGCTTGATCTGCAGAAGTGTTAGTTCAGTAACCTACCTCCAGATTCCAAGAAGTTCAATTTCACTATTATTTAATAGAGTTTCAAGATAGTATTTAAAAAAAAAAGATTTGCCTATGTTGGTAGATGAGGAAGGCTTACTTATTTCCTCTTTGGTATTTATTTATTTTATTTTTTGTACATCGACGTTGATCATAAAAAATAGCTCCAAGGTTGATAAAAACCAGCCTTCCTCAGCCTGCTCAGAGAGTTGCCCTTATTTCCAATTATCCAACTCACTGGCTGCTAAAGTATTGCTCCTTCAGCGCTACAGACAAGAGGAATTAGTTACAGAAGCAAATTGCTTTGTTGTGTTTCTCGCCTGGGCCATAACTCATGCGGAGGGGCGTCCAGCATTGAACTTGGATCCTTATTCAAAGTGCAAGTGTGCATGAAAGCTCTCTTTCACCTCAGGCCCTACTAGGTGAACCACCCATGCATCACCCAAACAAGAGACAGCAAAACACTCTCTCCATCATCTCTCTTTGGTCCAGGTGCCCTCACATTTGATGAACCACCATAACTTCTAATTATTTAATGTTTCAAATGATATAGTGCCCCAAATGCTTTTGGAGTTAGGAGCACCCCATGGATGCAATGCTCCATGGAATCAGAACATTTAAAAATGGCAGTGAGCACCTGGACAAAGGATTGTCTTTGCTGTCACTCAGATCTGGGTTTGAGTCCTTCCTGCTTCTGCCATTTAGCAGTTCTGTTTTCTCATCTGCAGTAGGGGAATGATGCTTATCCTGGAGGTGATACAAAGCCTGGATGAAAAACAGATAAAGCCTGTTGCTTGGTATCTGGTACCTAGCTGGCCCTCAACTAGTTTCCCTCCTGGCTTTAGTGGATTCAGTTTGGTTCACCCCGACTTACTCTTTCCTGTATGCTAGACATTGAGTGGGGCCCTGGGGATGAGCAACAACTAAGATGTGGCCCCTGCTCTCTGGAGTCTTGCAGCACTGATTAAACACAGTAGTGTGTGATGTAAAATGTTTAAAGTAAAACTGCAACGAAGCTTCTCTCTTTCATGACCAGTTTGGCCCCCTGGGAAACCTGGTTTCTGGAGAAGCAGGGCAGTTTCAAAGCCAGTGTAGTTTCCTCTTTAATCTGTACCTTTTGTTATCTTGCCATGGGACAGGAAGACGCCCCTCCCTCATACACAGCCCCTACTGTCTTGGGGGTGGAAGTTTCAGAGCTTTACGAGGCATGAAAGACAGCTGATCACAAGTGTCTATTTGCCCCAAATGCTTAATTTTTAGTCTAAAATGAGTTTTTTAAAAATAAGACTTTGAAGTCTAGAATTTTCTCTAAATGCTGCGTCTTTGGAAATCTGAATTTGCAGAGGTGGCATACTCTTTTGGTGTCTTACCTGATCTTGCCGAATGCTGTGCATCAAGCACAGGGTGATGTTGGTGCCAGGCTGCTTGGCTCCTGAGTGGGTATCTTTTGATTTGTAAGATGGAAAAGAGGATAGACAGGCCCCAGAGGGAACTTCTAGTCACAGGAATCCAGCAGTCCGGACATTTCTAAAACCTCCCTTGGCTCAGTTCACACTGGATGCCCTGCTGGAGGGTGGAGGGTGTGAATGGAGGCAGGAGGGCATCTGGGGGGGTAGGTGTGAGCAGGTGTGTGACTCAGTAGAGGGGGAAGGGTCTGACTGGAAGAGGGAAAGGTGTTGGGTACCAGGGGTCTTGTTCCTAACCTTTGTTTGCGGAGTAAGCTGACTCTTTTTACTTGGACTTCAAGTTTATATGGGAGCAGAGCGTGCTGCCGATGGATGATTCATACAACCAATCTTGAGGGAAGGTCTACTATGTGCCAGGCATTCTTCTAGGTACTGGTATGCGGTCATGGTGAAATAGCCCTCATGGAGGTATCTTATGTGGGCGCTCACATTCCCCTACCATCCCCTTGTCCCCTAGCTAGTGTTACTGTCTACCGTTGTTCCTGCCTATGGCACCATAGCCATAATGCCTGAGATCCCCCAGAGGTGGGGCAGAGTAACCATGCAGATATAGGGAATTCATATTCTCATATATGAACTGAGACACTGGAAAGGAAGGAAGGAAATAATCAGTTTGTAAAGCGTATGACTGTTTAGCCACCCAAAAGAGGAGAGATAAGCCCACATGGGGAAAAGATGATCAGTGACTCATAATAATGCATTCTTACAGAAACTCTTTGCAAATAAACAAGCACAAACACAATTTAGGCAAGGTTATCTTCAGCATTATACTGGCCTGATGTTGCTTTTCTAATGGGCTCTTTGAAATAATTTGAAATAATTTGAAATAATAAGAAAGGAGGCCAGGAAGGATAAGTTTCTAAGCTATTTGGATGGAGCTCAGCTACTGTCAGTGGTGCTGACTTCCTGTGCCTTTTGACTTTGATTTTGGCACTAACTTATTATGGGAATGTGAACCTTCCCCTATGGATGGCCTCTGGAGTTTTGGGGCCAGAAGCCTCAGGGCTGATGATGGCATGAAAGACCCAGCAGCTAACCTGTCCAAGGTCATGCAGCTGGACTGAGACAGCAGAACTTGAACCCAGGTCTGGCTCACCCAGAGCCTGTGGTTTTCATACTCCAGGGCATGACCCAGTGCCATGAGCATCTGTAACTCAAGTAAAAAGCAAAGTTCTGTAAGACTTGTTTGAAAATGAAATGTAAAGTTCTGAGTTCCATAAGGCTCACTTCTTTGTAAAATGCTTACCTACCTCAGAGATAAAAAGAAGACAGGGGGTTCGAAACACCAGGTATTAAAAATAGACTTGAGCTTTTGTTAAACGAGCTATATAAGCATTTGTGTCTGCAGCAAGGTGGGGATTCTCTTCCAGAAGTTAAGTACAGCCTCGGCCCGTGTGAGTCATGGACTTCCTAAAACTGATGTTGGGCTGGGAAGGGGTTCTAGAGTGTCTGTGCCGAGGGGTGCCCTTCTCCCCTTTGTCCTCTTCTGCCTGACTTCTCCCCTTCCCAGTTTTTCTCTTTTGTGCCCCCCTACCATCCTTCCCCTCTCCTGCTCATAGAAAAGGAGCTCAGAGCTTCCTCCTGGCCTCGGACATGTGTTCATGGTCTCCCAGAGGCCCTGGGAGGGAACCAGTCTCTGTTGCCCAGGATGAAAACCTGCCCATGAACACACCCTTTATCAGCTTTATTCCCTTCCATGACTCCCTTCCCCACTCCTTTTTGGGGCTTCGTGGAATTCCCTTCCAGATAAACTACTTGCTCCCAAATCCTTGTCTTGGGATCTGCTTTTGGGGAAACCTAAGTGTAAACCTACTGATCTTCACACGGAGGGCAGCTCACCGAGCCCGCCCTTCCATATCTTCCTTCTTCTCATTATCAGAATATCTTGGTGGTTATTTCATGCCAGTATATCTGTTTATCTAGAGCTCCAACACGCACACTTAAACCTGTGCAGAACTTTACATTTCATTTTCAAACAAATCTTATAGAACTTTGCTTGTTACTTGAATTAAAAATGCTCATGGCACTGGGTCAGGCCCTGGCATATGAAAAACACGGGCTCTGGGTGAGCAAGGCCTGGGTTCAAGTTCCACTGTTTCAGTTCAGCTGCATGACCTTGGGCAGGTGACTTTAGCTCCCTGAGGCTCACTTTCTTCTTTGTAAAATGCCTACCTACCTCAGAGATAAAAAGAAGACAGTGGCTTCGAAACACCAGGCTCAAGATGACTGCTCAGTAACATGCACCTCTGTCCTGACCTCCAACCCCAGCCCCAGGAGGGGCCTTTTATGTGGGAGCATCGGTCATCTTGCTCTCTCTTTGCTGAATCTATCTGGACTGTTGTGCATGAAGGAGGGAGGGTAGCAGGGATTAGATTCAATGGAAAGCACTGGGCATGGTGTCCCAGAGGAGGTGACATATGAGCTGGGTCTTAAAAGAGTGATTAAGATTTCACTAAGACAAGGAAGAAGGAAGACAGACACTGTGGGCATTGTTCTGGTTAATTACAGTTCACCTGGCTGGAGGTGAGACAGGCTCAGGAGGTCGCTCCCACTTAGGGGATCTGCTGCAGGAGGCTGGGCCTTTGCCTACATTAACTGCTTGAGCACTAATATCCCCTGTGTCATCAGATGATTGGAACCCAAGGTAGGCCTTTGTACCTCAACACGACAGAGTCCTCAGTCCAGCAGTGGATCTTGAGGGAGCTGGACAGTGACAGCCCCTTGTTCCTTCAGTGTCTGAGCTCTGCCGAGAATGTGCAGTTTCCTATTCCTAAAGAATAGTCTTTAGGGCATACGTTGCAGCCAACACATTTCTTTTATTTACAGTGTTTAAAAAATAAAATAGAGCCAATAATTAAGAACTGGGAGAAGTCACTTGAAAATATGGATATTTAGTGTCATTTGCAAATTGGGATGTCCATTGTTCTGTATGCCAGTAATCCACAGAGCCTGGGAGGAGCTGCCTCTTGCCAGCTGGGATCTGCACTCCCGTTTCTCCTGGGCCCACCACTCAACACTGAGCCAAGGGCCCTTTGCTCTTTACTACTCTGCTTGTACTAATTTTATTTTTAAATAACAGAGGTATATTTCTCTGTATCCATGTCTCTACTGAAAGTCTGGTCAATTCAGTATCACTTGTGGCTTTCCTGGCTGCATGGGAGAGCAGTCAGTTCTTTATATTTGCAAATGGGCTTGTGAAAAAGCTGCTCCATTTTAAAGAGCTCATTGGTTTTCTTTCCCTTTAGGATAAACTTTTTAAAAGACGTGCATGATCTCTCTTTTAATCAGGACTCAGCCCCAGCAAGTGACCCAGAGAGAGACTCCTGGTTGCTGATAGCACAGTGTGTCTGGTGGGCTCGTCTCTGCTCTCTCCAGACCATCTCCACAACCATCTGTGTCCCTGTGCCAAAAGGGAGAGCCTCGAAGAGTGAAGGTAATGCTAAGTGGCCCAGAGAAGGTCTTCTAGAATATGCAGTAAAATGCTCTTTCTGCAAGAACCAATTGCTTTTTCTCCCATAGTACCCAAACTGTGAGTGTGGCAACAACTCTTTAAAAACAAACCTCATTTCTGGCGCCATTGGGCTCCCTCTGGACAGAGCATAAGCCCTTGGGTAGTTTTGTGGCCAGTCACACTTCAGGAGTCATTACCTTGACCGATGAGGTGAAAATCGCTCTACTTGTTGTGAGGGTACCCAGGCAAATGAGGTGAAGTTGACTCAATCAGGGACCAAAATCTAGGCTGTCCAAGCCAAACAAATGAGCAATGAGAAGGCTGGGGGGAAGTGCGTTCTCTCCCTGCTCCAGGCCTCCCTGCCTTCCAGGCAGCATCGGAACGCACCATGAGGGGGCCTCTGTCTTTGGAAAGACCTGGGAAGTAGCTCCTGGGGACAGGGAGGGATGGTCCAGAGGATACCTGGGTGTTGTTCTGGTCTCTGGGAGATTAGCTGGCAGAGTTTTCTGGGAAGAGAGGAGTTATGCCTGTAGCCCTGTGAATAGGCTTGACCTCTTGGGGGAGGCCACTGCTCTACCATAAGACAGCTAACTCGGATGGAGATCAGCCCCAGGGTCAGCTCAGATCTGCGTCCAGAGCTGAAGCTGTCAGACAATCTGGAAGCAGAAGAGTCACCTGGGGCTCTTATTTAAAATACAGTTTTCTGGGCTCCACCAGCTAACAGTTTGGTTCAAAAGGTCTGAGTAGGACCCAGGAATCTGTATTTTAGTGAGTGCTGGGTGATTCTGTTGTAGACACTCTCCTGATCACACTTCTTGCAAAACCCTAGCTCAGTGTTTCTCAAAAGCCACTTCATAAATTTTTTCAACTAGTTAGGAAAATGCTTAAGGATTTATGAGTATGTCCTCAAAAGTGTGGACTTCGGCACTGCTTCAACAGACAGGCTTATTATTTTGGATTTAACACAATGGGATTATAAATTATTCATTCCCAGTTGAAAAAAGGAGCTCAACTCCACATCTGGGGGCTGAACGCAGCACAGAGATCGCTTATGCTATTCCTATGAAAATGTAATTCAGTTTCCGTCAGGTGCATATGCTGCAGCCCGTTCTCCCTGCACTTGCAGGTCGCTCTGCCTTGCTGAGTGCCCGCAGAGGAATTGTTATGTGGGGTGAGGCTGGCAACCAAGATTCCCATCTACTTCTTTCGGGCATTCTTACCTTCCTTGTACATGGGCTCAGATCATTACTTCCCAAATGCTGATGTGCAAATAATCCCCTGTAGAGTTTATTAAAAATGTTGATTACAGAGATTCTGATTCACAGTGTAGGGTGAGGCCTGAGCATCTGCCTTTTAATCAGCATCCTGATTTTAATTAGGTGGACCACTGCTCAACCACACCTCTGGGGAACCCTTGGGGGCACCTAGCCCTTTATCTGTTGGGCATTCTAGATGCACTGTCTGGGGCCTAAAAGCTTTTCTGGGGTTGACAGAAATGTTTGACATTGAAAAAATGTTGGCTCCAAAACAGGAATAGACAACTACAAAAATCAAAATTGTCTACCAAGCATAGCATGCCAACTCTATTTATTATTAAATTTAGTATTCATAAAAATTTCATACATTTGAGAACAATTTGTACGCTAAATATTTTTCTTCACAAGAATTCATGAATATGCATGATAATCGTTAAGAAGCCATAGTCAATGGTAAATGACTTGGAACCAGATTTCAAAGGCAAAATTATAATATCTCCTTCCAAATATTTTTGTGGCAAATACTTATTTAAATTCTCATGTGTATTTGTGTTTGTTTCAGGATGCAGCTAAGATTTAACAGGTTTGATGCGATGTTGGGATGAGTTCCTCAGAAGTGAAGGTGCTTGGTCTTAGAAAGGGTTTGCAAGGAACTTATGGGTACATTTAGGATTTTCTTGGTCATTGGGCCGATGAGTTCATATTATCCCATTTACATGTGAAGTAAACAGCATTGCAACCCTCATTTTACAAAGGAGGAAGTCAAGTCTGTGCTGATTTACCCAAGGACCAACAACTAGTAAATGACAGTCAGAATTTAAACCAAGTGTAAGGGCTCAAAACTGACTACATCTTGAACTTCATTGTCAGAAACCATACCACCTAAGACCCTACATACTTCTCCCTTGGGAGGGCCAGATTTTTGAATCAGCCAGGGACTAATCATGTCAGAAAGGCAATTTAGAGAACTTTGACAAGAGTAGAAATGAATTTTGGTCAAAGAACAATGTATTGACAATAATCTTTATGTGTAGGAGAAGCCATCTAGCAGAGAGCTGGCTTTGGAGCCCTGGCAGTTAAGGAAGGTAGAGAGTGGGACAGTTTCTTGATATATTTATATATCTGCTTCTTGAGCACATTAAAGTTCCGATAATCTTGAAGTTTATTCCAATAAAGCCAGAGCAGGTAGCACATAGGTCTTGTCACAAAAGCTGTCTGGTTGCTTAGAGGGTAAGTAGCCACAAATCAGAAGAGAACCAGCAGACTGTCTGGTGAGCTGTGTGCTTCTGACCGGACTTCAGACCATACTCCCCCACCTGAAAACTTGGCCCATAATGTTCATCACAGGGGTCTCGTCCTACTACTGTTCCCTCTGGCTTTTAACACTTTTTAAAAAGGGGTCGAGGGAAGAGTGTTATTGATCAGGTTATTTTTCTCCATCTGTGAACAATGCATGTTCATTACAGAAAAATGAGAAAGCACAGATAAGCCAAAAGGGAGTGAAAAAAAACCCTGAAATTTCCCCATCCTAAATATGTGGATTAACATCTTAATATATATCATTCTGGATTTCTTTTTTTTCTGTATGAAGATATGTTTTCTGGTACTAAAATGGGATCACTTCTATTTCATAATGTGCTTTTTTCCATGAGACATACAGTGAATATTGTACCACATAAACAGACACCCGTCTATGGACACACATCATGTTTGATGTACACACAGCCTTTGTGTGTATAGCTACACCACTATTTTACCAATGCCCTATTATTGGGAAGTTCAGTTGTTTCTCAACTTTTATATTTATTAACAATGCTGCAGTGAATATCATTTTGCATGTACCTCATATCCTTCTTAAGGTGGAAAAATTGTTTAATACCCTTGCATAGCTAAGGCTCTAAACAGAAATACAGAGACCATCTATAAGAAAGTAGCCACTTTTGCCCTGAATGTTCAGTGAAGCACTTTTCCTTGGCAGCAAACTGGTAGCTAGGCATACTGTGTCTAGAACTGTGAAGGGTCTGAAATTTCACTCGGTTGGCAAGAAAACAAGTTAGCCTGCTGCAGTTTCACGGAAGCTGGCAGAAGACGTGAGACTCCTGGGTCAGAAGCAAAGGACAGTTTATTACCTATAGCAGTAACAGTAGCCCAGGTGTCAGCATTTTCACCAGTTTCCTGAACCCCAGTTCCCACAGTCCCACAAGAAGAGGGCTAGATGATACTTGCAGACACAGTGGAGTGTCTGTTTTTTTTTTTTGTAAAGGTCACCAGGCTTTTTATTGCAGTTAAAGCAGACTCTGACAGGATGGTCCCAGCCTCGAGAGGGGACAGCCCGGCGGTCATGGGAGCCCTCGTCACAGAAGCCCTGTCCACAGGCCTGGCAGCGGTGCTTGGAAAGCTTGATGCTGAACTCCTTCCAGCAGTTGTGGCAGTGCAGTATCTCGTGGTCAGGCACCCAGTATGCCGGCCTGGCTGCATCCTTAACCAGACCTAGTGGTATGTCAATGGCTGTCACCACAGCTCCCAAAGTGTTCTGCACGGCCTCGCCCACCTTCCGAGCAATCAGCGTCCCAGCTTCGTCGTCTGTCTGAGCCTCAGTAACATCTAAGTGGACATTCCTGGCTTTGTAGCAGTTGTCACACACCCGCACAGGTGCAGGGCCCCAGCCCCACTCAGGCACGGGCCGGGTCTTAGATGAGCAGCCATCACAGAAGCCCTCCCTGCAGGCCTGGCAGTGATGCTTGGTGTCGTTATCTTTAAAGGACGTAGCACATTTGCTGCAGCTCAGATCTGCGAGTTGGGCCTCCAGTAGGCAGGGGCGATCTGATCTGTCAGCCAGGACGTGACCGCCTTGGTGGGCCCGAGGCTGAGCTCTGACACCGACTGAGCCATGAAGTTCATTCCATCCAGGAGGCGCTGGGCAGCATTGTTGTTGTCCTTCAGAAATCCATCAGCTCCAGGCCACACATGTACAATCTCTGTCCGCACCACTGTATCTACAGGATCTTGGTTCCCAAACCAGTACTGGCGGCTCTGATAGACCACACCACAGTTCGGACATTCAATCACATACCCAGACCAGGCATATTTTGCAAGACCCATCCGGGGGAGTCAGTAGAAGTAAAGGTCTTGGGCACTACACTGACCTCCTTGCCTCTCTCGTAGCAGGCCTTGCAGGTATAAACTCGGTTGTCATACTGGTGGGAGTATCTGCAGCGGCTCTTGGCTTCATGAGGGACTCCTTCTTTCCCATGATTCATGCTGTTCTTACACCGAGCCCTAGCTTTATTCTCATGGCAGTAGGTTGTGCACTAGAATCATGTCTGCATCCAGCAGTCTGCACGTCTGTAATCCACCTCCATCTCTGCCTCTAGAATTCACATGTTGAAACCTTGACACCTAATGTGATGGTATCAGGAGGGGGAGCCTTTGGGTGGTGATTAGGTCAGGTGGGTGAAGCCCTCATGACTGGGATTAGTGCTGTTATAATAGAGACCCCAGAGAGCTTCTCATGCTTTCTGCTGTGAGGATGCAGTGAGAACACAGCCATCTATGAACCAGGAAACGGCCCTTAACCAGGCAGAATCTGCCAGAGCCTTGATCTCAGACTTCCCAGACTCCAGAACCATGAGAAATAACTGTTCATTTTTAAGCCACCTGGTGTATGGCATTTTTATTATAACAGCCCAAATGGAGATGTGATTATAGCAGCCCAAATTTTAAAGTGGAGATTTTATAATTACATAAGATATATACACATACCTTCATTATGGCTCTGAGATATGGAAAAATGGGTGTTGATAGAAGTACTGAATATATACCTTTGTCTAAAATAGACACCTAAAGTACTGCCTGAAAGGTCATCTGGGCCCATCTCCTGCCTTCACCTAGAGTATCTTTTTCATCTATCATTCTCTTATTAGTACCAGTTTGTGAATTGTTGTGTCAGGTCACACTCCCCAAATAATAAAAGAACGGGACTACATCTTAACTCTCAGATTTACATTATCAGCGCTGAGCTCCTTCTTAAGCTTGGTCCGGCAGTGAAGCATTAGGACTTCACGTGCTTTTTGGAACACCATGCAATTGATTATTTTCTGATACACTGAGTTTCACAAATCGGATATCTCAGAGTAGAAAAAAGTAGCAAAATATACCCATGGCTTAAGAAGAATTTATGACATAAAGCTTTTAAATTGAGAAAATGTCATGCATTAATTTAATCTTGCGTGATCTACAAGACTGCCATTGTTTGATTTTAGTAGTGGAATACCTCTATATACTCCTGGAGTATTAGTGTTCCATTGGCCCTTAGTTTGAGAAACTCTGATTCCTGGGATCACCTTAGGCTAATCACAACCTCTCTGGTTTCCAGTGTCCTCATCTATATCAGGATGCATCCAGGATTAGGACCCAGGTCCCCACCTCCCAGGGCAGTATTTACATCAGCATCAGCTTCACAGTCCTTGACCTGAAAAAATACCATCAGCTTTCCATGACCTTTTCTCATGGGGAGGTTCTTTCAAGGTCTCAATTAATCACGTAAGTCTTAGCAAATATTTTTTTACTTGTTCCTTTAGTATTATACGATGAAATCTTTCTTAAAAACCACAAAATATAACAAAAATAAAACAAAAATCCTAAAGAGACTTTTTGTGTGAATTTTTCTTTTTAAAAATGAAGACCCCATGGCTATGAGTGCTTGCATGACTTTCCTCCCTCCTGTCCTCTCTTTTGGTGACATATCTTTTGACAAAAGGTAGTCTTAATTTCCTTGGAAAACCCATCTCCCCTTTGTGATTTTTCCCTCTTAAGGTTTCTTTTTGATTTCTGCCTCTGTGGGATGAAGATTTATTTAAGCCCTTTAGTATTTGTATTTGGTCCCATATTTCTTCAGATGGATGACACTGAAATTTCCGGTTACCATTAACTATTCAAGTAGCCCTTTCATTCCAACTTCTTCATCTTTATTGCTGACTACACATTTGGCAATAAATGATGCTGGAAGTTTTAAAACATGGCTGTGAATTCCTCGACACTTCATTCATTGAGAGATGGGGTTTGTGTCCCTTCTTTCCTATCTGAGCATGCTTGTACCTGCTTTGACAATAAAGTCACTGGAAGTACAGCTATGTGACTTCCAAGATGAGGTCATGAAAGGGTTTAGGCTGTGCGGGGGACACTTGTTCTTGGAGTCCTGGGCTGCTGTGGAAAAAATCCAAGCCTGAGACTGTCATACTAGAGAGGCCACAGATAGCTTTTCGAATACAGTCCCAGCCAAGTCTGGCCTCCACATTCCAGCCCAAGCTCCAGCCATGTGAGTGGAAAGTTCTCTTGGAGTTGAGTCCTCCAAACTCAGCAATTCCAACCTCCAGCTCTTGAGACTTCCCTGGTCTTATGAGTCATCTTAGCTAAGGACTCAGACACTGTGGACAAGAGGAGGGCCAAACTGGCTGTGTCATTTCCTAATTCCTGACCCACAGCACCCCTGAGCATAAAAAAATTAGTGTTGTATTACACCACTAAGTTTGGGGGTGATTTGTTCACAACAATAGATAAATAGAACATAATATTCTAATGTGGAAGTGGAGTATTACTGTAACAAAATCCTAAAACAAGTGGTAGCATGGGCTTTAGGACTGGATGATAGGTGGATAAGGGAAGGGTCTTGAGGAGATGGTTGGCAGAAACCTGAAAGAGCTTGAGGAGGCTGCTGTGAGGATTGTGGGGGAAATGAGGGCCATGGTACTAGACGATGAGACAGGCGGGAGCCTGGCTCTGTAACGGTGGGAGGGTGGCCGGCACTGTGACCTGTGTTAGTGTGGAAATGAAGAATGTACTGGGTGGACTCACCAATAGGACTCAGGGGAATTCCAGGCAGACTTGTGGAAGGGCCACTTGGCTTCTTGATTATGCTTCTGATGAACTGTGGGAGGAGAGAGATGAATTAAAGATGACCACTTAGGTTTTGAATGGAACTTGGAGCAAACACAAAGGCTTCTGGACAATCTTTCCACCAAGAAAAATATTCTCAAACTAACAAAGAGCCCCAGGGGAAAATTAACTCCAGAGCACCTTTAGGAAAATATGGTCTCAGGGTAAAGACGAAGCCAGGAGTATGACTGTAAAACCCTCCCTCTTTTGGAAAGACCTCAAAATGGTTTAAGTTGAGGCTTCATAGATGCTTTGAAATAGACAAACATCTAAGGATCTTCAGGAGGTGCTCCACAGACCCTGAGAATCTTAATGGTTTTGTCCCACAGTGGCCTCAATGGGAGGCCAGGAAAGGCAAAAGTTTGTCTTATAGAGATGTGTGGATGCATCTTCTGTCCAGTGGAATGGATTTTAAATTGGCCATAAGAGACCCACAGAGCTTTTAAGGAAATTATACCAGATTGGACTGAAAAGGAAAGAGAAAGTATAAAATGAAAAGAGACCTTTGGAACCCCCAAAATTCTATGGCCGGGAGGCAGGTGAGAAACTACTCTTCTACAGACTGGGGTGGCTTTGAGGACAAGGATTACTCAGAGGGCAGTGCCAAGAGCTTGGGAAAAATCACTCTGAAAGAGCAGGACTGAGCCTTAGAAAAGGAATGGGGAACATGTGCCCAGCTGGATTGAACTGCCGTGGACCGGTAACTGCTATGTGCCTCCAGTTTTCTCCTTCTTTGAACACGAGTGTCTATGTTCATTATCTCATGCCTGTTCTACCATTATGTGTGTGTCGGGAAGGTTGGGGATAAATAACCAGTCTCTTTTGTTAACAGGTTTTCAGATAAAGAGAAACTGTAGCCAAGGCAATTTGCATGATGCAGCAATTTACATGACACCCCAATTTAGATGATATTCAGAATCTTGAGCCTGAGCCTGATGCTGCAATGGGAGGAAACTCTTAGGGGTCTTGGGAGGTGGCTGAGTATATTTTGCCTACATAGGAATATGTAGAAAGGATGCAATGATTTATGGCTGGAGCAAGGACTGCAGTTGTTTTAACATATGGCTGCAAATTCTTTGTCACTTCTCCCATCAAGCAGTGGTATATTTGTCCCCTACTCTGACTCTGGGTGGGCCTGTGACAACTTTGACCATTAGAACAGAACAGAAGTGATGACTTCTGAGAGACCTCATCATAAATATCCATACAATTTCCTCTTGTGCAGCTGGGGGCATTTGTTCTTGGGCCCTTGGCTTCCATGTACAGCTTCCAACGACCCTGAGATGTCCGGCCATGCTGGCAAGGCCATATGTAGGTCCTGTGATGGACAGTACTAGCTGATCTGGTCCTTCCGCTGCTACTGTCCAGGCTCCTGGCATGGGATTCAAGAAGCCGTCATGGAGGGCGTCCTCCCGTTCCAGCTGTTCTGGTTCTCACTGTGTGAGGCTCTTCTGAGGTCACCCAAGTTGAAGGCCCAAACATCGTGGAGCTAAAAAGAGCTTCACCCTCTGAGCCCTTTTCGAATTCCTTTTTCACAGAATCTGTGAGCGTTATACGATTATTATTGTATGATGCTAAACTTTGACATGGTTTATTATGTAGTAACAGATACCTGGAACAATGCTCTATCACTTTATTTCTCACTCATCATTCCCAAAGCATGTCAGGTGGTGTAAGCACCCAAGGGAGAAGAAGTCTGGGCCAAAGGGATTTCTTGGAGGAAGTTAGGGCACAGCCCTTTGCTTGGCTCATGGGTAGATAAAGAGACATGGCTACCTAGAGGGATTTGCCAAGTGCCAAAGGAGAGTGGAGTCTGCCTACTATGGGCAAAGGCTAGGAAATGCCCAATGTTGCCTTGTACACCAGTTGTAGTGAGACATTGGGCAGGGGAAGTATGGGTCTTTGGGTGAATGGTGCCTTAGCAGAAAATCCTTTGCTGTGTGGGTGACAGGGACCATTTATGGTAGGAAGCATGGCATATGGAATTTGCTGGGGCATTAAGTGGTGTGAGTAAAGGCTTTGATTCCGAACAGAGGGTAGTTCGTGAGGACAATAAGCCCATACCTATAAGGAACCTGGAACATTTGTTTTTATATTGTCACCTTCGCCATGCATAATTTAATTTAAAAATTAAAAGAAAAACATGCAGTTAAGATAATATAGCCATTAGCTAATGCCCTCTGCCCCTCAGAGAGCTGGATGAACTTGCTCTGATGCCCAAGATGGCTAACACCTTTCCTCCACTTATTTGAGCCCACGCTCTGCTTGTGCAGACCTCTCTCAGCTTCCATACACCTGAGGATGTGGATTCTGTGCGGTGCACCGTTCTCACTAAAAAAACCCAGCCACACACCCAGATTTCCACACCTGCAGTGAAGGTGTGGAGGGGACATGCGGAGAGTCGCGCACCAACAGTCCGTGGCTCCTGGCTGCAGGGCCTCCCTTCTGTCTGGTGCTCCCTTCCTTGGCTCACACCCTGGCCCCATTAACCTCCTGTCTGCTCACCACCCTGTGTGGGAAGGAGTCAGGTCCCTAATCTAAATGCATCTCTTATAGAAAACAGCCCCACAGTTTGTCTTCCCCTGACTCCTCTTGGAAATCTTGGAGCTATAATGATCTCCATAAGTGGGAGGAGCCATGAGTCAACTCAAGAGGGATTTGGTGTCATTTGAGTGCAGCTCCTCAATGCAACAGGACTCCTGTCACTCCCCTTTACTCCCTGGAGCGTGGTTTGCCCCCAGGAGACACAGACGCCCCACCCCCAAGGTTTCATTGAGCACCTCCTCTGGGCTCAGGTCCAGGCACAAAAAGATGTCAAGACAGCCGTCTGAGGAGATGGACAAGGTCTAAGGTGAATTAGTGCAGACCCCAGAGAGCCCCTTTCTGGGCATGGCTGAGCGAGTCTCTGGCTGGGGCCAGGAGGGCCTCACAGTCCTCGGGGGCCTCAAGTTTGGACTCAGATGTGATTGCCCCACAATCCTGGAGCTACTCTGACAAGACCGAAGGAAGGCATTCATCATATAACACAACAGTTGTGTCCTTTATCAGATGACAGTTTGTGAAATATAAGTATTTAAAATGTTATAATTTTATAACTAGAATACAACATGTCTTCATTTTCAACATTCTGAGAGCTGCAAACAAAGCAAAAAACCAGATAGACATGGCTTAGCCCTCTATTGTCTCTGAAAGCCCTTGACAAGTGGTAATCTCTATATGGGGCCAGTATTTGTGTTTTGTTCTGTTCAGTAGCTGTGTCTATAGTGGAAGCCAGACCAAAGGTAAACTTAGGATCTTCGAAATGAGGTTTGTAAGGATCATAGAGATGTCACAAAGGCTGAAATGGCAGGCAGGTGGGTGCTTCCATATTGTTTTTGGCTGTCACCATAGCAGTTCTGTTAGACACTGCTAGAAACACACCCTGAGCTGGGAGAATGTGGGAGCAGGGATCGGCTTGTATTGCCCGTGTCTGGCTCAAGAGCTGAGAGATGATCGCCCTTGAACACTCATTCTACCTACGCGATTGTTTTCTTGCTCTCTTGGCCCAAGGCCCCCTTGTTAATTTCAGCTTTAAATGGCCACTCTGCAACATGTGGCTCTGTTCCCTGTCCAAGTTTTGCAAGGTGCATAAACCTGCCATCACATAACCATTTATATACTCTGCCTCCTATATGCAAATAAAAAAAATGCCTTGGGGTAGAAGCAGGACAGTAGGTGATCTGGTCCTCTCAGTGTGACCAGGCGAAGAATAAAAAAGACCCTGAAAGTCTGTGCAATGACGGTTGAGTTGTCATGAATACTGGCTAGCAGAGGCAGTCTTGCATATCCCATTATTAATGCTCCCCTGGGAGAGAAGTTCTTCCTGCCGTCGGTGTATCTCTTTCCAGGGGCAACAATTGGCAAAGGAAATCATGCCCATGTTTCCTTAAAGAACAGAATGTAAAAGTTCCTACTGAAACTGTCCTTTCCTCTCAGGTGTCTGCCAAGGCTTGAATGAACACACGGCACCCAGCCCTCTCAGGGGGGCTGCCACTGGGGATGTTTCCTCCTCTGGAGCAGTGGCTGTGGCTAATTCTTTATGTCCTCAGTGCCTAGCACAGCACCTGGAGCTTGGTAAACCCTCATTTACTGTGGATTGGGTGAATGATTGAATGGAAGAAATGAATGCATGCCTTTTAGGGCTGGAGAAAAATGGCCCGCTAAGAACTATCAACTCTCTCCTTCTTCCTCCAAAGGGGTCATTTAAATTGAACATTCATCAGATGCCGTTTGATCAAGTTTTTGTGCTTGTTGAGCAGATGGAGAACTGTGACCAGTGGTGTCAATGAGCCTTCCTAGGAGATAATGGTGAACAACAAGCATTTGTGGTTCCTTTGAAATAGACCATCAGTGGCTTCATTAGTTATGGGCATTTGAAATTTACCAACAACAATTTCAGAGGTTAATTCATTTCTGTAGAACATTTGAGAGTTGACTGTTTGCCTAGTACTCTTTTAAGCATTTTCATCACTGCTTATTCATCATCATTGCTTATTTTTGCCTTCTCCTGTTCTTCTGAGGTAGGGTCTGATGTTACTCTCCGTTCCACAGATGGGGCTCAGAGGTTAGTCCCAGAAGACAGGTTTCGTAAATGGCTTCACTGAGACTTGACCCAATACATTCATGGTGTCTCAAAAATTCCGGCAAAGCAGGAAAGAGCTATTGAGCTGTGAAGAGTACTAGGATGTTCCCATGTAGCCAAGATGGTCAATGAGTGGAATAGAGAGAGGCTCATGCCAGCGTCTGTAGTTCTGGGGGTTCTGAGCTTCTGGAGGGGCTTTATTCACTCACTGTACTTAGCAAATATAAATCATGGTGTGCCATCTGGGATTAAGCACTTCGGTTAAAAAAGGACAGCACAATGGACTAACAATTATCAAAGGGATAGGGACTGGGGAGGATGGGTGGGAAGTGTGGGAGAAGGAGAATAAGAGGTGTTACGAATAGTATACATAATGTAGGTGGGGAGCATGGGGAAGGCAGTATAGCACAGACAAGACAAGTAGTAACTCTATAGCATCTTACTACATTGATGGACAGTGACTGTAATGGGGTATGTGGTGGGGACTATGGGGGGAATCTAGTAACCACAATGTTGCTCATGTAATTGTATATTAACGATACCAAAAAAAAAAAAAGGGCAGCACAATACTTTAGTGAAGCAAATGAATTGAAGGGAAAGTTTGAGAGAACTCATCAAATAAATCATCAGATCATGGAAAGAACAATATAATACTAGGTGTGGAAGGAACAGCAGAGATCACTCTGTTCAGTGGTTCCCGGATGTTTTGATTTCATAGGCCAGTTAAAAAATATTTGGGGCTGACTTGAGTCCATGACTTCTAATTTTGTTAGTAAGGGTTTTTTTTTTTTTTTACAAAGCAACTGTGTACTGCTACCAGCATGTTTTAAATGGAAGGGCACTTTTAAAAGTTTTGAAAGGACAGAAATTCAGAACAAAGGACAATTTCTCTTAAGAAGAGAGAGCTGGCAACTTTATGCTGGCATTTAAAGAGAAATGATGTCAATATTTCCTCGGTGCTCTGGTGCCATCAGTTTTAAAGCGTTCCATCAACTTAAATGCATTGATGATCCTCCTGATTTTAGAAATATTAAAATAAAATAAGTTTTATTTTTTCATTTGAAAAAAGTTACTGCTTTATTTCCTTAATTATTTGATATCATATGGTCTATATTTGTTTTCTGGATGCAGCTGTGTGCTTTGCTGGGGGCGTGTCTATATCCAGTGCTGTTCTGGGCAAGTAGATATAAGATTTGTGTAGTTCGTTGAAAGTCAGTTTTATGTGAGGATGCTAAGAAAATGGACACTGTGGTGTGCAGTAATTTTCACTCAGTTTGTAGTGTTCTGGGTGATCTGAGAGAAATGTTAAAGTGGTAGCCCACAGGTCTTCAGTCTCTCGGTCCCTCCCATGCAGGTGTGTGGAGGAAAGGTCTCTGTTCAGGCCATTAGGACAGCACTGCTCACACATGGCACTGACCATGGAATCATTTTACTTTTTCTCTTAATTGACTAATTAATGTATTTATATCCAGGGAGGGCTTTGGAGCCAAAAATTCTGTCTGATCTCATTCTAGCAACACAGAAACCAAGTTTAGAGAAACTCTATGCCTTGAGATTACCCAGCAGTGTCTACAGGAGAAACCAGTTGGTTAATCTGTCATCCATGTTCTTTTCAATTACCCCACAAATTCACGGTATTTAAAACATTTGCCTTCCAGGCCCAACAGCAACCTTTTGTGGGTGTGGCCATACACTGCCGTGCCTAACACCTAGACGAATCCAAACTGAAGACATACCCAAATGCCCCCCGAAGCACAGGCGGGTGAAAGACCGTAGGTGACAAGATCACACGTGTCCATTAAAGCCACCACCTTCTCCTCAGTTCCGGCCTGTTGCTGCTGATGGAACTGTGGGCCCTGGATTCTCAGACCTTCTGATTGGACAAGGGAAATGAAAAGTCCAGATTTCAAATTTTGACAATTCAGAAATTTTGAAAAAACACCCAAAACAAAGACGTTGTTCAAGCCAAACAATGTCTGTGGTCACCCTGGGAAACTTGCTTCTCATTTGCAGTCTCTATTGTAAAGAATCATTGAGAGTGTTGGTTTTGATCTTTCTGGGGTTTTGCTTGAAGGAGTGTTTGGTGGAGTAAACTATGGTTAGTCAAATGACTGAACATTGTGATTCCATTATTTAAGAGCAGTTTATAATGATGGGACAGTATATAAGGTATGGCGTAATTAGTGAATACAGCAGAATATGACATTTTTGATAGACTAAGATCCCCAGCTATACCAAACTATGCCTAACAGACATGATAAACAGTCAACAGCCAGGGCATCTGTGTGCAGCGACTCCTTCTCCTCCTCCATACTTGTTTACACATCCTAAGTTGTCCATAATAAATGTGTTCTTTGTCTAACCAGAAATAAAATAAACAAAAATGTCCATTTATAGTTATATCACTCTTGGGAACATGTCCTAAGATGATTACATAAAGTAGAGCTTTGCGTACAAAGTTACTCTGTCTGTTTTATTTAAAACAGTGAGAAACTGGTCTAATGTCTAACAACTGGGCAATATTGGAGTAAAGTATGGAATATTATACAATAGAATATTTTTGCAATCATTGTCTTTGATACATTGTTAAATAACAAAATAGAGTAATGATAAAATATAAAATGAAAGAAAAGAACACAAAATTGTATAAGCACTCAGATTCAAATTGAGCTTAAAAACAACTCATGCGTAGGAAAAAGGCTGAAGAAACCTGCCAAAGTGTAAGCTAATAGCGCTTGTGGTTGGCTAATAGACTCATGGGTAACTTTTTCCTACTTACACTTTTTTTCCCCCAGATTTCCTATACTAAGTTTGCAATAAACACCCCCCCAACCAAAAAGACTGTCATTAACTTACCTTGGAAATGCATTATCATTAAATATACAAATGGCTCCATTTTTGATAGTTATCTTTTTTTTTCTCTGAATGTGGTGATATCCTTTATTCTTTAGAAATAGCCTTCCTCTTCCTACCTTTTTGCCACAGCTGCTAGGATGCTCAGAGGTTAATTTATTGTTTGATCAAAGTAATTATATTAACCTTGAATTTGATTAATTTATTTCTCCCCTCCTCCCTTCCTATTTCAAAACTTTATGATCTTAATTTCATTTTTCTATTTATTATATAGAACTATTTTATTTAAGGCATTTTCAAATTTTCCTGAGAAGTAGATAGAGTGCCCATTTTAATAAAGCATCATTCGACAATCCTCTCTTCCACAGTTTTTGAGCAGGAGGGGAAGTTGAGCAACTTTCAATCTCTCTCTCTCTCTCTCTCTCTCTCTCTCTCTCTATGTTAATTTGTATATATATGTAATATACATATATCTTTTATTTATATATATTTCTATATATATAAAATAATTACGAATCTTTGATAACCAAAGACTGTTGACTCTATTTCTTTTTACCACTTTTCTTATTTCTTTCTAGTATTTCTTCTAAATGTCTTACAAATCATCGATGGTATTGAGAGTCCTTCAGTTCTCCTTAATACTTAAAAGAAATTTAACAGAAATAGCCTTGGAAATCTAACCGTGGATAAACTTTTTCTTTGCTTTTGGCTGAGATTATAGCAACTCTGTATGGTAACACTCATGCTGATTAGATTGTCTAATCTTGCAGTCAGACATGTCTTTGATGCAGAAAAATTCAGGAAATAAATTGTTAATTAATCATTGCAGTGTAATTGGAAGTCAGAACTCTCAGTGCCTAGTGTTCATGGAGGAAAGAAAAATGGAAGGGGCTTGTTACAGTGAAGATATTGGACATGTTTGCTCTGCCTCTGGTCGTCCTGGTAGCACCAGGGCTATCACAGAATGGATTCTTCCTCTGCGGCTCCCACTAAAGGGGCCTCAATTTTTAGTCTAAATTGAAATAATCTTTCTTTTAAAAGGCATCAGCCTTTGCCTTAATCTAATGGAGCTCCCCATCTCTGTGATTTAGTATCCTGTCTTCATGCAGCTTGCTCATTTTTCAGTGTGGTCACTGGTAATGGATCTATTAATACATCAGGTCAGTGAGTCCCATCCAGTAACATGGAGGCCCTGGGCTAGAGGGGAGTGTGCTGCTGGCTACGTGCACCGGCTATTGGCTAAGAGGCAGAATTGGCCACCGGTCTTACACTTTGGACAGAATTACTATTATTACACTAAATAACTACCTCCTCATCACAGGACTCTCTTTAAGAGAGAGAGCACTGGACATAGGTAGGAAGTGTTGGATTTGAGCTCTGGCTTTATTCCATAATAAGTCTGTGACCTTGGGAAATACCTGAAACCTCTCTTGAAACGCAGTTTCCTCATTAGTAAAATTAGAATAATATTTGATCTTGTCACATCATTGGATAATTGTGAAAATTCAACCAAGATGTTTACTAATTGTAAAGTGCTGCAGCCTGATAGTAGGCATTTATTTATTTTGCCAGACCCAACTCTCTGCTTTGGGAATAGCATCACCCTTCTTTGAAGGGAATTGCTTTTCCTTGTCTCTCTCTCTCTGACATGTAGTCCTAAGGACCTGCTGCCGTCTTGGAAGATAATCCTGCCTCTTTGGGCATGGTGAATAATTTAAAGATAGGCATTTAGCCTCTATCAGTTACCTATTGCTGGATAACAAACCACTCACACTTGTGATTTTTGTATAGCAGTGACATTATTTTCATGATTCTGTGGGTTACCTGAATGTTTCTTGCCCCAAATGTATTCCCTTATGTTGTTTAAGTCAGCTGATGGCTTGAGTGGGACTGGAAGATCCATGATGGTCTCACTATATATATAAAGGCTTGGTGTTGGCCATTGTCTAGGCCTTTTCCTCCATGTAAATCCATCTTGGGTTTCCTTTCATAGCAGTGGGAGTGCTTTATGAGGGCAAAAATGGAAGCTCAAGTCTTCTTGCTGTCAAGGGTTGGACATCAAAACATGACTTCTACCATATTTTGGCCAAAATACATCATAGGGATAGCCCAGATTTGAGACAAATGGAAATGTACTCCACCTCTTAATGTAAGGAACAGCAAAATCATATTGCAAATGGTGGTGTATTTATGGATAGAAGGAATCACGGCAGGAATATTTGCAAATAATCTACCACATTACTAAAGCTGGAACGACTGGAGGCCAGAGCAGCCATTGTTTCAACACTGTGGAAGGAATCAGTGTGTAGTAGAGAAGAAAGGGACTGACTTTTGGAGAGAAGCAGAAACAAGAGCTGGAGGACTCTGAAGGATCAGGGCCCTTAAGGCTGCTCTGTGTCTGTTCCTGCATTTTGTATTCCGTGACCAAATTAATCCTCTTTCTCTGTCTTCTAATCTAGTATAACTGGGTTGCTGTCATGTGTTCTCCAGGAGGCCAGCTGAATATATACTTGCTTCTTTTCCCATTGTTTAAAGAGTCGGGTGTAGAGATTTATGAGCTTTAAATTAATTATGTACATGGGCACAGCAGCCCTCTCCTTCTACACCCTCTACCAGCTCAAAACTGAAGAGGCTGGCAACTTCCTTGCCACCATTATTTACTCTTAGTCTGAGAACAAAAGTGACTGGGAGCTCTCAGCAAGCAGCACCTTGATGCAAGGTCAGGTCTTGAATGGCACCATCAGCAAACACACACAGGTTCCTTCGTATCTTCTCAGCAGTGATTTTAAAATTTGGACCAGAGACGCTCCAGTAGCGTCTGTGTCAACAGTATGACAGAATCTACAGCCTTGTTACCATTTTGGATTAACTTCTGATGGCAATGAATAAACCAGACTTGACCTCAACAGGGGCTCAACAACTCCTTCCTCTGGGGTTATCTATTTGGAATAAACGGGGTCAAGAGAGGTTGGTGGTTTTTTGAGACAACAGACTTTAAAGTCTTGAAATCTGTGCTTCAGAAATGAAAAGCAAACTGCAATCTTTAATAATTGACAAATGATGATCATTTTCTGCAGTGAGCCACGTGACCTATCATACATGCCTTTTCATCTCTAGATTCTCTTGTTTTATGTAGAATGTCATTATCCAATTATCTTCATTATCCTCCCAAGATTTGACCTTTTCACTATTCTGTAATTTAACCCTTTAACCACAGTGCTTTCATACAGCATTTCTTTGGTTCCATTTATAAACAATAAATATTTCTAAACATCAGGTCTTGGGCTTGACTTTGGGAGGCACCCCTTGGAGCAGGGTCACCGAGAGCTGTGTGGTAGAAGTGACGCTGGGGTCTCTTATTGGGTTGGCTCTTGGGAAACCCTTCTCTGGGGGTTCTTTCAGGAAGAGAGAGAAAAGAAAATAATTAAGTAGGATTTTAAATTTCTTCTTTAGGAGGCTTTTCCCTGAAACAGTTTTTCTAAGCCATTTCTCACAAGATGATTGAGGAACCAATATAGTGGCTAAGGATTTAAGCTCTGGAATCAGACAGACTTGAGTTTGAATCCTAACCTTGCCATTGACCATGCACATAACAGTAGACAAGTCACTTAGGTTCTCTGATTCCCAGCGTCCTCGTCTGTAAAATGGGTTTAATAATACCTCCTAGGATTATTAATGTAGTGAAATTAAATGGGAAAATGTAAGAAAGTATTTGGCACTGTCCCTTGAACATATAAAGTGCTCAATAAATGTTATTCATTATTATTGCAGGATTTAATTTATAATAACTTAATTAGATACAAGTTCATCTATATAAGAAGGTTTGCATGCTGTCATGGGGCAGAAGAATAAGCCTGAATTTTTAATGTAATTCATAAATATCAAGGCAGTTGCTACTTTTCCAGAGTGAGTGGTAATGTGGTTTTCAGAAGTGCTTATATTAACAGATTATTTATATCGAGAAACTGAAGACAGTTGTCCTAATGTTGTACTTTAAGCACGGATAAAAGTTTGTTCACATTTTGTCAAGAGGAAATGGTAGTTAGGAAAAGCTCAGTCATTTTTTACTTTAAATCAAAACAGAGAGCTATTTATAGGTTCTTGGATAGCTATCCAGAGTTATCTGAATTGGTCATGATGCTCTATAAATGTCCGTATTTTTAAGATGATTATTTAAGATCAAATAAAACTTCCCTATCTTCTGAGGTAAGTACCTAACAGGTTTTTATGGAGAGTATAGCATTTGCTTTGAGGGTTTGCACCTATCTTTTGAGACTGTCTCCTGAAAAGAAATAGCATATTATGCTGAATCCAATTGCATTAACCCAAAGTCAATGTACTATCACATGCCCTAGAGCTGGGATGAGCATATATCCCAGTTTGCATAGGGTAGTTCTAATAAACATAATTGTCCCACCAACATTATTTATAATACCCCATTTCACTCTTAAAAGTGTGCTGGTTTAAATGACAAATTATGGGGACTTCCGGGAAGATGGCGGTGTGAGCAGGGCGGCAGAAATCTCCTCCCAACACTATATTTATCTACGAAAACTCAGCAAATACATCTATTCCTAAAAGAGAGACGAGAATACACAGGAAAGCGCACAGCGTGCAGCTACACCCGAGAGGACTCGGCACCCCAAGAGGCGGGTAAGATACGGAGCCGCGAACCGGCGGGACCCGAGCCCTCCCCCACCCCAGCGCACCGGCGGGAGGAGAGGAGTCAGAGCCGGGAGGGAGTGGAAGTACACCCCGCAAAGTAGCCAGCCCCGGGGATCTGCGCGGGGAGCGCTGACCCACATTGCGCAGTGCAGCGGAGATTGGGGAGACAGAGGGGCAGGATCTGAGTGGGGAACGCGCCAGGGTGCTTGCAGCTGGCTCCCGGGAAGGAAAAAAAAAAAGTGCGCACTTTCTTCAGCGGTCTTAAAGAGACAGGAGCCCAGCGGAGGAGCCGGATCGCCCCAGCACACTCAGCCCAGCAGGCTGGGAGTCCTGGGGAGTTTCAGACGCCTTAGCTGGCGACTGAGGAAGCGTAGCCATACTTAACACTTCTCACTGAGATCAACAGCCTCCTATTCATTCCCACCCCTGCCAGAGCGATAAAGGGCCCTGCGGAGCGGCACAGTCACAGCTGTGGAATAGTGGGGGCAATAGCGCCACCTAGAGCATTCCCACAGAATCTACGTCCGGTGGGCATTTCTTTTTGTTTTTTTTTGTTTTTGTTTTTTCTTTTCTTTCTTTTTTTTTCTTTTTTCTTTCTTTCTTTTTTTCCTTTTTTTTCTTTTTTTCTCTTTTTAAAGTCTTAAAGAGCCCAGCTGACATACGTGGCAACTATCAGTGACCAAATTATACAGCCATGAAAAGACAGAGGAATATGGTTCAGACCAAAATCAACCAGACAACCCCAGAGAGGGAGTCTGAAGGGATGGAAATGCACAGCCTCCCTGAAAAAGAATTCAGAATAAAAGTCATAACCACGCTGATGGACCTACAGAGAAATGTGCAAGAGCTGAGGGAGGAAGTGAGGGAACTGAGGAAAGACAATACAGAAATCAGACAAGCGATCGACGGGCTTAACAGCAGAATGGATGAGATGCGAGAGACTGTTAATGGAATAGAAAACAGAGAACAGGAGTACAGAGCAGCTGAGGCAGAGAGAGATAAAAGGATTTCTAGGAATGAAAGAATATTAAGAGAACTGTGTGACCAATCCAAACGGAACAATATTCGCATTATAGGAGTACCTGAGGAAGAAGAGAGAGAAAAAGGGATAGAAAGTGTCTTTGAAGAAATAATTGCTGAAAACTTTCCCTCGCTGGGGAAGGAAGTAGTCTCGCAGTCCACCGAAGCTCATAGATCTCCCAACACAAGGGACCCAAGGAAGACAACACCAAGACACATAATTATTAAGATGGCAAAGATCAAAGATAAAGACAGGGTATTAAAGGCAGCTAGAGAGAGAAAAAAGATCACCTACAAAGGAAAACCCATCAGACTATCATCAGACTTCTCAACAGAAACCTTACAGGCCAGAAGAGAATGGCATGATATATTTAACGTTAATGAAACAGAAGGGCCTCGAACCAAGAATATTGTATCCAGCACGATTATCATTTAAATATGATGGAGGGATTAAACAATTTCCAGATAAACGAAAGTTAAGAGAATTTGCGTCTCATAAACCACCACTACAGGATATCTTAAATGGACTGCTCTAGATGGAAGCACACCTAAGGCTAAAAAGATGTCACCAGAGGAAAAAAAATCATAGCAAAGAAAGCAGACCATCCAAATACCAACTAAAGGCAAAGAATAAAACACCTATTATAGAAAGAATGGAGGAGGAGGAATAAGAAGGGAGAGAAAGAAAGAAACATCAGACTGTGTTTACAATAACTTAACAAGAAAGTTAAGTTAGATTGTTAGATAGTAAAGAAGCAACCCTTGAACCCTTGGTAACCACGAATCTAAAGCCAGCAATGGCAATAAGTACATACCTATCAATAATCACCCTAAATGTAAATGGACTGAATGCACCAATCAAAAGACACAGAGTAACAGAATGGATAAAAAAGCAAGACCCATCTATATGCTGCCTACAAGAAACTCACCTCAAATCCAAAGATATACACAGACTAAAAGTGAAGGGATGGAAAAAGATATTTCATGCAAACAACAAAGAGAAAAAAGCAGGTGTTGCAGTACTTGTATCAGACAAAATAGACTTCAAAACGAAGAAAGTAGCAAAAGATAAAGAAGGACATTACATAATGATAAAGGGGTCAGTCCAACAAGAAGATATAACCATTATAAATATATATGCACCCAACACAGGAGCGCCAGCATATGTGAGACAAATACTAACAGAATTAAAGGAGGAAATAGACAGCAATGCATTCATCTTAGGAGACTTCAACACACCACTCACTCCAGAGGACAGATCAACCAGACAGAAAATAAGTAAAGACACAGAGGCACTGAACAACACACTAGAACAGATGGACCTAACAGACATCTACAGAACTCTACACCCAAAAGCAACAGGATACACATTCTTCTCAAGTGCACATGGAACATTTTCCAGAATAGACCACATACTAGGCCACAAAAAGAACCTCAGTAATTTCAAAAATATTGAAATCCTACCAACCAACTTCTCAGATCACCAAGGTATAAAACTAGAAATAAATTTTAGAAAGAAATCAAAAAGGCTCACAAATACATGGAGACTTAACAACACTCTCCTAATTAATCAATGGGTTAACGACCAAATCAAAACAGAAATCAAAGAATATATGGAGACTAATGACAACAACAACACAAAGCCACAACTTCTGTGGGACGCAGCAAAGGCAGTTCTAAGAGGAAAGTATATTGCAATCCAGGCCTATTTAAAGAAGGAAGAACATTCCCAAATGAATAGTCTAAAGACACAATTACTGAAATTGGAAAAAGAAGAACAAATGAGGCCCAAAGTCACCAGAAGGAGGGACATAATAAAGATTAGAGAAGAAATAAATAAAATTGAGAAGAATAAAACAATAGAAAAAATCAATAAAACCAAGAGCTGGTTCTTTGAAAAAATAAACAAAATAGATAAACCCCTAGCCAGACTCATTAAGAGAAAAAGAGAATCTACACACATAAACACAATCAGAAATGAGAAAGGAAAAATCACGACGGACCCCACAGAAATACAAAGAATCATAAGAGAATATTATGAGAATCTATATGCTAACAAGCTGGAAAACATAGAAGAAATGGACAACTTCTTAGAAAAATACAACCTTCCAAGACTGACCAAGCAAGAAACAGAAAAACTAAACAGACCAATCACCAGTGACGAAATCGAATTGGTAATCAAAAAACTACCCAAGAACAAAACCCCTGGGCCTGATGGATTCACCTTTGAATTCTACCAGACTTATAGAGAAGAAATAACACCGATTCTCCTTAAAGTTTTCCAAAAAATAGAAGAGGAGGGAATACTTCCAAACTCATTCTATGAAGCCAGCATCACTCTAATACCAAAACCGGGCAAAGACCTCACCAAAAAAGAAAATTACAGACCAATATCCCTGATGAACGTAGATGCAAAAATACTCAACAAAATATTAGCAAACCGAATTCAAAAATACATCAAGAGGATCATACACCATGATCAAGTGGGATTCATCCCAGGGATGCAAGGATGGTACAACATTCGAAAATCCATCAACATCATCCACCACATCAACAAAAAGAAGAACAAAAACCACATGATCATCTCCATAGATGCTGAAAAAGCATTTGACAAAATTCAGCATCCATTCCTGATTAAAACTCTCAACAAAATGGGTATAGACGGCAAGTACCTCAACATCATAAAGGTTATATATGACAAACCCACAGCTAACATCATACTTAACGGCGAGACGCTGAAAGCTTTTCATCTAAGATCGGGAACAAGACAGGGATGCCCACTCTCTCCACTGTTATTCAACATAGTACTGGAGGTCCTAGCCACAGCAATCAGACAAAACAAAGACATACAAGGCATCCAGATTGGTAAAGAAGAAGTCAAATTGTCACTATTTGCAGATGACATGATACTGTACATAAAAAACCCTAAAGATTCCATTCCAAAACTACTAGAACTAATATCTGAATTCAGCAAAGTTGCAGGATACAAAATTAACACACAGAAATCTGTTGCTTTCCTATACACTAATGATGAACTAACAGAAAGAGAAATCAGAAAAACAATTCCATTCACAATTGCATCAAAAAGAATAAAATACCTAGGAATAAACCTAACGAAGGAAGTGAAAGACCTGTACTCTGAAAACTACAAGACACTCCTAAGAGAAATTAAAGAGGACACTAACAAATGGAAATGCATCCCATGCTCTTGGCTAGGAAGAATAAATATTGTCAAAATGGCTATACTACCTAAAGCAATCTACAGATTCAATGCAATCCCTATCAAACTACCAACAGCTTTCTTCAATGAACTGGAACAAATAATTCTAAAATTCATATGGAACCACAAAAGACCCCGAATAGCCAAAGCAATCCTGAGAAGGAGGAATAAAACAGGGGGAATTACACTCCCTGACTTCAAGCTCTACTACAAAGCCACAGTAATCAAGACAATTTGGTATTGGCACAAAAACAGACCCACAGACCAGTGGAACAGAATAGAAAATCCAAACATTAACGCAAACATATACAGTCAATTAATATTTGATAAAAGTGCCTTGGATATACAATGGGGAGATGACAGCCTCTTCAGCAGCTGGTGTTGGAAAAACTGGACAGCTACATGTAAGAGAATGAAACTGGACTACTGTCTAGCCCCATACACAAAGGTAAACTCAAGGTGGATCAAAGACTTGAATGTAAGTCATGAAACCATAAAACTCTTAGAAAAAAACATAGGCAAAAATCTCTTGGACATAAACATGAGCAACTTCTTCATGAACATATCTCCCCGGGCAAGGGAAACAAAAGCAAAAATGAACAAGTGGGACTATATCAAGCTGAAAAGCTTCTGTACAGCAAAGGACACCATCAGTAGAACAAAAAGACATCCTACAGTATGGGAGAATATATTCATAAAAAACGTATCTGATAAAGGGTTGACATCCAAAATATATAAAGAACTCATGCACCTTAACAAACAGAAAGCAAATAATCCAATTAAGAAATGAGCAGAGGACATGAATAGACACTTCTCAAAGAAGAAATTCAGATGGCCAACAGGCACATGAAAAGATGCTCCACATCGCTAATCATCAGAGAAATGCAGATTAAAACCACAATGAGATATCACCTCACACCAGTGAGGATGGCCAACATCCAAAACACAAACAACAACAAATGTTGGCGAGGATGTGGAGAAAAGGGAACCCTCCTACACTGCTGGTGTGAATGCAAATTAGTTCAACCATTGTGGAAAGCAGTATGGAGGTTCCTCAAAAAACTCAAAATAGAAATACCATTTGACCCAGGAATTCCACTCCTAGGAATTTACCCTAAGAATGCAGCAGCCCAATTTGAAAAGGACAGATGCACCCCTATGTTTATTGCAGCACTATTTACAATAGCCAAGAAATGGAAGCAACCTAAGTGTCCATCAGTAGATGAATGGATAAAGAAGAGTGGTACATATACACAATGGAATATTATTCAGCCATAAGAAGAAAACAAATCCTACCATTTGCAACAACATGGATGGAGCTAGAGGGTATTATGCTCAGTGAAATAAGCCAAGCCGAAAAAGACAAGTATCAAATGATTTCACTCATATGTGGAGTATAAGAACAAAGAAAAAAACTGAAGGAACAAAACAGCAGCAGACTCACAGAACCCAAGAACGGACTAATAGTTACCAAAGGGAAAGGGACTGGGGAAAATGGGCGGGAAGGGAGGGATAAGAGGGAAAAAGGGGTATTACAATTAGCAGATATAATGTTGGGGGGGTACGGGGAGGGCAGTACAACTCAGAGAAGACAAGTAGTGATTCTATAGCATCTCACTATGCTGATGGACAGTGACTGTAATGGGGTTGGTGGGGGCGACCTGATGAAGGGGTAGTTTAATAATCGTAATATTGCACATGTAATTGTAAATTAATGATAATAAAATAAATTATATTTAAAAAAATGACAAATTATGTGTGGTTAACCTGTCTAAAACTTCATAAACTAGCTTCCTTTAACATGTTTTAAATATTTATTTTTAATGGGCCAAAGTATGATTACTACGTTCACATTCTCAGCTCTTGGAGGTAGGAAAATGTTTGTCTGGCATGATGAGGTGACCTTTGTCCTTTTATGAGATAATGGGAAATATGTAGTAAGCTATAGGGTTTCCCTCTCTGCCTGGGCTGCCAGGAAGTGCAAGGCTAATTTGGAGCCCAGATGCAGGACTTTCCATACCCTAGGATTTTAAAGCAATTACTCCCTTAGCTGTCTTTATTACTTGGTTGTTGTTTTAATTTTTATTGTGTTTGTGATCTTTTTTAAATGGGTGGTTTCAGATAATTTTTAGAAATAAATAGAATGGAAAAATGGAAAACGTCATGAATATTGTATTTTTAATATTTAAAGTCTTATCCAAATTCATATTAATACACCGAGCTGGTGACCAAATACAAGGAGACCCTGCGGATATCTAGAACTCCTTCTTCTACTGGGTTATACATGATGGTGTGTGATGGTTTAGTCTCATGCTGAGGCAGAACGCATCGTTTGGCCTTAATACTTTACCCCTCGCTGTATTCATGACTTTTGCCTGGAAACTTTGCAGTGCCCCCTCCCCGCCACTGGGTGTTGGGGAACTGTCTTGGCTCAGTTCTGACCCCACTTGGGGCTGGTTGATTCTCTCTGTGGGTGTTGACAGAACTGGATAGTGAAAGCTGTAAGTATGGGGGGCTAAGCATGGGAAACCTGACCAGGTTTAGCAGTGAGGGAGGGCTTTCTCCTTCCTCAAAGAGTGATCTGTGTGGGAGTATCTACCACAGCAAGGAATCTTAGCGGCAGGCAGTAGGCAAGCACTGGACTGCAAGAAGCTGGTTTCCAACAGTGACACCTTGTGGCAAGAGGAAGCTATAACAGTGGTGGCTCGAATAGACAGGCGTCTCCATTTAGACAGAGACTCTGGAAAGATCATCTCTGAACTGTGTAAATCCCAAAGGGGTACACCTTAAGGAAGGAAGACATACACACCACATTTCATGCTAATGATACAGATGGGGGATCAAATAATAATTGTAAAAGTAAGAGATGTGTGACGACATCTGCCTTCTTGTGGAATATAATCTACCCTCTTTTTACTGTCACCCTCAATGTGCAAGGGAAGGAAGAATGAGGAAGGAAGTATGTATCTCAATGTGTGATATGGATTGAGGATGGAATGGGGTAGGAAAATGCTTTTGGGAAGAAGTGACCCCTGAGTTCTGATATAAGGCCCACTAAATTGGAATATATGTAATCTAGACCCAGGTGGCGTTTACCATGGAGACAGCCCTGCTTGCTGATTTGTACTCCATGGCTGGACCCACCTAATGAGACATGAGAGTACTGCAAAGGGGGAGACAACGACAAGTGAGTTGCACACACAGCTTTGAGAAGTGAGCTGAAGCTACAAACTTGCAGCCCACATTTCAGGCCAGAAGTGCTGGGTTACAGAACAATTTTAAGCAAATGCCTTCTGTGGATTTTTTTTTTAAGTGAGACAGAGATATCCCCTAGAGTGCATTTCAGATTCTTGCTTCTCATTTCACTTGCCAGGAAATAGAGATACAGAGGAAAAATTCCCTGGGAAGAAAATATAATTTTGGAGGTGATAGTTGTTTATTTGCTTCATTTAAGATTCAGCGAAATCAGGATTGACCCAGCTCTTCCCTGTCCTCCAGCAAATTTACTTTCCTTCTTCGGCTACATCTATTCCCCTTTATTTTCCTTCAGACCTGGAGGAAGCAGGAGCCTTGCTTTGTTTTGCTGTCTTACACTTTGTGCTGACATCAATCACTCGCTCGACAGAATATTTATTTTGTCTCTGTTTTTCTCTGAGTTGAGCATCATTCCCCCCCCCCCCTTTTAATGGCATCTCAAAGCCCTTCTGAATTTATCCACTCAGACATAAACTGAGCTGAACAAAGGCAAGCTGCTTTTTAGTAGTCTGTTGAGAACAGCGAGTATCTATGCCGGTATCCAGCTTCATAAAGAAACATTTCTCCATAGTTTGAACTCGAACAGCAATTCCAGGCTACTTGGAATGCACCCCAGACAGGACAATCATTAACGAAGGAAAAAAAATTGGCATGCAAATAAAATATTGGAGAACCAATGAAAACAAACACATGTCCAAATTTGCATTTAATGATCTATAACAATAGTAACACATGTAGCTTCTGTGCAGTATCAGTTTTTGTTAAGGATGACAAGAGGCTGTGGTGTGGGTCAGTTTGAATTCTTGCTCAGCGACTTATTAGCTGAGTGACCTTGGGCAAATTCCTTAGCCTTTGTTGTGCCTGGTATAAAACATGGATCTACTAACAAACGGCTCACATTTATGTGGCACTTTGCTAACTGTCAGGCTGTGCTTCAAGTTCTTTATATTTATGAACTCAGTAATTCCCCCAACAGCAACTGAGGTAGGTGTTATTGTATCCATTCCCATTTTATAAAGGGGAACATCAAGGCACAAAGAAGCTCACGCACTTTCCTAATGTCACACAGCTGAGAAGCACTGGGGCCAGGATCTGAGGCCAGGAGGTCTGACCGTAGGGGCACCCTGCTGCTGTGATAACTGCTGTAATGATAAGGCACCTCACTGAGTTGCTGAGAGGACTGAAGGAGCCTGTGTCTGTAAAGCACATACTGCTGTGTCTGGCACAGGATGTGAGCCCAGTGAATGTTCACTTGTGTTGTTAAAATCATTCAAACCCGTAGATGACCACCAGTCGCCTAAGTTTGCATTTGAACTTTTGAATTTGAGGTTTAGTTCAAATGGCTCTGGTTATGACAGTGATTTCTATCATTTTGAAAAGGAATTCTGCAATAAAACCAGTTACCTACTCTAATCCCCACATCAAGGGGGCTGGGACGGACATGAATGGGATGATCACCAAGGAATCAGCTGGTGAGGGATGGTCATCCCTGGTCCACTCTGTGAGTTTGTGAAGGTAGACGTGAACATCTTGTCCTGGACCGTGGAACTCCTGCCCTCCCCTCCTTTGCTCCCTCTGTCGTGACAGGTGACAGCCTTCCTCCTTTCTTCTCGGAGCCCACTGGCTTCCTGGCGATAGAGTGCTGGGCATCACAATTTCATTTCCCTTTGTCCTCCTCGGGTGCTCTGGTGGCGACAAGGCATTGCAGCTTCAGAACAGAGAGAAGGGATCCGTTTTTATTAACAAAGTCAAGTCATGTGTAAACGAGTTTCTGAAGAGCAGTTTAATTTGAATAGGTTTGCGGATAACATGAGAGTTACTGTGGCCAGAATTCTCACTTGGCCCTGGTTGATTAGCTCACTGCACACCTGTGGGCAATACATGGCTGTTGACTCTATATAAAGAGCTCCGCCCAGTGCTCTGTGCACGACATGGTGGTATGGCTGCAAGGCTGCAGGAGGGCAGAGCAGAGGCTGGAGTGGTGGCAGCGCCAAGGACAGAGGCCCAGAGGACGGCTGTGCAGACAGAGGACCCCAGAGGCAGAGACCGGCTTGCTGCATACAGACTCGCTCTGAGTGAACAGGATTTTAGTGACTGACCTGCCACCTGGAAATAAAGTTGGGTATAACCCTTTCACCCCACGAACGTTTTGCTGTCATTTTCTTTGGTCATACTGAATCCATAGAGAACTTGCCTGGGAATGAAACCCATTGGCAAGACAGGTTTGTTTCCCCATTAGGAGATTCCTGGATGGAGGAAGACCCCGGAAGTGTGCCACCCCTCTATGAAAGGCCCCAGATGTCGTATTTAGGGAGATGTCCATTTTGAAATGAAAACTGTAACCTGGATCGGGCCTGATTCCCCACAGGTGAGACTTTCTTAAAGAGGGTAAGAAGACTAAGGCTGAAGGGCCCTTTGGGATCAGCTGTCCCAAACTCCTTAACACAGCCGAAACAGAAACTGAGGCCTGTGTGTTCTGAGAAAAGTCCTGAGTAATGCTGCCCTCTGGCCTGATTAGTCTTAGGGAAGCGACCATATGTTTAGTAACTTGCAGTGATTCGCTGTCTTCATTCTGTGTGTGTGTGTGTGTGTGTGTGTGTGTGTGTTTTTGCAAGTATTTCATCTATGGGTACTGCACAAATTTGCTATTTACTTAACATGTATCCAAAGTGTTGTTATCACGGAGGGGCTATTAGGATACAACTATTGTTTCACCTGCCCAGTTCTCCAGGCCCCCACTTCTGACTGCTGCTTCTCATTCCCATGTACCCTAACCCTTCTACCATTGTATCTACATCATCCCTACAGGCATTGGCATGGTCTCTGCTTCCCTTTGTGTGCAGTTTATTGATTCAGTGGTGGACACATGACCCAAGTTTGGCCCATTAGATATTCCCTTATGATTTTTGGTGTTAAGACCAGAAATATCAACAAAACAGTATCTCTAGTACTTGAAACAACATAGAAAAAAGTCTGGATTCTGTTAGATGCCATATATTCCATCATATGCACATAGTAGGCCTGAGGGAAAGAAAAAGTTGACACATAGAGAGAAGCAGAGTGGAGAGATGTCATGAGGATATGAGTCCAGCTTTGGACTGCCGCAGGTCCTACAAGCATCCCCGACCTTCTCGCTTCTAGTTCACTCTCTTTGGATTCCTTGAGACCACAATCCTTTTTTGCTTAACTGAACTGAACATATGTCACTTGTGACCAAAAGAACCCTAATACACCCAGAGAAGCAAGAAGAGTGTCTTTTCATCCGAGGTGCTCCAGATGCTATAGTAGAAGGACTGTGCAGAATGGACAAGAATTTAAGAGGGAATAACACTTGAATAATATAGAAGAGGCATTCAGACAGCTCAGCACAGAAGAACCCTAATGCTTTCTCAAGGAGGAGGGTTATAGACCCACCCCACCTCACTAGTACAGAGTAGAAGGTGTTTATTCAAAGGCATGTAATGCCTCTGTGTGTGTGGGCACAGTTCTTGTAACAAATCCTTATTTTTTAAATAAAGTTCCCAAGGAAACCCTTTTTGTATTGCTCAGGAGATTTGTCTATATTGGATGAACCATACGGCATTTGATGTTACTCCTTGGATGTCTATGATAGGTCAACCATGGAAGCACAATTCATTCCAAAATATTGTGCCTGAATAAGTCTAGTGAATTTCTGAAAAAGGGTTGTAACTTATCTCTTTACAATGTAAAAGTTGACTTTAAGCCCAATATGTTCATCTCTAGGTCTTCAGTACCTACCTACATAGCCAGTACATATCACAGGTCCTGAAATGAGTTGTCTGAGAACCATGGCATTTAAGATTTTCTTCTCTAAAGTAACTTCACTCCAACTCTTAGTGAATTCTCCTCTCCACCCAAGCTAGTAGAGTGGACATTTATTTATTATTCTAGTTCCTGATCTTTCCTAGGGGTGTATAGGAATCTAGGAGATCTAATAGTGCTTTCAGTTGAGGGAGGAGCCTCTGATCGTCATCCACCAGGTTCATTGTTAATTTCCTTATTGTCCCAGTTTGCTTGGGACCCACAACTTCAACTTCCAGCCTAGGTCTCGGGCACAGGAAGCTCTGTTGAAACTGGGAACCTCGGCTCCTGGGGCTGACCTCCTTGGACAGGTCACAACCATTCCCCTCCGAAGTCTTACCAACCGCTCCAGGGAGCAGCATGAGGGCCTTGCTGTTCTGCCCACTTCCCAGTCTGGGAAAACATCTCCCTCTGTTTTCTTGCTAGCCTCCTCTCTCCTTTTCTCTATGCACCCACTTTTCAATGGATTCTTTCTTTTAAGGAATAATTAACTAAAAGCATCTTATACATTTTCCCAGGAAAAAAAAGTCTTCCAGAAAAAATGGAAAAAGACTTGATGACTGGCTTAAAATGTGGGGTAGAGCAGGCAGGGAAGATAAAGTTGATAAATAGTAATTCATGTCTTAAACAAACTACCCAACCATAAATGTTTCTCATGCAAATGAATGTCTGAAAGATAACATGTCAACCCTAAATTAAAAGCTATTCAGCACTGGAATTTGTTCTGATATATTGGTAAGTTTCTTGTGGATCAGCTTGATGTTTACAAGGTTTGCTTTTGAACTTTCTTAAGCTAGGTATTGAGCAGTCTTTAGGGCTAATTACCCCCCTACTAAGGTGTAATATAGGATGTCTAGTCTGTATCATCATACTTAATGGTTAAAGACTGAATGCTTTCTTCGTAAATTTGAGAGTAAGAAAACAGTGTTTTACTCTTACCGTATCTATTCAGCATTGTACCTGAGGTCCTGGCCAATACTACAGATCAAGAAGAAAATTTGAAGTCGTATATGTTGGAAAGGAAGAAGTAAAACTGTTTTTTCTCCTCACAGCAGTCTGTGTAGAAAATTCAAAGGAGTTTACCAAAAAAGTAAAAAAGAAAAGCTACTAGCAAGTTCACAGATACAAGGTCAATATTAAACAACCACCTATATTTCTATATTCTAACAATAAACAACTGAATATTAAAAAGAACATTTGCAATATCATTGAAAACATGAAATACTTAGAGAAATTTTTTAATGTATAAGAACTATTTGCTGGTAACTGAACTATTACAGAGAAAAGGTAAAAAAGACCTAAAAAAATTAGGAGATACACCATGCTTGTAGGCCAGAAGTATCAATATTGGTAAGATGTTATCTTTACTAAACTGATATATAGACCCAAAATACCAGCAGGATTTTTTTTCTGTGTAGAAATTAACAGTTGATTCTAAAACTAAATGGAAACTCAAAGGAATTATTATTATTATTTTTTGGTATCATTAATATACAATTACAAGAGCAACACTATGGTTACTAGACCCCCCATTATCAAGTCCCCACCACATATTCCATTACTGTCACTGTCCATCAGCATAGTAGGATGATATAGAATCACTACTTGTCTTCTCTGTGTTATACTGCCTTCCCCATATGCCAGCCCCCGCTACATTATGTGTGCTAATCGTAATGCCCCTTCTTCCCCTTATCCTTCCCTTCCCACCCATCCTCCCTAGTCCCTTTCCCTTTGGTAACTGTTAGTCCATTCTTGGGTTCTGTGAGTCTGCTGCTATATTGTTCCTCCAGTTTTTTCTTTGTTCTTATACTCCACAGATGAGTGAAATCATTTGATATTGTCTTTCTCCGCCTGGCTTATTTCACTGAGCATAATACCCTCTAGCTCCATCCATATTGTTGCAAATGGTAGGATTTGTTTTCTTCTTATGGCTGAATAATATTCCATTGTGTATATGTACCACTTCTTCTTTATCCATTCATCTACTGATGGACACTTAGGTTGCTTCCATTTCTTGGCTATTGTAAATAGTGCTGTGATAAACATAGGGGTGCATATGTCTTTTTCAAACTGGGCTGCTGCATTCTTAGGGTAAATTCCTAGGAGTGGAATTCCTGGGTCAAATGGTATTTCTATTTTGAGTTTTTTGAGGAACCTCCATACTGCTTTCCACAATGGTTGAACTAATTTGCTTTCCCACCAGCAGTGTAGGAGGGTTCCCCTTTCTCTACATCCTTGCCAACATTTGTTGTTGTTTGTCTTTTGGTTGGTGGCCATCTTAACTGGTGTGAGGTGATATCTTATTGTGGTTTTAATTTGCATTTCTCTGATGATTAGCGATGTGGAGCATCTTTTCATGTGCCTGTTGGCCATCTGAATCTCTTCTTTGGAGAAGTGTCTGTTCAGATCCTCTGCCCATCTTTAATTGGATTATTTGCTTTTTGTTTGTTGAGGTGCATGAACTCTTTATACATTTTCGATGTCAAAGCCTTATCGGATATGTCATTTATGAATATATTCTCCCATGCTGTAGGATGCCTTTTTGTTCTACTGATGGTGTTCTTTGCTGTACAGAAGCTTTTTAGTTTGATATAGTCCCACATGTTCATTTTTGCTTTTGTTTCCCTTTCCTGGGGAGATATGTTCATGAAGAAGTTGCTCATGTTTATGTCCAAGAGAGTTTTGCCTAAGTTTTCGTCTAAAAGTTTTATGGTTTCTTCACTTACATTCAGGACTTTGATCCATTTCAAGTTTACTTTTGTGTATGGAGTTAGACAGTAATCCAGTTTCATTCTCTTACATGTAGCTGCCAGTTTTGCCAACACTAGCTGTTGAAGAGGCTGTCATTTTCCCATTGTATATCCATGGCTCCTTTATCGTATATTAATTGGCCATATATGCTTGGGTTAATATCTGGACTCTCTATTCTGTTCCACTGATCTATGGGTCTGTTCTTGTGCCAGTACCAAATTGCCAAGATTACTGTGGCTTTGTAGTAGAGGTTGAAGTCAGGGAGCATAATCCCCCCAGCTTTATTCTTCCTTCTCAGGAATTCTTTGGCTATTCGGGATCTTTTGTGGTTCCACATGAACTTTAGAATTATTTTCTCTAGTTCACTGAAGAATGCTGTTGGTATTTTGATAGGAATTGCATTGAATCTGTGGATTGCTTTAGGCAGGATGGCCATTTTGACAATATTAATTCTTTCTAGCCAAGAGCATGGGATGAATTTCCATTTATTAGTGTCCACTTTAATTTCTCTTAAGAGTGTCTTGTAGTTTTTAGTGTATAGGTCTTTCACTTCCTTCATTTGGTTTATTCCTAGGTATTTTATTCTTTTGGATGCAATTGTGAATGGAATTGTTTTCTCTTTCTGTTAGTTCATCTAGTGTATAGGACTGCAACAGATTTCTGGTACTAATTTTGTATGCTGCAACATTGCTGAATTCAGATATTAGATCTAGTAGTTTTGGAGTGGATTCTCTAGGGTTTTTTATGTACAATATCATGTCATCAGCATACAGTGACAGTTTAACTTCTTCTTTACCGATCTGGATACATTTTATTTCTTTGTGTTGTCTGATTGCTGTGGTGAGGACCTCTAGAATTATGTTGAATTAAAGTGGAGGGAGTGGGCATCCTTGTCTTGTTCCTGATCTTTAAGGAAAGGCTTTCAGTTTCTTGCTGTTATGTATGATGTTGGCTGTGGGTGTGTCATATACGGCTTTTATTATGTTGAGGTACTTGCCCTCTATACCCATTTTCTTGAGTTTCTATCATGCATGGATGTTGAATTTGTCAAATGCTTTTTCGGCATCTATGGAGATGATCATGTGGCTTTTGTCTTTTTTTTGTTGATATAGTAGATGATGTTGATGGATTTTCTAATATTGTAACATCCTTGCATCCCTGGAATAAATCCTGCTTGATCATGATGGGTGATCTTTTTGATGTATTTTTGAATTTGGTTTGCTAATATTTTGTTCAGTATTTTTGCATCTAAGTTCATCAAGGATATTGGTCTGTAAATTTTTTTTTGTGGTGTCTTTGCCTGGTTTTGGTATTAGGGTGATGCTGGTCTCATAGAATGAGTTTGGAAGTATTCCTTCCTCTTTTACTTTCTGGAAAACTTTAAGGAGGATGAGAATTAGGTCTTCACTAAATGTTTGATAAAATTCAGCAGTGAACCATTTGGTCCAGTAGTTTCATTCTTAGGTAGTTTTTTGATTACCAATTCAATTTCATTGCTAGTAATTGGTCTGTTGAGATTTTCTGTTTCTTCCTTGGTCTGCCTTGGTAGGTTGTATTTTTCTAGAAAGTTGTCTATTTCTTCTATGTTATCTAGTTTGTTAGCATATACTTTTTCATAGTATTCTCTAATAATTCTTTGTATTTCTGTGGTGTCTGTAGTGATTTTTCCTTTCTCATTTTTTATTCTGTTTATGTGTGTAGACTCTCTTTTTTTCTTGATAAGTCTGGGTAGGGGTTTATCTATTTTGTTTATTTTCTTGAAGAACCAGCTCCTGCTTTCATTGATTCTTTCTATTGTTTTGTTCTTCTCAATCTTATTTATTTCTGCTGTAATCTTTATTATGTCCCTCTTTTACTGACTTTGGGCCTCATTTGTTCTTCTTTTTCTAGTTTTGTTAATTGTGAGTTTAGAGTGTTCATATGAGATTGTTCTTCTTTCCTGAGGTAGGCTTGTATTGTAATATACTTCCCTCTTAACACTGCCTTTGCTGCATCCCACAGGTTTTGTGGTGTTGAATTATTGTTGTCATTTGTCTCCATATATTGCTTGATCTCTGTTTTTATTTGGTCATTTATCTATTGGTTACTTAGGAGTATGTTGTTCAGCCTCCATGTATTTGCAGGCTTTTTCATTTTCTCTGTGTGATTTATTTCTAGTTTCATACACTTGTGGTCTGAGAAGCTGGTTGGTACAATGTCAATCTTTTTGAATTTACTGAGGCTCTTTTTGGGGCCTAGTATGTGATCTATTCTTGAAAATGTTCCATGTGCACTTGAGAAGAATGTGTATCCTGCTGCTTTTGGGTGGAGAGTTCTGTAGATGTCTGTTAGGTCCATCTGTTCTATTATGTTGTTCAGTGCCTCAGTCTCCTTACTTATTTTCTGTCTGGTTGATCTGTCCTTTGGGTGGTATATTGAAGTCTCCTAGAATGAATGCATTGCATTCTATTTCCCCTTTTAATTCTGTTAGTATTTGTTTCACATATGTAGGTGCTCCTGTGTTGGGTGCATTGATATTTATAATGGCTATATCTTCTTGTTGGATTGACCCCTTTATCATTATGTAATGTCCGTCTTTGTGTCTTGTGACTCTTTGTTTTAAAGTCTTTTTTGTCTGATACAAATACTGCAACACCTGCTTTTTTCTCCCTATTAGTTGCATGAAATATCTTTTTCCATTCCTTCACTTTTTGTCTGTCTATGTCTTTGGGTTTGAAGTGAACCTCTTGTAGGCAGTATATAGATGGATCTTGTTTTTTTATCCATTCAGTGACTCTATGTCTTTTGATTGGTGCATTCAGACCATTTACATTTAGGGTGATTATCGATAGGTATGTTCTTATTGCCATTGCAGGCTTTAGATTCGTGATTAGCAAAGGTTCAGTGTTAATACCCTTACTATCTAAGAGTCTCACTTAACTCACTTAGTATACTATTACAAACACAATCTAAAGGTTCTTTTTATTTTCCCCTCCTTTTTTTCCTCCTCTGTTCTTTATATATGTTAGGTATCATATTCTGTACTCTTTGTCTGTCCCTTTTTATTATCTCTGGTGACAGCTATTTAACCTTAGGAACACTTCCATCTGTAGCAGTCCCTCCAAAATACACTGTAGAGATGGTTTGTGGGAGGTAAATTCTCTCAGGTTTTGCTTATCTGGAAATTGTTTAATCCCTCCTTCAAATTTAAATGATATTCTTGCTGGATAAAGTATTCTTGTTTCGAGGCCCTTCTACTTCATTGCGTTAAATATATCATGCCACTCCCTTCTGGCCTGTAGGGTTTCTGCTGATAAGTCTGATGATAGCCTGATGGGCTTTCCTTTGTATATGATCTTATTTCTCTCTCTGGCTGCTTTTAAGTCTGTCCTTATCCTTGATCTTTGCCATTTTAATTACTATATGTCTTGGTGTTGTCTTCCTTGGGTCCCTTGTGTTGGGAGATCTGTGCACCTCCATGGCCTAAGATGCGATCTCCTTCCCCAGATTGGGGAAGTTTTCAGCAATTACTTCCTCAAAGACACTTTCTATCCCTTTTTCTCTCTCTTCTTCTTCTGGTATTCCTATAATATGAATATTGTTCCGTTTGGATTGGTCACACAGTTCTCTCAGTATTCTTTCATTCCTAGAGATCCTTTTTTCTCTCTGAGCTTCAGCTTCTTTGTATTACTCTTCCCTAATTTCTATTTCCTTTATCGTCTCCTCCACAGTATCTAATCTGCTTTTAATACTCTCCATTGTGCTCTTCAACAATTGGATCTCCATCCTAAATTCATTCCTGAGTTCTTGCATATTTTTCTGTACCTCCATGAGTATGTTTATGATTTTTATTTTGAAATCTCTTTTAGGAAGTTTTATTAATTCAGTCTCACTCAATCCTTTCTCTGTTGTTGAGATTTTGCTTTGAACCAGGTTCCTTTGAGGTTTCGTATTTGTATGTGGCGCCCTCTATTGCCCAGAAGCTCTACTCTCTAGAGCTGCTCAGCCTGTGGAGCAATGTAGGAGGTTGCAGGGTAGTGGTGCTGGTGCCTGGGGGGAGGGAAGAGCTGTTTCCTGCTTTCCAGCTGCTATGCCTCTCACCACTGCCAGAACCAGTGGCCCAAACACACAGGTGTAAGCCTCTATGGTTTGTGTTTGTAGCTTCCCTCTGGCTGGCCTGACACCAGGGCAGGGGCTGCAGGTTTGTGAGCCAGGTGCAGCATAGCTGGGAGGAAGACACAGTAGGCTGCACATCACAATGAGTGGCCTTGGAGCTGCACAGCCAGCCAAGGGGATGGAGCGCCTGAAGATCGTTTATGTTCCCAACCTGCTGGGCATAGTGTACCCAGACAATTTTGTCTACCTGGGCTTTCTCCTAAGCAGTAAGCTCTGTGCAATCCTTGTCCGTTAGGCAGCCCTCTCACTTTTAGGAAGTCTTTCAGACTGCCTGCCCAGATCAGCCAGATATGAATCCCTGTTTTCCACAAGCAGCTGGAATCTCCAACTCTCCAGGTATTCCTCCTGTCTTAGCTTTCTAACCCCACTAGTCACCAGAGCACCATGCAATGTAGGTTCATGCTCCCAGAGCAGATCTCCAGGGCTAGGTGTTCAGCAGTCCCAGGCCTCCACTTCCTCCCTGCTCTGTTCCTCTTCCTCCTACAGGTGAGCTGGGGTGGGGGAAGGGCTTGGGTCCTGCCTGGTCAGTTTTGGTATATTACCCTGTTCTGTGAGGTCTGCTCTTTTCTCCAGGTGTACGCAGTCTGGTGCAGGCTTCTTTTCTGTTGGTCTTTCAGGATTAGTTGTATTAATTATATTTTCGTATTATATGTGGTTTTAGGAGGAGGTCTCTGTCTCACCTCTCACACTGCTATCTTTAATCCAAAGCTCCCTCAAAGGAATTAGAATAGACAAAATAATTTTGAAGAAGAACAAGAGTTTCAAGGTGTAAGACTTACCATGGTTTTAAGACTTAACCATGAAGCTACAATAATTAAGGCACTGTGGAATTAGCAGATAGGAGACATATAGATTAGTGTAACAGAAGAGAATCCAACTATTGACCCCCAGCAATAATTCAAAGATGCCAAGTTATATTCAATAAGGGGAAGGATGGTCTTTCAAAAAATTATTCTGAAGTAATTGGATATTAATATGGAAAAAATAAGTATCAAACCTTACCTTACACTACATATTAAAGTTAAACACAAACTGTACTATAAATGTAAAAGCAGAAGCTAAAAATCATAAAACTGCAAGAAAATCTTTTTTGATATGGGTTAGGCAATGTTCTCTTAAATATGATACAAAAGCATGAACCATAAGGATAAATTTGATTTCATCAAAACTAAAAACTCATGATTTTTTAGAAAACTGCTTTAAAAATGAAAATTGAAGCCACAGACTAGGACAAAGTATTTGCAAAACATATATCTGAGAAAGTACTTATGTATGGACTATATAAAGAACTTCTGCAACTCAATAATAAAAAGAAAAACAACTCTATTATAATGGGAGATACTGTAACAGCTAATTCCTCCAAAGAATATATAATAATGTCCAAGAAGCACATGAAAAGATGTTCAACATCATTAGTCACCAGAGAAAGGCAAATGGAATCTGTGATGAGGTGCTTCTATGGACTCACCAGGAAGGTTACAATTTGAAAAGATTTGCAATACCAATCATTTGAAATAAATGGAACTCTCCTTCATTGCTGGTTCTTGCACAAAATGGAACAGCCCGCCTTGGGAAAGAGTGGTAGTTTTTTATGAAGCCAACCATACACATTTATCATATGATACAAAATTCCATGCCTATTTATTTACCCAAGAAATAACAGTATATGCCCACACAAAGACTTTTACTCAGATATTCATAGCAGCATTATTTATAAAAAGACAAACCTCTGGAAAACCCAGTAAATCCAATGTAGTATATTCATATTGTGAATTACTATTTAGCAATTAAAAATAACAAACTTCTTATGCATTTAATAACAGATGTTTCTTAGAAGTATAATCTTAAGTGAAAAAAATCCAGACAGAAAGACTATATATTTCATGATACATTTTATGTGAAGGTCTATAAAAGGCAAAACTATAGCAAAAAAAAAACAGATCCATAGTTAACTGGGGCCTGGGTTGGTAGAAATAATTGACTATAAATGGTTATGAGAGAGCTTCCTGTGGTGTTGAAATTGTTCTATATCTTGATTATGTTCGTGGTTTTGCAACACTAAGAAATTGCCAAAACTCATCAAACTATATACAATTAAAATTGTGATTTTTATTATAAATGAAGTACCTCAATAAACCTGAATAAAAATAACACTGAAGTTGCTTAGGCAGTATCTGGCTTGGGGACCTCTCTTGGTAGTATTATCTCTCGACCTTTCTTATCTCAGTTCCTTGGGAGAAATGCTATAGTTTCATTCCAATTCTTAGGTTCAAGTTCTTTAGGGTCTCCTTGGTTTGTAGAATAAATCATTTAGAGGCATAAGATCTCTCAGATGGTGGGTGGAGAGTTGGAAATTGTGAGAATAAAGTCAGGAGTGAATTTAAGAATACTTTCATACATTTTTTAATGTAATTAAAGTCCAATGATATGGTACATATACACAATGGAATATTATTCAGCCTTAAGAAGAAAACAAATCCTACTATTTGCACCAACATGGATGGAGCTAGAGGGTATTATGATCAGTGAAATAAGCCAGGCGGAGAAAGACAAGTATTAAATGATTTCACTCATCTGTGGAGTATAAGAACAAAGAAAAAACTGAAGGAACAAAACAGCAGCAGACTTACAGAACCCAAGAATGGACTAACAGTTACCAGAGGGAAAGGGACTGGGGAAGATGGGTGGGAAGGGAGGGATAAGGAGGAAAAACAAGTATTACCATTAGCACACATAATGTAGTAGGGGGGATACAGGGAAGTCAGTATAACACAGAGAAGACAAGTAGTGATTCTATAGTATCTTACTATGATAATGGACAGTGATTGTAATGGGGTATGTGGTGGGGACTTGATAATAGGGGGAGTCTAGTAACTATAATGTTACTCATGTAATTGTACATTAATAATACCAAAAAAAATCCAATGACAACAACTATACACAAAAAGCATATCAATGACATTTTATATATCCTGAATGGATAGTTAACTTTCCAGTCATTATCACTTGCTTATTAGAAATGTTGCAGGATCTTCTTCTCTTATAGTTTTGACAAGATATTTGTACACTTATTTTGCTTTGTTGCAGAAAACATCCACGCAATTTGGTTTTTAGGAGTCTAGTTCTCTATGAAGTCCAATGCTTTTGGACTCAATTTCCACCTCTTAGAAACCTCTTCCTAAAGTTCAACAACAAGGTCCCATGAAGATCCCAGAATGACATCAATTCTTAAGACAAAAAGGTTTGGTTATTAGTCTCAGCTATATTTCTGTAGCACTCTGTAAAATTCAAGGTTACTTTGCTTTAGTTTTTTTTCCATTCATTTAGTCATCCATCCATTCATTCTTCCAAAAAATACGAAGTGCCTGCCATGTGAAACACTGATGGTGAACAAAACAGATGACGACCCTGCCTTCATGGGAGTCACACTGTAAGAGGAAAAACAGTTTTTAAAGAACTCCTTACGCAAATGATAAAATGTGGCAAGGATGACACAACATAAGTGCTATGAGATCACACAGAAGGAACCAGATCAAATCTGGGGGTGCCATGAAAGTCAGAGATGTGGCCTTTGAGTTGAGATATAAAGTAGAAGAAAGAGCATTTGGGAGTATTCCAGGCAGAAGGAACAACATGTTCCAAGGCCTGGAGGCCGTTGGGAACCTGGCTGACCTGAAGGGTCCAAGAAGGATGTGGGTGGGTATGACAGCTGGGGGCCAGGTATGGTAGGGGCTGTGCCGGGCAGCCATGGGGCAGCAGGTTGTCTTTGCACCAATGCAATGGGAAGTCCTTAAAGGATTTTAGTCAGGAGCAGTTGTGGGTTTACTTTTTTTTTTAAGGTATTATTGATATACACTCTTATGAAGGTTTCACATGAAAAAACAATGTTGAACTACATTTACCCATATTATCAAGTCCCCACCCATACACCAATGCAGTCACTGTCCTTCAGTGTAGTAAGATGCCACAGATTCACTATTTGCCTTCTCTGTAATACACTGTTTTCCTCGTGACCCCCCACACCATGTGTACTAAACATAATACCCCTCAATCCCCTTCTCCCTCCCTCCCCACCCGCCCTCTCACACCCCTCCCCTTTGGTAACCACTAGTCCCTTCTTGGAGTCTCTGAGTCTGCTGCTATTTTGTTCCTTCAGTTTTGCTTTGTTGTTATACTCCACAAATGAGGGAAATCATTTGGCACATGTCTTTCCCACCTGACTTATTTCACTGAGCATAATATCCTCCAGCTACATCCATGTTGTTGCAAATGATAGAATTTGTTTTTTTCTTATGGCTGAATAGTATTCCATTGTGTATATGTACCACATCTTCATTATCCATTCATCTACTGATGGACACTTAAGTTGCTTCCATATCTTTGCTATTGTAAAAAGTGCTGTGATAAACATAGGGGTGCATATGTCTTTTTGAGTCTGAGAAGTTGTTCTTTGGGTAAATTCCAAGGAGTGAGATTCCAGGGTCAAATGGTATTTCTATTTTTAGTTTTTTGAGGAACTTCCTTATTGCTTTCCACAATGGTTGAACTAGCTTACATTCCCACCAGCAGTGTAGGAGGGTTCCCCTTTCTCTGCATCCTCACCAGCATTTGTTGTTCTTAGTCTTTTGGATGGTGGCCATCCTTTCTGGTGTGAGGTGATATCTCATTGTGGTTTTAATTTGCATTTCCCTGATGATTAGTGACAGATGGACATTCTTTTCATGTCTCTGTTGGCCATCTGAATTTCTTCTTTGGAGAACTGTCTCTTCATATCCTCTGCCTATTTTTTAATCGGGTTATTTGTTTTTTTGGGTGTTGAGGAGTGTAAGTTCTTTATATATTTTGGATGTTAACCCCTTGTCAGATATGTCATTTACAAATATATTCTCCCATACTGTAGGATGCCTTTTTGTTCTGTTGATGGTGTCCTTTGCCGTACAGAAACTTTTTAGTTTGATGTAGTCCCATGAGTTCATTTTTGCTTTTGTTTCCCTTGCTTGAGGAGATGCATTCAGGAAGAAGTCACTCGTGCTTATATTCAGGAGATTTTTGCCTATGTTGTCTTCTAAGAGTTTTATGGTTTCATGACTTATATTCACGACTTTGATCCATTACGAGTTTACTTTTGGGTATGGGGTTAAACAATAATCCAGTTTCATTCTCTTGCATGTAGCTGTCCAGTTTTTCCAACACCAGCTGTTGAAGAGGCTGTCATGTCCCCATTGTATGTCCATGGCTCCTTTATCACATATTAATTGACTATATATGGTTGGGTTTATATCACGGCTCTCTAGTCTGTTCCATTGGTCTATGGGTCTGTTCTTGTGCCAGTACCAAATTGTCTTGATTACTGTGGCTTTGTAGTAGAGCTTGAAGTTGGGGAGCATAATCCCCCCAGCTTTATTCTTCTTTCTCAGGATTGCTTTGGCTATTCGGGGTCTTTTGTCATTCCATATGAATTTTAGAATGATTTTCTCTAGTTTATTGAAGAATGCTGTTGGTATTTTGATAGGAATTGCATTGAATCTGTAGATTGCTTTAGGCTGTATGGCCATTTTGACAATATTAATTCTTCCTATCGATGAGCATGGGATGTGTTTCCATTTATTGGTATCTAATTTCTCTCATGAGTGTCTTGTAGTTTTCAGAGTATAGGTCTTTCACTTCCTTGGTTAGGTTTATTCCTAGGTATTTTATTCTTTTTGATGCAACTGTGAATGGAATTGTTTTCCTGATTTCTCTCTCTGCTAGTTCATTGTTAGTGTATAGGAATGCCACAGATTTCTGCATATTAATTTTGTATCCCGCAACTTTGCTGAATTCTGATATAAGATCCAGTAGTTTTGGAGTGGATTCTTTAGGGTTTTTTTTAATGTATAATATCATGTCATCTGCAAATAGGGAGAGTTTAACTTCTTCCCTGCCAATCTGGATGCCTTTTATTTCTTTGTGTTGTCTGATTGCCGTGGCTAGGACTACTGTATTGAATAACAGTGGGGAGAGTGGGCATGCTTATCTTGTTCTGATAGGACAAGGAAAAGCTTTCAGCTTCTTGCTGTTACGTATAATGTTGGCTGTGGGTTTGTCATATATGGCCTTTATTATGTTGAGGTACTTGCCCTCTATACCCATTTTGTTGAGAGTTTTTATCATGAATGGATATTGAATTTTGTCGAATGCTTTCTCAGCATCTGTGGAGATTATGATGTGGTTTTTGTCCTTTTTGTTAATGTGGTGGATGATGTTGATGGATTTTAGAAAGTTGTACCATCTTTGCATCCCTGGAATAAATCCTACTTGATCATGATGGATGATCTTTTTGATGTATTTTTGAATTTGGTTTGCTAGTATTTTGTTGAGTATTTTTGCATCTTTGTTCATCAGGGATATTGGTCTGTAATTTTCTTTTTTTGTGGTGTCTTTGCCTGGTTTTGGTATAGAGTGATGCTGGCCTCATAGAATAAGTTTGGAAGTATTCCCTCTTCTACTCCTTGGAAAACATTAAGGATGATGGGTATTAGGTCTTCACTAAATGTTTGATAAAATTCAGCAGTGAAAATATTTGGTCCAGGAGTTTTGTTCTTAGGTAGTTTTTTGATTAGCAGTTCAATTTTGTTGCTGGTAATTGGTCTGTTCAGATTTTCTGTTTCTTTCTGGGTCAGCCTTGGAAGCTTGTATTTTTCTAGAAAGTTGTCTATTTCTTTTAGGTTATCCAGTTTGTTAGCATGTAATTTTTCATAGTATTCTCTAATAGTTCTTGTATTTCTGTGGTGTCCGTAGTGATTTTTCCTTTCTCATTTCTGATTCTGTGTATGCGAGTAGACTCTCTTTTTTTCTTGATAAGGCTGGCTAGGGGTTTATCTATTTTGTTTATTTTCTCGAAGAACCAGCTCTTGCTTTCATTGATCCTTTCTATTGTTTTATTCTTCTCGATTTTATTTATTTCTGCTGTAATCTTTATTATGTCCTTCTTTCTTCTGACTTGGGTCTCATTTGTTGTTCTTTTTCTAGTTTTGTTAATTGTGAGTTTAGACTGCTCATATGGGATTGTTCTTCTTTCCTGAGGTAGGACTGTATTGCAGTATACTTTCCTCTTAGTGTGGCCTTTGCTGCATCCCACAGATTTTGCGGTGTTGAATTATTGTTGTCATTTGTCTCCATATATTGCTTGATATGTTTTTATTTAGTCATTGTTCTATTGATTATTTAGGAGCATGTTATTAAGCCTCCATGTGTTTGTGGGATTTTTCATTTTCTTTGCATAATTTATTTCTAGTTTCACACCTTTGTGGTCTGAGAAACTGGTTGGTACAATTTCAATCATTTTGAATTTACCAAGGCTCTTTTTGTGTCCTAGCATATGATCTATTTTTGAAAATGTTCCATATGCACTTGAGAAGAATGTGTATTCTGCTGCCTTTGGGTGTAGAGTTCTGTAGTTGTCTGTTAGGTCCATCTGTTCTATTGTGTTGTTCAGTGCCTCTGTCTCCTTACTTATTTTCTGTCTGGTTGATCTGTCCTTCAGAGTGAGTGGAGTGCTGAAGTCTCCTAGAATGAATGCATTGCATTCTTTTAATTCTCTTCATATTTGTTTCACATATGTGGGTGCTCCTGTGTTGGGCACATAGATATTTATAATGGTTATATCTTCTTGTTGTATTGGCCCTTTTATCATTATGTAATGTCCTTTGTCTCTTGTGTCTTTCTTTGTTTTGAAGTCTATTTTGTTTGATACAAGTGCTGCAACTCCTGCTTTTTTCTCCCTATTAGTTGCATGAAATATACATTTTCATCCCTTTACTTTTAGTCTGTGTATGTCTTTGGGTTTAAAGTGAGTCTCTTGTAGGCAGTATACAGATGGGTCTTGTTTTTTTATACATTCAGTGACTCTATGTCTTTTGATTGGTGCATTCAGTCCATTTACATTTAGGGTGATTATGGGTAGGTATGTAGTTATTGGCATTGCAGGCTTTAGATTCGTGGTTACCAAAGGTTCAAGGTTAACTTCCTTACTATCTAAGAGTCTACCTTAATTCACTTAGTATGCTATTACAAACACAATCTAAAGATTCTTTTTTTGTTTTATCCTCCTTTTTCTTCCTCTTCCATTCTTTATATTTTAGGTATCATATTCTGTATCTTTGTCTATCCCTTGATTGACCTTGGGGATAGTTAATTTAATTTTGCATTTGCTTAGTAATTAGCTGTTCTACTTTCTTTACAGTGGTTTTATTACCTCTGGTGAGAGCTATTGAACCATAGGAACACTTCCATATATAGCAGTTCGTCCAAAATATACTGTAGAGATGGTTGTGGGAGGTAAATTCTTTCAGCTTTTCCTTATCTTGGAATTGTTTAATGCCTCCTTCAAATTTAAATGATAATATTACCGGATAAAGTAATCTTGGTTCAAGGCTCTTCTGCTTCATTGCATTAAATACATCATGCTACTCCCTTCTCACCTGTAAGGTTTCTGTTGAGAAGTCTGATGGGCTTTCCTTGTATGTGATCTTATTTCTCTCTCCTGCTGGTTTTAATAGTCTGTCCTTATCCTTGATCTTTGCCATTTTAATTACTGTATGTCTTGGTGTTGTCTTCCTTGGGTCCCTTGTGTTGGGAGATCTGTGCACCTCCATGGCCTGAGAGACTATCTCCTTCTCCAGATTGGGGAAGTTTTCAGCAATCACCTCCTCAAAGACACTTTCTATCCCTTTTTCTCTCTCTTCTTCTTCTGGTACCCCTGTAATGTGAATATTGTTCCATTTGGATTGGTCACATAGTTCTCTTAATATTCTTTCATTCCTAGAGATCCTTTTTTCTTTCTGTGCCTCAGCTTCTTTGTATTCCTAGTCTCTAGTTTCTATTTCTTTTATTGTCTCCTTCACTGTATCCAGTCTACTTTTAATACCCTCCATTGTGCTCTTCAACAATTGGATCTCTGACTAGAGTTCATTCCTGAGTTCTTGAATATCTTTCTGTACCTACATCAGCGTTTCAATGATTTTTATTTTGAACTCCCTTTCAGGGAGAGTCATGAGGTCGATATCATTTAAATCTTTCTCAGGAGTTGTATTAATAATTTTACTCTGAACAGGTTCCTTTGGCATTTCACATTTGCATATGGTGCCCTCTAGTGCCCGGCAGCTCTACTCTCTGGAGCTGCTCAGCCCCTGAAGCAATGTCGGGGGTTGCAGGGGAGTTTTATTGGTGCCTGGGGGGGTGGGGGGGGGAGAGCTGTTTCCTGCTTCCTGGCTGCTATGCCTGTCTCCACTGCCTGAACCAGTGGGCTGAGCAAACAGGTATAAGCCTCTATGCTTTGTGTTTGTAGTTGCTGTAGACAGATCTTCCCTCTGGCTGGCCTAATGGCAGGGTATGGTTTGCCGGTTTGTGACCAGGAGAAAGGCACAGTAGGCTGCCTGTCACGGAGGGTTTCTTGGAGCTGTGTAGGCAGTCAGGGAGCTGGAGCACCTGAAGATTGTGGAAGCTCCTAACCTGCTGGGCAGAGTGCACCTGGGTAATTTTGTCTACCTGTCCTTTCTCCTGAGCAGTAAGCTCTGTGCAATCCTTGCCCCTTTAGCAGCCCTCTTGCTAAGGGCTTCCTTGTTAGGAAGCCTCTCAGACTGCCCGCCTTTCTTTTGCCCCAGAGCAGCCGGATATGGATCCCTGCTTTCCACAAGCAGTGGGAATCTCAGTCTCTTCATGAATTCTGCCTGTCTTAGCTTTCCATCCCCCTAATTATGAGAGTATTAAGCAAGCACCATGAAGTGTAGGTCTGTGCTCCCAGAGCAGATCTCTGAAGTTAGGTATTCAGCAGTCCCAGGTCTCCACTCCCTCCCCGCTCCGTTTCTCTTCCTCCTGCCGGTGAGCTGACGTAGGGGAATGGCTTGGGTCCCACTGGGCCACAGCTTTAGTATATTACCCTGTTCTGTGAGGGCTGCTCTTGTCTCCAGGTGTATGCATTTTGGCACAGTCCTCTTTCCTGTTGCTCTTTCAGGAGTAGTTGTATCAGTTATATTTTTGTATTAGCATCTGAACCAGATCTGAAGCCTCTGTCTCACCTCTCATGCCACCATCTTTAATCAGTCTCATTGACTTTGCTTTTTAGAAACTTCACAGTGTTTACCATGTGGGAAAAAGATGGGAGAGAGAGGCAAGAATGGAAGCAGTGGAACCAGTCTTAGGACGTGTACTTTACCAACCAAACCTTAGTCATTTTTTGTTTTTAGAGTGAAAATGCAGCTGATGCAATATTCATCTGCCTAGACTCCCTTGCAGATGAGGATGGCCATGTGACACAGATCTGACCAATGAGATGTATGTTGACATCTGCTGAAGAATTCTAGTCATGTTTGGCTGTCCTGATGTAAATGCCACCTGGTCCTTCTTTTTGCCCCTCTTCTTTCTGCATGAAACATGCACCCAAGACTTAGAGGGTGCCTGGGGCATTGATAACTTTGTAGACACTGCCCTGCACTATACAGCCTACCTAGACTCTGTTTATTGTGAAATAGACTCGATTTGATTAAGCCATGGGTTTCTATGGCAAGCAACTAAATGTAGTTAAAGTAGGTTAAGTGTAAGTTAAAGTAGTTCAGGTGAGAGAAAATGGTAGCTTACAGTGGGTTGGCAGCAGTGGAGATGGGGAGGAGCAAAGAAATTCAGGAGCTATTTAGGAGGCAAAATGCACAGCTTCATAGAAAGACTTTTGCTTGCTCCCCACCTCACAGAGACTATGGCAAGTCCAATTTTGGGTTCTGGTTTACCTCTCCCCATCCTGGTTCATTTCTCTTAAGGCTTTATTGTTGAATCCTCTGTACCTGCTGCATCCCATTTGCTTTTTGTTTTTCCCAAATCTTAAATCCCTCTTTTTCTAACTATCTCCAGATATTTAGTTATTGCCATAGTCTATCAGTCTCCCCAGTGGATAGATATTTGAATGGTCAGACAGATTCAAATTAGAGTCATTTTGATGTCACTAACATAATAGGTAAATAACATCAGACAAATCGCTTAGCCAATAAGATATTGGTTTCTCCCCTATAAAATGGAGCTTAGGACACTTAACTTGCAGGGCTGTCTGAACTGAATGAGATAATGACATTTTTTTGTGATGCTCAGCTAACACCCCAGGTTGATTAAATCATATTCTTTGGAGGTGGGATCCATGCATCAGTGTTTTTAAAGCTCCAGGTGATTCCCATGTGCAGCCGAAGTTGAGTCCCACTGATTCATGGTGGGGTTTACTTCATGACAGACACTGTGTTAAACATTTTAAGCACATTCTTAGTACTCATTTTTTTTCTGGCAATTCACATAGCCTGAAAACAAAATGCTGCAAAAGTGTTCATGAGTGATACCACATGTTCTCACATTTCCTCTGCCTGGACAGACATGACAGGTTTCTGTTCTTCTTTTGGTTTCAGTGATCACAGGAATTTTTGCCTTGATTTCTCTATTATTCCCTTTGCACAGAGATCTGTTAGGGCAACTTTCATAAAGAAACTATTTTCCTGATGATTCTCATGGGTCTGTTGCCAGGGAAACCTCAGGGTGAGAAAGAAGGAGTGGGAGATGCACCAAGTTGATCATAACTGAGGAGTTGGCTGTGGTGTCCTTGGGAGCCATTTGGCATTCCTCTAATTTTCTTGCCTCTTCCGGAGCCTGTGGAGAGCTTCCACAGCAGTTCCCACAATTACATGGCCTCCTGGGGACTTCTCTCCTTCAAAGCCAAAACCCAAGGGATGCTCCACCCAGCACAAACCACCAGTGGCATCGACTAACCACAGACCTGCCCTTTGGGGCTCCTTCTTGGCCTTTCTCTTGGCCATTGTGTTCCTAGTGCAAATATTTTCTTGACTATAGGCCCAGAGACTGACCTTTCCCATATCACAAGACATCTTCATCAAAGAGATGACACCAGAGATTTGAGAAAGGAGGGGGGGGGTGTTTTCTTGTTTCCTTTCTGTCAGGTCCTGATTTGTCTTATTTGGTTTCCTAAGAGAAATACTTTGAACTTAGCCTAAAGAAGCTTGGCCTCTTTGCATGACCTTTCCTGATCATTCTTGGCAGTGGTTCTCTTGCTTGCAGAAACACCAGTTACTGGTGGGCCACAACGGGTGGCCTGGGACCATTAGCATCAGAATTACTGGCACTGTGGGGCACTTGATAAAAATGTAGATTCTTGAGGTCCACTCCAGACTTAGAGTTACAAAACTTCTGGGAGTGGAGCTCAAGAGTCTGTATGTTCAACTTAGCACCCAGAGTGATGCTGAAATGCAATAAAGCTTGAGAACCATTGGTTTTAAACTCAATATTCTTACCGTGGTGTGAAATTTTTACACTTGGATTTGTATTTTGTTTTATCATTTTTGCTTTGAAGAAAGGTATTCCATGAATGAGGCAATAAGTACATAAGATTCTTGAGGGTTTATGTCCCCTACTGCTCCCAGCTCAGCACCAACCCACAGCAGATGCATAGTGTAAACTGTCCTCACTTGACTATAGTTGGGGCTCAGAAAAGAACATGGTTGGTGCCAATTTTCATTCAATGTGCTTGGAAAGTGCTGGACTGAGGCCAGGTCAAGGGACTAGCACACTCAAATGATGTCAAGAGCAAAGTTTATTTTTTAAAGAAGATTTTTAAAAAACAGATTAAGGACAGCAGGTATATTGGACATGGGGCTGCAGCCAAGGTCTAGCTTAGTCTTATTTTAGCTGACACTTGAAAAGTGAATTGTAATAAGGGCCTCTTTTTCTTTCTCCCTTCTCTGTGGTTGCTTTTGAATTTAAATTACTCCGATTAAAAATAACTTCAGTCATCCTGAAATGGATGAAATCTATTTGCTCAGCAGATTTTAGTATTACATTTTAGTTATTAGTTACTGACCGTGGGAAGTTACAGTTTATAGTCAAGGCAAAGTGGCAGTTCTGGGCTTGTCAGCTGGATCAATACGAGGTGAGTTAACGGTAGCAGAGAACTGCCTTGCACAGCTATTGTGAAATGCTGCCTGATTCACTCACCTGATTCTGTTCTGGGATTGCCTAGGGTAAAAGATGCAAGTGGTTTGGTTTTCCCTGAATCTTTGCCTGATTTTTGCATATTGCTTTTTCTTGCCAGCTGTGAGCTCTACAGCTGGGCCCCCTAAAGGCTAAGCCCTGACTTCTGTAAAGAGTGCTTCATTTCTCTGAGCCTGTTTTCCCAGATGGAACCCATCTCAGATTTCCATACAGTATTTTTTTGAGTGTGGCTTCTTTCACTTGACGTAATGCATCTGAGATTCATCTGTGTTGTGTGTATTAGTAGCTCATTCTTTTTAACTGCTGTATAGTATTTCATGGTAAGGATGTAACATTGTTTTTCCATTTACCAGTTGAAAATGTTTGGATTATCTCCAGTTTTTGTTGTTAGATATTTGACCTGGATATTTGTATATTGGGTATTTTTTGTGTGAACTTCACTTTCATTTGAGAGCAGGGTTCTTGAGGAATACATGTGAGGACAATTTCTTTACAGAGTTCTGTGTTGAGTGCTTCTCCCTTTAACCTAAATCAAAGAGTGGGGCTTCAGCAAGACCACTTGGAGAGCTTGGTATGTGTCTCTGCAGGTAGGGGAATACAATGGACTGATATTTGGTGTGAGCAGTTGGCTAATGTACAAGTAGGAAAGGCTATGACATGATTCCTTGGTCTCCAGTGATTCTGAGAATCCAGGTATCCTCTTTCTGTATTCAAAGTCATTTCTGGTTCAGATGTTAACTGTGGTCTCCATGGGCTGTCATGCCCTGCATCTATCTTAGGTATGATGTGCTTACCTTATACTCCTTTTGAGGCTCACTAAACTCCCAAGTTTCCTGGGTCCCCTGGACTTCTGTGTTCCTGGGGCACCGAGATACTGTATGCAATGTCAAGGAAGGGTGGACATGCATATCACACCTATCTCCTCCACTCATTTGCCTGCTCCATGGTCCCAGTGAATGGAAGAGACTGCATATTTCCAACTATGGAGATTGTGAATGCTGAGATGTGAACAAGTGGTTTCTGTGGTTGTGTTTTAGAAGAAATGGATCAGGTATGGGTCCATGCTCAACTTGTGCTTACATAGTTTCTCCTTCCATCCTTTTTTTAAAACTTTTATAAAAGACCTGTGCCTAAAAGGTGTGAAATAAAGCATCCTCTTGGTTTCTTGAGACAAAATGATATCTGGCTGAGACCTGGTATGTAAAGTCCAAATCTGGGTTCTAATATTGCCTTCACATTGTGCAGTCTCAGGCAAGTCCCTTCTGTCTGAGTCTCAGTTTCTCCCTTTAATATGGGAATTAAATGATATCTACACACACAATGATTATGAACACTCACAGTAGGCAAATGAACCTGGCAAAGAAAAAACACAATGACTGTTCAAATGCTGCAGGAATCTGCATGGTGTACGTCTCTCATCTGCACCTTCTCCTTTTCCTTGCTAGGCTCACGGTCCCTCCTCCCTCCTGGGTCCTGCAGACCTGGTATTAGTGGTTCTTCAGTGCCTTGGCATCTACAGAGAAGGAGATTCATAGGTGTAATCGACTCAGAGAGGCTGGAGGTGGGTGTGGGGGTGTCTTGATGTGGCAGTGTGCAATGCACTTCATCTACAATTAAGAAAACCTTCATGGAGATGAAAGACATGTTGGTGGACGATATCTGGTGAGCTGAAGACCCACTCCGCGGCTTGCACCCCCTTTGCTCCTGTCACTACTCACCCCTGCAAAACGCTGTGCCAGGAGTCAGGACACCTGCTTCTGCTCTGTCTTTGGGCTGTGTTTTGCTTCTTTGAACTTAAGTATTCTATCTGTAAAATATGGATAAAGAGTACTTATTCTACCCACTGTCCAGGCAATTTGGAAGCTGTATCATGCTGTACCAACATAAAACATTCTTATTATTATTATCTAATACCTTGTATGATTTTGGTTTAATGTTTTATCTTGCTCAAGAATAACAACTCCCTCCGCCCATCTTTAAGAAATGGACTAGAGAAAATAAATCCAAAGGAGTGAATTTCTAATTGTGAAATTTCTCAGAGTTTGGCCCTAGGATAGTCTAGCTATTTGAGAGTAGGGAGAACTTGGAATCCCTAAAAGAGTGTAATTTAGGCAGTTGAGGATTTTGCTTACATCTCAGGCTGCCTCTGAATCACATTCCTGGAGGCTCACTTCAGGCCTGTGGGCGGCTTAGAAATTTGTTTTAGAAACACGGTTTATGTGTCAGTTCCACTTCCTCTGTGGTGGTGTTTTCATTGTCTATTTCTGACAATATTTGCATGAAACCAGATATTTGATTACAAGAACATCTGTTCTTACAATTCATTTCCCACCTGAATCAACTTGCTCTTCTGCCTGGGCTGAATGAAAGCTTCTCTGCTCGGCACTATTTGGGGCGTGGGCAACAGGGAGAGGGGAGAGGCATGGTGAGGACGTTCAGGAATACAAACAAGTTTGCTGGGGCCTCCAGCCTCAGAGGAAGATGTGATGAGTGTAGAAGCTGTGGGGAATTAGTGTTGTTGAGTCCAAGTTTTGGAATGGGCTACTTATTCTTTTAAACATCAGGGCTTAAAATAATTTAGGCATTTGGTTAGAAATCATTTTCAAACATAGTACTCTCCCTTCTCTTCCAAATAAGAGCATATGGAATTCGTTGACTGCCTAGTGTGTGTCAAGCTTAGTTTTTTTGTCCTCTAGATGGAAAGTGTGGAGGCTGATACATAAACATTGATGCTTGCACTGTATTACACTATTTGTGCATTTTTTGCAGGGGTTTATTTAAGGTCAAGGAGCTTTATTCTTATACTAACTGGCCTCAAGGTCCATAGCTAGAGGGAACAGGTTGGGGAGAAGTTGCAAAAGGAGCATTGTGGCTGGGTCAGCAGGCTAGCAGAGCTGGACATGGGCCAGGCCACAGACAGGTGGGCCAGTACTGCCCAGCTCCCAGGCTTGGTCTAAAATCCTCACAACAATAGCAAGTCACTGAGTGTTTTAAACAGGGGCGTAGGGGATCAGACTTAAATTTGGAAAGGTCGCTCAGATTACAGGTGATAAAGAGAGTAGAGAGGTGCAGAGAAGGCTCTGGAGAGCTGTGGACCAGGCAGGAGGGAGGCGTGAACACCCTCGTGATCTTTTTTATTGATTGATTGATTGAATTTTACCTTTTATTGATGTATGGTTGATAAAAAATATCATATTAGTTTATGTACATATCATCTCAGTTTCATATGAAGTTCTTATGATGTCATTGACTATATTCCCTATGCACCTTGTGATCTTGCATCCACCCTGCCTGCCTCTCAGGACCGTTCTGTTGGCTCTCTGGCTCCTGACTGCTGCCAGCGTTCTGCCTTGCGGGGCTCTGTGCAGATTTTAAGTCAGACTTTGTTCCTCTCCTACTTTGCTACAGGAATTCTCTCCTACCTTTGTTAAGCACTTTCTCTCATCTTGCCTTGAGTCAGGTCGGGAGCTGAGAATCCTGCATTCCCAGTGGATTTTTAGTTCCTTGAGGGCAGGGCACAGTCTCACTTATCTTGGTGTTTCGAAGCTCAAATAATGGACGTGTTAGATTATACATTGTTCTATAAACCTTAGGTGGCACTTGAAAATGCAGGAGTCACCGGGTAAATTTATTGTTGAATGAATGAAACATGAATGGGTGGAGTTAGTGAGGGAATTTGTGTGAGTTGGTTCTTGGTAAGATCTTATAGGTCAGATCCTCAAATTAGAATTGTATGAAAACTTAAAGTAAATTGCCTAGATGTGAATTCCTTGTACTCTATTATATCGGATCCATAATTTCCATTTCTTGGCTGCCCTGAACACTCTTTGGTTTACTTCCTTGTTCTTATCTGTGTTCTTGGTAGATAAAAATGTTAGAGTACTGAATGCATCTGTTTGAGAGGTAGGTGGGTGAGATTTTGAAAGACACCTATGATTATGTTACCCCCAGGACTGTTCTTGCATTCAGAGTTAAAGAAAGTAGTCCTCTGCATGATGTAATTTCAAGAAATCCTGGAGGGACCTCTACCTTCTCCCTAAAACAATTCTACCTTTTCATTAGAGTCTTCCATAGTGGGGTCTTTGATTTGAAAGGCTGGCCTAATGTTCCTGGAAGAGGTCACACTGTGTCTCAAATGTGTTTCCCACTAACATACAAATGAATGACAGCAGATCCTTTCTTGCGAAAATTGTGCAACCATCTGAGGGAGGAGAACATGGAGGGAAGAAGAGGAGGTTTGGTAGTGTGGACAGGCTCCTCTGATTGGTCATCTTGCCTGGCTTCCCAGTTTGAGTGGTCTAGGTCAGGGGTCAGTGAATGTATTCTGTAAAGGGCAAAACAGTGAATATTTTAGACTGTGTAGACCATATGGTGTCCATCACCACTACTCAACACTGTCCTTGATGTGTGAGAGCAGTCATAGATAATCTTTAAATGGATGGGCATGGCTATGTTCCAATAGTGCTATTTATAAAAACAGGCTCTGGGCTAAATTTGGACTGCCAGCAGTAGTTTGTCAACCATGGTCTAGGTTATCCCTGATTTCAAAAATATACAACAAACCTCATATCCCATGGGTTAACACAGAAGGATTATTTCTGGTTTATACTGTGTAGTGTGGGTCAAAAGTGTGGTTCTGCTCTCATGGTCACTCAGGGACTCAGGCTGACAGAGGCTCCATCTCAACAGAGCTTCTACAATCACTTCAGCAAGGAGGAGACAGGTGGTTGAGCTGCACACTGGCTGTTGAAGTTGCCACCTGGAAGACACCGTGTCATTTCTACTCGTTTGTTATTGGACAATGTGAGTCACACGGTTACATCTAATTTCAAGGGAATAAGGAAGTACAATCTTATGCGCACGGAAGAAGGGCCAGAATTCTGGGGTGGGCGATTTTCAGTACTGGGCACTGTACATGGGGAGACAAGAGTTCACCAGAATGCCCCCATTCTCTTCTTGCTCCAGCCGGCGGGGCGATTATTGCTTCCTTCCCTCCATTCAGCCCCAGCAGAGCTCCCATGGGCCTGGCCTGAGCCAGCATGTCTAACACATTCCCACTGCCTTCTGGGTGCTTGGGGGGGGGGGTGCCCTACTTGGATCTTAACAGTGCCAAACCTTGCCTGGCATTCCTGGTTGCCAGAGACTGTTAGAATGAAAGGATGAGTTACCCCACAGCCGAATGAACTAATCTGCTTAAAATCTTCACTTTCCAGTTTCTTAAAAAAATGTCTTCTAACTCAAGTTCTCAAATTCCAGACTCCTAGGAAGGACTAGGGCTAAGGGATTTTTTTTTTCCTTCGGTTGCGCTGGCCTTTTAGTAGTTTCCCAAGAAGATACAAGTAGAGCGATCTTCTATCTAGGTATCAAGCAATGGTAACCTTTTAGTACTTGGGATCAAATTTCCTTCCTGGTTCATTTCCTACCACTTGAGTAGCTATGATAGAGAACAAATGACCCATATAGCTTAAAATAGTTGATTTCTGGATCTTGACAGAAAAAGTTTGTTGACCTGTGCCATAATGTATGAGTTCGAGGAGCACTGGATCCTAGCCATGGGTTTGATTTAGCCCAATGTTTTTGAGGCTCATACATGTAGCATGTATTAATATTTTGTTTCACTTCCTTGTTGAATAATACTTCATTGTATTGATATACTAATTTTGTTTATTCCTTCATCAGTTGATGGATATTTGAGTTGTTTCCAGTTTTTGGCTACTCTGAATATTGCTGCTATAAACATTTGCCTGGAAGTCTTTGTGGACATATGTTTTTATTTCTTTTGGGTAGCTACCTCTGAGACTTTGTAAATTCCCCCCCCCTTTTTTTTAACTTTTAGTAGTTTCCTTTCATTTAGTAGTTTTAGAAAATAAAATAGGTTCAGTTCCAATTTGAGGTGGTTCACTGGTTTTAAAAAACTTTCAATTCAATTAGAAAGTTAATATTTGGATTCGCTGTGGGATTTAGCAAATGAGTATATTCATTCTAGTTTCTGGTTCATGTTCCACTTTAGTTCCTGTCCCTAATGACAATTTAAAAGTCAGTAGCAGGTTCTGTGCTAGAAATGAAGACAGATTAGTGTACATGGAGTGATAGGCTTATGGAGGGAGAAAATGCATCTGTGTATTAAAGCCAAGCATTGCCGTTAAATTACCATCTCTCTTTCACTCTCCACACACATCCTTGGTAGAGGATTTTATTCATTTCATAAAACCTCCCACAGCCATCTCTGCTAAAAGGTCATGGATTATTGCCCTAGAGGTCACAGGGGGCAGGCTTTCAGCATGTGTGAGACAGTGAATCAAACTGCAGGAGGGTAATTTTGTCCAGTTGTAAGGACATGGGGGTCTCCTCTAGCTGTTTGGTTGTACCATTGGGAAAACAGAGTTGGAAAGAGCAGGAGTGGTCCTTTACTCTCTTTGACCTGCCACCCTTCAGCCATTGATGTTATTTCAATGTGAGCTCCAGCATTTAAGGGTATTTCCTATACTAGTAAAAATGTATTTGCTGGTAAAGGAAATCGGATTGTAAAATCTCATCTGTACCTGGTTACTTCCTGATTTTTAACTTCAGAGGTTATCTGCTATACATGACTTATCTTCCAAGTAATTTCAAGCCTTTTTGGGTACTAGGATAACTTAAGATAGAATGAGCTGGCAAATGATCTAAGAAGTTATATTTGTGTTAACTTTGAGAGCCCATGGGTATAATGGTTCAAGCTTGCAATATAAAACAGTGAAAGTCACTCTGTCTGTCAAACTTATTTTTCCCATATGGATGTTGCATATTATTCCTAATGAGGCATACAAACCAAAGGGACGAGAACTGATTCTTGGGGAGGCAAAAATCCCTTAGCTATTACAATGATTTTTGTCCTGCAAAAGGACCACAATATATGAACAGATGTACACTATATCTGTAATGTTAAAATTTAATGGGGAGATCTTTAAGGGGAAAAAAATGTCTAGAAATGCTCCTTACCAGGGTAGAAAGTGGGCAATGAAGGAAAGAAAGAAACACAACTAATCTGATTCTATAACTTACTTTGTTTTGCCTGTACTTGAGATTCTTAAAATGCAATCATAGGTATGTGGCTGGAATTTTGTACACATTTATGGCTGACTTTTCTTGTTCAACATATTATTGTGAGTTTCATCCATGTTGTTGCATGTATCAACATATATTTTGTTTGTTTGTTTTGGCTGCTGAATTATTCCACTGCATAGATATACTACAATGTGTTTATCTGGTCATCTCTTGATAGATAGGTTACTTCCAGTTTTTGACTATTGTGGATGTAGCCGCTCTACACATTTTTATACATGCATTTTGGTGGGCATACTTTTCCTTTTCTCCTGGGTAAATGCCTAGAGGTGAAGGTGCTGGGTCATGGAGTAAATGTGTGTTAAACCTTACTAGATATTGCCAGTTTTCTAAAATGGTAGTACCAATTTCCATCAGCAGTATACGAGAAAAGTCCAGCTCTACATGCCCCCAACACTTGATATGTTTAGCCTTTTTAATCTGATAATCTGGATCATTCTGGAGGGCCTGTACTGGCAATCTCATGTGGCTTCAAATTGCCTTCCTTGATGTTGAGCATCATTTCATGGGTCTATTGTTCATTTGCATATCTCCTTTTATGAAATGTCTTTTCAAGATTCCTTCCTGTTTTATGTGGGTCAATTGTCTTGTTTTAATTTGATAGTCAGGTATGTGTATTGAGAATCTCTTCTAATCTGTGGTTTGCTTTTATTTCTCTTGAGGGTTACTTTTGATGAGTGAAAGTTCTTAATTTGTTGAAATTCAATTTTGTTGTCTTGTTTGAGAAATTTTTGTCTACTCCAAGATGATAATGATTGCTCCTGTCTTTTTAGAAACTATATATTTTGCTTTTTCACTTAGGCCTATTCTTGAATTATTTGTTTATACATAATATGCAATATTTATATATGGCATGAATAGGGATTAAAGGTTTTCCTATATGGATGTCATATTGCTCAAGCATTATCTATTGTAAAAGACAAACCATTCCCCCATTGAATTGTAGTAGTGTTTTTATTGTAAATCATGTATGTGGCCTGTTTCTGGCATCTCTGCTCCATTCCATTGACTCATTTGTCTGTCCTTGCAACAATAGCACATTAATAGAATAGCATTTTTAAGAAGTTTTGTTGTTAGGTAGTGTAAGTTCTCCAAATTTCTTCTTCAAAATTACTTAGGTTATTTTAGATTTCATGCAAGTTTATATAAACTGTATAATAAGTTTGTCAACATCCACAGAAAAATTTAGATTTTGATTGGAATTAAATCTATAGATGTATTTTGGAAGAACTGACATCTCAATAATATTGACTCTTACAGTTCATGAGAATAGTATATTTATTTATTTAGGTCTTTAGTTTCTCTTGGCAATATTTTGCTGCTTTATATATAGAGAATTGTATACATTTTTTAATTGATTGTGTACATTTCTTTATTCTTAGATATTAAAAATTTTTAAATGCTACTGTAAATGCTGTTTTAAGATTTCATTTCTTAAATTTTTCTTTTTAATATATTGCAATATAATGAGTCATAAGAAGTACATATTTGGTTATTCAGATGACCAAATATATATTTCCCAGGTATATTTGGTCTTCATTTACAGTTTCTGAAAATACTGCCGAGTCTTAAAGGTGAAATGGGTGTCTTGTCATGTAAATGAGGCTTTTGGATTCCACCCAAGGGCAGTGGTTAGAGGTTGGATCAGTCAATAGCCAATGATTTAGTCATTCATGACTGTGCAATGAAGCCCTCACAAAAACTCAAGAAGAGCTTGTCTCTCTTTGCTCTCTTGGCTCCTGCTTCTCTGTCAGAGAGAGCATCTATGTTTGGGGAACTGGAGCACCTCCAGTTGCCACCAAGCCAGGCCCCAAGCTCTCCAAGGATAGAGGTTCCTTTATTTGGGGCCTTGCCCTGTGTATCTCCTCATCTGGCTGTTAACTTGTATCCTTTATGGAATCCTTTATTCAACTGGTAAATACAAGTGTTTTCCTGAGTTCGGTGAGCCACTCTAGCAAATTAATCAAACATAAGAGGGAGGTCTTGGGAACTTCCAATCTGTAGCTAGTAGGTCAGAAGTATAGGTAACAGCCTGAGGATTGAGACCTGCATCTGGAGTGGGGGATGGAAGGCAGTCTTGTAGGACAGAGCCCTTAACCTGGGGAATCTGGTGTCTCCAGGAAGATAGTGTCAGAATTGAGTTGAGCTCTCAGACACCCTGCTGGTGTTCGAGATTTGCTTGGTGCAGGAAGATCCTCTCGCCCACCCACACACACGCATTAGAATTGGCTCCAGGAACCCCAAAGGGATAATATTACTTCTGTGTGTACTATTATTGTGTAGGAAAAAAACACATAATACAAAAACAATTGATTTAGTATATTGGTCCCAGTCATGCAACACTGCTAAGTTTTCATATTAATTCTATAAATGTGTTTGTAGATTCTGTATGGGCTTTTACATACCCAATCATGTCACTTGCACAAAAATATTTATACTTTTTTCCTTTCAATTTTTGTACCTTTTATGTTTTTTTTTCTTTATTGCCCTAGTTAGGATTTCCAGTACAATTCTGAATACACAGGGTTATAGAATATGTCCTTATCTTGCTTCTGACATAAAGGGGAGTGTTTTCAATATATCACCCTTAAATGTGATAGTAAGTGAAAATTTAAACTTTGAGATATAACTTACCAACTACAAACTGCACACATGTGAAGTGTACAGCTCAATGGGTCTGATCATTGTGTATAGCTGTGGAACTACTTGTATAGTCAAGATAACGATGACCATTTCCATCACCTCCAAAAATTTTTGGGAAGTGGAATTCTAAGAATCATCCTCATTGTAGCTCATTCTTGTATAATCCCCTCCCCTCTGAGTGTAGATGGAACCTGTGAATATTATGAGATGCATTTCCATGATTATATATATCATACAGCAAAAGGCAGAGCATTCAGCTTGACCTATCTTAATCACATGAGCCCTTGAAAACCAGAGCATTTTTCTCTGGCGGGAGCAGCAGAGAGATTAAATCAGAGAGATTTAAGGCATGAGAAGGACTTGACCTTCTTTTGCTAGTTTGAAGATGGAGAAGGCCACCGGAGAAGGAACTGCAGGTGGCCTTATGAAGGATAGAGCGAGCCGTGGCTGGCAGCAGCCAGGAGTCAGGGACCTCAGTCCTGTGAACACAAGGACACTCCAACAACCTGAATGAGCTTGGAGGCAGATTCTTCTCCAGGATTTCCAGAGAAAAGCTCAACTCAACCTTGATTTCCTCCTTTCAGCAGAGAACCCAGTTGGACCCACATGGGCGTCTGAGCTAAAGAACTGTGCGATATTAAAAGGCTGTTATTTTAAGTTGCTATGTTTGTGGCAATTTTTTAGGTGCCAAAAGTCCTAATAAACATTTTGATACCTGGAAGTGGATGTAGTCATAACAAATACTGGAAATATAGGAGTGGCTTTGAAACCAGGCAGATGTTGGAAGAATTTTAAGGAGTATAATAGAAAAAGCTTAGATTACTTTGAAAGTACTAGATTAGTAGAAATATTGCATCATAAAAGACATTGAAAATAACAAGGGTTTGAAAGAAAGCGAGGAACATGGTACTGGAAACCAGAGGAAGGGAGATCTTGCTACCCAGTGGCGGAAAGCTGTACAGGACTCTCTCCCACAGTTAGGAGGAAAGCAGAACTTATCAATGATGAACTTGGACATTTAGCTGAGATTTTTGGCAAAGTGTTGAAGGTGCAGCCTAGTTTCTCCTTGCTGCTTCTAGTAAAATGTGAGAGGAGACAGATAAATTGAGTGATGAACTCTTAAAAAAAAAAAATGGAACAAGGATTTGATAATTGGGAAATTGTCAGCATATCCAGGTGGCCAAAGATGCTACAGTTTAGAAATGGCTGCTAAAAGTGGGGCATAAAGAAAAGGCTGAGGGTGAAGTTATACAAACTTTTGCTGAAATCTCAAATCAAAAGATCAAAGTATTTTGCTACACCAAGACCCTTCCAAGAGATTATACAATCCAAAGCAAACCAGAAGATATCAGGGACACTTAAGAGCCTTGTTTGCTGGTCATCTCAGGAGAAGCCAAAGATGGAGAAATCCCACCTGTGAATGGCATATTAGCCATGCCTGTGGGAGTTTCATCCTGCTTGTGAACCTGTGAATGCAACGAGACATCACTCTTAGGATTCTGTTATGTTATGTAGCACAATTTACCTTTAAATAGGGAAATGATCCAGATGAGCCTAATTTAATCACACCATCCCTTAAAAAACAGACAAGTTTCCCTGGCTGGTGGTGGAAGAGGAAGGCAGAAAGAGAAATCAGGAAGATTTGAAACACAGGGAAGACTTAATGTTCTTGCTGGCTTTGAAGATGGAGGGAGCCACAGAGAAGAGATGAGGGCAGCCTTCAGGATGTGAGTGGTTTCCACCTAATAGCCAGCATGAAAATGGGGACCTCATTCTTATAACCACAGAGAAGTGGATTCTTCCAACAACCTAAATACACTTGGAGGCAGGTATTTCCTCCTCATACTCACCCCAAGCCCCGACTTCCAGATAAGAGTCCAGTCTGGCTGATATTTCATTTTGGTCTTATGAGACCTGGAGAAGACAACCCAGTCAAATATTCCTTGATTTCTGACCTACAGAACTGTAAGATAAAAGGCTTGCTGCTCGTTTGTATTTGTTACATAGCAAGAGAAAACTAATAGTCAGTCTTTAAGTTTTTATCCATTGTAGTGGGTGTGTAGTGGTATTACTGTGGTGTTATTTTTAATTTCCCTGTTGAATAATGATGTCAAGCCTTTCTTTATATGATTAGTCTCTATCAGAATATCTTCTTTGCCAAAATGTTCAAATCTTTTGCTCATTTTTTAATTGGATAGTTTGTTTTCTTATTATCCCGTTGTAAGTGTTCTATATTCTGGATATAAGTCTTCTGCTAGATATATGTGCTGTGAATATTTTCAGTGGCTTGCCATTCTGCCTTCTTAATGTTTTTTTAAAGAGGAAAATTTTTAAAATTTTGATGCAGTTCCATTGATCAATCTTGTCTCTTATGGTTTGTGGTTTCTGTATCAGACTAAGAAATATTTTTCTGTTGCTCAATGTTGCAAATATCTTCTCCTTTGTTTTCTTCTAGGAGTTTTATAATTTACTTTGCCCATATGTGATGTCATGTGAGGTACAATATTCATTTTTTTCTCATTTGGATATCTAGTTGTTCCAACACCATTTATTAAAATACTTCCTTTTCCATTAAATAGCCTTGGTATCGCTGATGAAAATCAATTGACCATATATGCATGAGTCTATTTCTGGACTCTGGTTCTCTTTCTGTATATACACACACATTTATATTTTACTTTGCAAATGCCATACTGTCTTGATTACTTTAATATTCCAGAAAGTCTTAAACATCAGATAGTTTAAGACCTCTAACTTTATTCTTTAAGAAAAGTGTTCTGGTTATTTTAGGACATCATCTTGCCTATTTATACAAGAAAACCTGTTTTTTAAATATATCTGTAAGTATTTAAAATGTCTATTCTTAATGGAATAGTTTTTCTTAATTTCATGTAATGGTCATTAATTGCTACATATCGAAAGATGGGGAAGATATTTTGTATATTGACACTATATCCATGATCTTGTGAAACTCACTTATTCTAGTAATTTTTTTGCAAAATTCTTAGACTTTCTAAATTAATCATGCCATCTGCCAATCAAGACAATTTTATTTCATCCTTTTCAATCTATTCCTTTAAATTCTTTTTCTTGTCTTATTTTTGCTATGATCCCCAAGCTAATGTTAAATGAAAGTGTAAGAGTAGACCCTGTGCTGTTTTCTTGATATTAGGCAAAATAATTTAGTCTTTCCCCACTAACTTCTGTATGTTTTTGTTTGTTTTGCTTTTGGTAGAGGTTGATTATCCTTCTGGAAAATTCCCTTCAATTCTTAGGTGACTGAAAGTTTTATCAGGAATGGCTGTTGAATTTTGTCAAATACTTGCTTTGTTTGTTGAGATGATGTATTTTAAATCTGTTAATCTATTGAATTCCATCAATTGACTTTGACTATTAAATCAATGTTATAGTCATAGGATAAATTCTACTTAGTCATGATAAATTCTCCTATTGATATATGGCTGGATTCAAATTGCTAGAGTTTTGTTAAGGGTTTTTGCATGTATGTTTATGGAGGCATTGCTCTGTAGTTTTATTTTCTTTTAATATCTTTGTCTGGTTTGCTATCCAAGTTATGCTGGCCTCATTAAATGTGGTGCAAGTGTTCCTTCCTGTTCCATTTTGTGGAAGAATTTTTATTGAATTGATTTTATTTCTTCCTTAAATGTCGGGTAGAATCCTCCATAATGTCAGCTGGGACTGTTTTTGTTTTTGGAACGTTTTACGCTGAATATTCCATTTCTTTAAAAGATGTGGGATTATTCATGCTTCTATTTCTTCTTGAGTGAGTTTACTAGTTTCTGTCTTCTCTCTTTCTTCCCCCTGATTAATTGGGCTAGATGTTTATCAGTTTATTGGTGTTTTACAAGAAACATCTTTTGGTTTCATTAATTTTCACTATTATTTTTATATTTTCAATTTTATTTATTTCTACCATTATCTTTGTTGTTTTTTTCCTTCTGCATTAGTAGGCTTTAATTTGTTCTCCTTTTTCTAGTTTCCTAAGGTGGAGGCTTAGATGATTGATTTGAAAACTTTCCTCTTTTTTAAGCATAAACATTTAATGCTGTAAGTTTTTCATTAAGCACTGTGTGAGCTGTATTGTATAAGCTTTGATATGGCATGTTTTCACTTTCATTTTGTTAAAAATTTTCCTGTTTTTCCTTGTGACTTTCCTTTGATCCATAAGTTAAATAGAAACATTTATTTAATTTTCAATGATTTGGGTGAGGATTTTCCAGATATCTTTTTGACACTGATTTCTAGTTTAATTTGTTATGGTTAGTGAACACAGAGAACATTTTGTATGGGTCAGTTGTATGTAATATGCTTTGCTTTATACGTAATATGCTTTTTTTTGTAGCCCAAATTATTATCTGTCTTGGTGAATATTTCTTGTACACTTGAAACCAGTGTGTATTCTGTGGCAGCTGGGGGTGTATTCTACAATTATAAATTAGGTCAAACTGATGGATAGTGTTACTCAAGTCTCCTATGTGTTAACTAATTTTTTTTGTCCTTTTGGCTTATCCATTAATGAGAGAACAGTGTTAGAACTTCAAAGTATAGTTATGTATTTCTCTTATTATTTCTATAGGTTTTTGCTTCATGCATTTTAATATTCTGCTATTGGGTACATATACTTTTAAGACTGCTATATTTTCTTGATGAATTGAAGCCTTTATTGTTATGAAATGGCTTTTATTTCTGGTAATAGTCTTTCTTGTGAAGTCTACTTTCTGATATTAATAAAGCCACTCTAAATGCTTTTCCACTAAGTGGAACCCCAAGGAAGCTCCAAGAAAATCCCAGATATCTATAAACTCTATTTTTAAAAATAACTTCATATGTAAATGATCACTTCTGTGTTGATGCTCAAACAAATTCAAACAAATTCAAAGAAGTTTGGAAAAAGGGGATATTCTTGTTTAATAACTTTAGGCACAAAATCAATCCATAATAAGCTTGTAAATATGATAAAGTTTTGGCAATAATACAACAAAAAGCTTCTCAGTTTTTCCAATAATGTAAAGAGAAATCAGCCTGCTGATACATTTCATATTAAATTTTTATCTACAATGAGCAGTACTTTTTGTGTCGGTCAGCATTCCTTCCATGGATTATATTATATACTCTACTCTATTGACTTGAGATGTCAGTAAATTGGCCAAGATCCTACAACATATATTCTCTGTGATCGTCGATCTATGAAAACTCAGTAACTTACAGAAACCTGGTATAGTCCATTGTTAGCAGTGAGCTAGGATAAGCTAAGCACTGTAGTGATTGATCTGTCTCTACAGATGACTAGTTATAAGCTTGACTTTGAGGCTACTTTGCTTGGGTCTTTTAATTTTTCCATGCTGTGGGTGCTGAAGCTGGAGTTGGCTAGAGTGGATGTAGTGTGGATGGGGTCAGGTCTTAGGTTAAATAGACGAACTCACTAATGGTGACAGGGTTATTGGCTGTCATGAATGGTCCCTCAGTAGATGTCATGTAGCCTTACTACTGTTATTTTCCAAATATCACCTCTTTAAGGATGATGGTGTCTTTTAGCTATCTGCTGTTGACTCAGGCAGTGGGAAAAATTGTGAATGGTTGGTTGGAGTACCTCTTCAGGTTCTCTCCTATGGAAAGGAGATGGAAGAATCCTTTCCATTCTTCAGAATCCACCTTTATTCTCTGGGATGCCTCTCCTGACTGCTTTAGACTTCACCAATCTCAAATGTTCTCTGATATTATTGGAAATTCCATAATTCACTTAATTATGCATTACCTTTTGCATTCTAGTTTTGAGCACTTGCTCCTACAAATATAACAAAAGCTAATTGGTTATTGAGATCAACCCCTAGAGGTGAAAGTGTCCATAATTTCTATTGAATGAGTGAATGGACTAAAATTTGGGATGTGGGTGTGGGAAGAATTTTATGTTGTTCCTATATGTGAGAAGCTGTCTGAAATATTTGGCTTAGATATTTCAATAGGTATCAAATGGGTTTCTTATAAATTTTGATATCTTTCTGGACCACAGGGCAACTCAGACATATTCCAGAAAAATCAGGGTATAAGGTCTTTCCACATACCTCCTGTATTCATCACTGGAGAAAACACTTGGTAATGTGAATATATTTTACTTTTCCATCTTTTACTACGTGATCTCTAGGATATGGTAGCTGCTAAGTCAACTATCAGTTGAGTCACTGAAGACAACATAACATCACCAAGTCTCAGAATCTGAAAACTTACTAAAATGGTTTCAAAATCTGGTAATCATCAAAATTACCTGCAGAACTTAAAAAAATTTTAAATTTCCATGCTCAGAGATTCTATTCAATAGGTATTAGAGGTAGCCTGGAAAGCAAATTTTGAAAAATGACCAGACAGTTCAGTTAAGCTTGGGAATGTTAAGCTTAGATGCCGAGGATTTAGTCCACTGCAGACCGATCCTGTGGTCATAGAGCAGCCAATGCAAGCTGGGGGCTAGCCTCAGCTGGGCCTTATGCTCCTTTGAAGAGTGAAGCTGCAGTGTGGACATGACCCAGTTCCCCATGTTGGTGTTGCTACAGCTATGGATGAAGAATTGGCTAATTAAAAATTTTACCTAGGTGAGATATCAGTGCTAGGCTTCATTTCATGTTCCCAGGCTTTGTGGCTCTTGGTATAAGAGTAAAGGGGAAAATATCCAATAAAAAAGGCAACCAAGTGAAAATAAAAACGGTATTTTGTGAGTGCATCTAAGAAGATGAGTAAGTAATCATTTGCAAGTGCTATCTAGGATAGTTTAAAACAAAATTGGCATTGGCATTTTTAAAAGGGCGTTTTTGTGGCCCTTTGTCCACTACCTGTGTGTGTTCAGGCTTCAACCCTTGGAAGGGTTGGTGGCCCTCATCATGCAGGAGGATTGAAGGAGAAGTAGAAATTCTCACTGGATGAACTGTACCTAATGATTCTCCTAAATGATTCTCCCTGCCTGTTTCATTTCCTTCTGCTTCCACAGTTAATGGCGGCACCCTCCTGGGCTGTAGGGAGTGGCTGAGCGGATGTGCCAATCAGGTGAAGAGTTATAGTGTCATTGGTGTCGGACTCTTGTGAACGCTGGCAAATAGTAATCCTTTGAGCTGGGCCCAGAAAGACAGATGAACATTGCCTTGAAGGGCAGATGGCAGGGCTGTCATGAGGGAATTTTTCCTTGTGCTCCAATAACATCAAAGAGTATGTGGCTCCACTTGTAACTGCATTAGAACAGTATTCGTCAAAGCCAACCCCAAAAAAGTAGGTAAGAATACAAGTCTTACCTACTTTTTTCAGCTGTAATGATGATCAGGGTCTGCAAGTGGATAATCCCCACAGAACTGCCCCCAGATGTGTTGTATATAACATCCTAACCCCACAATTTAGCCCCGTGCTGGTTAGAGCCACAGCTTAATGCACTAAGCCAGTGATTCTCGACCACGGGCGATTTGGCTCCTCAGGAGATGTTTGACAATGTTTGGAGATATTTCTGGTTGTCACAGCCAGGGAGTGGAGGAGGGGAAGTGTGCAAACATCATGTAGTGGGGAGAGGCAGGAAGCTGCTAAACCTCTGGCAGGGCCCTTTGCAAACCTGGGTGTTCTGCATAGCTCTGTCGGTTTTCCTCAAATGCCTTTGGTGGATGCTGTTACAGCATGGAAGTGCCAGTTTCTGTGATGCAGGTAGGGATATGTCAGGGAGTCAAATCTGCCCCAACAAAACTGCCAGCCCCCTGGAAAAGGCCTCACAGGGAATATAACACAGTAGCAACCCAGGAGGCAGGGAGGCTGGGTTCTAGGAGTGTCTCAGGAATGCGAACTCCCTATGAAACTATGATAGTAAGCCAGAGGCATTCCTGCATGTCGGGTAGCCTCTTGGAAACTGCTCCTTGGACCCTGCTCACCTTTAATTTCTTCTTTGGTAAACTTCACTGGCCTCTACTCATATCTCAGGGTTCTCACTGCTCTGGTTCTTTGAAGATCAAAGATATAAAAATTTAGGAGAGAAAGACACACATGACAAATTTGGACAAGTGTTAGACTTTGCTCTCATGTACATTATTGATTGATAAAAATGGTGGGTGTCCATTATAAAAGACTTGAGCAATGCAGGCAGGTGCAAAAGGGTTACACAGCTCTTCAAATACCACCACCCAGAGGTAACCAGTGAACATCATTATAGATGTAGGCTTTGATTCTATGTGGACAGAAGGATGTGAGCAAGAGAGGGAAAGAATGTAACAGAAAAAGGGGTAATAACATGGTTGGATGGGGATATTCAGATATTTAGCTCATTCAGATATAAAATAAACATTTAATTTAATTCATCACTAATGAGGGAACTGGTAAGATCTTGCAGATAGTTCAAGGCACATTGATAGATCAGCAAAGTAGGAGGGGTGTAGAAATGAGTGGGACTTGTTCCTCTTCTAGAAACAATACAACTGCATGTCTACAGGAGATTTATTTTGCATTGCTGTTATCTACAACTTACAGAATTATAAAGTTGCTCAAAGGCAGTGAAAGGTGCTAATCAGATAATCCTGAGGGGTATGAACAAACCAATGCATAATTTTCCTTTCAAGATGCCTGGTAATCTATTCTGCTTCTTCCAAATTTCCTTATACCCAGATGTTCTTCCAGCCCAGGGCCCTTTTCTTCACATCACTGCTGTGGTCTTTTGAGGTTTCTGTTTCTTACTCTTGCCAGAAGGAGTTTTTGAGCATTTCAGCTACAACTTTAAGAGTCGGAAAGGACTAAAAGATATCTGTGTGCTTTTATGTTCTTTCTTTATTTAAAAAAATTATATGCTTTATTCTAAGAAGTGAAAAAAATCCAAAAATACATGAATAGACTATAACTTCTGCCCTTCTCTACCTGCTTCTCTAATGCCCCCTGCCTTGGAGTTAACCTGTACATACAGTTTCTTGTGTGTCCATCTATACTTTCCTCATGTTTCAGCAATTGTACATAAACATTTAAATGCATATGTGGGAATTTGGGTTGTGAGAATTTACAGAAGTGGGAACATGCTATATAGATCTATATTTTTTATATATATAAATGTACATTTATATATATATTATATATATTAAAAATTACATCTTGCTCTTCTCCTTAAAAATAATATACGGAGGCTATCTCAGAGGCACAGACATTATTTGAGAACATTCATGTAAATAGCTTCAGGACATGCCATGACATGGATGTAGCCTCCCAGCTACTGATTACTGGAACTGAGTGAGGAAGAAATGTGAAGAGCTGTGGATTAGGAGAGGAATTGCCATGATGGGAGAGCAAACAGCATAGGGAACTGTGGGGTGTCTCAATAAGAAGGTGATAGAAAGAACCATTACAGCATTTGGGGTTTAGATGGGTGCATTTGGGGAATGCCTAAGGAACTGGAAGTTCTCTCTTTGTTGAGAAATTCTATGATTGATTGCTAAATCTTATCTAGAGAGGATAAAGTCGTAATTGTTACAGAAGTAGCAGTAGCCATTCATTTAGCCCAAGAGAAGAGGGTGTTTGGTGTTTGGTGGGCATTGACCTGTGGGAGCGCATATTCCATGAGATTGTGACTAACAGGAGAACAAAATGATTTCACTGTGAGCATCATATCTGTTTGTAATATCATTAAGGCTCAGCTGTCAGTTCCTGGATATTGATGGTTGCCTTTTTGTCTTTCTAATTTTTGAGTAGCTCCGCTCGGCTAAGGGGCTGAACCAGTTAACTTCACTTTCCTTGTCTGTATGGTAGACTTACTGTGAGGGTTCAGTGTCACCTAGGCAAAGGACCTGGCCACTAGCCCACAGAAGAATCTGCGTCACTGGGTTATTTCTGCAGGAGGAAGCCAGAGATGGTAAGAAGATGGATGGGATTTCCCATCACTTGGAAGACGGAGGAGGGCATCAGGCTGGGGAATGGCGGGAGCATGGGAGGAATATAGAGAAAATGCTTTTCCCCTGACATTCCCGCTAAGCGGCTAGACTCACAATTCAACTTCTTTTGGGGCTTAGGAGCTATTCAGTAAGGGTATATATATATATATATATTTTTTTTTTTAATTCCCAGAAAAAGGGCAAAGACATCCTTGTGATTTCCTCAGCAATGTCCCCTTTGTTATCCCAGGCATAGAGAGTACAGTGTTAGCCCCTGAAGATGAACTATCTTTCAAGAAAATGTGTTGGTTTTCTCTTTCCATTACAGATAGCACTGAAACAAAGCTGAGCTCATTACCTGATCTTTTCCTTTTATATAGGTATAGACAACATTTATTTCTAGAAATGAGAAAGCCCTGATGCAGCAGAAATGTTTGCTGCATAATTAATTTCCAACATATCAGGTGATGAGTAAAGCTCAGTTATAGTTGCAAGGATATAATTTTTGTTTTTCAAACCTGAGGGCAGGAAGAAGTAGAAATAGTTGTTCAGTTTTTAAGAGGGTCTTATGTTTTTAATGAGCAAATTCAAAGAACAGCACCGTTACATGATTTGTCTGGACATTTTTAGTTAATAATGAGCCCATGGTACTAAAGATCCTCCAAGTGATTCCCAGGTAGGTAGGGAAGGGCCTCCTTCCGTGTCTGGAGTAGGCACATTTCCTTAGAGCTGTTGTTACCGTGACAGGGAAAATAGGGCATTTTGCCATTTTAGAACCACTTGCTGTTCCTACGAATAGTATCATTAAAGGAAATGACAGTGTTTAGCAGCATCAGCAAAATGAGAAAGGTAAAGAAATGCAGCATGCCTCTAGAGGACAGATTTTCCCTTTCTAAAGACAGAAGGCAGAGAGCTCTAAATATGAAAATACTGCACAGTAGAGGAGAAAACCCTAGAAAAATTTCAGTGTTCCCTCAGCACCGAATTTTTACACTCAGAAGGTATCTAGACCAATCCAGACAAATGAAAAAAAGGAGGAAGGTTTTACGTTCTTTTACATGGTGGAACTCAGAAAGAGTTTAAGGTCTATCTTGCAGATAGACCAGCTTGGCAAAGACGCTGGCCCAAGGTCAGATGTCTTATCAGAAAAACAGCGATAATAAGTTTCTTATATTGTTCTTGTGTTTTCAAGGGAATTTGAGATTTGGAGTCTGTTTGTCTCTAGAAAAGTTTTCTTTTGTTCATTTTGGTTGTATCCAGCACTTCTTCTTTTTTTTTAAAGTTTATTTTGATATCATTAATCTACAATTAAATGAGCAATATTATGGTGATTACACTATGCCCTTCATCAGGTCCCCCCACCCCCAACCCCATTACAGTCACTGTCCATCAGCGTAGTGAGATGCCATAGAGTCACTACTTGTCCTCTCTGGGTTGTACAGCCCTCCCCGTGCTCCCCTAACATTACATCTGCTAATCGTAATGTCCCTTCTTCCCCTTGCCCCTCCCTTCCCACCCATCCTCCCCAGTCCCTTTCCCTTTGGTAACTATTAGTCCGTTCTTGGGTTCTGTGAGTCTCCGCTGTTTTGTTCCTTCAGTTTTTTTTTTTCTTAGTTCTTATACTCCACATATGAGTGAAATCATTTGGTACTTGTCTTTTTCAACGAATTTTTATATACAGATATTATACAGCCATAAGAAGAAAACAAATCCTACCATTTGCAACAACATGGATGGAGCTAGAGGGTATTATGCTCAGTGAAATAATCCAACACTTCTTAATCACATACGTTTCATATTGTATAAACTCAGTGGTTTATATTACAGCAAGGGAAATTAAAATCCAAAGAGATAACCAAATTAGCCAGGGTTGACCACATAGTATCATGTAGAATGCTAAGATTCAACCCTTCTAGCTTGTTATTTTCTTCTCTATTTATGTATCATGTTTATTAATATTTAATTTTGTTGTACATTTTAAATTAATTTTCCTATGATTCATAGTTAGATAGAACCCAGAATCAATCTAATGATTACGGACTATCTGGAACTTGATTTTCTTGGTTGCATTTTAATGGAATCCCCTGTGCTAGGCAGGCTCTAAGGGGGGAGCACAGGGCACCAATAAATGAACTTAAATCAAGTAGGGATGGATGAATACACATTAGCAGTTTTATTAATTGAACTTTTTTTGATTGCAAGTGACAGAAACTTAACTCTGTTCCTTACTGCCATATGTCCCCAACTCTATGAGAGGCACAGAGTGTACAGGTTTCAAGGATCACTGGAGCCCAGACCCCAAAAGTGCTGTTGAGAGCAGTGGAAAGACCACAGGCTTCAGAGGCAGACAGGTTCACATCTTGCATCTGCACTGCTAACTACCTGCATGAGCTCAGCTTGGTTAAGAAATCTTCCACATTCAGATTCTTCTGAAAAATGGAAGTCATCGGTATGTCCTTATAAGGTGGGCTTTGAAAATCATCTCTGGGGCTAAAGGATGGAGGACTAGGGAGGCAGGCAGTGGCCAGCCTTCTTTCTGCACTGTGATTGGGGATGGAGGCCATGATTCAAGGTTGCAACTCAGCCAGCACTTAGTTTTGTTTTGTTTTTTTCTGGTCCAGTTCCGCAATAGCCTCATAGATTTACTGTGCTGTAGGGGGAAGGACTCCTCAATCTGAAGGTTCCAACAAATAGTAGGAGAGGTGGGAAAAGCCATATTCACAGAGAATGAGAAACATTATTGGACAAGGCAAGCATGTGGAGGAAATAGCACAGATGCCACCAAACAGCTGGAGAGCCTCAGGGTTTGGTGACTCACCTACAAATGGGAAAAGATGTAAATGACCAAAAATACCTAACAGAGGTAGAAAACTAAAATACAGTAGCATCTAGGGTTGAAAATTGAGAAATTTGTCAGAGGATTATTTTCCTTGCAAAAATCTTCAACCTTAAGGGGGCACATCTACCTAGCATCTTAAGCACAAAGGGAGAACAATTATTTTTATTAAAAAAAACCATTAACTCTAATTTAAGTGCAAGAAGCACACAAAAATAGTTTATATATATATATATATATATATATATATACATATATATGCTATTTTATGCTATGTATGCTATATATATGCACACACACTATCTTATGCTGTCATTTATATATATATGTATATGTATATACACACACACAATTTTACTTGGGATTTAGGCATCTGTAATCCTCATAGCAAATAGAATCCAACAGTATGTTAAGAGAAAAAAATTACCACGACAAGGTAAGGTTCATTTTGGAACTGAATCAATTATTTAATATTAAGAAGTCAACATAATTTAATTTATTAACAGCAAAGAAAAAAAGCAGTGTGATGATCATCTTGATAGATGCTGAAAAAGCATTTGATAAAAGTTAACATCCATCCCTGTTATAAAAACCCTTAATAAAATATCAATAATTAGAAATGCTCCTAGCATTAAGTATGTATTTATAATCCATGGCTAGCCTCATGCTTGGTGATAAAACTCCCATTAAAGTCAGAAACATGAAAAGAATGTTCATTGTCAATATATTATCAGGTACCCTTTTTTTTCCCAGATGTTCTATTAGAAAAAGAAATAGAGTGAGTAGGGGAGATGATATCGTGATTTGCTGACTGTGAGATACTATGAAACCATTAAAAAGACGGTGGGGTTCTCCATATTATTGACTCAAAAAGATGTGTACTCCATACTGGAGAAAGAAATAGGCTATGAACATTAAGTAGAATGTGATCTCATTTTGTAAAAGCAGAGTACATGAGTGAATGGAGGGGAGTGAAATGCGTAGAAAACACTCATGCAGTGTATTTAGTAACATGTTCACTGTTTTACTTCTAAGTGATGGGCTACAGGACCTGCCTTTCTCTGTGGCTTTTGAGAATTACTTGACTCTTTTTTTTTTTTTAACAAATAAGTAACTTGCTAAGGTCAAAGGCAGTTTGACTTTAAATCCTGTGCTCTTAACCACTCCTTTTTTACTTTTATTATTAGAAAAAAATGCCATTGTCATTTCCAAAACACAAACAAGCACACGTTTTATATACATAAATACATCTGATATATATATAATATAGAGAGATATGAAAGTGTATTTATGTATAGGAATGATATATAGGTAAAAAATAAATTTGTATAAATATGTAAGGAAGTATATATTCTATATATATGTGTGTGTAAATATACATATGCATTTATATGAAAGATTCTTAATTATAATAGGATGCCTAGCACATGGTCAATACATTTATATTTATTAATGTTCCTAAACCCCCCATATACAAAATATGAGCAGGGACTATGCTTATTGAGTTTTGTATGCCTTGCAGCATGCAGGGGTCCTTCACAGAGTATTAACACTAAAACATAAATATTTTATATACATAACTATAATAAACAATAGAAAATTGGATTACATTGCATGACCAGCAGTGAACTCTCCTGCAATCCCCTGTGGACCAACTCTGGTGAGTAGCCTCTGGCCTGCAGCCTCCATGAGGATGGAATTACAGCCACTGGCAGGGGTAAAAAAGGCCATGGACTCAGGGCCTGGCACTGAGCAGGAGAAGCCTCTAGAGATGTTGGCATTCAGATGTCGAAGGATATGCATTTCCTCTTCACAGAAACCAGGCCCCTGCAAAAGCCTGAACAGACCTTGTCCTTTTGTTCAATGCCATTCTTCAATGAATGCTGTGAGGAGGGTGAGCATATGACAAGGCTATGGGGCGCCGGTGAATGCCACTTATGTGACCCAGCATGTACCCACAGGCCTGAAGGCCCTGGTTGAGGTGTCTGGAAAATACCACAATTCACTTTCTTTTTCTAGAATACAGCCTCTGGGTTTTTCCACATCCTGGTCTCTGAGCTTAGAAACATGAAGAGAAGCTCGTGCTGATGTAGGCATTGACCATGGAGGGGACTAGAGTCCCCGTGAAGGGCTCCTCTCATGCGCTGCCCGGATGGAGGCCGCCACATCTCATGCTGGTACCCCCTCCTGCCTTGGGTGGGAGGAGGCACGTGGGAACTGCACTGCAGGCACAGGGTCCACATGGAGCTGCTCTGCTGAGGCCCGGACTGCTGTCGCTGGAGTGGCTGTTGGGGGAATGGTCAAGTGGAAGCATGTCTGTGAGTATGGTGGGTGTCCTAGAGCTTCTCCTTCCCATTCCCACTCCAGCCCTCCACTCCCCACCTCCCCTTATTTCTTCTCAGGACTCTGTGTTGTCCAGGGCTGATGAGAGGGACTGGTTTAATCTCTCTCCAGTTGGCTCTCAGATGCCTGACTCTCCATTACTGCTTACCCCTCCCTTCCCTAGGTCTAGGCTTTGGCTTCTTCCCCTTCTTCGATCTACTCACCTCATCTCTTACTCACACCTTCCTGAGGTTTCCTGTTCCAGATCTCTGGCTTTTTGAGGGAGAACTCAGTGACGGAGGCCCAAAGACTCCTTCGTCAGACAAGACTGAGAGTGCCTCTGTGTGTTCCCCCCCAACTTCATCCCAGCCTTGGGTATTGTCACATCTGCACTGAGCTCTGCTTAACTTCAATGGGTTGGTAATGGAGGAATTTCATCAGGCTGCTGGTACAGGTGGAGATGGGCAATTTTCATGAGCATTTGTATCATCAATGAGATAAGCAGCCACATGTGTACTCTACCATAGGGAGGGTCCACACAAAGCACGTTCATGCCTTCAGGAAGGTGGCAACTCAGGGACATAGATCATAAACATGGATTAAAAAGATAGTCACACAAGGATTATAAAAAAAGATAGCCTAACGTATGGCATAAGGCATGTCTGGCCAATCAGAGAAAAGGATGGACTCGAAATAGTACTCTTTGAGTATCTGTTGTGCGCCAGACACCATACCAAGCACTTTCATATATTTTATTTTACCTAATCCTTCCCAAACCCTTCAAGTCAGGTTTTACTATCTTTATTATGAAGCTGAGAAAACCGAGGTTCAGAGATGTGAAGTGAATTGTGTTGAAAGTCGCCTGGACTGGAAGCTCCTGTGAGATCGTGAGCTTCTTGGCAGGGCGCAGGGAGGAGACTGGCTTGTCCGTCTTAGAGAAACATAAGACTAGGGAAAGAAAGCATGTTCTGAGGCCACCTACATCAGAACTACCTGATGATTTTGCTAAATATATGGATTTCTGTGCTTCATCATACAGCTATTGAGTCATAATTTCTAGGAGTGAGGTGTAAAATCTGAATTCTTGAGAAATTAAAAAAATAGAAAAGAGGGTAAAGAATAATGACTTGAACTTGTTTGATTGTTGAAAATTGGTAACTGAAGTCAAGTGTGTCATAGTTGGGTTTATTGAGGTATAATTTAATTAATTAATAGTCAGATTTATTGCAGTACAATTTGCCTCTTCTAGGTGAGCAGGTCTAGTGATTTTAGCAAACACAGAATCATTTAGCCACCAACCTAATGGAAGATATGGTCTATATCCATCACTCCAATCCAAACAATTTCCTAGTGTCCCTTTGTAGAAAATTCCCTTCTCCCATGCCTGGACCCTGGTATGTTTTCTGTCTTTACAGTTTTGCCTTTTCCAGGATGCCGTATATGTCTCGAAGGCAAGAGTCATGTCTTCTTTGCCCTTATGTCACCAGAGAATAGTACAGAAATGAGAAATACAGCTTGTTCCCTATACAGGACCCATTCTCAGAGGGTGACTAGCATGCAGGAAGATTAAGATGGCAAGTGCCATGCTTCTGTGTGTGGCAGCATATCCGTGCAGGCGTGTGGTGCACCCCGTGTCTGAGTTCATCTGCGTGTGGGAGGGTGTACATGCAGAAGTGCAGGTACAACCCATCTCTAAGTGCTTCCGCGTGTGGGAGCGTGTACGTGCAGGTGTGTGGTGCCTTCCATGTCTGAGCCCTTCTGTGTGTGGGATCATGTCTGTGCAGGGGTGTGTGCATCCCATTTCTCAGCTGTTGGCTCATGCCTTGCCGACTTTACACCAAAGTCACATAAGACTGAGGCCGTGAAATTCTTCCATGGATATAGGGATCCAGAGTGACTGGTGTCTGAGGAGTATACAAGACCTAAGCCTCAAATGAGGAAACTACAGAATGCAGAAGAATATTCCACATCTGAGCCTGTAGTTGTTTAAGAATATGGTTATCATATTATTTTATAAATTTAGATTGTCATTTAATAACAAAACCTGATTACAGTCTTTTAAAACAAATTTTGTCTACTGCTTTTCTTCCCTCAATTTTCCTTCCTTATTTCCATTTAGATCATTTAAAACTTTTCAAGTCACTAAAATAAAAAATGTAATTGCTCATTTGTGCATGTGTGTTTCTAGTAAAGTCCCGGTTATTCCAAAATAAGTGGTCAACTTTAGAAAATGAATTTTTAGAAAATTCATTTAGTACATGTTTAACATCTTTCAAACAATTTGAGTTCTACAAAATGACATACCTTTTAGTTCTGAGAATAACTTTCTTAGTTTGTTAAAAATGAGGTTGACCATAGGCAAACTTTTGATTTCATCCACAAGGGCTTATAAATATGTTTGGATGGTGATTGGAGGGTACTTCACTCAGATCAGGATGCTAACAAGAAGCTCTGTTATAGGACTGAAAGTGAAGGGGCATGTGTGCGTATGTCTCGTATGTTCATAGCTCTCTCTTCTCTCCCTCTTGTTCTTTTTCTTTTATTCCTCATCTTAATTGCCTGTGGTGTCCCTTCTTCCAAATTTGCACCTTTTAGTCTTCTGTGGCTTGGCGACTTGGTAACAAACCAGTTAGCACAGTTGCTATGTGAGAGTAAATCAGCCTTGGAGACAGAAGAATTAGGTATTTGAACAAAATGATCTCTGTTCCAGTTGAGTGCTTCTCAAGTTTTACTGTGCCTCCGAATCCCCTGAGGTTCTTGTAAAATGCAGATTCTAATTTAGTTGGCTTCTTGTAGGCCAGAGATTCTGCATTTCCAACAAGCCCTTGGTGACACTAATGCTATTTTAATTTAAGGATCATGCTTTAAGTACAAAGTTAGATTGTTGGGGATTAGCACAAAGTTGGTCCTTAGTTATAGGGGACATTATTGTTAAGTTTTAATATAAATATATTTTTCATGTTGGTGCATGGCCCCTCTGAAAAGTACTGGCTTCCTGACAGATGAGTTGATTAGAAGGACCTAAGCATAATGTGACTCAGCTGTCATTTTAAAATCAGAACTCTGTGAATGAGACAAAGGTGTATAAGAGGAAAATGTTGGGCTGAAGGAGAGTTCTTTGAATAAGAAAAAGAGACTAAGCTTGTTATCAGTGTACTACAGTGGGTTAGAACAACTTTAGGAGAATGTCAACAGTGTGATAATTCTCTGGTTTCTCCTCAAAGCTTCAAGTGCCTTAGGATATATTCTTGATGTTGTGTATGTTTTAGATAGTCTGGGGAGAAAAGCTCCTGTCTTTTTGGATTTTGCTTAGAGGAGTGGAATTATGGGTATTACCCAGCATGCTTTGCAATGGTTGTCCAATTTGCAGGAGGGTAGCGTGTTCCTTCACTTACACTTTCTGAGGCTTCTCTGTGCCTTAAGGTTGTTTTGGCTTTCCTTCATCAAAGGTAGCTTATGGGAAGTTGATTTAGGCAAAGGGTGATGTCTAGATATTTTTTGCTAATTCAGATTGATCGTCAGTGGGCAAGGGATTACTATGTTGAGAAGGATTCTACAGTTTGGTTAAGATTTATACATTATGTCTGCTAAAAGGGTAGGAGTAAGGCATGTATGTCAGATATTTGCCATCCCTAATTGAGCCTTAAAAGGCAGAAGGCACCTTGATGGACTAGCGGGACATTGGCTCATTAGCCATAGGCTCTATAACCACTGCAATCAGCCCCACATGCTGATGCTCTCTTCTTCTTTTCAGGGCCATTGTACCTGCATCTGAGGATAATGTGCAAGTTTTGGCATCAGGAGTTATTTCCAATTACGCAGTCAGATGTGATTTTGTTTGATGTCTTCTTGTTCTTATCATTTATCCTATGCCATGGGCATTTCTAAAAAGGCAATAGTTTCCTGACAAAGTAAGAAAGGAACAAGATTTGTTAGTTGGCCTGGCTGGCTTTCTTTTTAAATGATCAGACTGCCTGTTCCCTGAAGGGTGTCTTCCCACCTGGGACACTGTCACCTGTTACTCCTGGGTCAATCACTGAACGACACCTTGTCTTGCTCATGCTCTGCACTGGGATGTGTTCCCAGAGTCTCCTGGTCTAGAGGCTCTGCTGACTGTGAAGAAGGTGTATGTGATATCTTCATCCTTTCAATAAAATCCCCTTTACAAGACTGAAGCTAAGGTCTCTTATTACATTCAGCTCAGGCCATTTTTGCAGGGGCACTTTTTTCTTTAGCCTTAAGAAAAGGTGACAAGCTGCTGCTACACAGGTCAGCTCAGAAATGAGCTCTAGGTTTGCGGGCCTTCAGTGATTGGTTTTGTTTAGTGGGAACTGAACTGGTTGATTTGGATAATTCTGGGTCTGAATTCTGCTCTGTCTCTTACTAATTGGTGACCTTAGGAAAGTCATTAGCCTTTCTGGCCTTCATTTTCTCATCTGCAAATTAAAAATGATAGTAACTACTTCCTTGGGATTGTGTGAATATTCTGGGTATTCAGACTTTATCTTGATGCTTTTCCATATTCTTAGTGCAGTAGGTACCCACTAAATGTCCTTTCCCCTTTTAAACCCCCTGTGTTTGATATTGATATAAGATCTTATTGTGTTGAGTTTTGATTAGATTTTCTTTTGATGCTAATAGATAAATAATAGGATTTCTGTTACCATGGGATTTTCTAGTTAAAATCAAGTGTCAATAGAGCTGAGAAGAGAATGATGCTTTAGTGACCCCTGGTGCAGGGACCAGTTGAATAGAGAGGTGGTCAGAGTCCAGAAGCCTTCCGACTGAGTGAATCTTTAAGAGATAGACATAATAGACTCAGGGTGCCATGTATTCAGAGGCAACTGAATCATGACAGGGGTAAAATTACAGTGGAAATGTTAAAAAATATGTCCTCCAAACAAGGCAGGAAAGATCTATTGATATTTCTTTCATTCATTCATTCATTCATTCATTTAATTGTTCATGTCACAAACATTTACTTAGCAATTTTGGTGTGCTCGGCACTATATCAATCCTTGCCTAAAAAGCTCATAGTAGAGTAGTGGAGTGGTAATTATATATCATGTGATGTGTGTCTCTATTTAACTACAATGATGGAGATAAAACTACTTTTGTTAAATGTCTTAAGGCCAGATCTTTCTTTTTAGAATTAGTCCCATATCCCAATCCATCCTCCCTTCTTCCTGGATGTAAAAATGTGTACCCAAAAGGAGATGCCATGTCCCAGTCTTGCTTGTAGCTTGGTGTCACTGAATCTCTCTAGTGGAATTTGAGCAAAAATGATGGATGCAACTTCTGGTCCTTTGCTTAAAAGGAAATCCTTTGCTATGAATTTCGACTCTTCCTCTCTGTCTGGAAAGGCAATACCAAACAACCTTGGAAGGCATTGTTGAGGACAACAGAATGTTCGTGCTTGCCTATTTCTCCAGGACTTCATGGAGCAGAGCGGGCTATCTGTCCCATACTGGCACATGAGAAAGCCATGAGCTTCCAAGTACTGTAAGCCACTGAATTTGGGGATCCTTTTATTATAGCTTCTACTGTAACAAATTAAGTAGTCTTGACTTTTTTTTTTGGTTCTAAGGTAACTCAAAATAATATGAATGTCATTTGACTGGCAGAAACTCAGAAGATTATTTTGGCCATATGAGAAATTGGAAGATACAGAAATCAGACAAATTCTGGGTCCCAGCTCCACACTGAAATGCTTGTCTGTATAAGATTTCATATACTCCCAAGGCTAAAATAACTTCTCAAGTCTTCAGGTACCAAAGAGTCAAGATCCAATCTTTTTTCAGGGCCTATCTCCTTTGCTAGTCTAAGATTTGCAAAAGCAATAAAGAAGCAAGATATCTTTATTTTACTTAGGAGTGGGTCACGCTTCTCTTGGTGGTGGTGGGAAGCATTGGAGATATAATTTGGGGGCAACAGTGGTAGCAACTGGAAAGCCTATGCCCTACCATTAAAAATTATGCTTGAGAAGATAGTCCCAGGAAAAGAGGGAGGAAACCTCTTCAAGGTCACCTTGTTCTCTAAGCCAGGCACCCCAGAAGCTACCGCCTCTCGCCGAGCAGCCTCATCCAACCCCCTCTGAAATCTCCTCATCTGCAACTGTGCATCCTCAGCCTTTTTGTGGTTCTAGAAGGGTCAGTAGCTATTATAATCTACACAAATGGGAGGAAGACCCTTCTAACGTACTCACCATTCATTTACTCATTCATTAATCAAATAGTTACTGAGTACCTCCTTTATGCAAGGATGATGGTAGATGTGTATTTCAGTGGGAACATAGCTAAGAAACCCTGTCCCAGCAAGACAAGACTAGAATGTGTGAGTAGCACAAAACAGGTGCAGGGAAGGTAACAAATACAAGAGGAATCAACCCAGGAGTGCAGAGGCACAGCACAAAGCAGGTGCCTCCTGTCAGCAGCCCGTGTCTACTGTGATAAAGGCATCTGATTACTTACACACAGTGACCGTATGTGTGTTCCCTCTCTTGCTAATTGCAGTTAGTTGTAGGAGCACTGAACATATTGCTCTTCCTGAATATCAGGACATTTCACTGGATTCCCCTTGGTTCTCATAGAAGCCACAATTAACTTCACTAATTATTCCCTTCACTGCATGCGCTTCACTTTATGTAGAACCAAACTAATGAATGCTGATATTTAAAAAAAATTTTTTTTTCTAAAAGCCATGTTGGCTGCCATCCAGTTAACACCATCAATGGCTCCTTAGACAAAATCATGAATATCATTGAGTCCATCTGAGGTTGGTGGGAGAGAGGAAACAAACCTTAGTTTCAAGAATTCTTTTATTTCTTATCTAGGAAGAGAGAGGCTCTCCTCTCTGGCAGAAACCCACATTGTGCTTTTGGTTAGATATGCTTTGAAAGATTTTGTAATTGGCCAAGCAAGCATTTTTGCAGTGACATCCCACCTGGTAGTGGGAAGTTGGCAAAGCAGAGATGTGTGCTAAGGACCAGGCTAAGAATGCAGGGCAATTTAAAAATGCACGGCAATACATAGCCAGCAATACACCTAGAGTTGAGCCTTCCTGTCTTTGTGATCTAGGCAGCATTAATCTAAACTTCCTTAAACTCCTATGGTTTTTTGCAAAGTTTCTGTGAATCTGTGTGTGTTTTGTGGTGTGTGTGTGTGTGTGTGTGTGTGTGTTTAGGGGATGACCTGTGCCATCTCACAGCTTTTCCTATGTCCATGTCTCTGCTCTACAGTGTGTTGATTGGGGTCTAAAACTCAGCACCTTCTTTGATTTTTCACACACGCGCTCAAACACACACATACTTTCCCAAAGCATTCGTGAGAATTTGAGGACAAGAGTAGGTGGATTCACATTATACCACTCCAAACAAGCTCAGATGGAAAAGATGTCCTTTAGGCACCCTATTCCATGGAGTTCCTCACCTGTCTCGTTTCAGCAAGACCACCTGGTGAGGAACAGCACATTTTGCTCTTCATCTTCGGCAGAGTAATTTCAGTGAAACCTGGATGATTCTTCTGCCTCAAGCATGCTCATCATTTTTTTTTTTTTGTCTTTTCCGTAAGACCAGGAGGAAGAGGGAGAAGTAAGAGAGAATTCTCTCTTCAACAGGAATCATGCCAGCTGCTAGGACAATACTTGTTTTCACCTCACCACCTAACTACCACTTAAAATACCTGGTCGTCAATGAACTTTTTAAAACACCACCTCCACTGAGCAGTGCAATAACTTTGTGAGCCAGACAGGACAGCTGGGTCTTGTGGCTACATTTTACAGATAAGGAAACTGAACCACCCTCTGATCACTGCCCAGATGTGCATAGATCGTTGTTGGTAAAATGTTCATTCTGCCTTATCTCGCTCAAGATGGCTCTTTGGAGGTAAAGGAGAGATCAGGAAGCGGTGAACCATCTGACTTGGGCCTTCTCTCTCTCATTGCCTTCCAAATGCCGTCTTGCTTTGAGGCAATGCTCTTAGGTACGTGAAGTGGAAAGTGACAGAAGCCAGTCTGCACTGGGTTATCTACAATGTTTCTCAGTCCGAATTTTGTGAAAGATAATTTTTTGTAGGTGGAGGGAGATATCCTGTGCCTTCTAGGATATTCAGCAGCTTCTCTGGCCTCTACCCACTGGATGCTCTTAAATCCCCTGCTCCCAACCTTATGACAGTCAAAGATTTCCATAGACATTGCCAAATGTCCCCTAGGGAGTCAAAATCCCCCCTGGCTGAGAACCACTGAGTTATTGCTACACATCCATTGGAATGATGTTTCTTTTTTTCCTAACTTGGACCAATGGATAATAGTCAGTCATGTTGAGCATCTCAGGAAGGAGGGGCAAATGATGCAAAGCACATGGTAAAAAAAGGAAGGTTTGGAAACTAATGTTTCCTTTTCACTGGAAAGAGGACATGTGCCTTCACTTTGGTGGGACAAGGGGAGATAAATGTGCCAACCACCCCCCAGCATGAGCTCCTTCGACGGAGTGTTGCAGGTGCCAGCTCTGCTTTTACAACAAATGGCCCAGCCAGTGCCAAGAAACACGAGTCGGTCCATTTAGGCAAAAGACAGGGTATTTGAACAGCTTGACACTGAAAGCATGAATTGTTGCAAGAGACAAATGTGAGCTGGAGAGATTTGTAAATGTGGCAGATGGTAATCCTGGTATTTCATGTTAATTGTTCTTCTCAAGCAGGAGACCTCCTGTGATTTACATTCAGGAGCAGTGGGATGACGACTGAGCCAGACAGCTCGTCACCTCTGGAGAAGATGAGTGGGGACATGACAGCTGCCTTGGAAATGGAAGAGGAGGCAGGGTGCTTTGCTGCCTTGGAAGCTCTCATTTGTTCCAGAGCATTGGGGTGCAGTCATGTGCCCTTGGGGAGGCCAGGTGGGAAGAGCAGGGGTCTGTGGTTGATAGCTGAAGGGCAGAACTAAAGAATAGGTGCTAAAATCCCTTCCATCCCAGGGTTCAGGAGTGATGTGCAAATAAGCAGGTCGAGGGCCAAAACAGATGCTGAGGTTTGGTTTATCTGGCCCTTCTTGCAAAAGAGAGCCTGCCATGCTTTGTGAGGGTGAGTAGAGTTGGGAGGGGTGTGTAGAGACTTTAGAAGGAGCAGAGATTGTTCATACAGACCAGGAGAAGCTTCAATCAGAACAGAAGTTCATACAATGCCTTTGCATCACGTAGAAAAATGTGCCCTGTCCTTGGAGAGACAAAACCTGGAGACAGGGATCCTGGCTGGGCAAGTGGAGCCCGTGCTGATTTGGGCTCCTATTTCCACAGGGCCCAACCAGCATTATTACGTGCAGGACCTGCTCGTGACCAGAAGTTTCCGTTAAGGGCTTGAGGCCACGAGAATTTCTGAATCTCTTGCTAAAGAGCGATTTGGTGAACAAATGGACCACATTTGGCTAGGTGGAGAGCAACTAGCTACCTGTGTAACTATCTGGAATGTTATAATTAATAGAGATATTCACTTGTTAGAATGGTGTATCAAAGCAATTTGACTACATCACTCTTCATTTTAAAATTACTGACTGCTGTGCGTGTGGGAGGGGGTGGGGGACAGGGTGGGGAGGTGGGAAGGCTCATAACTCTCGCCAGGATTACCTCCCTTCATTCAGTTCCAACTGAGCAAGAGGGCACAGGACCAGGAAACGGCAGGTGGCTTCACTATTCAGCTATTTCCAAACAAATGATCTAAGACTCTCATGGAGTAAAGAGTGGGAAGGAAATGATGTAGGGAGGCAGGCCTTAGGACTGAAACCTCATTTTTTTCCTGGCTTCTTACAGCTCTTCATCCCCCAAAACTCTTGCCTGTTTGTTTCTGGCCCTGGCACGCCAGGTGTGGTTATTTCCATAAGAGGAGGTTGATTCCTTCCTGTTACTCTAATCAGATATTTCTTCTCCTTCCCAGGAAACACAGAAGCACATTTCTGTATCAGTGGCTATTTAAACCTTTTTCCTTTTGTATACATACCATTGTCTTCTGCACACCTGTGTTTCTTACATCCTTGTAGACAGTGAGCTTCTCAAGAAGGAAGGAATGCCTGCTACAGACTAGAAGGAATTCCCTGTTTTCAGTGCCAGGTTAGAAGCCAATAGCTTCTTAACAGGAAGTGACATGTTTTGGATCCATTTCCTAGGAACTCAGTATATGTAGGCTGAATATAGAGTGATTGGGAAATGATTGGTGACAGAGATCAGGATTATGCTGCATTGTGAGGATAAAAAGGATTCCGGTAGATACAGGGGAGGAAAAGGTATGTTTGGGGCTGGTGTAATAGAATGAGCCAAGACTTGCAATTGGGAAGGATTGGGATTTATTGACAGAAAAGTGTGTGGCTGGAGTACAGGCAGGGTGCTAATGGGAGGTAAGGTTGGAGGGGGGTGTTGAGGATAGGATTTTTTATTCCCCTTCCTAATAAGTAGAGAACTGAAGAGTCAGGACTGGATTTAGGGCTTGGGTAGGACTAAACTGGGGTTGGTCCATGATGATGGCATATTGAAAAATGGCACCCCAAGGTAGGCAGAAGGAAAGCAGAGAACCAAAGAGGTGGTCTGGGCAAAGTATGTGATCAAATGAGCTTCCCTAATAAAGGCTCCACCGGCAGGGACAGTACAAAGAGGCCTCTGCTCTTAGGCAGAAGGAAGAAATCTGATCCTGAAGCAAAAAGAAGATGCAATGGGTAAAGGGGAAGATTGAGGGGGGTCTATTTGGAAGGGCAAATGGGAGGTGGAGCCAGGGGACGTTTCTGAGGCCATGACGTCGGCCACGGGACTTCCTTCCTGGGGGTCCCGTGACTTTGCCTCCGGGCTTGTGAACCAGCTGCGCTTTAGGATCCTGGCCCAGTGTCAGCCCGGATGCTGGGCTGAGCGGTCTGGGCTTCGTCCCTGCGACATGCACACAGTGTATGTGGCAGATCCTCCCTTGGGCAGTCTCTCTTCCCGTCTCATTCCTGTGTTGGAGCCTTAGGGTACTGCTTCCACCTGCGTGGATGGGAAATGGAGATTTTACTGAATATTTAAGGGGTATCTGGAAAAGGAATCATGTCGTCCACTACAGAGCAGAATCTTAATACAATTCTCTTTAGACTTTCTCATTTAGTTTCCTCCCCACCATAGTTTCAACCATCTTGCTTTCCCTCTTTTCTTCCTCCTGCCAGCCTCTGTAAACCCTTTCTATAGTCCCCATCAGATCTTGCTCTCCATGACCATCATCCACCCAGCAAAACAAAAGTGAAAAAGGATTGCAATTTTTGCCTCAAATATATTCCTTAGGGACCTCACTGTCTAAACCCAAGCAGCTTATAAGGCTGTTCATTTAACAAAGCTCTTTATAGGGAGAAATACTTTCCTTCAATATTCTCACACTGGGTCCCCTGGATGAAGCCACCAAAGCCATTGAGCACAGGACGGTATGTAACAGGATGAGTCTGGAAGCCCAGTGCTGGATGGAGGGTGAGGGGATCTCAGGAAGGGGTCAAGTGGTGAAGAAAGGGGAAGATTGCCACCACTGCCCCAGCAGGAAATGGGGAGGGGCTGGACAGGACAGTGTCAGAATGGCCACATGGGAACAGAAAGATAGTAATTGCCCATTGGGTACCTGCCCCAGGGCAGGGCTCTGGAACTTTGGCAATGAGTCGGGCTGGACCTTGCCCTGGACAGGCTCACGGAAGAAGAGAGGGAGCTGTAGCGATGGCGGGTCCTCCTCTCACCTGCACTCAGACGTGCCGTGGGAAGGAGGGAAAAGCCAGGGATGTACAGTGTAGCAAATCTATGCATTTAAGAATATGTGAAAGTGAACAACTGAGTAGGGCCTCTGAACTTGGGACTGAGAAGCCCTAAAGGAATGCCTCCAAAGAAAGAAGAAAAATAGGAGAAAGAAAAATACGTAGCTTCTGGTGGCAGGATAAAACTGAACACCCTATAGGCATTCTAGAAGGCAAAGTCTAAATATGACTTATGGCTTTCAGCAGCATGCAGATTTTTGCCAAGCACCTCCCCCTTGTGAGTTTTATTTTTTTAAACATTTAAACAGCCCTTTGTCATTCCAGACTGTCATTTCCAAATTGGCAATAGGAGTGATTACGATAATAAACCGCTTGGATCTAAGGCAATTTGCAAAGGACTTTAAAAATCCTCATTACTCTCTAGATTCTGCCTCCTTCTTGGTGTTTCCCAGTGCCAACTCAGCAGACCTTTTGATCACGACAGTCTTTGTGGCTATTTGTGTCATTGCTTCCTAATGAACTTGTTCTCATAGTTAACATGGGTGAAGGGGGCTGGTCATACCAACCCACGTCTTCAGAACAGAAAGCGGGCATCTCTGAGACTGGGACCTCATATGGCTCTGTCTCTAGGAAGTCTGGCATACATTTCCATGTTGAAAAATGCCCTGTTTATTGGGGCTAACCCACAGTTTAGTGACACTGCCTTGGTGGTCACTATTTCTCATACCTGATATCCCCAGGATTGGCTGTGTGTCCACAGTGAGAAAGCCTAAGTCACTCAGCCATTTTAAGCTATTTGTTGATGCCTGTCTCTGCAGCACAGACTTTTGCATATTACAGCAGTTGACCTCTTATGAGGTTTCAGACAGAAGCAAGGATGCCTGCAGAATGAACATCCTGTTTCCTCTTCTGTATTTTCCATGCCTCAGAGGATAGGATCTATAAGTCAGATGTCAGCAGGGGAACCTCCCCTCTTTGAGATCTGGTGAAATTCCCCAGCCTGTGGGGCACCTGGCCACGTCCTGCTTTCTTGTGCTTGTGTCTCCACCTACGGACTGTTCCCATTTCAACTTCTGTTACCAGAACACAGAACTCAACTCCTCCAACGAATCTGCTCTAATCTTAGGATTTATCCATCTGTGTCTTTACTTTCGGGTAGACTACTGATGGGCCACAGGGAGGAGGTGTCCTCACACATCGCCTGTCCATCTATGCTCTCCTGACTCTCTCCCATTCTTTCTTCCTCCTCCTTCTCTAGTGGAAATGCCTCCCTATCTCCTGAGCCTGACTTTCTCTGCTTACTGAGTTCTTTGGGATCTTAGCTTCAACTATGAGCAGTTGGCCAAGGAATTTCTGTTGGAGAAAATGTCCCTCAGAGAAATCCTGGTAAATTTGATATTCTCAGTTTTGTTAGATATTTAGGGTAAAATGTTTGGGCATGTGGTGGAGGACTTACTAGAATTCGGTGGAGAGGAGCTAAAGGTCACCTATTGGTTATTAAGTGCTCATCACAATTGGTCCAATTTGGCTCTGTTCCACCTCCCTGCAGCCAAAATGAACTATTTTTTACTCTGTGCTTTCATCCCTCCCTGCCTCTTCATATGATATTTCTTCCTCTTGGTATATTCATCCTTTCTCTTCATCTGGAAAATTCCTATGATTCTTTAAGACCAAGCTCCAGTGGCCTTACGATTTGCTTCTCTGTGGAACCCTCCCTGCCCCGCCTCAGCAGAGCACCATGCCTTCTTCTCACTGTGCTCCTAGCATATTGTATGTGTGTCGCTTATTGAGTTGGTTTTTGCTGTTTGCTCTCTGCCTTCTCACAAGACGTGAGCACCTTGAGTAAAGGGACTGTCATATACATCTTTGGGTCCTTAGTTCCTAGTCCAATATTGGGCAAACATAGGAATTCAGTTGATATTTGTTGAATGAACTTAAGCCTGCATCATGTCTACAGTGGGACAGAGAGATGCAATCTCTGGCTTCAGGGGCCAAATATGTGAATTGCTAGAATATAAAAATATTTTAATAGTAGACTGTAAAGGTCATGTCATAGTTTTGTGTACTGCACTTGGAAGAAATATTTCTATTCTTCTCCACTTCCCCAGATTGTTCTCTTCTTTGCAAGTGACTTTTTAGAAGTTTATCTGGAAGAAAGAATTGCCCTGTGTGAAATTCCTGAAAGACTGGCTGAAAAGCTAGAGAGGTGGAGACTGGTTGAAGGCATGATGGCAATGAACTTTTAAGAAATGGGCAGTGTTTGGCCAAAGAGTTACTCTTGTGAATAGATAGAGGAGGGAATTGCCTTTCTTACCATTCCTAATAGTATCTCAAGGTCTTTTTATTTTATTTTATTCCATTTTTATTTAGATAGTTAACATATAACATTGTATTATTTTAAGGTGTACAACATAATGATTTGATATACATATATATTGCAAAATGATTACTGCTAGTTGACGCACATCACCTCACATAGTTTCATTTTTTTCTCTTGTGATAAGAATTTTAAAAATCTATTCTCTTAGCAACTTTCAAATATATAATACAATATGGTTAACTCTAGTCACCATGCTGTATATTACATCTCCAGAACTTATTTGTCTTATAACTGGGAGTTTTAAAGTCTTTTGAGGAACACAATATAGGTAAGGTTCTGACAGATGGCAAGTATACAGCATGCTTGGTTCTATCCTCTTCTCTATTAGCCTGTTTCCATGGCAGACATCAAAAGATGATCATGAATCTCTATTGAACCATTCAGAGGTTCCAGAATCCTTCTTAAGACAGGATTTCAGGCAACCACTGCCAATTAACCTGATTTAACACATGATCCATGTGCCTAGATTCTGCACTGGCCACTCTGAAGGACACAAAAATGGATGACTCACCTTTCATCATCGAGACTTTTAGGGCATTTTCTTATTCTCATCTCATATCTAGCCTCTGGCTAGCGGCCTGCAGAAAGTCCTGCTTAACCCCCCTCTGATATGTAAGTCCTGTCACTCCGCCAGGTGTTCTTGTTCCTTTCCTGTTCTTGTGTGGGCCTCTACCTTCTGGTGGTTGAAGGAAGGGTATAGATATGAATCCTGGCACTGAGTCTTCTGTTTCATATCCTTTGGAAAGTTACTATAACCTCCATAACCTTGTAAGGTAGGTATTATGATCGCATTGAGCACATTCAGCAAAGAAGAGGTTGAGGGTTAACATCAGCAGATGCCTGACACTGGGCCCAAAACACAGGTGCTCAATCTATGTTAGCAGAAAGGCAAATGGGAGGGGAATTCATTGAAATTGACGCTGTACTTACATATAGACAAAAATAGAACCGAAAAGTCAAAACCAAGCTCTGTTAGTGTGAATCAAATTAAACCAAATCAACAATGGCAACCAGATCCCTTACAGCTGAGTCCCTTCACAGCCATCTCTTATCCAGTGAGACTGAAGGTACTTTTCTTGCCATTATCTTCCTCTGCCCTCTACCACTGAGTAGAAGACCTTCTGTTCTCTGCAGCTAATCATTAATCAGCACGCACCTTCAAGTTTCTTCTCTCTAATTCTCTGTCTCCCAATTATCCAAAGAAATAATTTGGCCAAGTGATGAAGGCAGGCATGTTTGCTAACAAAAGGATACTTCTGCCTCTGCAGAACAGAAACGAATTTTCTGTGAAATATCACATATACAGTCACTGTGGCAATTTGTGTCCTGGAGCCCCTCTTGTTCCCAGTGAATCTCTGGTGTTTAATTATGCTGAGGGTTTACAGAATCAGCTTCTAGCAGTTTCCTTTGAAAACACTTCCAATTTCTTTCTGGAGTGTAAGTAGGAGGATCAGGGTAATAAAAGTGCAAAGAGCTGATTGGAGCCTAGGATAATGAGCCAAGCCTGGGTCCAGGACTCAGAGCTCAGTTTAAGTACCAAGGGCCACAGAGATTAAATTTCCATTAGCACCATGGAGGGTTTGTTGTGTGAGAGACGGCAGCCCCCTCGGCCCCAGAAAATATGCCCAGAGCAGCGCTTCAGCATCTGCAGAGGCCCGAGCTCCTCAAAGAGGGATCCCAGGAAGGAGAAAGGAGGCCATTCCTAACTGGACTAAAGAGTTTGTTGGGTGAGTGGGCAGCTGAGAGACCTCTGAGTAGTCCATTTGTCACTCTTCTTTTTGTGTGTGATTCTGTCACATATATTTGGGACTTGGACTTCTGGACCCAAGTACGTATTCTCAACTGCTAGTTCACAGTCTTTCCTTTCAGACCAAAGAGTGTTAATCCATCTGCGGACTATGCGAAGCTATAGGGAGCAGGGGAACTGGGCTCTGACTTGGCTAAGAACCTCTCATTTGTATCAGTAATGGATTGAAAACGTTCTCATTCACCCCACTGACCTGGTAGGGAATGTTCTGGGGGCTTCAACACATGTTTTGTGTCTTATGATTCTGTGGCGTGACATCATGTCATCCAGATATAGGGGGAAGTTATGATCTGTTTTGATGCCTGATGCAACTCTCTATTCTATAACCACCATCAATGGGAAGTTGCAGAGATCTGAGATAACATTTACTCAAATGCTCATTTTCCATGTGGGGGAAAATGTGACACATGACTTGGCCAGGTCATGCAGCTCAGTACAGGCAGAGTGAGAACCAGCCCCAGCCTAGTCTGTTTCCATCATTCTGATACTCTATGATGTCAGATACACTGCTCCTTTGAAGTGGGAAGGTAACTCATAATATGAACAATAATTACTGTAATGGTCTTGGGAAAATAATTTAGAATTTAAGAGAAAGAGACAGGTACAGGGAAGGCTCTGTGCTTAGTGGAAGGAAACTTGGAGTGAGATGCTCATTTTTTAAATTTATTCTTTCATTTATTTATTGACTAACAAACACTGACTGGAAATACTGATTCTAGATCCAATTCTAGTGCTAGTTGTGACCTTTATGTTGAAACTCTGTTTTCTCATCTGATAAATGAGAATATTGAAATGCATCTAATAATTTAAATATGGAAAAACTTTTGACCTCATTAGTGATCATAGGTATGAAATTTTACACGGAGTTGCCATTCTTGTCTTTATCTGTTAAAAGTACAAAAGCACATAAAAAACAATGCCTGTTGCTAATGAGGATGTGATTAAAGAAAGGCAGTCTCAAATAGATACTGGTTTAAATTTTTGGAAAAGGATGTAATGGGTTAGTAAGAGCTATTAAAAGATCCATGCTCTTTGACCCAGTAATTCCATTTCGGGGAATCAATTCTAAGTATATTCTAAGAAAGAATCTATGTACAGAAAAATGTTCAATGATATTTTTAATGTTACACGAAACATGGAAATAACCTACTGCTAAGTCAAGTGGATAATAATTAAATAAATTATGGTCTTTTCACCCAGTGAAATGTTATGCAGCCAAAAAAGAAAATGACTATCATGAGGTTTCTATAGTAACATGGAAAATATTTGATATAATCTTAGTTGAAAAAAATATTCATTATTATCATACAGATGATGAGAGAGCATCATAGAAGAATAATCAAATAAAAAAAATAATCAAATGCTCCAAAGTGTCATGGTAGGGTGGATTAATGATTTGTTTTTATTTCCTATTTTCTGAAGTTCTGAATATGTTTATGCAACTGTTCTCCTTGGAGGCAGAATAGTGTTCAGGCCAGGCCATGGTGTCAGACAGACTAGGTTTGAGTCCCATTGTTGCCACTTCCAAGTGATGTGATTGGCTGAGTTTCCTTATCTGTAAAATGGGAGTCATAATTGCATATATTTCATAAGGTGAATGTGAAGATTAGATGAGGTAATGGAGGGTAAGTGCTCATACAGGGATTGGTTGAAATCTGTTAATGTTATTAGTGATTATTATTTTTATGAGGAATTTTGATGTATTGCTGGACACCAGCGACTAAACAAAAGGAGAACTGAATGATCTCTAAAGGTCTTTCTTGCTCTAATTTAATACTTCTCATTTGAAACATGGTGTTTAAGCAGTTTTTTCGTGACCGAGATATACTTGTATATTAATATGGGGCCTGGATGTTGTGCCAAAATTATAGAGTTTTCAAAGTATGGTTTCCTTGGGGAATAAAATGAAATGATTTCTATTTATAAGGTGAACTGGCCCTTTCTTGGGGATATGCGCGGACATGCAAGGTTTTATATTTAAGGGGTTTTGGAAGCTGGTTGGTTAGGAATCGGTCAGTTCCTTCACTTCCTTCTTCTAATATCTGCCTTTAATTCCATATAATAATAAAAAGATGAGGTCATTATTTAAGCACTTAGGAGCAATGAGAGTATCTGTGTGATGCTGTATGTTTAGAGCAGTCCTAAATTTTGCATTTCCTAAAGGTTTTGATCTATGGGAGATTTGAATGGTAGTTTTCTTGGCACAAGAAAATTTACAGTATCTCTTATATATCTCCAGAAACACACGTATAAAAGTTTCCTGGGAGTGAAACGGTTCTTTCAAAATGACTTTTGGATGATACATGTGTAAGCGAATCAGGAAGCTATTGATTAAATGTCCTTCCAATACAAATCAAATTGATCAGACATGCAAAGGGTTTTGGCAAAACCCAGTGTTTGATATCTCCCCAATGACACTTGATTTCTGGTTTCCAGCTGAAGTTTGAAAAGTGGAAATTTTACTTGGAAATGGTTTGGTGAGCAAGGAGTAAGGCAGAAGGCAAGGAGTCAGTTCTGAGATAAATAAAAGAATCTGGCCCTTTTCTACATATCCATGTAGATACTATGCAAAATAGGGTAACAAAAAGATGGACTTGGAAAAATTCTGAGTCATATGTGCCGATTCTCTATATTTTGGTAACAGCATGAAGGAGATCAAAGGCGGAGTTTCAACTTGTTCAGAGGAACCTTAGAGGACACCTTGATGTTCTGTAAATGGAGTCATTCCAACAATGAATTTTATAGTGTTTTATATAATGGGATTCCTCTTGCCTGAAACATTGCATCATTTTTGTCTGGTTGTAAGGACCACAGGTCTTCCCTTGAACAGATGCTCCAATTTCTCAGAGAGTGATATTTTAAAAACTTTTCTGCTTACTTGCAGCAAGTTGAAGAATTACAACAGTGTCAGCAACTCTCTTGTATTATAAGGGGCTTCCTTTCATCTGTGTGACATATTTGAGCATCCCCTCCAGACACTCATTGGCCCTGGTGGCCAATTTGTAGGCTTCATCAGGAAAAGGTTGGAGAGAAGCCAAGGAAAGTGATTCCCAAAGGTGGCGATAGAGATGATTGGTCATGACACCTTAAGATTAGCCTGGGATGGAGCTGGGATAGCACCTGATTCTGGAATGAATATTTATGAGTGCCTTTGAAGCTTGGGTAATTTTTTGAGATCAAGTGTGAGGTACAATATAACCTTATTGGACAAATATGCATCATCACCTTTAAGTTGTATCCATTTCCAGCCACACTGTTGAAACCTGGCTTGGCCAGTAGCACCAACTAGGTAACAGACATCTAAGAATTCCAGGAATGACTCCTGAGACTTTTGCTCTAATCTGCTTCAGCTTGACTAAGGAATGCTATTTATGCTAAAGGTGGGACTTAGAGAGTTCAGAACCCAAGTATACAAGGTAAGTATTTTTTTCTTCTATTGCTGGACAGAGGCCACATCAAAGTCCTTCAGAGACAAAGCCAGGTCTTCCACTGTCCCTACCAAAGAGTTGTCATCCTCTTCCTCAGGAGTCATATCATTCAACAGAATTTAGAGAACATGGCATTGTTAATTCTAATGGACTCTTAAAATTGGGTCAATTGCTTCTGGTATTGAGTTGATCATGGGGGTCCTTTTTTCCTGGCTCCAATACTGGACCAGACATCCTTGACACATATTAATTTGGAGAATATAAACATCTTGTTATCACGAATTGGCTGCTGAGTAATTGACTACCCTTTCCAGTCCTTGCTAAACATATTTATTGGTTGACCCAATCTGAACATGATTGGGAAATAGATGGCTTTTCCTTTAATGTCTCCAATCAGTAAAACTATCCTCATATTAAATTAGTCCTCTCATCTCTGATGAAGTAGAGAAACACCCACTGCCCTGGTACGGATTAGTAGATCTGAGCAGTGCCTGGCTGTTATGCATTCTCCTAGCTGATCTCACCGATCACATGGTCACAGCAGAAGGTGAGCAAACACTGATGCTGCGGGGAGCACAGTACATATAGGAAAGTCTTCTTTCATTCCAAAAACACAGCTTTCTTGGGCCACGCTCACACCTTTTATAACTGTCCGGCAGAGCCTGTGCTATTCTCTGACAAGGGACCCACAAGCTAGAACAAGAACTGAGGAAACCTTCTCTCTTCTCCACTGTTATCTTTTAGGGAAGCTTTCACCTGTTCACAGTAGGGTGGTAGGATGGTGCTGAGTTCTGATGCAAGGAGCAGATTGCACTAGAGATTTTCAGATAGATCAAAGGGTGGGAGATGAACTGATGTGGCCCAGGGAATAACTTCTCAAAAGGAAGACTCTTGCAGTAATTCTTCATTTTAATAATGAAGAAACTGAGCAAGGGAAGCTGGTTTAGAGCTCCTTTTCTTCATATGACCTAGCAGGGCAAGGTTTGGTGGTTGTGGGTGGGGCTATTGTAGAAATTCTATTTACTAAACCTATATTTCAATCTTATCTCCATGTCATCCTCCCTTCCCCTCACTAATCTATTTTCCAGTGGATAAACTGAATAGCAAACAATTCCAAAAGGGCAGAGTGGTGTGAGAGGCACAAGCCCTTAAGTGACACATAAACAACTGATCAGAAATGACATTTCAAGAGCAGTGTAATCCTTTGTAAAGCTGGTTTCAAAGGTCAAAGCTAAAACACATTGTACACTGGCCACGTTGCACTGGGCCATCATATCTCATGCTTGAACACAATTCATGTGCCATCTCCTCCAAATATTCAGTGAATGGAATGTCCAAACTTAATCAAACTCACAAAATACAACATCATGCTTAAGATGTCCTAGAATGAGAGAGGCTGTTTTGGCTTCTTCACTTAGCAGCCATATGATCTGGGCTGGGTCACTTCACTTTGTTCTCTGTAAAATGAAGATAATTTTCACAACCAAACATAGAATAGACACTGTTGATGAGTGAGAGTGTGTGGGCAAGAGTCAATGTCAGTGTCAATATATCATACAAATAATTAGACAATGCCTATTGTAGACAATACCTTATGTCAGGCAGAAAAACAACTTATCTGAGGTATCAAAGTCTGTCTTGAAAAAAATAGGCATTTGTTGCTACTTTGATCTGCTCTGCTAGTGAAGCAGGAAACTGGATAAAAGCCTTTTAATATTTATAACAAATTCAAGCTAAATTGGTGAAGCAAGAGAGTTCTATGTGAGCAATTTCTCCAACATATGCGAAAATTTTGAGTTCATTGACTATTCCTTGGATGCCCTTCCAAGTGACTAATCCTGGTGTCAAAATGACTGTTTATTTCTGGTGGCATGAAGTTCCACACCTAACTCCCATCTAAAGGTACATCTGCCTCTCTCTTCTTTGTGTCTGTCTGTTCTTTTCTTAGCTGTGCTTGCATTAAGACGATGCTTTTTGCAAAATTGGACTTGTAATAGATGATGGACTGAGAGATGGAGCACAAAACAAAATTAGGCTCATTTTTGGTTCATTCAAGGGCTCACTGCCCCAAATGGTACATTACAAAAATGATCATGGTACTCTGAAGAGTTGATGGATTTACTTCCTCACATTTCTAGTTACATGAGTGAGGGCGATTTTCCTAGTGTTAAAACTATTTCCTGGGGGTAATTTTAGGCACCTTGGGAAGTAGCATTAACTACTTTTGGCCACTAGACAGCCATTGCTAAGTGAGTACTTAAGTGCTCACATAACTGCAGAGTGGTGCCTAAGTATGAATGATCAGCAAAGACATTTGTGGTGCCGAAGGTGTGGGAAGTTTTACTGGAAGACGTGTTCTGACTATATAGTCTCTTGAAAATGAACCTTTCTGAAAGATAAACTTTCAGGTGAGGAATGGCTTGATGCTGCTAATCTTTATAACCCCCTGCTGGAAAACCAGGCTTTATGGATTTCATTTTGTGAGCAATAGCACACTGGTTATTCACAATACCGTCAACTACAGAGGTGGGTTTGAGATGTTGCTTTGTGAGCAGAAGGCTACAGGACTTGGTGGGAAAAGTGGTGGATTTTGAATCCAGAAAACCTGAGCTCTGATAGGGCCTAGCTACTTCCTACTCGTCTTGCCTTAAGCAGTTCACTTTTTCTCTTTGGGCCTCAATTGCATTGTTTGTAGAACCATGGGATTAGGTTAGATCAGGGATGGCACATCCTTGGCCGGTAAACTACCTTCATTTCCACCTGCACTCATAACGGTTGTTGCTATTTGGCCAGAGCGTGTTTCCAGGTTGAACATCAGAAGCCTCAGATCAACCTCACCTCCTTCATAGGTCAACCATGATACCGAACTACCATAATAGATATGTATAATGCGATCAAGGAAGGTTATGAGAGATGCTGAAATGAGACACAGAAGGCAGTTGGTCATGCTTGGATAATTATAAGTTGAATCTTTCCACCTTTGCAACTGAACTCCAATATGCATTGTGCCACCAGAGGCAGGCTGGGTAGCGGTCAAGAGGGCAGATCTTGTGTTCAAATCCCAGTTTTGCATCTTATCAGCTGAGTTGCTTGACCTCTCTGTGCCTCTGTTTCTACCTGATAGAATGTTTGTGAGGTTTAGCTAGGGCAAGGCATGTGAAACATTTAGTACACTGACTGAAATATCTCTAAGTGCCTAGGAAACGCTTTTAAGCAATTAATATCCAGCCCTTGTTATCTGGTGGGATAGGTAAGAGTTAATGAGGAAAACATGAACTCATAACTGCAACCCCTTTCAAAGAACTCTAGGACTGCTGGTAACCTTGGCCCCCAGAAACCTCATCCCAAAGGCGGTGTTGACAGCACCCTGGGCTTTCATCGGTGGCTTGTATTTGACAGGATCCCTGGATGAGCTTTTGCTTTGGTTTCGGAAAGCAAACTTGGTGTAGGCTCCTTTGTACATCCTCCCCCAAATCCTGCATCTCAGTCATATTAAAAAAATCTGTAGATTTTCACTCCACGCTGAAACATGACAACAGTAAAAATTTAAAACTGCAAGGGGAGTGGTTTGTATCTTGGGAGCCTGCGTGGCCTTCTGCCTGGGTGACCTTACATCACTCTGATGTTCTTCCTGCGTCTTCTCTTATCTTGAGGTGGGACAAAGAGCGGGGCCCCTTCCTTCTTCTGGCTCTAAAAAGTTTTACCCTAGTTTCTTGCCTGTGAAAAATCATCCATAATTAGGTTGCCTGTCAAGTTACTGGTCAGATAAAGCTGTTTGTGAGCTGTCACCACAGACCTCATTTAATGGACATCCTAAGAACCCTTCTCTGTGAGTTCTAGCATTTCCATTCCATTGGCACAGACTTTGCCTAACTTACATGGGAAGACAAAGGCCCAGATGCTAAGCCGGCTCACACGACCTGGACCTTCTTCCCCGCTCACAGCCAGGTAGACCCCAGGGCTCTGGGCATTTCCCAGGGCCCAGCACCAGCAGATCAGACATTTGAAACTGAAGAGATGCCACCTAATGCCAGGGGGAAGGCTCAACGCTTCCCACCCAAGAGGTTTACATTAGCACCCCAGTCACAGGTGAGGAAATGCAGTGGAACACAGTGGAATTCAGCCTGTGTTGCTGAATCCTGGAGCCTACCACAGAAGACCCTTCCCCAGGGAAGGTTGGCTCTAACCGCTGGTGCTTCCACAGGGAGCCCAAAGGAGGCTCCCAGTTCTCACAGAAGTTATTTCCAATCAGAGATGTTTTCGCCCACTAACTGAGCCTTGGCTGCTCTGCCCCGGCCCAGGCTCCTGCCTCTTGGGAGCCAGTCCCCTCTTGCGAAGCATCATAAGCTGACCCTGAATAAAAATCCCCTGTGGACAGGACAGTGAGAATGGATGGCTACAGAGCCAAAGGGGCTTTTGTTTTTTGCTTTTTTCTAGCAAGAGCCACACTCTGCTCACCAGAGGGTAGAATATTTCCATAGAGATCTATTTGCCTGCTGTTTCACGTAATGAAAAGTGAAATCTTTGACATCTTTATTCCAGGACTTGTGCAATTTTTATTCATTTACCAGATGGCTTCCTTTTTCATAACTCTAAGTCTATTTATTTTACTGTGGGTGTCGTTCCATTATAGTTGACACCTCCTATGACATGCTTGATTTGAGGTTCTTTATTCTTTTGGTTTAGAGACATACACTGAGATTTCTACAGACATGCTCTCATTTATCCTTTTACCAATGCAAATTATTTATTTTAGCCTTGCATTTGCCAAACAGCTGTCCATTTACTCCACACATATTTTTCCAGCATGCACATCATTCCCTTTTGCCCCTTTCTAGCCATACCTCTTTCCCAAGAAGGAACCAATATTCTGACTTCTATCAGCAAAGATTGTTTTTTTTTGTTCTTGCAGTTTTGGTAAATGGAATCATAGTATATATATGCAGAACCACCTTGGTCTTAAGTCAGGCGACCATATGAATATAGATCTGGTTGTTTCTATTCTGTCCTTTCCTCACTCTAATGTGACACTGTCTTAATTAGTGTGGCATTATAGTCACCTCAATACTTGGTAATAGAAGTCCTCCAACTGGGTCCTTAAAGATTATTTTCTGTATTTTTTGTACAAGGCATTGTTGTGGTTGCAGAGGATTTGTCAGGAAACACAACAAAAACCAAACACGGTGTCACCTTCTTTCTGTTGTGGCCATTTGCAGAAGGACGGACTCCCACATCAAAATTTGGTGTGAATGTTAAGACGGATAATGCCATACACACAGCAAAAGGTTATAAAGAGGTATGTTATTCACATAAAAAGACTTTCTGGAATAGCAGGAATGTTCTCAAGCAGATCCAAAAGTGGCTTGAGAGAACTAGGAGGAGAGACTGGCTTGGTTTTCTTATGGTGGTTAGGGAATGGGGATGGGGTAAGGATCCCCATCCTTGGGCAGGGGTTTGAGAGACTTGAACCACCCATAAGCACTAATGTAGGGAGCACCCACTTTGTTATCCAGCTTGCATAGATGTCAGGCAGAAGGGGAAGAAAGAAAGGTGAGGCTCAAAAGCTGTCAGCAATCCACTGTCAAAAAATGGAGTCAGACTCTGGCTTACATTCTTAAAAAATTGCTTTTCGTGATAGTACAACATGCACACAGTAAGTACGCAAATATTAAGCATACAGCTTGTGAGTTTTTAAGTACATAGAGACTCATGTAGGCATGATCCAGAAGAGTACAGAATGTTTCCAGCATGCACATCATTCCCTTTTGCCCCTTTCTAGCCATACCTCTTTCCCAAGAAGGAACCAATATTCTGACTTCTATCAGCAAAGATTGTTTTTTTTTGTTCTTGCAGTTTTGGTAAATGGAATCATAGTATATATATGCAGAACCACCTTGGTCTTAAGTCAGGTGACCATATGAATATAGATCTGGTTGTTTCTATTCTGTCCTTTCCTCACTCTAATGTGACACTGTCTTAATTAGTGTGGCATTATAGTCACCTCAATACTTGGTAATAGAAGTCCTCCAACTGGGTCCTTAAAGATTATTTTCTGTATTTTTTGCATTTCAACATGTACATTTTAGCATCAGCTCCTCAGTTTATACCCCCCCCCCCCCACACACACTTTGATGGGCTTTTTATTGGGATTGCACTTACCCACATACCAATGTGGGAGAACTGACATCTTGCAATCCATATTGAGAATTTAAATCCATCGATATGGAACATTTTCCCACTAACTTAGGTCTTTTAAAATTTCTCTCAGTGCTATTTGTTAACTTGTACTCTGAAGGTTTTTCACCTCTATAATTAGTTCTATTCCTATGTATTTGATGTTTTTAAATTCTATTGTAAAGAATACTTTGAAATTTCATTTTCTAATTATTTGAGGTATATGTGTGTGTATATATATATATATATATATATATATATATATATATAGTATCTATATACACAGTTGTTTTTGTTATTGACCTTGAATCTAGCAGCCTTGATAAATTTGCTTATTAACAAAAGTAGTTCATATGTTGTTTGGATTTTTGCTTTGCACTATCACATATGTGAATAATGACAATATTTCTCCTAACTTTCTAATCTTTGTATCTTTATTTTTTTATTTATTGTTTCACAGTGTTGCTGGGAACCTCTTGTGCAGTGTCAAAAGATGGGGTAGTAGTGGACAGCCTTTTCTCATTCCCAACCTCATGGAGAGATATTTTACTTTCATATTTCACCAAGAAGTATAGTGTTGGCTATATATATTTTGTAGGTATCTTCTAACAGGTTGAAGAATTTTCTTGATATTCTTAATTTGCTTTAAGTTTTTCCCTTTAATCCTGAAGAGGTGTTTAGTTTTATCAAATGCCTTTTCTGTCTCTTTTGAGAAGATCAAATAGTTTTTTATCCTTTATTATGCAAATGTGGTGATTTGATGTGATTGGTTTTCAAATATTACAATAACCTTGTACTCCTGTGATGAAACCACTCCATCACAATGTGCTTGTAGGGGATCAGAATACGGTACCCCCAAATGTGCCACTCTGCATAAACATGATTTTGAGCAGAAGGCAACTGAAGGAAAGCAGATACAGGATGAGCTTCCTGCCCTCCCCTACGTGCCTTTAAAGAGGGGTGCAAGTTCCCCGTGTGAAGGTCCTCCTCCACCTTTTACTCTACCAGGAAGAGAAGAACGAGTTTATAACCTGAGATGAGCTGTCACCAGGAGTCTACATGAACAAAGCTTCCTAAATAACCCTTACCAACCATTACCATCCCCTATATTTACCTTCCCACTATTTATCACCCCTAACAAGTCCAGACCTCTTTCCTTTATCTCGTCACTTCTCTACAAATTTATTGTCCTTTGTCAGAATGATATAAAAGCCTCCAAGCCTAGTGGCTTCTTTGGGGGTTTTCTTTTTTTCTATGAAGGTCCCCCATCTGGTTGCCACATAAAACATTTAACATCAAGCAAGATGTGTATCCTTTTCTCTTGTTAATCTGTTTTTGCCAGAAAAATTTCTTCTCCTACATGGTATGCTTGTTTGCATTGCTGGGTTCAATTTGCTCATACTTTGTTTAGAATTTCTATGCCTGGGTTTATAAGAGACTTTTGCCTATAATTTTCCTTTCTCATAATATCTTTGTCAGGTTCTGTGATCAGGGTTTCACTGGCCTCACAAGACAAGTTAGGAAGGGTTTCTCTATTTTTTTAAAGTTTATATTTAATTGTTAGGATGTCTTTCTTAAATGTTGAGATTTATATTCTTTATTATCCCCAAACCCTGTGAGGGTACATGTTGCAAGAGTACCTCTGTTTATCCTACGCCCAGCTAACCACTCAGCAGTTGCTTTCTTGTTACATATACTTGCTTTGGGTCTGGTTGACAAGTCCTGCTCCTGACCTTTAAAATGGGAAAGTGTTTACATTTTGGTAAACAGAACCATGAATGATGAAAGAATGATCAGCAAATATTTTATTTTATGTCCACTATAAACTTATGGTTATATAGCCTGAAATAAAAATCTGGGCTTGGAGTCATTTATAAGTCCAAATTGTAGGAAAATGTCAATATTATGAGCACTAAAATGATCTCTAAGTCAATATATTGAGATAACATTTTGTGGTGGAGGTGGAATAGAAATATGGTTTCAAGGAAATAAGCTAATGATATAAAATTTCTGTCTATTAGAAAAGATTGTTCAGGTATTTTAAAGAGAGATGATAAGGCCCAAATCATTATGGTATCAAAAATCCTATCAAATTGATTTTAAAAAGAGAGCTAATCATTTTATTTGAAAATGTCAATATTTGCAAAATGCTGGAAAATTAATTTTAACTATTTAAACATTTAAAGATAAATTTTCGAAGTCAACTGAAATCTATGAAGTTTTTTGCTTACAGACCTTCCAATAGAATTTTGGAAGAGTTTTGCATAGTGGCCTAAACAAAATTGGGACTCTGAGAAGGAAGAAATGAGGAAACTGAGTATACTGCTAACATTGTCTACTACATCTCTGGGATGCTCTCATACTTTTCCTGCTCAGTGGGGCTTTTGATTCTGTCTGGCTTCAGCATGTCCACCTAACTATGTACCATGTGTGTCCCAAAAAAAGATCTTTAGAAGAAATATCCTGATCCAATGTGTATAAGAACTTCTAGTCTGAGAGCAGAGAATCCTATAAAAATCTCAAAATATACTATTGCTGTTCAGTTAAAAATTAAACAAAGAAATATACATACATGTATTTATTTATTTTTTTAATATAATTTATTTTGGTATCATTAATCTACAATTACATGTGCAATATTATGGTTATTAAACTACCCCTTCATCAGGTCCCCCCCACCAACCCCATTACAGTCACTGTCCATCAGCGTAGTGAGATGCTATAGAATCACTACTTGTCTTCTCTGAGTTGTACTGCCCTCCCCGTGCCCCCCCAACATTACATCTGCTAATCGTAATGCCCCTTTTTCCCTCTTATCCCTCCCTTCCCACCCATTTTCCCCAGTCCCTTTCCCTTTGGTAACTATTAGTCCGTTCTTGGGTTCTGTGAGTCTGCTGCTGTTTTGTTCCTTCAGTATTTTTTCTTTGTTCTTATACTCCACATATGAGTGAAATCATTTGATACTTGTCTTTTTCGGCTTGGCTTATTTCACTGAGCATAATACCCTCTAGCTCCATCCATGTTGTTGCAAATGGTAGGATTTGTTTTCTTCTTATGGCTGAATAATATTCCATTGTGTATATGTACCACATCTTCTTGATCCATTCATCTACTGATGGACACTTAGGTTGCTTCCATTTCTTGGCTATTGTAAATAGTGCTGCAATAAACATAGGGGTGCAACTTGGCTATGGTAAATAGTGCTGGAATAAACATAGGGGTGCATCTGTCTTTTTCAAATCATACATGTATTTAATATTATGTATGTGAATGCATAAAAGTATCTCAGAAGGTCACATCTAACTAGTATTATCCTGACTGGTTTTTCTTTTTAAATTAACATACTGTAAATTGAACTTTATTTTGGGGTACAGGTCTGTGGATATCAATGCATGTACAGATTCATCAAACTACTACCACAATCAAGAAACAGGACAGCTCCATCACCCCTAAAAAATTCCTTCCTGCTGCCCCTTTGGAGACATCCCCTTTCCCCAACCCTAGCCCCTGGCAACCACTCTCTGTTTTCTGTCCCCATAGTTTATATTTGTCCAAAATAGCATATAAGTAGAATCATGCTATATATCATCTTTCGAGACTGGCTTCTTTCACTCAGCAAAGAACCTTGAATATTCATCCATACTGTTGTATGTGTATCATTTCTTTTATTTCTGAGTAATATTTATTTTATGGATATACCAGAATTAGTTTATTCATTCAGCCACTGAAGGACATTTGAGTTGTTTCCAGGTTTGGCAGTTATGAATACAATTAAACGTTCATGCACACCTGTTTGTGTGAACATAAGTTTTCATTTCCTAGGGGGAAATCACCAGGAGTGGGATTCCTAGTTCATATAGTAAGCTTAAGTTTTACTTTGTAAGAAACTGCCACATGGTTTATCAGAGTAGCTGTGTGATATTGGCAGAGCAATCTATGAGAGTTCCAGTTGTTTCATATCCTCTCCAGTCCTTGGTATTGTCAATTGTTTTAAGCCTTCTCAGAGGTAGGAAGTGGCATCTTGTTATGGTTTTATTTTGCATTTCCTTAATGGCCAGTGTTGTTGAACTTCTTCTCATGTGCTTCCCTATTATCAGGATGTCTTCTTAGGTGACTTGTCTATTCAAATCTCATAGAAGACTGTGTTGCATGGAGTGCAGTTTGGGAAACATTTTCTAATTCATAGCCAAAGATAATATGTCCCACAAAGCAGGGCAAAACCATCAGATTTGGCATGAAGATCTCATTATGATGGTCCTAAAGGCACTAGAATCTCCTCTAGACCTTTGTTTGTGGGTCCTTTTTATGAATTTGGTGTTTAGATCCTGGGAGAAGTGTAGAAGTGGGTAGGAAGAAAATCTACATAACAAATCAAATTATAAAAACTGACATTTATCTAAGTATGAGAGCAAACTCTATTAGGTACATTATCTCATTTTATCTTCATTTTACTCATGAAAGATAGGCAGAGAGAGGTTAAGTAACCTGCTCAAGGTTGGAGAGCTAGTAAGTCATAGCACTGAGGTTTCAAACCAGATTTGTCTCACGCAGAAGCCCATCAGCTGAACCACAATGTTGCGTTATCATTGTGTATAAGTCAGTGGCAGCAGATGGGGAGTTTCCAAATGAAAATATATAAACTCTATTCTTTCTGCAGGAAGAATTCTCTAAGGAGTTAAGGATGGAAGGAGAAATATGTAAATATTAACTGAACCTCTATTATGTACCAAACCTTAGTTTGCTCACATGTAGAAAGGTTGTAATAATGCCCAGAACAACGCTGTGGGTGGCTATTGAGTGCCTTAGCCAAGGTCATTGCCACGGGCACTAAGTAGAAAAGCCAGGATTTGACTCTGCATCTGCATAATGCCAAATCTGCAGACCTTTCCCTACCCACTGCTGCCTCTCTTGTGTCCCATGTTGCTCCTTACACACACACATGCCCACCATGGAAAAAACAGGGTTTCTAAAACTATGGAAATAGATAGGTTTAGAGAATAGAAAATTCTCATTACTTTGACCTGTCATCCAGTAACTGCTTTGCCTGACTTTACATATCAGGGGTCCTTAGAGTTCAGAGAAGGAAACTATTACTCCCTTCCAGAGCTGCCCTTTGGACACAAGGCATTTGTAGCAACCACGGTAACAAACAGCTGCCCAATTTCAGTGACTTAATACAACAAAAAAATTTTTCCCATTCATATAATAGTTCAACACAAGTATTCCCTGTTGACAGGCTCTGTAGGTAACTTTTGAGTGAAAACTAGGGACTCAGACTTCATCTATTTTGTGTTCTCCACTTCCTCTCTTTTCAGGGGAAAAAGAGCATTGAGGAATGATGGAGGGATGTTAGGGTCAGGCCTAGAGTGGCATGACTTTGTTCTGCCTGTATTTCATGGACCAAAACTCAGTCCTGTGGCCTTGTGTACCTGAAATGCAGAGGCTGCCATACAGCTGTGCGCCAAGGAGGAAAAGGAAACAGATCATGGCGGACACATAGCAGTCTCTGCTCTGTTGCTCATTAGCATTTGTAAATGTAGTTTATCTTACAATATCTTACATGTTCTAGCCTCAAGAGACGGTATTGAGTTCCTTCTTTGATGACAGTAATAATAATCACTCAGTAACTGTTGGCAATGTACCAGGCACAGTGCCAAGCATTTGCATGCATTAACCTACTCAACTTTTTCCCCATTTTATAGAGGAGAAGACTGAGGTTCAGAGAAGGCAAGTGAAATTCTGGTTTAAAGATGGCAGCATAAAGTCAGTATGTTTCCCTTTTTCTTCCTGGAAAGTATCAAGAAGGAGAGTGAAAACATGACAGTTTTATTTTTGGTGCTGCTAGGAGATAGCTAAAACTTTGCATTCTGAGAAACTTCACAGCTGCCTTTTTCCATTAGTTGAAGAAAATGGAAACCTACAAAAACTTACACATGACCTTGAGGATTAATAGGATTATGCTTAGCCAGGAACATGTTCCCAGCTCTGTCCTTACGGGAACCTCCAGCCAATAACTGGTCCAGGAAAATCTTTCCTTCTTCAGAGAAAAATAATAAAAAAGAAACAAGCACAAAATCTATAGATGATATTACAAGGAAAAAGTAGGACAAACTATGGTAGAAACCAGAAAAATATTAGCTTAGAGCTGACAAAAATTGTGACCAAAAGTTTAGCCATGACTGTTAAAAAAGAGGGAGAAAAATGTGTTGTCAAAACTCAGGAAAGAAGTATGCATGTGTATGTGAGGAAGAGATGTAAATCATTATAGGAATGAAGAATAAATTAGAAAAAAACACAGGAGAATAGACTGCTGAAAACACAGTGAAGGATATAGATAGTAGAAATAAGAAAAGTAAATAACATTAAGTTGAAATAGAGAATTAAAGTGGTTAGGGAAAAAATGATAGATAGTGGGCAGGCAAATAAATCCAACATATATACAAGTGTTGTTTCCCCAAGGAATAGACAAATATTTAAAGATGTAATTCAAGAAAACTTCTTTGAAATAAAATTCAAATTTATGTAATAATTGGACAAACCCTGAAGAAACACAACTTTGGCAAAATTATAGAAGTAACAAGAAAGCATGGCTAGGAGGAACTAGCAAAAATACTCTGTGTGTGTGTGTGTGTGTGTGTGTGTGTCACTGGTCGGAGGGTACAGGGAGATGACTACGGGGCAAACATCAGTCAGAGGCAGTAGAGAGGGTAAATTAGAAGAAAGCTTTTGAGTTCTCTTGCTCTTGCTTCTCCACAGGATTGTTTTGAAGCAGCAATAGCTTGTTCCAATCTTGAACAGTCAGATGTTGATGACATTGGACAGTCACTATTGTTGACAGTGGGATAATAACAAGGCAATACAAAAGCCCTGCTGATGTGAGGAGATGAAGAAAAGTGGGGAGGTGACTGTCTTCCCTGGAGTGGTCTCTTTCACCTCCTCTTCTGGCAGCCTGGGCTGGTAGGTAAAAGTCTAAGAATAGACCTCCTTCCAATATTGTCTTTGCTGGGTTTAACAATGAATCAATGGTCGGAGGAATTGCTTGATGGAAAAGCAGCAAACAGAAGGAGCCTACAATGATTCTCCAGTGCTTAGAGCTCTCTTGATCTTTTCTCTCCTTAACTAGGGCTTGAACTTCAGCCCTGCCCTTCTTTACATTACTGGGCAGAGTAGTTGTTAACCCAAGAGACATGAGCTCTCAGGCTAAATAAAACAACTAAATATCCATGGAGTATAATCACTCTGTAAGAAAGACAACAAACGAAATGACAAGCCAACCAGAACAGAATCATGAGAATGGATGACACTGCAACCTGTCTCTAGAGCTAGTGTTCCTAGTGGTCATGTGCACTGATGTGTACCTTCCCTATGTCGACCGACAGCCTGGGTATCTGGGTGCAGCTGACCCTGGATATCCCACTTCTGCCCGCCATTCCCTACCCAACACCCTTCACACTGTGCCTTAGATTCTTTTTTGTGACTCTGCCCAGACTGGTACGGGATGGGTCTCTGTGCTTGCCTTGCCCCCTGGGTGAGCATCCCTGTCAGTACCTGCTGCTGGTAAAGTGATGCTCTGCTTTGTTGGGAGCCTAGGGCGAGGCTGTGCTCCTTCTACTTCTTCCTGTGGTAGCCCCGGCCATGTGGTCAACTCCCCACCCCCCAGTCTTGAGAGACTACAGTCTCATCTGCCAAGATCATGGGCTTCTTTTAAATTGGGTTAATGCTAGCTGAGGTAAAGACTGTGTCACATTATATAAATCTGAAGGCACAGAACAACATGCCACATTAGGCGCATTTCTCTAGCCTAACACAAAAGCAAATCCCTAACAAATGCCAGAACTGAGCATCTTCCTGTATATACTTCTGGTGGTAGATCAGCAAACCCATAAAAAGGATGAGGGTTTCCCCTACTTCACCCATTTTCCTTCTCTTGTTTTTTATGTGGTAGCCCTCTATACAGAGGTCTGGTGCATGACAGGTTATAGGGACATCTGGCCACTAATAGGGCTGGTATAGGTGGAGGAGGGGAAGACAGAGGAGGGATCTATGGAGAAAGCCACACCCAGACATCCAGGCAGGCAGGTGGCACTGGCAGGGGTAGAAGGAAAACATTCTCTGAGAGCCTTTTGTAAAATTTGCTCTTCTGGGAAGCCCAGTTTCCGATGCCTCCTCAGATGTAGACTTAGAAATCAGAATTAATGCTCAGAGGGACTGGTTTCTTTCTGCATAATGTAAAAAGAGCTCATTTGATCAAATTATGTTTCATGAATCACTGAAGTCTTTTGCACAGAGAGTAGGTCACTGTGATGATGAAAGATGTGTAAGGGAGTTGTGGAAGAGATTAGATAGTAGGTACAGTGATGAATTACAGGGGTGAGTCCTGGGCATTCTTTTTTTTTTGGTATCATTAATGTACAATTACATAAGCAACATTATGGTTACCAGACACCCCCCTTTATCAAGTCCCCACCACATACCCCATTACAGTCACTATCCATGAGTGTAGTAAGATGCTATAGAATCACTACTTGTCTTCTCTGTGTTGCACTGCCCTCCACCTGGCCCCCCACACACCATGTGTGCTAATTGTAATGCCCCCTTCTCCCTCTTATCCCTCCCTTCCCACCCACCCTCCCCAGTCCCTTTCCCTTTGGTAACTGTTAGTCCATTCTTGGGTTCTGTGAGTCTGCTGCTGTTTTGTCCCTTCAGTTTTTTCTTTGTTCTTATACTCCATAGATGAGTGAAATCATTTGATACTTGTCTTTCTCTGCCTGGCTTATTTCACTGAGCATAATACCCTCTAGCTCCATCCATGTTGTTGCAAATGGTAGGATTTGTTTACTTCTTATGGCTGAATAAAATTCCATTGTGTATATATGTACCACATCTTCTTTATCCATTCATCTACTGATGGACACTTAGGTAGCTTCCATTTCTTGGCTATTGTAAATAGTGCTGTGATAAACATAGCGGTGCATATGTCTTTTTCAAACTGGGCTCCTGAATTCTTAGGGTAAATTCCTAGGAGTGGAATTCCTGGGTCAAATGGTATTTCTATTTTGAGTTTTTTGAGGGACCTCCATACTGCTTTCCACAATGGTTGAACTAGTTTACATTCCCACCAGCAGTGTAGGATGGTTCTCCTTTCTCCATATCCTCGCCAACATTTGTTGTTGTCTTTTGGATGGTGGCCATCCTAACTGGTGTGAGGTGATATCTCATTGTGGTTTTAATTTATATTTCTCTGATGATTAGCGATGTGGAGCATCTTTTCATGTGCCTGTTGGCCATCTGAATTTCTTCTTTGGAGAAGTGTCTGTTCAGCAACTCTGCCCATTTTTTAATTGGCTTATTTGCCTTTTGTTTGTTGAGGTGTGTGAGCTCTTTATGTATTTTGGATGTCAACCCTTTATTGGATATGTAATTTATGAATATATTCTCCCATACTGTAGCATGTCTTTTTGTTCTACTGATGGTGTCCTTTGCTGTACAGAAGGTTTTCAGCTTGACATAGTCCCACTTGTTCATTTTTGCTTTTGTTTCCCTTGCCCAGGGAGATATGTTCATGAAGAAGTTGCTCATGTTTATGTCCAGGAGATTTTTGCCTATGTTTTTTCTAAGAGTTTTATGGTTTCATGACTTACATTCAGGTCTGATCCATTTTGAATTTACTTTTGTGTATGGGGTTTCATTCTCTTACATGTAGCTGTTCAGTTTTGCCAGCACCAGCTATTGAAGAGGCTGTCATTTCCCCACCGTATATCCATGGCTCCTTTTTCATATATTAATTGACCATATATGTTTGGACTCTCTATTCTGTTCCACTGGTCTGTGGGTCTGTTCTTGTGCCAGTGTCAAATTGTCTTGATTACTGTGGCTTTGTAGTAGAGCTTGAAGTTGGGAAGCGAAATCCCCCCAGCTTTATTCATCCTTCTCAGGATTGCTTTGGGTATTCGGGGTCTTCTGTCATTCCATATGAATTTTAGAATGATTTGTTCCAGTTTGTTGAAGAATGCTGTTGGTAGTTGGCTAGGTATTGCATTGAATCTGTAGATTGTTTTGGCAGGATGGCCATTTTGACAATATTAATTCTTCCTAGCCAAGAGCATGGGATGAATTTCCATTTATTAGTATCCTCTTTAATTTATCTGAAGAGTGTCTTGTAGTTTTCAGTGTACAGGTCTTTCACTTCCTAGGTTAGGTTTATTCCTAGGTATTTTATTCTTTTTCTTGCAATTTCCCCAATGTATATCCATGGCTCCTTTATCATATATTAATTGACCATATATGTTTGGACTCTCGATTCTGTTCCACTGGTCTGTGGGTCTGTTCTTGTGAAAGGAGTTATTTCCCTGATTTCTCTTTCTGCTAGTTCATAGTGTATGGGAATGCAACAGATTTCTGTGCGTTAATTTTGTATCCTGCAACTTTGTTGAATTCAGATATTAGTTCTAGTAGTTTTGGAATGGAGTCTTTAGGGTTTTTTTATGTACAATATCATGTCACCTGCAGTGACAGTTTAACTTCTTTTTTACCAATCTGGATGCCTTTTATTTCTTTGTTTTGTCAGATTGCTGTGGCTAGGACCTCCAGCACTATGTTGAATAAAAGTGGGGAGAGTGGGCATCCCTGTCTTGTTCCCACTCTTAGGTGAAAAGCTTTCAGCTTCTCACTGTTAAGTATGATGTTAGCTGTGGGTTTGTCATATATGGCCTTTATTATGTTGAGGTACTTGCCCTCTATACCCATTTTGTTGAGAGTTTTTATCATGAATGCATGTTGAATTTTGTCAAATGCTTTTTCAGCATCTATGGAGATGATCATGTGGTTTTTGTCCTTCTTTTTGTTAATGTGGTGGATTTTGAAGGATTTTAGAATGTTGTACCATCCTTGCATCCCTGAGATGATTCCCACTTGATCACGGTGTATGATCCTCTTGATGTATTTTTGAATTCGGTTTGCTAATATTTTGTTGAGTATTTTTGCATCTATGTTCATCAGGGATATTGGTCTGTAATTTTCTTTTTTTGTGGTGTCTTTGCCTGGTTTTGGTATTAGAGTGATGCTGGCCTCATAGAATGAGTTTGGAAGTATTCCCTCTTCTACTCTTTGGAAAACTTTAAGGAGGATGGGTATTAGGTTTTCACTAAATGTTTGATAAAATTCAGTAGTAAAGCCATCTGGTCCAGGGGTTTTGTTCTTAGGTAGTTTTTTGATTACCAATTCAATTTCGTTGCTGGTAATTGGTCTGTTCAGATTTTCTGTTTCTTTCTGGGTCAGCCTTGGAAGGTTGTCATTTTCTAGAAAGCTGTCCATTTCTTCTAGGTTATCCAGTTTGTTAGCATATAATTTTTCATAGTATTCTCTAATAATTTTCTGTATTTCTGTGCTGTCTGTAGCAATTTTTCCTTTCTCATTTCTGATTCTGTTTATATGAGTAGACTCTCATTTTTTTTGATAAGTCTGGCTAGGGGTTTATCTATTTTGTTTATTTTCTTGAAGAACCAGCTCCTGCTTTCATTGATTCTTTCTATTGTTTTATTCTTCTTGATTTTATTTATTTCTGCTGTAATCTTTATTATGTTCCTCCTTCTACTGACTTTGGGCCTCACTTGTTCTTCTTTTTCTAGTTTCGTTAATTGTGAGTTTGGACTGCTTATATGGGATTGTTCTTTTTTCCTGAGGTAGGCCGGTATTGCAATATACTTTCCTCTTAGTGTGGCCTTTGCTGCATCCCACAGATTTTGCGGTGTTGAATTATTGTTGTCATTTGTCTCCATATATTGCTTGATCTCTGTTTTTATTTGGTCATTGATCCATTGGTTATTTAGGAGCATGTTGTGAAGCCTCCATGTGTTCGTGGGATTTTTCATTTTCTTTGTGTAATTTATTTCTTGTTTCATACCTTTGTGGTCTGAGAAAATGGTTGGTACAATTTCAATCTTTTTGAATTTACCAATGCTCTTTTTGTGGCCTTGTATATGATCTATTCTTGAAAATGTTCCATATGCACTTGAGAAGAATGTGTATTCTGTTGCTTTTGGGTGTAGAGTTCTGCAGATGTCTGTTAGGTCCATCTGTTCTATTGTGTTGTTCAGTGCCTCTGTCTCCTTACTTATTTTCTGTCTGGTTCTTCTGTCCTTCAGAGTGAGTGGTGTGTTGAAGTCTCCTAGAATGAATGCATTGCATTCTATTTCCCTTTTTAATTCTGTTAGTATTTGTTTCACATATTTAGGTGTTCCTGTGTTGGGCACATAGATATTTATAATGGTTATATCTTCTTGTTGTACTGACCCTTTTATCATTATGCAATGTCCTTCTTTGTCTCCTGTGACTTTCTTTGTTTTGAAGTCTATTTTGTCTGATACAAGTACTGTAACTCCTGCTTTTTTCTCCATATTAGTTGCATGAAATATATTTTTCCATCCCTTTACTTTTAGTCTGTGTATGTCTTTGGATTTAAAGTGAGTGTCTTGTAGGCAGCATATAGATGTTTTTTAATCCATTTTTTATCCATTCAGTGACTCTATGTCTTTTGATTGGTGCATTCAGTCCATTTACATTTAGGGTGATTATCAATAGGTATGTACTTATTGCCATTGCAGGCTTTAAATTCGTGGTTACCAAAGGTTCAAGGTTAACTTCCTTACTATCTAAGAGTCTAACTTAACTCACTTAATATGCTATTACAAACACAGTCTAAAGGTTCTTTTTTTCTTCCTTCTCCATTCTTTATATATTAGGTATCATAGTCTGTACTCTTTGTCTATCCCTTGATTGACTTTGGGAATAGTTGATTTAATTTTGCATTTGCTTAGTAATTAACTGTTCTACCTTCTTTACTGTGGTTTTATTACCTCTGGTGACAGCTATTAAACCTTAGGAACACTTCCATCTATAGCAGTCCCTCCAAAATACACTGTAGAGATGGTTTGTGGGAGGTAAATTCTCTCAGCTTTTGCTTATCTGGAAATTGTTTAATCCCTCCTTCAAATTTAAATGATAAGATTGTTGGATAAAGTATTCTTGGTTTAAGGCCCTTCTGTTTCATTGCGTTAAATATATCATGCCACTCCCTTCTGGCCTGTAAGGTTTCTGTTGAGAAGTCTGATGATAGCCTGATGGGTTTTCCTTTGTAGGTGATCTTTTTTCTCTCTCTGGCTGCCTTTAATACCCTGTCCTTGTTTTTGATCTCTGCCATTTTAATTATTATATGTCTTGGTTTTGTCTTCCTTGGGTCCCTTGTGTTGGGAGATCTGTGTTCTTCCATGCTCTGAGAGACTATTTCCTTTCCCAGCTTGGGGAAATTTTCAGCAATTATTTCTTCAAAGACACTTTTTATCCTTTTTTCTTTCTTCTTCTTCTTCTGGTACCCCTATTATGTGAATATTGTTCCGTTTGGATTGGTCACATAGTTCTCTTTATATTCTTTCATTCCTAGAGATCCTTTTATCTCTCTCTGCCTCAGCTTCTCTGTATTCCTGTTCTCTGATTTCTATTCCATTAACAGTCTCTCGTACCTCATCCTGTCTGCTCTTAAGTCCTTCTATTGATTGTTTCATTTCTGTTATCTCCCTCTGGACTTCATCCCTTAACTCTTGCATATTTCTCTTCATCTCCATCAGCATGGTTATGACTTTTATTTTGAATTCTTTTCAGGAATATTGGTTATATCTATTTCACCAGGCCCTCTCTCTGGCATTGTGTGAGTGATTTTGGACTGGACCAGGTTCTTCTGCCTTTTCATGGTGATAGAAGTGATCACTGGCATTTGGCATGTGTGTCAACTGGGAGAACAAAGTCCCTTTCTGCTTGTTGGTCACCTTGCCCTTCTCTGCTGCTTGTGCTGGTTATCCACACACCAGGAGCAGTCTCTGGGTTAATTCCCTGTGCTGCCATGGGCGGGGCGGCCCTTGGGATGGCCTAGGGCACTGTGGGGGGTTGCAGGCGTGCTGTGTGTGTTCTGTGAGAAGGGCACTCCTTCATGCCTTCTGGACTTTGTGCTGGCTTCCTCTCTCTGTACCAGCTGCTGCCTGCTGGTGGCAGCCTCTGGGTCTGGCCTGGTTAGCTGGGTGCTGGGAGAAGACTGTGTGGTGGCTGTGGGCGGGGCTGCTCTCCGGCTGGTCCACAGCAATGGCTGGTCAGCCAGTTTGCTTGCAGTGCCGGTGGGGGCGGGGAATGAACAGCAGGCTGCTTATCACCGTGAGGGGCTTCAGAGCTGCGTTGTCACCCAGGGGGTTACGGTGCCTGAAGTTCCTTAAGATTTGCAGCCTGTTGGGCCGAGTGTGCCGGGACAATTTTGTCCACCTGTTAAGCCCTTGTCCCTTTAAGACTTTTAAAGCACCACTTTTCTTTTGTCCCAGGGGAGCCGGCTGTGGGGACCAACTCCCAGTCTCAGTCTCACATTTTACTTTTCCGTTTCTCTAATATCCAGTACACCATGCAATGTGTGTCTGTGCTTCCGGTGCAGATTAGTAGGGGGTTATTTAGCAGTCCTGTGCTTCCACTTCTCCCCCCACTCTGATTCTTTTCCTCCCACTGGTGAGCTGGGGTGGGGGAAGTGCTTGGGTCCCGCCAGGTCACGGCTTTGTATCTTACCCTTTTTGTGGAATGCTGAGTTCTCCCAGATGTAGATGTAGCCTGGCTGTTGTACTGTATCTTCTGGTCTCTCTTTTAGGAATAGTTGTATTTGCTGTATTTTCAAAATATATGTGGTTTTGGGAGGAGATTTCCGCTGCCCTACTCACACCGCCAACTTGAGCGCCTCCCCCCTGGGCATTCTTTAAAACTGGTCATGAATTAATTCCTGGTGGTGTGAGATTGGTGACATTTCCAGAGTGCATAATTTGAAGTTGATTAGGCATCTCACATCCTTTGAAGGTAGGCTCTTCTCTTAAAATGTTAAAAAATAAAACACAGGAACTTACCCAGGAAGAGTAGCAGAAAAGTCTGACTGCTGACATGTCCATTTAGTATCACTTAGGATGAGCAATGTGTCTGTTTGAATTGGTTTTGAGATGCAGACAGTGAGATGGCCAAATTGTCATTTGGCAAATTGGATAAGCATGTGATTCTGCCTCTTGGGAAAGACGACATACATTTGAGCATGTCTAAGACTTGTTTTTGAAAATCCTTAGTGCATTTAAAATACCAAGCTTGCACAGTGGCTCAAATTGCTTTTACAGAAAGGTTCCCTGTGCAGCTAGCTTACCTCCCTACTTGCTGACACCTAGGCTATCACAACCTGGTGCTGTGGCCCACCAGGCAGGCCCAGCTCTTGGCTGCCCAGTTGTCATGAGAGATCATGACACATGCAGTCCATGGCTGTTCCAGGACATGGTTTCTTTCTTCTCCAAAGAGTGGTATGATAGGTGGCTAGGATCATTGCAAGGGAAAATGCAGCTTTTGGTGTTCCCAGGACCAGGAGAAAGAGAACAACTGAATTGCATCTTGATTACCAGCATAATAGTCTCAGTGCTGTGGGCCGGAATCAAGTCTCAGCACTCATTTGTCCAGTTGAGCAGTTTCATGATGACAACCTTCTGTTGTACTTTGAAGGTTTTTAACCAATTTAATGAGGGGATGGAAATAAAAAAAAATAAACCATTATTCTGAAGCAATTCTAGATTTACAGAAAAATTGCAAAGACAGTAGAGGGTTCCTGTATCTCTACCACCCAAATTTTCCTAACTTAATCTGTTATATCATTATGGCTCATTTGTCAAACTAAGAGATAATTATTGATACATTACTGTTAACTAAACTCCGAATTTTATTTGAATTTCACCTGTTTTACTACTCATGGCCTTTTTTTTTGTTTCAGGATCCCAGGATACCACATTGCATTTACATCATATGTCTCCCTATTCTCCTCTGGTCCTTACTTGTTTTTCTGACCTTGACATTTTTGAAGAGTAATGATCTGGGCTTTTGTAGGATGCCCCCTCCATTTGGGTTTCTCCAATGTTTTCCCCATGCATAGATTGCGATTATGAATTTGGGGGAATAATAGCAAAGAGGTGAAGTGCCCTTATCATTACACCATATCAGGGTGCACCTGCTAACAACATGACTTATCACTGATGATGGCGACTTTGGTCACTTAGTTAAGATAGTGTTTTTCAGGACTCTCCATAGAAAGTTACTGCTTTTCCTTTTCTACAGTATGTTCTTTGGAAATCAATCACTAAGTCTAGCCAATATTCAAGGTTGTGGAGGGAATTATACTTCACTTTCTGAATAGGGGAGTATCTACAAATATTATTTGGAATTCTATAATGAAGATGTCTCCCTCCATTTAATTATTCAGTTGTTTATTTATATTAGTATGAACCATGTATATCTGTTATACTTTGATTATTATCCAGAACTATGTTATTTATTTTGTTGTTTATGACATAGGTTGGTTCCTATGTCCCTTTGACAAACCCTGATCCTTTTGCTTAGTTAGTTTTGTTTTTTGAACATTTCCTTGCTTTCTGGCACTATACAATGATCCAGGCTCATGTATTTTATGTATCCCAACCCTAGAATCAGTCATTCCTCCAAGGATCCCTGGTTCCTTTTATTGGAGAATGGTTTAGAAACCAAGATCTAGGCACATGTGTGCTTATTATTATTAGGATGTCACAGTTTCTAGGCCTGTGTAAAGCTATAAAACTTATGTGTAGTAATCAGTGTATACATACACATCTATAATTGTTTCTGTATATATAATTATTCCTATCTATCTGTATATACACATTAAGCTACATATAAGTTCATATTCATATCTGACCAATCAAGTGCCAGAAGGTTCATGCCCTCCTTTCTCCATTGCTTATTTGTAACATCCTTTTCTGACAATGAGAAATATAACTCAGAGGATGAAAGATTTTGATAGCTCTTATATCTTAAATCATTTATATATGGATGAATTTTCATCCTCCTGTGTATATCTAAGTATTAACAAGGAAATTCAAATCAAAGCCATCACTTTATCCCACACTTTTGGCTCCATAAGATGATGATAATCCATATACTTATTGTGGGTTAAAGATACTAATGGAGTTCAGTGTGCCCTCTGAAACATCATAAGTTTATATTCTGTTCAGTGGAATCTTTAGTAAATTTTATTTTCAAATTCTCTGCAAATCAGTAAATTCTCCATATATGTGTGAAAAGTTCCATTCAGCATGGTAGAAAGCAGGTATAAATATTGGGTGAACCTCCAATACAGTAAACTGCACTTCTTGAAAGTATAGAATTTGATGTTTTCACATCTGTATGCATCTGTAAGATGATTACCATATCAAAATAATGAACACATCTACTTCAAACATTTCCTCATGGCCTTTGGTAAATTTTAGTGAGTAGGTGTATTGGTAAATAGAGAATCTGTGAAAAATGAGGATCGGCAGCATTTATCCATCTTCATACCAATACCACCCTGTCTTTGATGACTGTATCTTTATCTGGTCTTGAAATCAGATAGTTCTCCTATTTTGTTCTATTTTTCAAAGTTTTTAGCTATACATTTCCCCCTAAGTACTGCTTTAGCGGTATCCCACACATTTTTTTATGTTACGTTTTATTTTTCTTCAGTTTAAAGTATTTTTCAATTTCCATTTTGACTTCTTTGGTTTATGAGTTTCTTAGAAGTCTGCTATTTAGTTTCCGAATATTTGGAGATTTTTTCAGAGATCATGCTATTATTGATCTCTTATTTAATTCCATTGGATCAGAGGACATAGTTAATATGATTTAAATTCTTCACGTTTACTGAGGCTTTTTTTTCTTTTGTGGCCCAGAATGTGGTCTATTTTGATAAATGTTCTATGTTACACTTAAGAAGAATGTGTATACTCTTGTTGTTGTGTGGAAAATTCTATAAGTATCAATAAAGTTAAGTTAATTGTTAGTGTTGTTCAAACCTTCTATATCTTTACTGATTTTGTCTGATTTTTCTATTAGTGAGAAAGGGATATTGAATTGCATCCCTATACTGGAATGTATCAATTAAAATTGTGGATTTATCATTTCATTATACAGTCTATCAGTTTTTGCTTCATGGGTTTTGAAGCTCTATTACTGTATGCATCAATGTTGAGAATGATTATGTACTCTTAACTGATTCCTTTATCATTATGAAATGACCTTATTTATCTCTGATTGTATTCTTTGATTTAAAGTCTACTATGTATGATATTAATACTGATATGCCAGTTTTCTTTTGACTAGTGCTAGCATGTGTATCATCTCCCATCTTTTTACTATGCCATAAAAACTATTTGTGTATTTGTATTTGAAATGTATTTCTTGAAGGCAGAATATAGTGTCTTGATTTTCTTTTAAATCAAATCTGACAATCTCTGCCCTTGAGTTGTAATGTTAAAAGTGTTCCCATTTAATGTGATCATTGTTATGGCTCAGCTTAGATCTATCATCTTGCTATTTATTTTCTCTTTATTCATCTGTTATTCATGATCTTTTCTCTTTTTCCGCCTTATTTTTGATTAACTAAATATTGTTATGGTTTTCTAAAACTCCTTTGTTGACTGATAAGCTGTAGCATGTTGTCATTTTAGTGGTTGCTTTAGATTTATAGTAAACCTCTTTAACTGACCACTGTCTACCTCAACTGACATTTTTCTACTTCATAAAGTGATGGTTACATTGCATATATAATCAAATTGACTTCCTACAAACTCCATGTCAGGCCAGTATTTATGTCCTCATTTTAACAATAATGGGGTTGAAACTTATAAGAATTACATAGTTTTCTCAAGATCAATCAACTGTTTTGACATATAGCTAGAATTTAAATTTGGGGGAAGGAGACAGACAGTGTCACTGTTTTTCACCTTGATAGATTTATAGGCTGATAAAGAGGAAAATGGCTATGGGTGGCATCTTAGCTAAGGAGACTTGGCTTGAAAACTCTCCATCTGTTCCCAAATGTTCCCAAATCCCAAATGTTCAAGGACTACCTGAAAGAGTGAGTGAAAAGTGCTTTGTATCCACTTAAAAAATTAGAAATAAAGTCTTGACAAAGATTTACCTAGATATGAATGTTTTAAAAAAATGAAAGGGTGGACTACATGCTGCCTGGGGTATCCTTCTCCTCCCAGAATCTCCAATTCTTAAAAAAAAAAAATTCTGTTTGGTGCTTCTTTGTCTAGGAGTCAGTTTTCTTCTCTAATCTGAAATTTTAATTTAACTGCGATATGAAACCTATTCCCTCCAGAGGACACCTGGTGGCTGGAAGAGCAGCTGAGCATGGGCAGAGGTGAAAGATAACCAGTGTCTCATGTTCTCAGGGAGATAGGGACATTTTCCAGTGTGGCCCATTTATAGGAAAAAAGACCTTATCTTCAGTTAATTAATATATGACCTCTCGGCACAATTCAATAGCCTAAAAAATTCAATTAGTCTAAATTCAATAACAGTGGTTTCTATGTCAGGCTTATAGATCTCAGAATAACTATTTTATATTTGTACCATTTAAGCATCCAGAACCACTGTTTTTATGGAAATTTTAACCATTCAGTAATGAAAGAACATCTAAATCAGTAGTTATTAATGAGGGTCCCTGGAACCCCCAAGAGGCCATGGATGTACTTTAGGTACATATATACATTTTCCAAGGATGAAGGCCCATGGTTTTCATCAACATCTTAAAGGTAAGCCTGTGGCCCATGGAGCATAAGAACTATTACATGAAAAAGCTATCTCTCCAATAGAGAAAATACTCAAAATAGCTTAACAAAGGTGACAAGATTTAGTCAATAAACAGAATTCAGGCACCATTTCTAACATATCTGTCTGGGACTTCAAAATGGTTGAGTATGAGCTGGGTCTGGAATGTTTGGAGTTTTTGTGTTAAATTAACATAAGATTCATATAAGTCAATAAAATGCAATAAAAATTTAATTAATTGGAGTTGTCAAATAGCCAAAGTATTTCCTGGCTCTCAATTTTTCATATGTAGGAGGCAAGTGACAATAAAGAAAATTATTATTGATTGGTCCAAACAATTCCTCTGGAGTGTTTTGAGGTCAGGTGGCTTCCATGTTGTTGGTTTCTCTTACAAAGAACTATAGCTGGTCAGAAAGATGACCCAGAAGCATAATGTGATCAAAGTTTTCAAAGGTTAAACTTTATTTCAAAGGCGACAAGTTGGGCTAACGGATGTTAGAAAGATTTCGACAAGGGCGGAAATTAAAAAATTTTGGTTAACTCTCCAAAAATAAGGTTTAGTTTTTCGTTTCCCAAAAACATTAGCTGGTGAGGGTCTATTTCTATCTCAAATTTGTATCTACTGTATCTATTTGTATCTACTGATATCTCATAGGAGTCATTTACTTTTTCCAGTTCTCATGCTGGCCCTTGGAGGATGGAAAACCTTGAATGAGGGAGGGATGATTTCATTTAAGAACTAGAGGTGAATCATTCTGGTGGCCTGTGTGTCAAGAGAGCAGAAAATGGTTCCCAGCAGCAGCAAAAACAGCCCATATAACAGTAATTATTACAATATGACCACCATCTCTAGAGCACTTCATGCAAGACACCATGGTGTACCCTGCTCCTTCAGCCCCTGCAAGGGAGAAAACAGGTGTTGTCCCATACCACTCCACTCCAGGGTGCTAGGCAAATAGGGCTTCATATTTCAATTACAAGTTTCCCCCTCAGAGGCATATGTGCAACACAGAGTTTTCTGGGCTTTTTCTTCTGAGCTTTTCAAAATATGTTTGCTGAGTTGAATCACAACTTTACTGTGAAATCCTTTTGTCTCCCATGTTCTCTCTGGTCAACCCGAAGTGACCTGCTTGCCCTTTCCTGCTCTCTCTGGAGTGGAGTTTTGAATAACATTGGAATAACTAACAGTTATTAAGCACCTACTGTGTGCGTGACATTGCTGCCGTAAATGCATTTTCATTATGTGTATGTTTACTCTAATAATAGGTTCTCTTTACCAGCTCTATTGTTCGATGAGAAAGCCAAGGCTTGGAGGGGTTATTTACTTGCTTACTTAAGTGGAGCCAGGATTTCTGATGACAGGAGCTTTGCTCTTTCTTTTTTTCTTCTTTCACACCAACTCTTCTTCCTTTTCTTTTCCTTTTTTCTTTTTCTTTCTTTCTTTTATTTGTGGCTTACTGTTATGGCAAATGGTGAACATGTACAGAAGTAGACAAGAGTAGTTTAACAAACACCATGTACTCTTAACTCAGCTTGACCAGTTATGAGCTTCTGGCCACACTCATTTCATCTACAGTCTCATGTACCCCTTTCATATTATCTAGAAGCCAGTCCCAGGCAGACATACAAGCATTTCATCTGTAAATATTACAACATGAATCTTGGTGACCTGTGTCCCATCTGCTTGGCCGCGTCTGATTTCAGCTTAGCTGTGGCAGAAGTTTCTATGGGAGCTCTGACTCACACTGAAAGTAAAAAAGTCACTCCTCAAGGTGTGCCATGTACATTTCCCCTTTCTGCCTGTAGGTCAGACTCTGGGTTACAAGGAATGAGGCACAATTTTCAGGCTGATTCTTGTGGATTTTCTCTTCTCCCTGCTTAGGTGACTTCAAATTGCACAGGCCACCCAGAGACAAAAGATTATAAAAACACTGGTGCAGAGAACTGATTCTATTCTCTCTCCCTGATCTGTGAAGTGAGTGCTGCTGGTGGCATGGGGAGATGCAAGCCTATTTCAAATTATCCAGATGCCCCTGGCTTCCTGTCTTAGCTATGCATCAGTACCTGGTTTCTAAGGAAGAGATAAATTGACAATGTAACATGTTGTGTAATATCTGAAGGAGGCAGTAATCAATACCTGTCATATTTGCCACCAGGTGCAAATTCCTGGAGGCTCTGGATTGCCTCAATGCTGCCCCAATTTTTTTTAGCAAGAAAAAGCAGCAAGGAATTTATTGGATTAAAGCAAAATGTACACTTTTGAGACAGAAGAGGGGCTGTCTGGAAACCAGAAGCATCCCAGCTATTAGGGTTAGGCTGGCTTTTACTTTTTATTGAGGTGGCAGGAAGTCCTGCCCTGCATCTTATGTCATTTGGTTGACAGGGTGATTGACAGCTCTAGGTCAAATAACCTTTTCTCAGTGCACAGGCACTTTACCCATGTACTTAAGAGAAGCCCACAGGGGGACCAAAACCACCATGCTAATTAGAGTTAGGTGTTATTTTAATGAGGTGGGGCTACTTTCAGACAAGGTCTTCGGACCTTGCACATGCCCTCTGGACCCTGTGGTCCTGGGTCTCTTGACAGGCTAGGTGTCCTTGGCTGTCTGGGCCTCCTGATAAGCTAGGCGTCCTTGACTTTGGAATGGGAACTAAGATGGGCTCAGGGGTTGGCCAGCGAGGAGTCTTCCTCGGTGATGGGCTTGCCCCTTTCTTCTGTTTATGTCTAACTAACTGTCTGCTCTAACAAAACTTAAAGAGTTTATAGCAAAGCTCGAGTCCATTCATACTCACAATTTTTTAAACCAAAGCAAACAACTCAGACTTATTTAAGTAAGTTCTGATGATGAAAATAAACACCAGAACCACAATGTCATATTCCTAAGGCTAAAGTTTTGAACAGATAATACTTTATGACTGAGGCTAATTGTGATTCTCTAATGATGATTTGGTCAGTGTGTAACTTTTTTATCTGGACTTTATGTGAAAGTATATAGCAAATATTATTGTAATCTCTATACTATCTTTCATATAATGCCTCTTATACTAAATCAGGTTCTAAGCCAGTTGCACTGAGGGGAAGAGGGATAGCCTCACACCAATAAGCAATTCTCCAGGCACTAATTGTCCTAAAATTCAACTCAAATCTGATGCCTATTTACTTACAAATAGCATCAGATTCCACAGGTTAGAGAATCAGTCCTGTAAGACTGCCTCCTGCCCACCCCCTTCAGACACTAGTCACAAGTCCAGACAGTTACCTGTGCTTATGACCAACCTGTGAATCAGAGGCTCCATGACTCTTCCACAAGTTGATAGCATACAGGTTATCTCTTAATAAGGCAATAAAGAAATAGCATACTCCAACTAATTACACTGTTGTTCCAGACAAAAGAGAGATGAAAGAAATTAAGTTCAAATTTAGTTCAGGTGTACCTTTGCATAAGTTGGTTATTGGTAGAGTCACTCCTTCCAACTTAAAGTTGCCAGCTTAGGTCCCTTGATGCTGGGGCACATACAACTGGTCTTGGCAGGCACGATGGGCTTCTCAGAACGTCCTTACTCCAGGGACCATTATGGCTTGTACAACTGCCTCCAACGAGTAGGAAGAGATGTCCCTTCTCCTGAAATTGATGCATGGTTTAACACTACTACCAGTCAAGAGTGAAATGTCTGAAGATCTTCAGAGCTCTGTTTAGGTGAGCAAAGAGCACTTCATCGAGACCAAACACACTCAAATTGCTAGTTTTTAAAGTTTTAGAAGTCCATCACTTGCTGGACACCCCACCACCATTACTATGGTGTCAGTGACATAATGGTCCTCTCCACGGCAGGTGTGAGAGCTTGGTAAGGAAGTCCTAATATCCAACTTCAAAACAATTTCGGAAAAACAAGTGATTCAACACAAGCTCAAACCACAAACAACTTTTGTCTAAAACATGCTTTCAAAACATGAATTTGAAATTATAACAAGTTAGTGCACGACAACTGGCCATTGGCAATTGAGTCAACCTCCAGCCCTTTTCCCCTCCCAGTAGGTCTGGGTTGGGACTGAATGCTACCCCAATTTTTGTGTGCTCACCAAATCCTGACAGTGACTACAATAAAGTTCCTCTGGTTGATAATGGTGGAATTTTTTTTTTTTTTTTTTTTTTTTTTTGCTGCTTAGACTTCATGGTAGGTGAAATTGTAGGACATGAGAAGATCTATCAATTTTATTTCCCCTGGAAAAGTAATCCTGGTTGAGCAACAGCCAGCCTTAAAGGGAATGGACTTAAATCCAGAGAAGAGTTAAGATTCCCCCAGCCACACATTATGAACTGCAAACAAATGCACTGAAAAGAAAATAGAGAGCCTGCACTGGGAACCAGATGTGCTGACTTCCATCAGTGAGGGAGGGAGAGAGGAAGGGAGGTAGGGAGGGAGGAAGGAAGGAAGGGAGGAAGGGAGGAAGGGAGGGAAGAAAAGAAGAAAAAAGGAAAGGCAAGAAAGAAAAGGAATGACCCCATTTTCTCCTTTGTCATATGGCTTACCTTGCCCTGGGATAGGCAGCAGGGAATTCAGAATTTAGGAAAATGCACAGTGAACTTTTCATCATCAACTTGAATTCTTTCCTTTCTCCCTTCTGTTTTTTCACAGAAATTCAGAAAATGTCTGGTATCTACTTGGCTGAACTTTTCTTCCACTCGTCCTTGTCCTGAAGCCCACACTTTTGAGTTATACTGACTCCCTGAAGTGTCCCCCAAATTGCTCTGTAGTCTCTACCTGGAGCATCCTTCCCTGGGTCTCACCTAGCTAATCCCGCCTCCTCCTTTAGGTCCCTGGGAAGGTTTTTCCCTCTGGACTGGATTGGCCACTCTTCCTCTGAGCTTCCTTCACAGTGTCACAATAGGAGTCCACCTGTCTAGGAATCCACTCCCTCTCAAGACTGAAAGCTCCTTGAGCTCAGGCTAGGTCAAGCTTGATACTCCATATTCCCACGGCCAAACCCTGCACTTAGATCACAGGAGGTGTTCAGTTCAATTTGTTGAATTAAAGATGAATTTGGAGATGAATGAGTGCATGTCAGTTCCGACAAAGACTTCTCAGAACACAAATCCTAATTAGCATGGTTTAGCCATCTTGTGTAAACATCTGCCTGTTGTCCTTTGTACAATCCATTAAGCAATTCAATCAGGTAAGGTCTTCTAGGCTGCGAGTGTTCCATGTTTTCTGGCAAAGAGCTTGGACAGACCTCACTTCCCTCCTCTAGATTAGCTGGATTCTCCCTCCAACTGGTATCCACAGAAATCTTTCCGGTGCAATCATCTGGCCATGTCACATCCCAGCTTAGTATCCTGCTGTGGTTCCTCACTGCCAACTGATTCAAGTGGCAGTGCCCTTAGTGGAGCATCTTTGTGGGAACTCAGGTGGTCTCCCAACCCCATTTTGTTCCCTGGCCTCTCCACTCTCCCAGGACTCCTTTCGACTCTAGTCATGTGTATTAAAGCTCTACTATTCTCTGCCTAGAGAAATCCAACTCTTCTTTTACAATCCAGTGTAAAAGTCACTCTCTCCGAGAAATATTTGCAGAGTTCTTAACAGAGCTCTTCACCTGCTTTTCTGTGCAGCCAGAACAGGTTTGTCATGTTGACCCCAGTCTAACTGGGGAGATAGAAATTTTAAAAAGTAAACCCTGCACAGTGTAATATGATTTGCACAACCTGTGCTTTAGCTTTCACAGTACTATTCTCTCCCTACAAATCATCTATGCTCGGCCCTCAATCAATATTCACTGTAAAACAGAATGGCAGGCAAACAGAACAGCCTAGAGAGTGTTATTCTGTAGGGCCTCTCATTCCTCCAGGAGAAGTGAGGCACATTGCAGCAAGACAGTAAGGAGACATCCTCTCATCGCTCAGCTTTCTGCTACCAGGACATCTCCTCCAAGAGTGTCCCATTGCCCTGCCTAGTTTCTTTGTGACACATGGCACCATCTGGAATCATCCTTTGCACTGGATTGTTTAAATGGGTGTGCATTACTTTTCTCCCCAGAATGTGACTCAGTGAAGGCAAGGATTTACTCTTTCTTATTTACCACTGTGTCCCCTGTCTGGGAGCCATGCATGCTTTGTGTTCCAGTATTTACCAACTGGTGATATTTCTCTCCCTCTTGTAGGAACATCTGTGGGGTTGTGAGGTTCTACACAGGGCCTGGAAGTGACTGTGAGTACCGCTTCTGGGCTAACTTTCTACCAAACAGACCTCATGGTAAAATCTGAGATGTTTGGAGTAGTAACCAACTATTTGCCAAGTACATCTGCCACCAAAAAGAGAAAACACACTATAAGTAACTCTTTAGACTTCTGTAACCTGTGAATGTTTCTATTTTGGTCATTTTTTTCCATACTGAACTCTTCCAAGATATTAGCCCAAAACTTCTTAAAATGAAAAGTAGGAGTAGGAGGGAAAGGAGGGGGAGGGAGGGAAGAATAGATATTTAAAACAAATTTGTCTCTGCCTTTTTATAACTTTATACTTGGGGGTGCAGGGTATTGGGTGCATTTTACCAAGAATAAGTGTGATAGCTTAGAGACAGGGAAAAATATATTTTCTTAACCTCGCCACCAAAACCCAGCTCAGAGTCATCTCCTCCATGGCCATATCTGATTACCTCAGCCTTTATTTTGCTTTTTATGGTCTGAAATCTCTCTGGAATTGATAGCTCTAACTTGAGCCCTTAATTGAAGACTGTCTTGCATTAGTGCCTTTTTTTCATGTTTCTGTAGTGGGCTTTTGCTCACTATGGTTAGATGCTGTGACTTAGGGATCGATGCATTTCTACAACAGTAGCGCTGGGCTGAGCTCTCACCTCAGATATAGTGATTGACTACTGCCAAAGCACACAGATGTCCCTGGCCACAGCAATATATATATATGTATATAAGTGTGTGGTCTTATTTAATCCTCGCAACAACTGTCTAGGGGTAGCTATTATTTTACAGGAAGGAAATTGAAGGTCAGAGAGGTTGACTCATCTGCCCAAAGCTACACAGCTCATAACGGACAGAACCAGGACTCTATAGTTCTCAGGCTGTGCCTTTTCTCTTGCACCTGACCTGGAGAGTGTCCTCCTGGCAGAAGAATACTCAAAGAGAGCCTCGGTGGCCTTCCGATGGCAGACATGGAATTTTGCCTCTGAACGTGTTTTCAGTCTCAGACCCATAGCATGTGGTACTGTGTCAGGCTGGCTTCCAAAGGCCAGCGGAGATAGCTTTTCAACCCAGGGCCCATTAGGAGGTCTTGAGTGGGGTATCTCTGGGTCCCCATAACTGTGACAACACTCACTGGCTAGGAACAGGACAGGTGCTGTTATATCTATTGTATTCTGTCTGAGGACTCGGAGCAGCCGAGGGAAGACACAGGGAGAGGAGGCCGACAAGGAGTGTGACATTTCTGCCAGCCTCAAACCTGATATTCCTTCCCTTGAGTCCATCAGGTATGCCGAATTTATGTCTTGGGGAAAAAGAGATAGGTCTTCCTAGTTTTAGGAGGAATTCTTTGTTTCTAGGTATATGCATTTGGAAGTTCTTTCTTGATCAGAAAAAAACACTATAGTATTTATTTTTAAGTTATTCTTTCTTTTTAAACACAGAACTGTAAAGAAGAAAATAAGGGTCACTTGTTCATGTTACTAATGGTTATCTCCATTAGAGAGATTATTATTTTATAAACATACCTGTGATCATGCTTTATTTATATATAGTTTTTAATCCTGGTTTATTCATTAACACATCATCATAAGCTTTCCTCTAATGTCTTTAAGTAGTCTCGTGAGCATAATTTTCATTGACACCATCATAATTACCTTACGGACATACCATCATTTGGTTCCATTTTTCTAACATTGGATGTTTAAATTCTTTCCAGTGTTATGTTCTTTCTAGCAGCTGTGGTGGTGATTTTTGTTTTCGTGGTGGTCCCTGGGAGGTCACCAGCTTGTTAATTATCCTAAGGTCATCTTGAATAGCCATTCTTAATTTCCATGTATTTGTCATGTAATGGTACCATATAGGCACTTGGGCAACTCCCCCAGGAAGTCATTATGGCTAAACAATGGTCCATGAGGATTTTAAACGGAGTCTTTGCCACATTTATGCTTCCCAGGAAAGAATTGTCCTCTCCCAACTAAGTTTACTGAATTAATGCAGTTCTCCAGGGAAGCCTATAGAGAAACAAGATCTCTTATTTAATGATGTGCCATGAGCTCACTTGATGCTGATTTCTACAACACCCGACAGAGGTTTGGAAATAATAGTCTTGCTTTTTGTAGTTTTCTGTGGATTATTCAGTGTAATAATGATGTTAACACCTCCAGGAGAGTTGACATCCAAGCCTGAAGTGGGGACTGTCATTATTTAATACATCATGATTATGTAAATTTAATCAGACTTTCCTCTCTAGCAAAGTTTGTTACCATCCTTTTTAATTCACTCAGTGCCATAGTCTTACCACCACCCTAATAAAGTAGGCTAGTAAAGTTATTGGAGTATTTTAAAAAACTGAGATTGAGATGGGGTGAAGAGGTAACGAGGAGAGTTTTAAGGAAACAGCTTCGAAATGGGCCAGATTCAGTCATGCTGTCCGTCAGCCTGGTCTGTCTCCTCCTGCTCCTTGGCTTCCTGTGCTTGCCTTTCATGGAAAAGGATCTTATTCTTTGGGTTGTCTCTATACCTTACAATCCCAGATGGAAATTAGGGAGCATTTTGAGAACTCCGATGATGGAGCCCAAGGGTAACCGGGGAGTGGTCTGGCCCCTCCTTCATCTCCAGAATCATTCACAGTAGTAATAATTTTCTTGGGGAGAAAACAACAGTAATGACAACATGGACAAATAGCATTTTCTTAGTCTGATGTAAGCACCCTTAGAACATTCTGCCATTCGTATTTGATCAGTATAAGTAAAATGACTGCTGAGCAAACACAGCTTCAAGACAATTGTTTGCCAACCAGCATGCTGCCCCCAAACCCCTCTTGTGTACCAACTCTGGATGCGCTTAGAAAAGTGGCTTTTAATCGACTTTTGGATTATGGATCCCTTTGAGATGCTGCTGAAAGCTGTGGATCCTCTGCAAGAAGGAAAAGCACAGATACCCACATTTGACACACAAGTTCATGGGGCTTACTTAAATCCCGAAGCCAGCTGGAAGTAAAACAAAGCAAAACAAAAAAGCAAAAATCCTTCTGAACAGGCCCAAACCCTCTCTAGAGAAGAAAAACGAGCTCCAGAGAAATAAGTGACTCATCTGGGTTTATTTGGCAAGCGTAGGACAAGTCATTATATTCAGTTGACCTGTGTGTAGTCCATTAGTAAATTCTTAAATATCCTATTGGCCTCTTTATTTTATGGCAAAACATATCATCAAAACTCTTAAGTCAGAGGAGGTTCTGTGGGGCAAGTAGCCTTGCAGAGAAGTCAAATCACCCTGCACAAAAGTGGAGCTGGACAGTTCAAAATCATGTTGTTCAAGGGTCAGCTCTACCGCTTCCTCCAAATTTTAGTGACTAGCTGTTTTAGTGACATGTCTCCCGGTGTTACATTAAAAATATTGATCGACCTCAATAGCTTGTGAACACAGCTGATGTGATGAATCACTTGATTCTCTCTGTTGCCTGGGGACTTTTTTCAAAGGCACACGTTTTCTGAGAAGGGAAAATGTCTGGGAATGAGCGAAAGACTTAACCCCCCCCCCACCCCCCCACCCCCCCGGTGGAATCTCTAAGTGCCAAAGCAGGGCCGTGATCTGCCTATGGCAGCAACTTCGTTCTCTGACCACAGAAGTGAGCATCTGAGATTGAACGTGAAACGAGGCCACCCAGTGCTGACAGCCTGACTGCCAATAACTGTGAGCTCTGGGATGATTCCTTGAGTAATGTGTAGTTTGAGGTTTGCTGGGAGGACAGAGCAATTAATTCTGGTCTCCTAGTCAAGTGCTTCAAATTAGACAATTGAGTGTTGGGTGTGGTTTAAGCCATAGCATCCCCATGGTGTCATCCATCACTCTCAGCCTTAATTAAGACAGTGATGTGGACAGTGCTGTCAGGGCTATTGGTCTGGTTTGCATAATCTCTTTCTTTGCATGATTTTCTATCTTCTTAGGGTCAGTGAACATTAACCCTGAAATGGGATTCAGAATTCATCTAACACAAATCCACGCCCACCTGCCCCACCTACCTGCCCCCACTACCTCCATTTTACAGTTTGGAAACCAAATCTCAGAGAGAAAGTGTTGAACTTAAAGTGGGTGCAAATTTAGTGCTGAAACTCACTTTTACTGCTCCAAGCCCAGTGTCATTCCCAATTTTACTTGTTTATTTGGCCTTTAAAATCAACTACTATTTTTATAAAGCTTTTTTTTCATTCGTAACTTCTTAAATATTCTATTTCCCTCTTTATTTTATGGCAAAACATATTTTCAAAAGTCTTAAGTCAGAGGAGGTTTAATGGGGCAGTAGCCTTGCAGAGAAGTCAAAACTGCCTCCTGCAAGCAAACCCTCTAAAGTGACTTTTCCTGAATCTATTATGGGCAAAATTGTTTGGGGTTGGATGTGCCCAAGTTCCTGTGCCACGGGGTCTCACTCAGCAATGCTGCAGAGGATTATTCCATGCCAGGGCCATAATTTGTCCTGTAATCCATGCAGCTCTGTGGGATTCCAAAGCATTTTATTGTAGTGTTTCATTGCCTAAACCTTTCCAAAATGGCAAAAGAAATATTCCCTGCCCCCTAGTATTTCTTAACACAAAAATTAGCTTGCAGTATTTTATTCTTTCTTACCTTCAAAGAAATCTACTACTGAAACTTTGCAATCAGAGATAAATGAGCCCATCCTCCATGTCTTCACTGTAATTCCCTTAATTGCTAAATTGCCCCATGCTGTTTGTCTTTCTACCATATTTTTGTGCTCCAGTTGAGCTCTGGAATAGGTAAGGCTGTCGGGGTTGTGTCAACAGGATTATCACAAATCCTCTTTCTAATAGCTCTGCATGCATTGGCATACATCAAAGTACTAGTTTCAGCTGCCAGACTCTCCATATTCATGAATATCTGCATATAAAAACTCAGGTTTTATTTGCATATCGATTAAAATACGATGTGGCTTTTCTTATAGTTTATGTTCCCTAAAGTAGAGGTATAAATGGGCTGTATTTTCCTTGCCCATTGCTTCATTTTTATGTATATTTAAAACACAGTTTTTTATTTATATTTTTTTCTGATTATAAAAATAGTATGTGCTTATTGTGATTATGGGAAAGATGCAAAATAGTAGTAAGAACAAAAACATCTTCCACAATCTTACTGCCCAACTGCGCTTTGATGTGCCTACATTACTATAAGGCTTTTCCCCTACAAGTTGTTAGCACACTGTATATACAGTTTTATCCTTTTCTTTAAATTTAAGATGATGATATCTGCATGTTGCAATGTTTTCAAGTGTTTTAAGATGGTGGTTGAATGCCATTTTTAAGGGCTGCATAATATTCCACTACATAGGTGTATCATAGTTCTCTAGGGGCTATTTAGAGTGTTTCTTTTTATTTTAGTATTTTTGATGATGTAGATAATACTGACTTGAAGGTTTTTTTGTGCATTAAATGTGGGGTGATCACCCTTAAATACTTTATAAGGAATTGTGTGACTCGTACAAAGGGTTCTTTTTTAAGGTTTTTGATGCAAATGACTGGTTTTCTTCCTAAAATATTTGAACCAGTTGACACTCACAAACACAACTATGAGGGTGTCTATTACATCCCAACTTCACCAGCTCTAATGTATATGTCTTTTCATATCTTTTAGACAAGAGTGTTTTCTCAGTGTCATGTAAGCTTAAACATCTTTGATTACAAGTGAGTTCGAACTTTGTCCATATGGCTTTTAATTAGGTGTGTTCATTTCCGAGGAACTGTCTTGCAATCACTTCTTGGGTTGTAGTTTAAGATTGAAGCTGAGCGCCATGAGAACGCCATTGTATGAGGTTTGTTTGTATATAATATAACAGAGCCACAAAGCCACAAGTGCTTTCTTCATATCAAGTGGATTCTGTCAATCCTTCTTAGAGATGCATGAGCTTGGGGCACTTCTTTGATGTAAGTTTTTCTGCTTTTGACCCTGGGGGACATGTTTTAAATGAATCTTTATAGAAATGCCAAATATCGGTTACCAGCAGTGGGGTTTCATTTGGAATGACTGAAATAATGTTCTGTCATTCTAAGAGGTGAGCAATCACTGGAGATGAGGTCTAGCCCAGTGGAGGTGGTCCTGAGCAGTTTCCACTCATATGCCTATAATGAGATGTCTGTGCCTGAGGGTTCAGCTTAATTTGTATCTTCCTCCTCCTTCTCTGCTCCCCTGAAAGGCAAATCAACTTGGGACATTTAAATGGTGGCTTCTCTGAAGTCCCTGGCTCGGTGTTCTTTCTGAGACTTAAAAGCTTTATCTTGCGGGGCTTAAGTAACTGGAAATACTTGACACTTGGCATTTCCCAGTGTCATGGAATGGAATCAAAGAGAGATGAGGCTGAGAGTGGTGATTTTTACCACAGTCATTGTCACCTTAGCAGAGCAGCTTTCTTCCCAATTGTGTGTGTGGTGTGTGTGTATGTTTTATTGGCTGAATGAATTCAACTATTTTTAAAGGACTAAAAAAGTGAACTTACCATTAAAATCTAGAAAGTTGGTGTGACCATGTCATTGCATTCTGACCCATCCTGAATCCAAGAAAAGGTGCCCATCTTATTGTATTTCTGCTGCCAAGACTTGCTGTCTGGGTGGTTTCAAAAAACTGAGGCCTGGGAGCAGATGTACTTTGCCAAGCTCTAAGGAGAAGTTAACTAGTGCTCTCTACAGTTCTTTGCAATGCATTTTTGTATACTCCTTAGACTATGACCCATTCTCAGAGGGAGACATCCTTTGAGTTGTTTTTCCATCGTAGGATCTCATCTGCTTGTAATTTGTTGTCTTGTCCCCTTGTGACCTAGGACATTGCATATCTGAAATGGATGGCTGGGTTGGAGGTACAATCTGTGACTTGGGAACAGTGTTCCTCTTTACGAACCCAGCAGGCCTGCACAGCTCCCATGTTTCCTTTATTAGTCCCACATGCTAACTGTTGGTCTGTCCCAGATACGGTCACTGTCTCTTCTTGACCCCAACCCAGAGCTCTATATCTTGGGGTCCTGTAGAGCTTCCCATCTGATTGTGGTTTAGATTGATGTCTCCACATAAAAAGAAGTTGAGATGTCCCTTTACCAGCAGGAAGTCCTGGGAACTGGAGTCCCATAAAGAGCTCAGACCATGGGGCCAAGTCAAAAACAAGAAAATGAATCCGTGAGTACTTATAGCTAGAAGCCATCATGTGTGTGGGTGGTTTCTTATGGGATAGAGGGTGGGCTAAAGTAAATGGCACAACTGAAAAGCAAAATGCTAAAAAGGAACCCTGTGTCATCCTTTTAAGCATGGAATGAATTTGGAAAACAACACTCATTCATTCATTCATTCATTCAACAAATGCTTATTGGGTGTCCTCAACTGACAGCCAGCAACTGTGCCAGACTAAGAATAGAGAGGCAGAATGGTGGTGTGTGTTCTGAGGTGGGCTCAGCCCATGAACCACAGATTTAAGGTAAGAGCTAAAATAAAAGCAAGAGAGCCAGGTAGTTGATGGTGCAGAGAGAGCAGATTCCCATGTAGAAGGTGCACATACTGATTTCCTATTGTGTCACAAATTGCTACCTTGGGTTATCACAAATTTAGTGGTTTGAAACAATACAGATTTATTCTCTTACAGTATTGAAGATCAGAAGTCCTAATATGGGTCAACTGGGCTGCACTCTTGGGTGCTCTAGGGAAAAAATAGTTTCCTTGCCTTTTCTAGCTTTTAGAGACCACCTGCATTCTTGGTTCATGGCCCATGCTCCATCCTCAAGGCTAGCAGTGTCATATTTTCTAATCTCTCTCTTTGTCCCTCTACTTCCCTTCTTGCATTGCTTTCTGTTTTATAAGGATTTTGAGATTATCCTCAGTCCATCTGGATAATCCAGGATAATCCCTAATTGCAAGATCCTCAATTTAAGCACATCTGCAAAGTCTCTTTAGCTACATAAGGAACAATTCACAGGTTCTGGGGATTACAGCATATCACCTTTAGGGGGCCATCATTCAGCCTTCCATAATACAATAGCAAGGAAATTGGATACTTTGGGATATGATAGATTATCCTTTACAGTTATTTGTCCTTGGAGTGGGAACAAGGAGAGGTGGATAGTCTCTCTCTCATGTTCCGTTTTGCTGTCTCTCCCTGGACCAAAGACAGAGCCCACATGGTTATTTGCAATAAGATTTCAGGAAGGAGACTTGCAAGGCTGGGATGACCACTGATTTATAGTTCTTCCCATTAGAAACACCTCCAGTCAAGAGAACACAGTTTTGGGCAGGCCCATGTTAGTAAGCTCCAAATCAGTGACCCTGTAAAGAGGGTAGCATGCCAGCTGAAGAAAGATGGGCATTTCTTCCACAGGATTGCCTTTTGGTCGTATTCTGCCAAGCATGAGGTATGGGGCAAGGGAGTGAGTCAGGTTTCTTGACATCAGGCCGATGAGGTCCTTTCTAACACTCTACATACACAAACATACACCCGCACATGCACACACAGACACATGCATACTCATGTACACAGTTCACTTTTACACAAATACATATAGTAGTTCTTTTACTATAATTTTTAGAATTGTAGACTATTATTTAATTATAGACTTCTTTTGAGTAGTTCTAGGTTTACAGAAAAAATCAGAGGAATGTACAGAGTCCCAACATACATTCTATTTATTTTTGACCAGTGCATACTGATATGTATCCACCATTACAGTATAACTTAGAATAACTGTATGGCTGTAAAAATCCCCTGTATGTTACCCCTATTACTAAAAAATTCCTTCTTTGTGAATTTCAGTAAGATTCTGGACCCTTTTGTGCTAATCAATGTGTGGCTTCCCCCAAATCCTATAATCTAGTGTTCTTAGGGATGCTTTACCCTGTTGTGATCCCATATTGATTATGTCATAGTAGAAGCTTTTGCCCTGGAGCCAGTGGTATGCTGGAGTCAGCCGATCATGACCTGGGAGACTCCACTGTGTGTATCTCTTTCCAGCTCTGAATTCACTAAGGTCAGGTTAACAGTTTGAAATCAGCCATGGTAGAAGTATTTATACCATGGAAATTAGCAAATACTACAAACCAGCACTTCCCTGCCCCCAAAGAGAGCCAGTTATTAAACACTGACCATCACACCATTTCCTGGAGTTCTCCTTTGCCCCTATCATCATGGCTGGGAAATTGCAAAACCAGAGCACTTGCCTGGGATCCAGAGATGGAAGCCTTAGGAGGTTTGGCAAGGGTGGGTCAACTCAGTGGCTTATGGCCTTGGTAACTTTGTAGGGCAAGGGTCATCCTACAGTCCCTAGACTGCACAACTATGGACTTATGTGAGAGTTAAACTTATATCTTTTTTGAGCTACTGTAGTGCAGGATCTTTTTGTTATAGCAGCTTATCTTATACCCAATTAATACAACTTGCTACTTCTTCCTGTTTACTCTTGCTCAGTACACCCTCATCCCACACCCCAGATTTAGAATGAGAATATATATATAAGATGTATCTATTCTTACCCTCTGTAATCTATTTTGCAACCCAGTTATCCTGGTCTGCCTTCTCTTCTTGGAACATGGCAAGTTTGCCCACTCCCAGCAGCTTTGCTCACCATTCCCTCTGCTAGGTATGATGGCTGACTCCTTTCATTTAGTTCTCAGCTCTTGGAAGTCTTCCCCTCTCACTGCCTTTTATTTCTGCCCTCATTTTTCTTTGTAGTACAATATAGCCCTTGTCACCACCTGAAAACATCTTGTTTGTTGACTGGGTTATTTATAATTTGTCTCTCCCTGGCTAGAACATAAGATCTGTGCAGGTAGGTTCCATCCATTTTATTTGCTTTTAGGCACTATGGGTGTGCTGTTGTATAACCACTGTGGGTGCTCTATAAATATTTATCAAGTGAGCACATATTTATGCAACAGAGCAGCGTCAGCCTTGTTTTTGTCCTCAGAGAGCTTACAATCAATCTGCTGGTGACCTTGAAGCCAGACTGCCAGGCAGATTAGAGCAATTTTACATGGCACATCCTGGGACTTAGTCTGCATGGACCAACTCCATTTTACAAGTTGAGAATTAATTACAATACCAATGCAACTCAATGTATTTATGTAAATTAATTGAGTTTAATTTAGTTTCCAACTAGACCATAGTCCTTTTTGCCCCCTTGGGAATTTTCCACTTCATGAGAAGGTAAAACAAAAATTGTTCAGATTTTCATCCAGAGGTTTGTTAGAAACCAGGGATGACTCTGCAGCTCTTGGTATCAGAATGGGGAAGGAGAAAGGAGGACAATGACTTTTCTGAGTCCAACTTTGTTGACTTTTTCCAAATATCTTCCTTGGTGATGCTGAAGAAGTCTTCTTGCTTTCCTCAGCTAGAAAGGGCGCCTCATCAGCCAGAATGTGGAACTGCAGCTGTTTCACAGAGCACTCATCTGACATCCCTTACATCCAAGACTTCCACTGAGACATGTAGGGCCAGGCTTTGCAAAGAGTGAAATGTCTTTAGAAATCTTTGCACTGTCTTCATCCCAAGGTTACTGCCAGTCTGAGGCACCCCGGGCTCAGAAGTTCAGGGAAACCTCCCCTTCTCTTGAATCAATGGTGCCTTTCCCATAGACTGCCGATCCCACAAAATGTGCAAAGAAGGTGTCTCTTGCACTGTTGACTCCTCTCAGGAAAGGGACGATTTCCCCAGTCCTCTCTTAAGCCATCACTGAGGACAGTACTGGAGGGGTGGATTTGCCGAATGGCCGTGAGAGCTGACACTAATGGTGGTGTCAGCAGGGCTCCTGAGGTGCCTGGGTGACAGGATCTTTACTCCACATCCCCTCCAGTTCCCTCTGACTGTTCAGAACCAGTGACCCAGATCTCAAGCTCCGGGGAACAGGTAAGTTACTCACCAGCAGATTTTTATAATAAGGGGAGAAAATGAGCAAGATCTCTCTTTTTAGGGACACTTCAAACCCATTTATGGATCCAAGAGTGGTGTGTGGACTTGGCTTCAGGTGGTCTTATGCAGGAAGTAGTTTGTCATGAGTGACCCTGGCGTTTAGGTTTCTCTCCTTTATTACCAGAGAACAGCTCCTCACTCTAGACCTGTTTCTCTCACTGGCAAACCTGTCAAAAGGGGTCTCATGATAAAGGAACATGGAATGGGAAAGTCCACCGATTAGAGACTGAAATAAGTGCTCTGATTTTGGATATTCGTATTTATGATTTACGTTACTGTTTGCAATAGAAAACAATATTCAAAAATAAAAACACAACAAAGCTTTACAGATATTTTAACATTTAGGACAGAAATGCATCCTGCTCCCCACAACCCCGCCCCATTCCAAGTTAAGCATGGCAAGCCCTTGGTACATGGTTTCAATTCCTCTCCATCTGCCACAACACACATTGCTGAATGATCACGGCATTTTTCTGTGTTGAGCTGAAATGCAGTGGAAGAATCCTTGTTCTCAGCGGCCACTGTGATCTGTCAGAAATGTCGTGCAAAATGGCGCCCATTTGCTATCCCTGTTCTAAGTTAATGAGGTCTACTGTATGTGTTACTGTATGTGTGTGAGTTCAGGTGCTATGGAACTGCCTCAGATGAAATGCCCTCATGTTTTTAATTTCCATTCCAGACTCACCTTTTTGGGGACATGCCCAAAATGAATCAGTTCTGCTCTTTTCCCCTGTTACCAATATTCCTCTCTGAGCTCACTTGGGGAGGATCAAAGGGCAGTCGAGAAACCTTGTAGGGCCACCTCTTCCCATGACCTTTAAAAGTCAAGTCCTGATGAGAGATGATGAATTCTCCCAAAGACAAGTTTGATGGAGGCTGGTCTGGCCCTGGCTTCCTTAACAAATCTGTGGTGCACAGACCTGGCCTGGAGCCATTTTCTATAATGTTCTCACTGCAGTGTCCCGTGACTGATCTTATTTCAGGGAATTGTACAAGTTTTGCAGCAAATTACAAGGAAAGTCTGTTTCCTGAAATCAGCTGAGAGCCAATTAAGGTTTCTTGGGGGCCTTTCGCTCTGCTGCAATGTCATCATAAATGACTCTCCAGTGAAGTAGAGGGCTGACATTTGGTAAGCCAATACCATATTTGGAGAGTGATTAAGATCTTTATCTCAGTCACCTACCTGACCAACTGCCAGTAGTCACAGAACAAAAGGATTATAGCCAATTCATATCCATTAAGAAAATGACTTGAAACACTATCGGTTTAGGATCAGTGTGGCTTAATCTGATTGTGGGAAGAGAGAACTACAATAGGAAAGTGGAAAGGCAAAAAAAAAAAAAAAAAAAACCAAATAAGTGTTTTCCCTAAAGCCTAAGCTTTTTTGGTGTGTTTATTTCCATAAGGACTTATTAATACCTGTCAAGTTCTCCCTGCTATGGCAGCCCCTGAAAGCTGGGCGGCTGGGGGTGAACACGAGCAATGCCTGCCCTTGGAACGGGCAGTCTAATAAGGGAGAGATGCCACATACTGAGGAAGCAGCCAGACAATTAGCACATTCACGTTAACAGGAATTTACAAAATATTTTCCAGGTGCCTGGCACTGTTGGAGAAATAAAAGAGGAAAAGCAAAAAGCAATAGCTGACATTTACTTGGCTCTTATTATGTGTTTTGAATGAAATGTTTTACACATATTGACTCAGTCTTCACAAAACCCTGTGATGGACATATCCTTATGATCCCCATTTTACAGATGAGGTAACTGAGGCCCAAAGAAATGAAGAAACTTGCCTGAGGTCATGCAGTCAGCAAGTGGAGGAGCTGGGACTTGCACACAGTCTGGTCCTAGAATCTGAGCTTTAACCATTATTTTATGGTGCCTCCCGGGGTTATGGGGTATTCTCCACCCTTGAGGATTTTCATTCTCCCTAGGGAGATCAGGCCTGGGTATGTGGAATAATTAAGCTAGACGTAGAGGATGGAGCAGTGGTGGCAAGGAATGGAGAGTAATGACTTCAGGAGGGGGAGTTGTATGAACTGAACTCTGGACATGGATGTGCACATGTGGGGACAGGGTCTGCACAGAGGGGTGGAGAAGGTTCTAGACCAGGAAAAAAATCAGGAGCAGAAGTGACTGAGAGCATGGCTGTAGTTTGTTGTTAAACTGTTTGTAGCTGCCCAAGGAAGAGGATGCATTAAGTCAAAGGCTGTCTTCTCACAGGGACAAGGGTTATAGCCCTGGAGACAGAGTAGGGATGTGGAGTCTGACTGGCTGGGTTTAAAGTTTGGTTGTGCCGCATGCTCCTAAATTGACTATGAGCAAGTCCCCTAACCTCTATGAGCCGGTTTCCCCAATGCAAGATAAGAAGAATGGCTAGAGAAGATTTAGAGAATCTTGCACCTTGTAAGGAATTCATTTGTTTATTTTCCTCCAGAAATATCCACTGAATACCAATTCTGTGCCATGTGTTGTGCTAGATGTTGGAGCAATGAACAAGAGAAACATGAATGCCACCTTCCTAGAGCTGGCATTCTAACTGGGGAGGCAAAATAATAAGTAAGCAGCCAAAATAATTTCAGGTTACAAAAGGGGTTTTGAAGAACACAGGGGGTCAAGGCCAAGTGGAATTAACGGCTTTTACTGTGCCAAGGACACTGTCAGGTAGGAAGCCGTCATTCCATGGAACTTCCATTTTACACAATATCAGGTAGGACCATGATGGAATTCAACATCTGAGAGGAAGCCAAGGTCTCAGGTACTCTGCGCTGCCCATCCTGTGGGCATTTCTCTTTCTTCCTTGCTTACAGACCCCTATTTAATCCAAGACTCATCTTCCAGGTTAGGGAAATACCCTAGCCAATTATGGGAATCCTCACTTTTTCTGGGCCTGGCTTCAGGGAAATCTCATGACTTGGTTCTGGCTGAGATGTTAGGGGACTTCTGGGTAAGGTTCCTTGCTCTAAAATGAATCAACCAAGCAAAAGGCACACAGAGAGAACAAGCTGTACTCTCTCCTTCTCATAACTGCAGGTGAAAGTTGAAAATACAGTAGGCTTCTTGGGGCCAAGAAGGAGCTGTCCTAGAGCGCAGGCCAACAGGCTGAGTGTGGCAGAAGATAAAGGGGAAAGAAGATGGAAGATTTGCTTACGACACTCACTGGGACACTGAATTAGTGAGGAGCCACCGAATCACACAGCCCTTCTTAGATGAGACAATTAATGTGGTGCTTACTGTCCGGGCCATTTGTGGCTGGATTTTCTGATATTGGCAGCTAGAGCACAACATAGTGACTATGAGATCATAGGAGCAGGCAGGGTTCTGGTTCTTTCTAAGGACTGATGATTAGGAGAGGAAGAGTTAGACTTTAATATCAATGTGTAGCTTTGGAAAATCCATCCCCTGGTTTGGCAAAACAATCCTTAAAGTAAAGGAGGGAAGTCCCTCCTTAGCAGAGTCTCTCCTCAGAACACTGCTCCTAAATTTGGGCATGCACACCCCCAGGAACCCCCACGAGCAAGTGCTGAGGGTACAGGAAGCCCAGGACCGATGTGCTACATCTCCAGGGAACTGCCACTTTCTACTAAGATGTGGGAAGAAACTCTAGAAAGCAGCTTCATGAGGACGGGGACCACATTATGTTCACTGCTTTTCCTCCAGGGCCCAGGACAATTCCAGCCCAGAATAAGGCCCAACAAATATCTGTGGAATTAATAAATAAGTAAACCGGTACAAACATGGATGTGTTTTAGAATACACAAGCGTGGCATGAATTTTAAAAATCCAAACAGGTAAACATACGGGAATGTGCCTTTCTATCTTCTACCACCAATGACATTCGCAGAAAATGTTTAAGAAGCCGTGTCTTAGGAATATCCAACTTGACTTTAATTTGAGCCTCATCGCATATTGTTAAGGCCTTTTCTTGGTCCTCTTTCCTGGAACATATTCCTGTGTGGACGGCCCCTGGTTCTCCGGCCAGCTGCAACTTGAATGAGAGGGAATGCCCAGGCTTCTCTCCTTTTCCATGAGCCAGATCAGCATCCATAGTCCAAGCTAACCAGAAGGAAACAGAATCTTGCTATTTTTCTCACCTAACTTGTTCTTCCTTCGTTTGGTGCATCCCGACATCCTGCAAAGCCTGGCTGGAAGCCCATTCAGCTCTGCTCACTTCCCTGGGCTACAGTGAGCTGGCTCTTGTGTCTCATGATCTTCATAGCATATAATCTCATCTATCATTGGCATTGAAACATCAGATGGCAGCACAGGACAAATCCAGGCAGAGCCCACCTCCTGTTTCTCCAACAGGATGTGTACTGTCAGAGGCAGAGGCCAAACTTTGTGCTTTCCCAGATCTCCCATGATGCCTATAATGTGTCTGGGTCAAGTCCTGGTGGTGGTGCATACCAATTTGTTCTTAAAGCTTTTGGAACCTCAGTTTCTCCAGTTGTAAAATGTGTACTGTATTAGTAGCTCATTCATAAGGCTTCTGTAAATGCTAAGCAGAGAACAGTAGGAAGTGTGTCCTGTGATATCTAGGACTAGTTTGTACTCACAGGTTACTCTACTGTTACCAGTATGTGGTAAGTGCTCTTCTCTGCTGGAGGGCTCATTAATAATCTACTCTCTGAGCAGATTCAGCTCTTTTGCCACATGCCAGTCCTCCCGCTGTATTTGAAACATGGAGTTTCTCAAACCCTGCTCAAAAGCTGTTAGGGAAGAGAAGCCAGTGGCTTCAGGGAATGAAAACTCAGGGGGAGCTGGGCCGTCCTCTGCTCTTTGAGAAGGGTCCCTAGCCCTGGATTGACAAGGGCTCAGAATAAGGAGGATCAAATTAGAGAGTTGCCAGAGGTTGTCAAGGGTGACAAGTCCCAGCCATGAGCAGTGTCCTCTGGAGATGATATTAGCAGAGCCCAGGCACTATGGAAGCCTTGGAGAATCATGTGATGAAGCCTGGCACCACCAGCCCTCTGGAGGGAGTGGGGCCAATCCGCAGAAGCCATTTCCTTCACTCCCATCAGTCGTGTTTACTGGCCTCAGTATGAGAGCACAACGGTAAGGACCAGCCAGGAGACTCCATGCTCCCTGTGAGTCCACTGTCCCCACCAAGACATGAAAGAAGCTGCTGAGATGCCTGGACCAACAACATCCTTGACTGCTCACCTCTCCGGCCTGAGTCCTGGGCCATGGTGACCCCCAAGTGTTGCCCACTGCTAAGGTCCAGTTACTACGTCAGCCTACCTGGAGGACCAGCGTGTGAATGGACTGTTGTTGATGTTGGGTGACCACCGTCCTCAGTGTACAGGTGGGGAAACTGAGGTCCACAGAGGAGAAGGGATTTGTACCAATCACATGGCCCATTGATGGTGAATTTGTGTCTGATTCTCCTTCGTATGGTCTTTCCATTTCTAAACGTAATTAGAAGCCCACTTCAGCTCTGGAAGACAGAAAATGGCCTCAGACCATAAATGCTGATTTTATACAACCAACTCAAGAGAAATACAGTTGCTTCAGCAAGTCTATGGCCTTGCCCCAGAGAGATCCTAGACCATGAAGGGATGGACGGATGAAGTTTTACTACCCTCCCATGGAGAGCCCTTATCAGCTTTGTGTGACCTATGAGGTTTGTAGACTTACACATTTGATCCTCTCCTATCATTTGGTTTTCACCCGGACATGGGCCAGATGGAGGTTCTCACAGAGGGAGCAATTACTACTCCAAATAACAACAACAATGTGATGCTAACACAGAACAAGACGCTGTCCTAAGTCCTTTGTGTGTATTAACTCTTTTAACCTTCACAACAATCCTATCAAATCAATTTATAAATGAGGAGCCTGAGGCATAAGAAGGCTAAGAAACTAGCCCAACATCACCTGTTCTTAGGTGCAGAGTCGGGATTTGAACGCAGCGAGTCTGTCCACAGAGCCCATGCCATTGGCCGCAGCACCTTTCTGTGCTGGTTGTAGTGAGGAGCCATTTGCAGCAGGCTGGCACTGTGTTTTTTTTTTTTTAATCTTCGATTACAGATTCTATCTCCCCGTCCTCAGGGGCTAGCGGTGAAATGGGCTCAGAAAGGAAATGTTTTCCCTCCCCCCACTTATGTCGCAGTGCTGTGGCTGTTAAAATTCTGTCCCTCCCCATCCCAGCTGTTTGCCTGCTCCAGCATTGCACCCTCAGTCACTATCCGCCAGAGGAGAAGGTCAACCCTGGATTGAGTTTTCGTGCTCTCTTGGGGCAAAGTTTTCAACTTTTTAGTTGTGCAGTGAAAAATAGCCATTTGAGTTCTCTCAACTCTATGACTCTTGTGAACTGGTCACCAGCAACCACTCTTATGACAGGAAATAAATAAAGGGGAGCCCACTCCTCTTCCCCAGCAAGGGGTTAGCAGGTTGGAGTAATTCATCAATGCCCTGTACCCCTTCAGCCACACACACACACACACACACACACACACACACACACAGCTCTGCTCTGCCAGAGTGTTGCTTCTGAATTATGTGCCTCTGATTAATTTCTAAGGAAAAAGATCAGCTTTGCCAGAGCCTATGTTGTGTTTCCTCTAAATCAGGGCAAATAACATTACTTCTCCAAATGTTGCCATTAGAATGAGATTTATATTTACCTAGAGAGGCTTCTCCTGAGAGGGATGCAATAAGAAGTTTATGCTACAGACAGAATAATCTGCTCTGCTGAAATGTGATTTGCTGCAGAGGGCTGTTTGGGGTTTGGATAAATAGAAAGATAAACACGATGACTGCAAGTGGTTTTCAGTAACATGATTACCTCTGGGCAGTAATCTCTCCCTCTTTCTGTGTCTCTCATCATCTCAGCTTGTGAATGAGCTCAAGACAAGAATTTTCCAAAATAGAGGATTGAGCTGGTAAGGCCATGACACATGCCCACAACCACACCCACATCGCTGCACATGTCCACAGTCCCGCATGCTCTCGTTTACACACATACGCGTACCATGTACATGCACAAGCACACAGTGGCATCTGGACCTCAGCCTGGGCAGCCTGGTAGGCAGAGGGACAAGACTTGCCTTGCCATGGCATCTTTCCTCCACCACCAGGTGGAGCACACTGCCCTAGAGGAACGACCAATATCCAGGCAGGAAGCAATTTGTCCTACAAGTTAAAGGTATACAATCCAGACAAAGTAAAAGGAAATTTGGCTATAAACCCCCTTCAGGCTCAGAGTTTCACTATCATGGTTTCAGGTTATGGAATAAAAGGATTCCCCCATGTGGTTGGCTTTGCACTGTTCTGTGTATTTTGCAGTTCAGAAGTCAGACTGGAAAGAGGACGCAGGAGTTCTAGATTCAGGCTCTGTCCTCTAACTTCTGTGGAGCTCTCCTCCTTGGAGACTGTTCTGAGTCTCCGAGGAGGAATCAGATAGAGTCCCTGCCTCAAAGGCCAATTGAACTGACTATTGGCTCAGAAAGTAAGAGATACCAAGTGAGAGGCACAGAGGGAAGTTGCTGAAGGCAGGTGTTGCCTGGGTGGGGAAGGAGGACATGGCATGTGGCCTAGCCCTTGTGTTGTGGTGCAGAGGAGATATAAAATTTGGACAGAAGATGATGGAGGTAGTAGGGTGTTTCTGGCAGAAGGAACAACATTAATACAGGTAGAGGGAGTGGAAAGTGGGGATGTGTTTATGGGATAATGAACAGGCTACTCTAGGCCAGGGGCACATGCATGTATGCAGAAGAGAGAAAAATAGTTGAAATATAAAATATCTTTTCTGTGTTCCCTCTTCTCCCTGTCTTCAACCATTTCTGCTTCAATCTGGTGTGCTCTTGCTCCAGATTGATGATCTGAAATCTTTTTTCCAGGTAGCAAAGCCTCTTACCAAGAGAGGATCATAAAGGCCCTGTGCTATGGGACAGGGCACCACAGTGTGGGGTCCTGGGGGATGTCTAGGAGAGGAACATATCCTCTACCTACCTACCTACCTACCTACCTGCCTCCTTTGCCTAAACCTTCTTCCTTTCCCATCACCATTTTTCTAAATCATATTCATCCTCCAAGATTTAACTCAAAAGCAAGTTTCACAGGAAATTTTCCTAACATCTCCAGCCAATGTCAACTACTCCTTTTCTGGAACCTTGAAATCCTGTGTTCCTCTGGGATGTTGATAGGATTCTTTTGTAAACAGTGGAAAACCCCAGATGATTAGCTGTGCCCCAGCTCCCAATTCTGTATGGTCTCTGTGTGTCTATTCCTGTAAAAAGTTCTTATTATGGATCTTAAGTCAGCTGCCAAACTGGGGCTGAATAAACATAAAATGTGTAAAACTGAGAAGATTGAAGGGTCAGATGATGTAGCTCTGAACCTTGAATTAACTCATCAAGAATGTGACCAGTTGGGTGAGAGCATGACAGCGTTATTCCAGCTCCTCTGATCAGGGGTCTGGGAAGAGACCAGTCAGCCCTAAAGCTGAGTCCTCCTGGGAGGAACTGAGAACAGGACATGTCTCCCAGAAAACAAGAAGTCCTCCAGTCTCCTTATCCATGGACTAGAAGGCACAATATCTACAGCCCACCTGGGTTCTTCCAACTTGCTCAAAACCGATGTAACTACTTTCCCTCTTCCCAAACCTGGCTTCTTACCTTGTTCCCGCTATTTCAGTCATCCTCTACACTATCCACACAGTTATGCAATTCAGAAAACTAGGAGGCATCCTTGCCCCTTTTCTCCCTCACCCTCCATTCTCAGTCTACTATCAAGTCTGACGGTTTTATGTACACTTATTCAAGTCCATCCCCTTTTTCCCACCTTTTCCTCCAGTGCCCTCATGGTCTCATAGCATCGCCTCCGTGGATAATCACAGAAGCTCCTCACTCATTACCCCCATCATGTCCATTCCCTGCATGTCAGCTGGCCCAGCATCAGATCTACAGCTCGTCCTCTCAGTCACAGCCCCAAGCCAGACAGGGGTTCCCTGCTGCTCTCAGGTGGGGTCCAGTGCCACAGGGGCTTCCCTGACTCTCCTCTTGTCTTTCTCAACTCCAAATACCACAGCCTTTCCTCACAGCATTTGCAGACTGCCTCTCTTCCCACCTAGGATGTGTGTCCTCCTGCTTCTGGTTTTATTCCTTGGTTTTCAGTTCAGTTGTCACTCAGGAAACAAACTAGATCAGGTCCTTGTCTTATGGGCTCTGAAGCACCCCGTACTTCTCGCTCAGCATTCTTATCACAGTTGAAAATTCAACATTAAGCAATGATAAAATATACAGTTTCTGCTAGACAGAAACTGTGTCAGGAATGGAAAGTACCAGGGCTGATTTCTCCTTATTGTGTTCCTGGGAGATAGCACAGTTCCTGGCACCTAGGAGTATTCAATGCATGTTTATTTGTGAATGAGTGAATTGGTCAATACATTAATAAGCACATGACCACATTACTATAAGGACCAAAGACAGTTAGTCCCTGGGAGAAACCATCTTTGTAAAGCTGATGGTTGGACTGGTCTCTGGTTGGTTTTCTTTTCTCCAGATCTCTCCTGGGCAGCAGAATGTGACTACTGCAAAGAAAATGTGAATGCCAAGCCCTGGACTAGGGACTAGTTTGGAGAGGTGGGATCATCCTTGGGGAAAAAAACCCCCTCCCTAAATATTGGGTATGGACTTTATGTGGCCTGCTTCAGATTAACCTCTCACTTCAGAAATCCTTCCCATCTTTATATCAGTAAGGTCTAAGTCCAACTTTCAATATTCTGAGCTTTCTAGATTTTTCCTTAGAAAGGGCCTCCTAACTTGGTTTCTGGCTTCAGGTCCTCCAGATACCAATCACCTTGATACTACTGCCATTTGCATTCTCCTAGAGCAGAATTCTCTGGCACAAAACTTCAGTGTCCCCTCTGCCTATAGGATACAACTCAGGTGGTATAATTGAGGACAGTTTAATACTCATCTTGAAGTAGCCCTTCCCTCAAACATAAAATGGTCTCTAAGGTACTTCCGAGGCTCTTCATGTTATAATTCTAACCCCTGGGTGTGGCACTGAGGTTCCTCTGGCCTCATCCCACTTCCCCAGTCCAATCATAGTCAACTCTGGTTCCCAACACACAACCCACTGTTCTGAGGGTCTGTTCTAATCTCTGGCCCTCAGCTCCCCATGTTCATCTTTCCCTGGAAGAACTGTCAAGGCGTCATTCAGATCCCGGCCTTCCTTTGTGTGTCCTCCTTTGCAATGCTACCAGGCCTCTGCATTGGTTAGGACAGGCTAAGTTACACGGCTTAATAAATTTACCTCAGACTGCAGTGGCTTAACACACAACAAAGATTTATTTCTCCTCCATGATACATATCCAGTGAAGCCCAGCAGGGTGCTTTTCTCCTTGAAGCAACATAGGAACCCAAGGTCACAAAGGCTCCATAACCTGGAATGTTTCTGGGAAAAAAGTGCAGGTAGAAAGTTCATTTGCTCTTCCTGCTTGGGTCCAGAAGTGATACACCTCCACTCACAGGCTATTGTCCAAAATGAATCACATGGCTCTGCCTACATGCAAAGGGGCAAGGAAATGTGGCAATGTCTAGATACTCCACGAGCAGTAAATGCCTCGGCCAAGACAAGTAAATCATCTGTGTGCATTAAATTCTCAACAAAGCTCTGTTTATAGTGGGACACAGTATCAATTGATTTTCTTTCTATTCAGAACACAAATAATATTTTATGCCTGGGGATTTTTTAATTAATTGACTGAGGGTCAAACTTTGGCTCTGCCTTGATATTAGTTCTGTATTATGTCTGTCTTGTTTCCCTTACCAGATGATAAATGCCTTTAAAGCAGAGACCCTTTCCAACACTAAAAAAATAACTTCCTCAAGTAGCAGAGATAAAGGAAAGAACTTTAGGTATGCCTGGAGCTTTAGCTCTGGCAAATTGCATGATCTTGGGCTAATTATTTAACCTCTGAGGACAGGATAGCCTTGAATTGCAGAGCAAGTATACAGGACTTCCTTAGTTTAAAGACCAACTCTGTCACCTTCTATATGTGCATCTTTGGGAAATTTAACATAATCTCTCAAAGCCTGAGTTTTCTCATCTCTGCAATGAAGTTAATAAAGTATCTTGCTTACAGGGTTGTTGTAAAAATAATGTGCGCAGACTTCTTTGCTTGGTGTCTGGCACAGGTTAAGCCCTCAATAAATGTTAGCTCTTATCACAGGTTCTCTGACCCTGGTTTCCTCAACTATAAGGCAGGCATAATGAATCCTGCCATGCTTATCCTACAGCATTGTTTGGGTACCAAATCAAGATGAGTAGAAGTTAGAAACACATCGTAAATTGTAAAGTGTAACACACTATTAAGTGTTTCTACTATTATTAGGCAATTTGATATCAAAGAAACAAACCTCTATGGCAGGCTTGGGCATAGTCTACTAGGTGATTGGTAGATATTTGTTGAAATGAATTAAATATAATCATTAAGAACTGGAGGCTTTTCTAATAATTTGGCACCAGGTATACCCCCCCAACCCATTTGCATTTCCAGAGGAAAGTGCTCAGCACACTTCCTGGCTTATACAGGGATGTCTGTCCTGGTGGCTCAAGGTATTCTGCATGGCCTGGCAAATCGTGCAGCTCCCTCCTTGTCCCCCATTCATCATGCTTCTTGTTCCCCTGTCCAGGTGGTAGTGGAAGCAGTAATTCTGCTCTTTGCTTGATTGCATCATTGTCACTGGAGAGAAACTATAGAAAGGGTCCTTGAAAGGAGAAGTGATCTGTTATCTCTCTGACCCAACTCATTGTTTACTTAAAGACAGAGCAGAGTGAATCATAATTCTCTTTGAAGTCTTTGTTTTCCTGTCAACAGAAATCTTGTTAGCTGCCTGGCTGGGCAGGGTTTACCATTGGCATGCTCTTTGGTCAATCCTGTTTCTGTTGCTATCTTAATCCTGGTTCAGTATTGGATGGTTGAAGTGCTGTCTCCTTCAAGATCGGAGCAATTAGGGACAGTCAATAGCCCAGGAGTATTAATTTGGCTTGGATTCTTACCTGTTCATTCATGTGACAAACATTTGCCACTTGTTCTACAAAGACCTGTGAGGGACAGAGAAGCATTAGAGGTGGCTGAGGATGGCGTAATGGGGAGGGGTGTGGGTAAGAATGTGTTCTCGGGTGTTAGATTGCCTAGGTATCAAGGGTGGCTCCATCACCTTAAGACATTTCTGCACCTAATTATTCTACTGGTTCCCAGTTTCCTCATATTGTTGAAATGAATATAAAGTACTTAGCAAAGTGCCTGGAAGGAAGGAAGTAGGCAGTAAATTCTAGCCTTGAAGATTATTAATGATTATCCAATGTTCACTGAGGATTACAAAGCACCTATTATGTGTCAGGAGCTGTTTTGAATGTTTGGAATACATCAGGGAACAAAACAAAAATCACTGTCTTCACGGAGCTTACACAATGAGGACGAGGATGAGGATGAGGATGAAGATGAAGATGATATGAAGATGATGATGGTACTGAGGATGTTTCCTGCCCATTGGCAGCTTAAAATCTACTGGGGGAAATACAATGAACTGCCATGTTGCCATGGCCTTACCCTGGGGTACTTGCAGCCCAATAAATTGCTCCTCCTACACAGTAAGATCACTGAGTGTCCAAAGAATGCTCTAGTCATCTCTAGGCCTCCATCACCTGCTTTTCTGGGTGTATTAATGAGTTGCTTGTATTTAAATTTCAAGTTCATGATGGGGTGTGGCTCAAAGGATGGCTTGTGGAGGCCCTATTAAACCAGAGAAAATAAGCTGGGGTATTATAGGATAGAGTCTATCTGTGTATTCATCCATTCATTCAGAAATATTTATCAAGCGCCTAGGAGGTGGTAGGAATGGTGCTAAACGCTGTGAGGGACACAGAGATGAATGAGCCCTGGTTACACTTCACCAGAGCCAGTGGCACACATCAGTGGCCAGTTTCCTAAGGTCACTGTATAGTAGCTCATGCCTGTTTCCAGCCTCCATCCCCTTCCTCTACAATAGGGTCTCTCCCTTAGAAAGGAGGAGAGAGGCTGATAGGATGGAAGTGTGTTTGGGCAGAAGACCACCCACTGGAATAAGACCAGGGAAAACCAAGGAAGACTGTTTTATCCTCTGCCATCTGACTGGGGATAGTATGAGTAACATCCATGTCTCTAGAGAAGAAAATCAATTACATGAATAACTGACCTGTAATCCAGTGAGAAAGAATCCAATCCTGGGCAATACCTTTTAGAGTTGGTGCTTTGAGAATTTGTTGTGAATGACAAGAGAATGTTAGTGGTACAGTGATTCGAGGGTTAGCCGGTCACTCTTAGATGCATATTTGTATCACAACGAACTCCTGGTGTTATCTTGTCAAGGCCCTGCTGTGAGAGACAGGATGAGTCTCTGGGATGGAGATGGGGTGAGGAGTGTGTGAGGAAGAGGAGGAAGAGGAAGAGGAAGAGAGATGATGACTATTCTGTAGAGGGGTCTACTCTGTAGGTAGTTATATGTGGTCCTCCAAACAACCCAGAGTGGACAGGAAAGGTAGGTATCTCTTCAGTTTCCTCTGTTGTAAGGTGGGGCAAGAGACTTTCCCAAGGTCTTAAAACTAGCAAGTGTCAGAGAGGGCTCCAGAGTCCAGAGTCCAGACTCCAACTGCAGTGCCTTTCCCACCACACCAGTCAGCTCACTGCTTGTGACATGAACTTGAGGAAAGAAACTTCTGGAGGAGTAGATGGTTTCTCTAGAACACTAGTTCCTTAAAAATGTTAAAGGTATTACAAACATACACATACACACAGAGGCACTTCTGTCAAAGAAGTCAGTAAATTGCTAGAATGAGGAAAGTTAAATGGGCTTCTTTAGTGCAGGACATCTCAGTGCCTTTAAAGGCTCACACTACAAGGGACTCCTTGAGACTATTCAAGACCAAGAGAAAGGAGGATACAGTGACTTCTTTGATTATGGAATTCTTTCCTCATGGATTACCTTGTAAGGACTAGTTTTCTAAGAAATATGCTTGCAGAAACCCTGCTCTAATTCTTTAGTTCCCTCCAAAACCCTCAGAGAGACACCTCTATGAACAAAGGAAGATTTTGGGGTGAAGGGCAGCTCAATAATTAGCAACAAATTTGTTTCTGTCCTGGGTGACTGTCACATGCAGTTATCTCTTCTTACATAGGCCTGTCCTTCTGAGGCCTAATTCCCCATAGAGGAGGGCTGACCTGGACATCAGGAGTCTTGGCCACCAATCAGTGACCTTGGGCAAGTCAAGTTCCAACTTTGGTCCTCAGATTCCTCTCCTATAAGGGTATGAGACTCACTAAGGCACTTTGTTAAAATGCAGAATCTTGAGTCCCACCCCAGAGATTGTTCAGTAGGTTTGGGATGAGGGCCTAGAATCTGTATTTGTAATTGTCATAACGGGTGATTTTAGTGTGAAAACCTGTCTATACTTATGGCCCTGGAGAGATTTATTCAGACCAGTGAGGCCCACAGAGGACTCTGATATATGTCAGAGATGAGGAAGTCAGCCTTACACACAAGCTGACATCCGCTGTATACATCTAGCCTACTGTCTGACTCCCTGAGACATGGACACCCTCCCAACCCACAGCTTCTTAACTGGGCTTTACTATTCTTTTTATTCACCTTTAGTTGGTAATTATTCACTAGAAGCCTGCTTGGCGGAGAGGACAAGAATCCCTTTGTTTATCTACAATTCACTATCCATCACAAGATATTAAAAATGCCCCATACATTATATCACATTTTCCAGGGTGTATGGTGGCAATACCACTATGGTGGTAAAATCCATTTTAATACCTACTTAAAAGCTGTTTTACAACGATGGGTTCTAGAAGAGAGGTTTGGCCCTTTCAGAAAAGTTTTTCGGCTAAACTGCAAGTTACATAATTCCTTGCTCTGTTATGAGGCAAGATGCCAAAAGTTTTGGCTGCTGAAAGAACAACCATTTTCCAATTTCACTTCAAACCAGACATGGCTGAGGAACTTTAAAATTAGGGAGATTTTCAAGTGAAATAAATTACTTTGGTAATCAAACAGAAGTTATTAAAAATAAGTTCAGAGAAGTGAAGTAGGACAGAGAATATGAAAGCATTGAAATATTTTCCTCATGGACAAACTGGCAGAGGAAGTTCTAATTCTGAAAAGCTTTTGGTGGGGGTTCCCACTCCCAAAACCAAGCTGGTTCTCCTCCACCAGATTTCACAGCTGGCAAAGGAAGAAGCAATGGACAGAGCAAAGGGTATGCAAGTATATTTCTTAGTTTCTTGTGCTTATGTCCGGATCCTTGAGCTCGTATTGTGTACACATTTTTCCCCTTGCTTTTCACATAAAATTATAACACAAGAGCTTATCTGTGTTGCTACAAATCCTTGTGACATGATATATAATGGCTTCCTTGTTCTCCATCACACAAATACACCATAATTCATTTACACATTGCCCTCTTGTTTGACATTTTTGTTGTTCCTATTTTTTTTCCTTTTGTGCAAAATAATATTGTGATGAACTAACTGTCAGGGCACAAAGAGTTTTCTGTATATAGAGCTCTTAGGAGAGATTCTAATATAGATTGAGTTCTAGTACTATAGCAGAATAAATTGTCCTCAGTTTTTCTTTACTTTCTTAAATGTGAGGAAGGGCTTTTGAAGACATGCTGGTCAGAAGTTACATCCTGGGAGGGGTCTGATTTCAAAAGAAAGGTTTATGAGAAGAAAAAAAATCTAAGCAAGTCTAGACATAAAATCAGGATACTACTAAATACTAATTGATAATATTTATGGTTTAGTAAGGAAACTACAAATTGAGTTCTGTAGTGTTCAATTCTTTGAATCTTCTTCTGCATATGTATCATCTTTTCACTCATTTATTACAAAGTATCTGACATGAGTCACCTGAATGTTTAGCCAGAAAGTCTAATTCATGGTAGTAACACTGGTATTTTTCATTATCTTCAATTTGTACCTTAGACATGAAAATACTCAGAAACAAAGACTTTCTCCTGTTCCATTACTACCCATGAGGAGAGTTGTCTTGCTATTATTTGAGTTATTGTTTGACCATTGTTCAGACTGGAGAAATAAAACTCAGCTTGCAACAGAGATTTGTCTAAGTTCACAAGGCTAAGTAGAGGCAACATGGATGCCTGAGGCTGTGTTTCCTGATTCCCAGACCTGGGTTAATGGGAAGGCTTTATCACACTAAAGTAAATCAGTCTTCACTCTCCCATTTATCTCTGCATGCAATAAATGGCACAGTAATTTGTACCTAAGAGTTGCTGGAAATAAAGAGATGAAAAAAAAAGATTCTCTGTTCTTAAGAAGCTACTGTTATAATGGGAGACTCATAAATACCAATGGATTACCTCCAATCTGATTATGTGTAGCTCTGTTACAGCAGTTAAATATTGAGGGCACACAGAAGAGCCTGTAACTACCAAACAAGGCAGTCAGGCAGGGACACCTAAGATTTTCCTTAAAGAAAATATATATTTACAAGCCAGGGAATAGGTGTGTGTATTGGGGAAGGACATTCAAAGTGGAGGGCACAGGAGGGACAAAACATGCCCTCAAGGGTGTGGACTGTCCTGAGAAGGGTGATATAAATCCAGTGCCATTGGCTTGTGAGGCATGGAGAGTGGATGAATGGGAGATAAGGCAGGAGGGAATGGAGACCGAAGTGCTTGCAGGTTATTCTAAGAAGTTTGGACTCAGAGCACTAAGTGGAGGGAGTCAAGAGGGGCCATCGCAAGGACGTAGTCTCAGGAGGGATGACAGCCAGGATGGAGAGAGGAAGCCAGATGAGAGATTTGGATAGAAGTAAATTAAATTCAATGAATAAGAAAAAATTGGCAACTGAAAATAACTTTAAGATTTTTATTTAGGGAAAGTGAGTGGGAACTAGAGCTGGAAAATCCAAGAAAGAGAAGCCGTGGGAGGGGAGGAGGATAAGGAAATGAGTTCTTCATGACGTTTGAAGGGAATCCAGCTGGGCAGTGCGACAGCTGGAGATGGGAGCTGGGAAGCCTGGGCAGGACGCGGAGATTCGGAAGGCACCTCAAATGTCATTTGTGTGGGGTTGAAGATGTGGAGTGGGTGGGACCAGCCAGAGAGGACAGGCAGAAGGAAATGAGGAAAAGGGAAAGGAGCCACACCTGGGCAATGCTCCCCACTTATTAAAAAGATCCCAGCAAAAGGCAAGAAAAAGCAGTGATATGCAAACAAAGGGAGGAGACTGTTTTGTTTTTCTGCTTAAAAATTTCCTGCTACAAAGAGGGTAGCTGGATAAGTACCACCCAGCTAGGACTCTTTTGTCCAGCAAATGCTACACTGGACAGGACCAGAGACCACAGCAGGGAGCCCTGCCAACCCTGGGGAAACCAGGATGTGTGAGGTCCCCGCATGGCTGAAATACTGAGGAGTCAGCACCATTCTCAGGGGAGTGTCTCAGGAGCTGCTACTGAACATGGCTTTCCTCATTTTCTAAAGCAGGTTGGGAGAGAGAAAAGAAAGGAAAATAAATGGCTGGCTCTTGGATGGGTGCTCCATTTACTTGATCTCATTCAATTATTTCACCAGCCCCACAAAAGAGTGGAGGATAGTATCTGACTGGGCAGCCTTTCCCCTGCCTTCATGTTTCCAGGCTTCCAGCACAGACCCCTCCAGCCTCTTTGCCACATTCTGACCCTCAGGCGCACCTCCTTTCCCCATCAGTGGGGCATCAAGGACCTGCTCTCTTCCCAGGGAGTTTAAGGCCATAGGTGTCCCTCTTTCCTCTTCTTGTTTTGGAAGTGACCTGATCTTCTCTGTCTGGTCCCCATTATCCTCTTCTTTGCTGTCAAGAGTGACCTTTGGGGAAGGCAGATGTTTATGACTGTCTAGCTGATTAGCCTGAATTTGGTTCTGTTTTAAGAAGGGGTAAAATATTAGAAATATCAGGAATTACTGGCTGTAGTTCCAGGCTGCAGATCCAGACATACCAGTTATTAAGCTGATGTTCACTTCCCAATTTGACCTCATGTCTTTTAAAAATTTTATACAGATTCTTATTTGGAGGAGGAGAAAAGCATAATTTATTGACCTGGTCAAACCCCTCAAAATGCCTGTTTTACATATGAAGAAATTGAATTCACTCAGTTTGTGAATGACAGAGCAGCATTAAACCAGAGTCGAAACCCAGAGATTCAATCCAGATCTGTCCAATTTCCATTTCTCCATGCTGCCTCTTCAAGTTGAAAGTAAATTGATCAAAAGAGGAAAGCCTTATAGTTATCTCATGGATTCACTTAAGCCAGCTTTTGATGTCCCGCTTGCGCCCAGGCTATCAGTTTAGGAAGAATTCTCTGGTGTGTTCCCACGAGGTGTAGTCTACATGGTCTTCTCATCAGCCCTTGGTGGAAAAGAACTGAATAGTGACACCAAACATTCTTCCTCTCCCCAAAGATCCCACTTCTTTGCATGATGCTAACTTTCATAATGGGGAAATTTTGGACCCTAAAAGGGCCCAATTTCTCTGCAGGACTGTTTGCACCTTTTTGCAGGGCAGAACGATCCTTAGGAAAGTGATAAGAATTTGCCATGCTCTAGGCTCTAGAGAATTCTTGATTATTTTCCTGTCAGCACCCCTTCCCTGCCTCCTGTCCTCGCGAGGGCATGCATGTGAGAATGTCTTGCACTGACTCTCAAAGGAAGACTGTATTACAGGTATGCCTCCTTTAACTGTGCTTTGCAGAAAGAGTTTTTTTACAAATTGAAGGTATGTGGCAACCGTGCATCAAGCAAGTCTATTGGCACCATTTCTCCAACAGCATTTGTTCACCTTGCACCTCTGGGTCACATTTTGCTAATTCTTGTAATAGTTTGAACATTTTCATTGTTATTGTATCTGTTATGGTGACTGTAATCAGTGATCTTTGATGTTACTATTGTAATTGTTCTGGGACACCATGAGCCATGCCCTTATAACATGGCAATCTTAACTGATAAATGTTGTGTGTTCTCACTGCTCCTCTGACTGGCCATTCCCCATCTCTCTCCTTCTTCTCAGGTCTCCTTATTCCCTGAGACAGAACAATATTGAAATTAGGTCAATTAATAACACCACAATGGTATCTAAGTGTTCAAGTGTAAGAGGAGTCTCCCATCTCTCACTTTCAATCAAAAGCTAGAAATTATGAAACTGAGTGAGGAGTGCACGTTGAAAGATAAGCTAAGCCAGAAGGCAGGCCTCTTGTGCAAAACAGCCAAGTTGTGAATGCAAAGGAAAAATTCTTGAAGGAAATTAAAAGTGCTCCTCCAGTGAACATAATGATAAGAAAGCAAAAGGGCCTGATTGTAGATAGGGAGAAAGTTGGAGTTGTCTGGATAGATCAGACCAGCCACAACATTCCCTTTAGTCAAAGTCTAATCCAGAGCAAGGCAGCAAGTCTCTTCAATTCTATGAAGGCTGAGAAGGTGCAGAAGAAAAGTTGGAAGCTGGCAGAGGTTGGTTCATGATGTTTAAGGAAAGAAGCTGGCTCCATGACACCAAAGTGCAAGGGGAAGCAGGAAGCTGCAGCAAGTCATCCAGAGACCTAGCTGAGGGAATTAATGAAGGTGGTTACACTAAACAACAGATTTTCAATGCAGATGAACAGCCTTCTGTTGGGAGGAGATGCCACCTAGGACTTTCATACCTAGAGAGGAAAGCCAATGCCTGGCTTCAAGCTTCATAGGGCAGGCCGGCTCTCTTGTTAGGGGCTGATGCAGCTGGTGACTTGAAGTTGAAGCCAGTGCTCATTTACCATTCTGAAAATCCTAGGGCCCTGTTATGGCAAATTTACTTTGCCTGTGCTCTGTAAATGGAATAGCAAAGCCTGGATGACAGTGTTTCTGTTTACAGCATGGTTTACTGAATATTTTAAGCCTACTGTTGAAATCTACTGCTCAGGAAAACAGATTCCTTTTAATAGATTACTGCTCATTGACAATGTACCTGGCCACCTAAGAGCCCTGATGGAGATATATGGGATTAATGTTGTTTTCATGCCTGTTCACACAACATCCATTCTGCAGCCCATGGATCAAGGAGTCGTTTTGACTTTCAAGTCTTATTATTTAAGAAATACATTTTGTAAGGCTGTAGCTGCCATGGATATTGATTCCTCTGATGGATCTGGGCAAAGCAAATGGAAAACCTTTGAAAGTATTCATCATTTGAGATGCCATTAAGAAAATTTATGATTCATGGGAAGAGGTCAAAATATCAATATTAACAGGAGCGTGATTCTAGCCCTCATGGCTGACTCTGAGGGGTCATGATTTCAGTGGAGGAAGTAACTACAGATGTGGTAGAAATAGCAGGAGAACTAGAATTAGAAGTGGAGTCTGAAGATGTGACTGAATTGCTACCATCTCCTGATCAGACTTGATTGGATGAGGAGTTGCTTCTTACTGGTAAGTAAAATAAGTGATTTATTGAGATGGAATCTACTCCTAGTGAAGATGCTGTGAGGATTGTTGAAATGACAGCAAGGGATTTAGAATATTTCATAAACTTAATTGATATAGCAGTGGCAGGGTTTGAGAGGACTGACTCCAACTTTGAAAAAAGTTCTACTGTGGGTAGAATGTTACCAAACAGCATCACATGTTACAGAGAAATCATTCATGCAACGAAGAGTTAATCAATGCAGCAAATTTCACCGTTGTCTTACTTTAAGAAATTGCCACAGCCCCCCCAGCCTCCAGCAACCCCCACCCTGGTCAGTCAGCAGCCATAAACTTTGAGGCAAGACCCTCGGCCAGCAAATAGATTACTGCTCACTGAAGCTCAGATGATGGTTAGTAATTTTTAGCAAAAAAGCATTTTTTAATTAAGATATGTACATTTTTTAGATATAATACTATTGCACACTTAATGGACTACAGTATAGTATAAACATAACTTTCATATGTACCGGAAAACCAAAAAAATGCATTTGACCTGCTTTGTTGCAATATTCGGTTTATTGCAGTGGTCTGGAACTGAACCTGTATGATCTCTGAGATGTGCCTGTACTTTGTTTCCTCCTCACAGTAGCTCTGCTGGTTCATTTTCACAAACGAGGAAACTGAGTCATGGAGAGGCAGTGAGCAGCGTCCCAGGCTGAGAAGAAGTGGATGGTGATTCAGCTAGTGCTAAACGTGGATCTGGGTCTCCTGTCTTCTGACACTCTTTATCTATAAGAGGGGTATATTTTTAAAGTTGCATCCCAACATATAAAACAGAAAAAAGCAGAGGTGACTTGGACAGAGTGGGAACTGGGAACTCTTTCTTTTCAACATTCCCCTTACTTAGGCAGTGTTCCTGAAAAACCACCCCTATAGCATGCACTGACTTATATTAGACTTTGCTTGTGTATTTTCTGATTCTAAAGTCTGGATTTTTGAGGCCAAGAAAGAAGTCTTCAGACTGAGAATTGTGATATACTGGGAATGTATTCAGACCAGTCTCATCAGTTCTAGCCTCCAAGCTGTGTCCCAGCCTTATTTGAAGCAAAGTGGTATCGTGTGAAAAGTGGGAAATCTGAAATTAACAGACCCAAGGGCAAATCATAACTGTGCCATTTACTTGCTGGGTGACCCTGACAAATTACTTCATCTCTGAGTCTCAGCATTTTCATCAATGAAATGGGTTTAATCCCCCTCAGCATCACAGAGCCACCATGGTCATTTGATACAACACATGTGAAAACTTTGTAAAATGTTGATTATTCACCTGTATGTGTTATTTGTTACTGTTATGACCACTTCTGTCCTTTGAGGTGGCTGAGTTGAAAATACTTGTGGAGGCCACCTTTCATTTATCTACCTACTTAATCAGCTTTATAAAAACACCTGTATTCCTAGGTACTGATCTAGTTGGCATTTTAGGTTATGTTGTCCAAAGAAAATTTGGACAGTAGTTAAAAGCAACCAAAAGCAGATGGAGGGGTAGCAGGTAAAATGATTCTGTCACTAACCAGAGAAAGGAATCTGTTGGGTTTCCATTGTTGCCTTTCTGGATATTCAGAAGTCCTAAGTCCTCTCAGCATCTTTGAGGTAGCAACGAGGCTCATAACTGAAGTGAGATGGTAAATCTGTGATTACTCCAAATTCACTAAGTACAGATGTTTAAAAATATCCAGATTCCCCTTGTGAGCTGTTTTCTGTGGAAGATAATGTGCTTTGAGCTGTGAGGCATTTTGAGCTGGGGACTGAAATGACTCAGAGCTGATAGCATGTTGATGAGAGGATGCTGAGCTGGGCTGGGACCAGTCAGTGGGTCTCAAAGGCCTCCTGGACACAGTACCTGCCTACTTATATTAGGGCAAGGGCTCCAGGGGTACCTGGTGGGGTTGGGGTAGGGAGCGCAAGATGGGGTGGGCTGTTTAAGAACTACAAGCCAGGGGAACACCTATTCATTCTGATAAACTTTTGCACTTTGACAAATCTTTAAAAAATAAACAAAGCTACCACCTCCAGCCAGTATAAATTATATTTATATATCTTGATAAGACAATTTGAATATACATGAGCCCAAGATTAGTACATAACCCTGTACAGTCTGTACCCTACGTTGAGAAACATATCCATGCCACATCAAGAAATACTTCTATTATTTAAAAATAACATAATAAAATTTAAAATATAAAAATAATATTTATAAAAATAATAAACAATAATATTTAAAATAAAAATATTAAAATAATAAAAATAATATAAATCATGGGTGAAATCCTCCTGTTTCTCCCAAGCATCTGGGGTGCAGGAGAAAGGTGTTGACCTTGAATTGTATAAGGAACGATCAACATAACTTTTCAATTTTTTTTAATGACTATATTTTTCTTTGCTCATTTCCAGGTTGGAAATCCCTGAAACAGAACATTTGGTGTTGAGATAAGAGGCAAGTATTTAGTTTGGTTTGAAATCTAAATTATAGATTCCTTGGCATTGGCATTTGTTCAAATGAAAATGTATAGGGAATATGTTGTTTTTCAAATTAAGTTTTTGGAGGAACAGAGGCCTGAAATGTGTATCTTGTAGAAAATAAATGGTTTAGAAATTTGCAAGTTAATAAAACAAATTTGTTTCTTGATTACTAAATTTGTTCCTCAGTAAGTTGATTTAAAATAAAGAGAAGGAAAAAGAAATGAAAAATCTCAAACTATCTACAGATGTAGGCAGATGCGTAAACTCTGGAGTCTCCAAACCTGTTTTATTCAAAATACGAAATGAAGACCAGCCCCAAATAATGACCCAGGAGTTTGTTAGAAATGCAAAATCTTAGGCCCCATCCCAGATCTCCTGAACCAGAACCACAGCCTGCATTTAGCAAGATACCTAGGTGACGTTGATGCACATTGCAGTTTCCATGGCTTTGGTACTTTTCAATTCTGAGGGCTGAAATCTGGGAACAATCCTACACTAGAGGCCAGACTAGACTTTTAGAGTCAAAAGGAGAGAGGCTGCTGATGTTTTGAGTGATGGTTTAGTTCCCAAACACACGGAGATGTATTTCTGTGAGTGACCAACTGTCTTTTTGTATAAGTAACTGCCTCTGGCCCAGGGCTGCGGATGAATCAGAGCATGTGATTTAGTGGACAAGGGACATATATTTAGAAAGAAAACAATTGCCAAAAGAAAGGAGGGTATGAAGAAATAGTATCACTCATATCTAAATAATGTTGCTGTTTTGTATGCTTTCTAAACTCCTTAGGGTATTCTATTGTCACTCTGAGGATCTTTTATTTTTTCTTTTTACATATTTAGAAGCTATTTAATGGAAATGTTGCTGCATGGGAACAAAAATATTTTCCTCACAGAATGTTCCCATTCAATAGATTGCCATATATTTTTGTTCCATATGATACTTCATAAACAATGTCTAGAAGCAATGCAGTTGAAGAAGCAGCAGAGGGATAGATTTATATGTTTAGAGTGTCTATATGAGTCCATGTCCAAGGATTTTTTGCTATAGACAAAATATAATTGATGCTTAATTAAAAAAATTTAATGCTAAAGAGGAGTTCTTGCTATATACTTAAAAAATGAGTGCAGAGAAAGTAAATTCATTCATTCATGGCATTCATTTACCAAACATTTACTGATCTTTTACTGGGAATACAAAGATGAATAAAACATTGTCTGCAGCACTGAAGGAGTCACCCTCTAGTGGAAGAGAAAGAAAGAAGACAGCACAGGGTGATGAGAGCTGTTAGAGAGTAGGTCTGAGTATCTGGGAGCACATAGTAGGTATTCTCAGTGAATGTGATGGGTGGGCCAAGAGCTGAGGGAACCTGGAAAAGGTGACCCCTGGGTGGAATCCTTTAAAGAGCGAGCTACAGAGCCACTCTCTCACTTCTTCAGGTCTCTGCTCTGTATGAGTGAAGTCCTCACTGACCATCTGTATCAATTGTCACCCAAACCCCTGCCCTCCCTATTCTTTTTCCCTGCTTCATTTCCTCCATAGCATTTACTACCATCCATTGTAGTCAGCCTCTAAGACAGCCGTGAAGAGACCTGCATCTTGGTATTCAGGCCCACATTTTATCAGAGTCAGGGACAACAGAATATGATAGACACAACAGTGTGTCACTTAGGGACGTGGCTTCTATCTTGATCACTCTTTCTTTCTCTTGGATCATCCACTCTGGGGAAAACCAGCTGCCCAGTTGTGAGCAGCCATCTGGAGAGGTCCACCTGGTGAGGAACAGAGCCTCATGATAATGCTGAGCAAGTGAACTTGGGAGCCGATCCTCCAAAGCCAGGCAACTCTCCAGATGAGACCACAACCCATGACAATTTGACTACAAGCTTATGAGGGACCCTGAGCCAGAACCACCCAACTACTCTGCTCCCAGACTTGGACTCTCAGAAACTCTAAGGTAAAAGTTTGTTCTAAGGTGCTACATTTGAGGTAATTTGTTGCACAGAAATACATAACTGACATGCCATCTAGTACATTACAGGTTTCTGTATTTATTTGCCTTTCTTCCCTGGTAGGATGTGACCTCCGTGAGGACAGTAACTTTGCTTTGCTCACATCTGTATGTCCAGTGCCTAGAACACTTCCTAGATTGTAGTAGGTGCTGAATATACATTTGGGAAACAAATGACTGAAGCCTGCTGACACTCATTCTAATGATTTGAATGAGGATTTATACTGTTTCCATGTATGTGGGAGGGCCTCAGGATAGGAAGGACAGCTTTATTTTATTTCTCTTTTGCTCTAACTGGTTGGGTATTTTGTAAGTGATGAACCCCACAGCTGATAGAAGGACTCAACCAGGCTCTCCAGAGAGTAAAAGCAGAGGCACATGGAAGCTGACGTTTTCATTCAGTGGATAACAGATTTTTCCCATTTAGGTTCTCATCAAAGCCCGTGGCCGTCAACCATTGTCAGGACTGGTCATCAATGCAAAGAGCTGGCTCTTTTCAGGAAATATGGTCCCCAGAGATATGAGCCAAAAAAAAACTCCATGGAAATCAAAGTCTAATCCCTCCCCTCTAATAGCCTCACTTTGAGTCCTATAGGGCCCATGAGCGCCGGAGTACTTCAAAGCTCGGAGGACCCGTGGGCCAAACCTAAGCTGTAACAGTGGAAACCCAAAGGGTAAGAGTCCAACCAGCAACATGAGGACTAAGGGAGCAGGCTGATAATTGGCAGTTTGAACTGGCTGGAGACAGGGGGAAACAAAGGCAGATCAGGAAGCCTGAGGAGAGTCCTAAGCCATAGCTTCCCATAGTCAGAGGTTCTCAACCCTCCTGCCCGACAGAATCACCTGGAGGAAAAGGGCTGGTTATTCATGCTTACTTCTTATTTCAAACCTATCCTTCCAAGTTCTGCTCGGAAATGTCTGGATTGGGATTCTGCCAACAGCATTTCTCCTTTACCAGCCCTGTTAATAGGGGGCACTAGAAGAGGCTGAAAGGATGGAATACATGGAAGGGATTTTGCTCCATCCTGTTTGCTTTCTGTTCCTATCAATGTCACCCAGGCCATAGAAATTAGTTCCCGTAGCAACAGCTGGTTTTAGTTTTCAGTTTTGCCACAATCCCAGGGCTGTTTGTATCTGTGATATAAGCTCTAGCAAGCCAGTGCCCCCTCCTCTGAAGCCTGGGTCCCATCCAGCTCCATAGGAGACTTTCTCTGAGCTCGGATACCAGCAGAGCTGCCAGAATGCCCCCAGAGCGCACGTCTCAGCCCTGTAGGCCCCTCCTCTATGCTCAACGTTTTAATAACAATGACTTCACTCCTTTGTTTCCCCCACCCTTAGAGGTAGTAAGTGCTTCCTACATTTCTCAATAACTGGGCAGTTCATTAAAAATGATTTTAATTAAGTTCTTTGTTTCTGGTTTCTGCATCCCGACAGGACTGTGACCATAGGCACATAAAGAGAGTACAGGTATCTGGATTCTCCCATGACCAAGTGCTGATTTAATTGGTCTGCTGTGATCAGACACAGGACATTTAAAAAGTCCACTAGTGATTTTAATGTACGGCCAGGGTCAAGAGCCACCCTACTAGAATGTTCTTGCTTACCTCTATGGAATGGTCCAATTGACTTAAAGATAGAGGGTGAGATCCTGACCTGTCCCCATTTTAAGTAATTCATTCAGCTGCTCACACATGTGTTTAGCAGAAATAACCTTCTTTTTAATTTGATCAAGTCCACTCATCTACTGAAGTAAGGGTTCCTCGGAACATTCACTTTTCCAACTCCTTCATAGATAGTACCCCATTTGGGCTGCTTTCTCCTTCTAATTCCATATTCAGAATGTCCCCCAACTTCTAAAATACCTCTGGGTACCCCATTCTGGATGGGATCAACTGAGGCAGGAAATTACTAAATGGATGTTTCACTGTCTCGAAAAGCAAAACAATGGACGGCTCTTGGATATTTGCAAAGGTCTTTAGGAAAAAAAAAAAACAAAAAAATACCTTGCATTTGCATTCAGAGAACATCCATCTTACACAGATTTCTGTGTGCAAATTCAACTCCCTAGATCCTGATTTTCATTAAATATTTCATGTGTGTGGGGAATATTGTCAACATTACTAATGGAGTCTCTGTTTAATTTCTTGGTATAATTTATCATCAAATAAACTCCCGGAAAGGAGTTCTGACCAACTGGATGGGACCTCATGGAGAAGGATGGTTGTTTCTGTAAAGGAAATGATTTCAATTTCAAATAAGCAAGAGCTTGGGGTTGAAGGGAACTGGTGACTTGGAAGCAAACATTATGGAATGCAGTTAAGTGGATGTTACCAGCACAAAGGCTCACTGTTTCAGGTTTCTGCATAATGTATCTCCTTGAATCAGACAGAGAGAGGCTTTTCATGAAAATTACCACATTCCCTCTGAATGGACTTTTCTCTGCATGGCTGTCTTGCACTAGACTATGGAATTATGCTAATCTCAGACGGCAGACATCTCAACAGATAGGTTGTGTAGGTCCCCCTACCCCCCTTCTCAAATAAATCATATAACAGTTTAGAATAAAAGGCAATGAAAGGGAATAAGCAGACTCACAGGAAATTGGTAAAATGACAAAAGATGTGTGTACACACAGACTCTAAATCATGCCACACAACACACTTAACTCACTCTGCTTCTGCTCTCATTGTTTGGAGGGAAGCCTAGACCTAGTACATCTCCTACCTGTTAATTTCTTTAAGGAAATGAGATTTGAAGCATGATAGTCTATATGAGAAATGTGTTTAAGCAAACCACTTACCACCTTTCAAAAATTTCTAGTTTTTGCTATAGAAAAAAACCTGTGGAAAATATTAAGGGAAAAATCTTGAAATGGATTGGGGATAGGAGAATATTTCTTTGATCCTCAAAATGCATTCTTTGGTTTGTTTATAGTTTGGGAGAAATAACCTTAAGGGGTTAAGGTGGGTGAGGTTGTAGATTTTGAGATAGAGGAAAAGTCGGTGGGCAAACATTGATTTGAACTAATTGCTTTGGTGCAGCTCTCACCATGTTATACTACTACTCAGAAACCTTCAGTGACTCTCCAGTACCCACAGGAAAAGTCCTTGCATTTGGATCCACCCACAGTTTTGTACCAACTTCTTTTCTTCCTTTTCTTCTTTCCTGTAGCCTGCAGGTTCTCCATTTTAGTCTAAGTATTCGTGCCCTGAACTAGTAGTTAAGATCACTCTGTTTCATATATCAGCTTCCTATATATTAGCAACCATGCAATCTTGGATAAGTTCCTCTGCCTCCTGACCTGTCATCCCCTCATCTGTAAACTGAGGATGACAGGAGGATAGAGCTCCTAAGATCATTGGAAGGAATGCGTGTAGGGTGGCCAACAGTCCCAGTTTGTCCAGGCCTGAGACACATCTCAGTATGTAGGACTTTTCAGTGCTAAAATAGGAAAATCCCACACAAACTGGGATGAGTTGATCATTCAACATGCTGTAAATAAAACATGTAGCACTGTGCTTGGCACATAATAAATTTGATGATAACAATCATTATATGTATTTTACTTCCTTTTTCATAAACATGCCTTGTATTTCCTCCTTCCAAGCCTCTGTTCCTCCACTCCCTGCCACCCATTGCCCACCATTGGAATCCTTTTCTCTCTCTCCTTTACTTAACAAAATGCAATTCATCTTATGTCCTTGACCAGGCTAGCCACTAATGAGGGTGGGTGTCATCTTACTCAGACCTGTGTTTCTTGCAACTCTTGGCAGATGTCAGGGGGTGTCCCATGTATGTTGGTATATTAACTCTGTCCATATTTCACCTTAGGAAAAAATTCACTGTAACTCTATCAAATGTACAGAAAACACCCTTGTTCTGCAGGTATTTGCTGCCTAAAAAGCAACTCATGCCACAGTAGCCAGATCTAATGCCAAAGTGTCAAGTTACAAACTTATAGATGTTGTACATTCACTTTCACAATTGCTATTGAGTTATCTCAATATTTCCTCAACCATCACACCTAAAAGGTACAGACATACCATTTAGAGGAATCGGACTTCCTTTTTAGTTCCTCGTAATGTAGCTCAAGGAGTTTTTGCTGGCATCACCAGAAGACATTCTGACACTGCAGGGTCATGCTTGTGCACTCAGTGGAATGTTTTAGAATGTTCTTTTTGGAAGAGATTGTATTTCACTATTTCCTTTGTGTAAATATAACACTTAATTACCAGCACAAAGAAACCATTCTCTGAGAACTAAATTGCTTATTAACAAAAGATTTGAAACAGACTTGTTTCAAAAGGGAACAGAAGAAATTGAAGACATGTATCTTAAACAATAATTACACAGTTGAAAATTATATACTGAACATAATTTTGCAAATTCAATTTACTTACTATTGGGGCAAAGATGGAAGATTAATCCTATAAATTTAAAAGTGTCTGGATTTGTTATTTTCAAAATTTGACTTAAAATATGATATTTCAAATTTGGAAGTTGTGCTCCTTATTCCATGGTTCAATTGGCAGTTGTTTGGAGAGGTGGCTCCACTTTATGGTGACAGTCTCAGAAAGTTTAGGTACAAAAAATCCTTTTATTTTGCTTATGTCTTTTTATCCGTTACAATTGGAACCACATGGAATGCTGATTATTCAATTTTCAGAATCATGCTTATTATATTTTCCATCTCATTCCAGAGTTCATCGAATCTGAGACCTAACCATGATATGTAGATGCAATTGCTATTGTTTTCTTCTGTTAAGGCAAGCATATGTTATTTTCCCCTGTTTCAATTCTTAAAATAAAAATTGCATTAGTAGGATCTTTAAATTGAATCCAGAGTGACTGACAGGCTCTGAATGCAATTTAAAGGGACTGCAATTCACTCTCACAAGACAAGAGGAAGAAGAGCTTAAGGTCAAGAGTGGCCTCTGACTCACCAGGGTAAGACAAATGGGTCAATCAGTCTGTGAGGATTTTTTAATTCCTTCCTCAGAGGAGATATCTAGCCACAGCCTCCTTGGGCCTTGGAGTCTTGATTAAAGAGTCTGCAGTAATAATTAGCCACAGAAGGCCTAAATAACCATGGCCTTCTATGATCTGGAATGAATCCCCATCCCCACATTTGCCCAGCCACATGCACATACATCCATGCTCTGTTTCAGATGAAGAGGTAAAGCAGGAGTGAATCAATTAAGCAAAGCAACCGCCCACCACCAACATATTATAAAAAAATTTTTTTTACATATATTGTGTTATATACCCTGAATTCAATAGGTATATGGTATGACTGACAGGTCTTTTTCATACAATGTTGAGCAGAATTGATTTTTTAACTGATTGCAGAAAGGTGCTGCAAAATAGTGATTAAGAATACAGACATTATATTTGTATAAATCTGGTTTGAAGTCATGTCCCTAATTAGCATGGTGGTCTTGGACAAATCCATTCACCACTGTGGTCCCCTGACCTTAGTCTCCTTATCTTCGATCGGGGATAATGTTCTTCCTGCACAGCATGATGAGGTTGACATGAGCTGCCTGGTGCTAAGACCCTGGTGACCCAAGACTTTGTGACCCTCATGGCACTGTGGTGGGACTCCAGGTATGACATCCTGGCCTGGCTTGCACAGTACTCCAATCTTGACTGAGTGGATTCATCTCTTGTACTTATTTGATGGTCATAACCATAAAAGGTAATGGTGAAAGCAGGTGTTAACATTTCCATTTTATGGACAAGAACATTAGGATAAATATAAAGCTAACTCGTAGCAAATACTTACTGTTGCGAAGTATTGTCCTACATGCTTTATACGTACTCCTTCCCAAATTCTCATATTAACCTGGTGAGGTGGCTAGCATTATTATCCTCATTCTTTACAGATAAGAAAACTGAGATCAGAGGTTAAGCATCTTATCCAAGTAACAGAGCAGATAGGTAACAGTGTTGCCTCTTCCTGTTTTCGCTGCATTTAAAAACCTTCAGTTAACCTGAGCTTTCAGATTTCTACAGATCCCAGCTGAGCAGTTTTGCTGTGCTCTAGAGGCTGAGGAGGAGAAAGCACAGGGCACGTCAGAAAGGACATTTTTAATCCAGGTTGACAGGCAAATGGGGACCTGTACCAGGTATTCTGAACTCTGAGGTTCTATGCCGTGGCTCGGAACCGGGTGCCGGCTCTGATATCTAGGATGTCAAGGAGAAAAGCGTAACATCTCAAATCAGGACCACTGTGCTCTCTGGGCCCTGCCTGTGGGAGATCCAGTGTGGCCAGCAGGACTCTAGTTAGAATGCCTTGACTATAAAGCGTGGCTGCCCCAAGAGAGTCCCTGTCCATTCTGCCCAGGGGCCCAGAGCTGTGAGGACAGCCCTTGGTCAAACAAGAGGTAAAGCTTTCCAGGAACAGAGCACACTCGGCTGATTTCTGGGGTTCAGCTGGGGGTCAAGGGCAGAGCAGAGTGAAGGCTGACAGGCAGGCAACTTGGCCCTGAACAGAAAAGGCAAAGGACCATGCCACACATTTAGAAAGGCAATGGAGCGTTGTTCTCCTTATCCTTCCTAGGCAGGTGGCTGATCACAGCTATGCAGGGAGCGCTTGTGCTGGCTGGGAGGAGGTGGGGTTGGACTCGGCTCTTGTCTGGGCCTTTCAGAGGCCTGTAGGAACCCTGCTGTGATTCACCCACCAGAGGAATGCCTCTGTGACTCACCTGCTAGGTCTGTCCCACACCAGGGACTGCCCTGTCCAGTCCTTTTACTACTCCTTCTCGGTGGGACCCCGACTGAGTCTCCAATCCTTCTGAGCTTTAGTTCCCTCATCCATAATCCTGAGTGATATTTGACAGCTTCTCAACCTAAAATTTGGGTGACTTTTTTTTACCTATCTGAAAGTCTCTCTCTGAAGAGTTTCAACTTCATCCTTCAAAGTAAGTATTTACAGAATTTAAATGTACAGGTTGGACACTCTCTTATTAGTGAGCTCCAGGATGAACTAAGGAGTAGACTCTAGATTAAAAGGTTTGGCTGATTGTACTCTTATTTCTGCCATTACTTAAAAAAAATTATTTCAAAAATAATTTTTAGCTTTTCAAACCAATTTTAAATAATAGTAATTAGCTACCTTTAATCCAACTAATTCTATATAACTATTATTTTCATTTTTACCTCCTCTTCCAGTTTGTATCCATCTACCTAGTTATACTGATATAGTTACAATCACTGTGAACATATAACTTGATAATTTTACTCTCACTTGATATGAGCTTAAACATTGTGCATCTATCCCAAGTCTTTCTAATGATCATTTTGATGAATGCATTCTCTTTCGTCATAGTCCACATACCATAATTTACTGAACAATTTCCAGAATCCTGAACATAGGGCATGATTCTAATTTTTTCTTACTAGTATTGATAGTTGTTAATTAACATCTTTATGCATATAGATTTTTTTTCCAGAAGAGTTATTGACTTTTAAAGGAAAAAAAAGCCCACATATATTTTGAAACTAACTACTGGATCTGTGAAACAATGTTTACACCCTCAGAACAGGGCTGTGTGTAAGCTACAGAATTGCCTCCTATTGGCAATGAGAGAGGAAGGTTTGGGACACAATTCTTCAGTTGTCCCTTGAAAACTGGCCAACAGCTCTTGGGCAAGCCCATTATTAATTGACCCTTTCCTTTAATTCTTTTAAAAATTATGTTATAAGAGCTTGAGGCCAAAATAGCTCACTTTTATGTAGATAAAAGTGATAATGCCCGATGCAGGAGGCAAGACAGAATGGCGTTCCTCCCACTCCACATCAGTCTTAGCAAACCAGTGTTTCCATATAACATGTAACAGTGCCGCTTGAATAACCCATTCGATTTAAAACTCAATTTCAAAGCAAAGAGAGAGCCATTTCTGTTTAAGTGCAGTACATCAGACACAGCAAACACGACGCCCCAAATCAGAAAGGGCTGTGAACAATTTCAACCACACTTAGAAACACCATTTTTAACATGGTGGCAAATGTTGCCCATTTCCTGCATAGGGTAGATATTCTGGTACTAAAATCTCTAAACTCCATATTGTTTCAAACTACAAGTCAAAAAGAATCGAGTGATTATCATCTTATGGGAAACCAGAGTTACTACCAAATGCAAAAAAAGCTCAAGTAAAATCAGAGCCACACCTACACGAATGATTTAAAACAGGAGACGTGAAGTCTGATGCCATTTACGAGAGGCTTCCGCAGGCTGGAGTGGCTGAGCGAGTGTAGCCTGAAAGTGTCTCATGAAGTGAAATTTAGGTCATTTTTATTTACTGTGTTATGCAGAGTCACAGACCTCAGAAAAACACACTAATGAAACATCACACTCAGCTTAATGGTCTCCCCTCGTTCGGCACCATAATGATAAATGAAGTGCCATTAGCATAAAGCAAGTCCATTTCTTGTAGTCTCTGGAGTCTAGGACTATGACAGAATTGTAATGCAGAGAATTGATTGTTCACAGTTCAAAGGAGAAATATAACGGTTTCTTAACACCACAATGAAGCCCAGATTGAAGTCCAAGCTCAGAAGGACGGGGGGTCCCCAGACTGCAAACACAGAGCACTCAGACTTAGGTCCATGGGTGAGAATGCTGTTTGGAAAGATTTTTTTAAAGTAGCATTTGAGAACGACAAGAAGAGCAAAAGTTGGAGACTTGGAAGGGTGTCTCCCTTGCTCTGCAAGGATCTCCTTATTCAGTCATTATAAAAATACCTTCATGTTAAATTCCCTCCATGGGCCAGGTACTCTGCTGATATCTGGGAATATAGATAGAAAAAAGATAGACAAGATCCTGATTTCATGGTGCTTATATTCTAGCAAGGAAGACATTATGATAAACAACTTAAAAATGTTATATCCTTGGCACTTTTCACTGCCTGGAATTAACTAACAAGGTAACCTGTTGGCAGGTTGTTAGATTTAACCAATAAAAATATAGGATGTCCAGTTAAATTGAATTTAAAATAAACAATGAATAAATTTTTCAGTGTAAGTATATTGCAAATATTGCAAGGGATATACTTGTACTATTTATCTGAAATTTTTTTTCAGATTTCACTGAACATCTTGTATTTTACCTGACAATTCAAGGAATGGGTTGTGGGCGAAGGCAGCATAAGGCAGGACAAGAAAGGTCTCTCTTCCAAAACCTTTTCCAGTTGGAAGCAACTGCCTTTTAAACATCTGTGTGATAATAACAAGTAGCAAACACACATACAGAGCTTGCTTGTGTCAGGCACTGCTCTAGGTACTTCACGCATATTAGCTTATTCAATCTTCACAGTACCATTCGACAGCTAAGAAAACTAAGTCACAGGGTAAATTACTCACTCAAGGTCTCCCCGTCAGTAGTGGTGAAGTAGTCAGTCTGGCTCCAGTTTGTGATGGTAACCATTGCTGCTGGTCTCATAAGCCCAGCACTGATTATTTCATCTTACTGAAATCAAGGTTTCTCAAGACATGCTGTCATTCCAGCCAGCCAAGGAAGACACTGGGTTCTCCCTTCTCAACACACACTTGCAGTTTCCCCTGCTGACATCTATGGGATTATTTAACAACCTGATGACCCTTTTTATTTACAACAATTTTTATATGTATTTTTATGGGAACACTATCTGAGCTCTATGGATTAAACTTTATCATTTTCCTCGTTTTACAGATGAAACCGAGGCAGTGGAGATGTTAAGCCACACACGTGATAGTGAATTCATGATAATCAACAACAGATCTAAGACTTGGCCTTAGAGCTGTAAGAACATCCTCTTGGCCTCTAGCAGGTGCTCAGTAAATACATATTGAATTGAACTGAATACAGTGCTTGTAGAGTAAGTGCCTGACAATTAGCTTTTTTGATTGTAATGTAAGTGCCTGACATTAAGCTTTTGATTGCCTGAGGCATCTGCTTCAAAGACATCCATCTTGAATAAACGCATTGCTAGCTACACACATAGATAAAAGAACCAGGATGTCCCACCCATGGAGATCCCCTTTTAAAAAAACCCCGGTTGTTGTAGGGAACTGACCCATTGACTGCTTGCTTTTTCCTTCTTCCATCGCTTTAATTCCTGCTCTGTGGTTTTAAAGCCACCAATAAAGAGTGAGCCTGTAAGATCCTAGCACCCCACCCTCAACCCCAGTACCCACAGAACCCTTGGCCTGCTGCTCCCCCCACACCTGCGGTCTGGCTGTGTGACCTTGGGGGGCCATGGACAAGCTGCTTACCCTCCAGGATTTGTGAGTAATAAACCTCATTTTTTCAAAATTCCCTCGTGACTGTTGCTGAGGTATGTCTTGCAGTCATAGTAAGAACCACAAGCCTGGTCCAGCCACAACATTGGCTCCGGCTGGGGAAATGTCTGTGGGGGCTGCCACCTATAGTAAGGGGCCCAGGGTGAATGCCCCACAGGCATTCATAGCTGACAACAGCGCTATCCATAGCCTAGGATGGCACAAAACAACGCTTCAACAACCTTTCCTGTGTGTCCCCTTTACAGAGAGGCTCAATATCTCCCCTGAATATGCTAGTGGCCCCCTTGAAGGCCAGTTGTTCAACTGGCTCCACAAACTCAGGTATGGGTGGGCCCGAAGTCTGGATGCTTAGACCTCCCACAGAGGTTTAAGCATGTTAGTCGGGGCAGAAGTGTTACTGTTAATAGTTTTCTACCCATGTGACTAATGTAATCCCCTGCCCTTTCTCAGCTGAATGACTTTAGGGCTCTGAAATATGATGCCAAGAAAATCCCCCCCGATGTGAGGCTGGATTTCTGTCCATCATTAGCCCAGTCCCTGTGGCGATGAGTGAGCTTCATCACGCCCATGGCCTTTTCTCATTTGCCTCCACAGATGTTAGTCCTGGTCTTACAGGATGGGGTAGCTCTGGGGGAAGCCTTTTCCTGGTACCCTACAGATGGGTTAGATTTTGGTCCCTGAGGAAGACGCACTTGATTTGGCGTCACCTTTTGGGGTAAAGAGCCTCTTCAAGGTTTCCATGTTGTAATGAGGCAGAGGCTCGATTTCTTTCCCACCAGGACCATAGGGTATGATTTTAGGAGCAGATTTTGGATAAGTAGAGTCTGAAGGGAGTTTGCAGAGTGGATGGGGCAGAACAGGGGACCCCAGTGCCTTTAGAACTTGGGGGAGGAGGAGGTTGGCAGAGTGAAGAAAAGGCATAGATGAAGAGATGGAGATGAAACTCCAGTGTCCCCATCTTTTCCTGCCCTACCCCTCCCTGCACCATCACTGTATCCTGTAGGTTGCATTACAGTGTGGCATCTATTAGTATAAGAACCACAGTAATAATTACTTTCTCTTGCACAGATGCTTTACAACTGATCACCTGGATTGGTCATCACAACACCGCTGGGGTGAGCAGGGTGCCGACCCCCAACCATATGTGATGAATATTCTGAGACACAAGGAAGTCACCAGACTTGCCCGGGCCCCTCAGCAAACAAATCATAGACAGTGCTCAAGGGTCAGTGTTCTGACTCCTAGTCCAGCACTGTTCATTTCTACTTTCGAAAAATGAGTACAGGTGTGTAGACATGTGCCGATTGTCTCCAGTCACACATTCCCTCCTGCACTATAGACTCCCAGGTGTGCCCTTTCCCCCTTTATGAGCTTTCCGTGTAAGTGGCACCATGCTCCTGCTCCCAGCCCAACTTGTTACCCCTGAATTGGGGAATTGGGAAATGCCCTGATCATTGAGAAGCAGGACTGGGGAGGAGGGGGGAGCTAAGCGACCAGCAGGTAATAGCCACGCACAGAAATAATGTCAGGTAGTGGAACACCCAACACAAAGCAGACAATCCCTGTGGACAAATGCCAACTCCACACCCTTCTAGTGGCTGTAGGAAATCTCTTGAGCTCCCAATGGGAAGATGGCAGTCATATGACCCCGGCCCACAGTGCCAGGTTCTCCTTTCATTATGAGCCTTAGAGGTGCAGCAGGGTAGCCAGGGGGGCAGATGAGAATTGGAGGTCTGGACCCATCTGGAGAGACTGACTTTCCAGTCCCAGCTCTGCTTTGTGCTGAGCAAAGCACCAGATGTTTACATCTTTTCTCAAGTTCAAGCCAGTACAATAATAGCCAGAATGCTATTATTCCCATTTCATTGATAAGCAAACAACATCAGAGAAGTCAACTCATTTACCCAGGGTCACACAGCTTAAGTACATGGTCTCACTCTCATGGTACTTCCAGCAGATCATCCTGTCTTATTCCTTATTGAATCCACACTGTTCTTCAAAGCAATGGCTCAGTGGACATTTGCTGAATGCATAGAAAGTGGCCCCAGAGCTTGTATTTAATCATGAAACCACACTGTTTACTTTCAGGTGTAGCTGATGATGCTGCCTTCACCCCAAGTTTCTCTATGTATTGATGCAACAAAAATTGTTCCCTAGAAGAATGACTCCTAAGGCTTAGAAAAGTTTGGTAAGACTCATTCTCACAGGCCCAACCAAGCCTGTCTCTGCCTCACCAGGTGAGTCACTCAGGGGTAACGAGGTCTTCCGAGAAAGGCAGGCAGGGCTCACTAGCTCCCAAAACTCTCCAGGGGATTGGCACCTGCAGCCCGGTGTTTATATTCTGATTACATTTGATGGCACACTGAATGGGCGACTAATTACAGCATGCCCAAATAAGGTACTTTAATTATAGCTTCTTTAATTCCAACAAGAGCGCTGCTGGAAAACAGAGGGATGAGTCGGATACAGATCTGCTTGCTCTGATCCCTGCGTGTGGCTTGGAAAACAAATCACTGGGAAAGTCAGTGGGTTATTCCATTAGCTCCTGATAGGACACTGCTTTGTAACTGCTGGGGAAGCTTCCTAAAGGATGGGCTGCTTGCAATCTTTGCAGCCTGATTACTAAGGCTGGTGGCTTGGCCAACCCTGCGGACACATATGTGCACTGGGGGTCTGACTCTGGCCTGGGTTTAGCCTCCTGGCACTTCATTCTGCAAACAGCTGTCTAGCTGTCAGGGGCATTTCTGGAGGGCCTCTTTGCTCTGCTCAGTCACCTTGAAAAGACAGACCTGGAGACTGTGCTGCCTTCTGCTGGAAATCACTTATTGATATCCGCCACCTCTGGGGCTGTACAAGCCCAGGTCAGGGATTCTGATGGAGCCTCCCCGGTTTTCACAGACCCTTCAACAGGTTTTCTGTTTTTGCAGTGGGGTTCCTCCTGTCCCCCTACTGCTAGGCTATAAATGTTCTCAGGAAAACATGGTCAGTTTGGGGGTAAACTGGTAAATATCTTATTTAAAATACTTTAAACTCTTTCCAAGATGAATTTGGGAAGGCCATGAATTTTAGCCACTTCTTTTTTCTATAGTGACCTTAACACGAGGAATCAGTGACTTTTTGATTTCTATTGAGGACAATGAATCTTTCCATAGCCCTGGCTCCTTCTTGTCCTCTGCCTCTTGAAGTGCAGCATTTCCTCCAAAGCTGAGTTGTTTTGGGGTTCTCTTGGGACTTTTCTAACTGTCACTGTGATTGTAATACCAGTGATGAGAAAACCTTACCTACAAAGTCAGACAATTTCATGTAAGTGACTTCACTCACTCCTTAGAGCCAGCTCTGAAAGGTAGACAGGGCAGCTATTGATACTCAGATGTGATAGCTGAACTCAGAGAAGTCATGGGCCTGTCATCCAATCAAGACGAGGGTCTGTATCATCTGATGCCATCTCCAGATTCAGCCCATCAACAGCCTTGTTCTGACAATAGAACCCTGTTTTTCAGCAGCCCCCAGCGGCCCTCAAGCCAACATTCATAGAAGACCTCCAACTGATTCTTGGTGTTTCATTTCCAAATATTTATACTGGGTTAGAACCGAGACCAATTTAAGTGAACAAAGATCTGTTAATCTATTAATATCTATGTGTGCATGGTGCTATGGACAGACCAACTCAAATCACAGCTCTTACTGGGACTTTGAGGAAATCATATAAACATTAGGAAAACTCAAGATTAAATGAGATCATGTAAAGTGGCCAGCACCTTGAAGGCGCTAAATTAATGGTAGTGATGCCTTGGGTACATTATTGTTTTAATCCTTACAAAACCCCTTATGAGGTAGGTTCTATCCTTATGCCCATTTTGCAGATTGGTAAATGGAGGTTATTGGCCAATGGTTATATGACTGCATTTTGCCCCCAGGTCTAACTGGCTGTAAACATAACTGGTGCTCTCATTCACTGTCGAGCTATTTCTTGCAGTGAAAACAGGGACTGCCCTCCAGCTGCTTGTGGTAGCCATAAGATATTGTGAAATACTTTGATTGGGGTAGGGATCTCTGTCATTTAGTCAGTCCTGCCACATACTGGTTGGGAAAAGAGGAGGAAGAAAGAAAACATTTGCCCTTTACTTCCGCCTATTTACCAAGTGCGAGCAGATGCTGGGAGAATGACTGACATACAAATTCACTTGAAAGCAGGCTTGAATTCAGAATTCCTTTTGTCATTAGGTGGTTTATCAAAGCACAGACTCTGAAATCCCAATTATCTCTTGAGGGGATGGTTGAAAAACTTGATGTTACAAACTAGGCCCTCTCCTGAAGAAGTAGAGCCACTGGTCTCGCCCCCAGGCACTTCTTTTTCAATTGTACAATTCATCTGGGGAGCTGTTATCTTTTGGGAGAATCACAGGTGCCTTTGGGAATCTGGTGAAATATAATTATTCTCTCCACACACAAAAGGCCATAGGCACACAGCCACAGGCAACTTTGTATATAATTTCAGGTAGTCCACAGATAATCTTACCCCCCACTGCCAAAAGCCCATTTCCAGCCTGGCATTTGGAGTTCAAAGGCCAGGGGTTGAATCTGAGACATCACCTGTTGAACTTGTCTGTGTCCTCACACCTGAGCTGACCCCAGGGAAGAGCCGGGAGGCCCTTAACCTGCTCAAAGCACCAGCCCAGCCCCTGCACAGACAGAGACAGGAAAACTACCAAATAACTAAGCAGAAAGGCCACCACATGGAGACGGAGACTCCCATCCCCAAATAAGCTACCACTTCCTGAGCAAGTGCAACTTAACTGCACATGTTATCGGCTTTTTCATTAGCCTCAATAACACACACTTTGTGGTGCCCTTGAGTGAGCATGGGGAGGGCTATTGGAGTGACTTGTAAATGTTAACAGCTCCTCAGACCAGCTTCCTTCTGGCTAATTGCCGGTGGGAATTGATGCCGCCCAAACACTCTCAACCCGCCTCCTCCTCTCAGAGCTGAAGTTGCCACGTGGTGCTCCCAGCCCTACTTGCTCCTGCCCATCTCCCACCGGGACAAGAAGGCTGCCCCACCTGCCACACGGACCACACCTTGATTTAGAGCTCAGCAGGGCACTGTGCATGAAAGGTGGGGAAAAGCTCTCCGCCCGTGGGCTCTGAGGGCTTTAGTGCCTTGCAATTCAAACTGTGGTCTGTGAGCCAAGGAGCATAGATCATGGAAGCTTATTAGAAATGCAGAAGCTTGGGTCCCACTCCAGACTTAGAATTTGCATTTGAACAAGATCCCCAGAGTGATTCCTGTACGCTGAAAAGCTTGAGAAACACCGAGGAGCATTGTTCTAATAATGGAACTTCCCCCACACTTGCACTGGTGCCCGGAGACCTACAAATGCCCCATGAGGAAAATTTCACTCTAAAAATAGTGCAGCAGGAATCAGGAGAAGCCCCCCATGAATGCTCCACAATCCACAAAGTGCTTGGGTGGATACAGGGCTCTCTGTTGAAAACTTTTATTGTAGCTCTATCCTCCTTGCTAAACCTATACCACTTCTATTTCCCTGGAAAATATCTGTTTTAAAAAAAAAGCAGTTGTGAGTTGGAGTCCTGGCTCTGCCACTCAGCGATACCATAACTTTATGTGAATTCCTTATCCCTGTAAGTCTCTAGATGCTCATCTATAAAATGGGAACGATAGTCACCACCCTGTTTGCAGAACTACTGTTAGGATGAAATGGGATATGCATGTAGGATACTTAGCCTAACACCTGGCCTCTAGTGAATCCTGACATATGGCAGTTCCAGGGTTTTGTTTCTCGGGCTGCAGCTCTTAGTGTAAATTCCCACCAGACCAAGCTCTGCAGGTCACAGCTGAGGCTGTCTTCTGATTGCCTAACACAGAGGCTTCTTAAAAATTTGTGGATTGACTGCTTGATCTTTACAATAGCCAGTGTGGTGAGCTACACAGTATTTTCCCTACGTTACAACTGAATAATTGCAAGAGCCCTGGGAGTAGGTTTTATTTCTCCTAGTTCCTAGATGATAGCCAGGAGGCTCTGGGTTGGTAGGAAATTTGCCCAGGGTCACACAGCTAGGATCTCAGTCTCCTTCTCCTCCTGCTTGATCCAACACCCTCTTTGTTTTATTTCACTGCTTCCTCCCAGGTTTATTTCATTTTAAGTTTGTAGCTTCTCAGGGCTCAGGAACCCTTTGTGTGTCATGGGTGGGAAAGAGAAGATTCTTCTTTTTTGTTGTTGTTGTTCACTGACCACTTTTCCTAACTAGAGGAAAATAATTTCTTACCACCTACCTTAAGCCCAGCTTGCTGCCTTGACAACTCATCTGTCCAGAATATTGTTTCCCAGACTGTAGTCTTTGACCCACCACTTGCACCATTTTGGGTCTGTCTGAGTACCATCCATGCTGTTTATTTTCTCTTTTGCCATATCAGCTCACTGTTTCAAAATGAAATTATATCACTGCCATAAATGGAAATCTAGCCTCCCCTTCTAATAATAGAAAGTAATAATAAAAACAAGTACAATGCAAACAAAATGATGTTCTTTAATTCTAGGCAGGCACGATTGCCTAGAGAAGGCTCTGCACCTGTGGCCTTCTTTGTCTTCCTCCAAAATGAGATTAACAAGTGATGGTTAGTGCTAGCCCTGACAACCAAGCTTTCGTTTTGACATAATCAGAAAGATTGGGAAACAGAGAAAAAAGCAAGGAAAAGGAAATGCACGTATCACCATGTGATTCAAGGCTATTGAATGCTCTTAAGGTATCAATAAAATCATTTCCTAAGCCCCCAGGAATTCCATTGCCTGGGAAACAACATTCTAGTACATACTATGCCATTAGATGCTATCGTACCCCAAAGCATCTATTGTTACCCAGTGGCATCTAATAGCCTCAAGACAGGTATGTCTCGATTCCTCAGCCAGTCTGTCCAGTGCACAGGAATGGGAAATGAGCTCCAGCAAACTGCCTGGGCTTATATTCCAGCTCAGACATTTAATAGCCACTGACCCTGGGGAAGTTACTTTCCCTCTTTTGCCTCAGGGATCTCATCTGTAAAAAGAGGATACTAATAGCAACTATTTCAAATAACTGTTGTGAGGACTAAATTCGTAGTGACACATTTAAAATAGTACCTGGCAAATAGTAAGCACTACCTAAATAAGGACTGGTGCTGCTGCTGATTTGATATACTTAGGCCTGAAGGGGACAAGTCTTGCCTACAATTCACATCATAACTCTTCACTTGTGTGAGGAGTACTGTCCAGGGCTGTTCCCCTGCTGTGTCCCCAGACTAAACAATCTCCCTCCAAAGGGAAGAACAGCAGAGCTGGGAGGGAAGGGCTCCAAAGGATGGGGACAGCTCTCTAAGGGAGCTGCCATGTGACTGGTTCCTGCTGTATACCAGGCACTTTGACATGCTATATACTCTCTCCCCTAAATCTGCAGTTGGTGCCATCGTCCCAATATTCCCAGTTCCCTGCCTTTCATGAACATGGTAAGACTTCCCTTTCCATGAGGAATCAGGTGTGTCCATGTGAACGTAATTCTCTGTGGTCAATGCAAAGTGAGTAGAAGTGTCATTGTGGGCAGAACCTTTCAGAGCTAGCGAGTGAGTCACCACATCCCTTTTCCCTGGTTCAATAACCATGGAAAATGGAGTTCCGGAGTAAGTATGACATGAGCAAGAGCTCCCAGCCAGCACCTGATGGGAAGGGTGGCAGAGAGGAAAATAAAACTATGTTGTTGGAAGCCACTGAAATTTTGCTCAATACTCTAGCGAAACCTGCCCTGTCCTGGCTGAGGCAAAGCCTAGGTGCTAACCCACACCTGAATTCTGCATTACACGAGAATTGCTGTTTTGGGGAGCCCACACCAGAGCCTGGGTCCAGTTTCAGGTGAGGTGAGCATGTAGTACCTATAATCTCTCTCACTTTTTCCTCCATCTCATTTCTCCCCTGCTCAGTTTCTAGTAACGAAAGAGAGAAAATGGGCTCAGGAGCCTTGCTCTGCTGCCATCTTATTGCAGAAACCTGAGAAACAATTTCCCTCTGGGTCTGATTCTTGCTGAATCTCAGGGAAAGGAGGAACCCCATAAGGGTTTTGAATTAGGCCACTGTTTGCTGTCTGAATCTCCTTTACCTCATCTCCTTATCTGGCCTTTGCCTGAATAATTCCAGAGACAGGAAATTTACCAGCCTTATCATTAATGGACATAGATCTGGACTATGAGATGTGAGACTTTTATGCTACTGGACCAAGTGGTTGACTTATTGAAAGGTGACTGGTTTTGAAGATCCTTATTCTGTAAGATGGCCATATAATGTATCATCCTAACCAGGACACACTTACGAATGAAAGGGGGTGCTAGTAACAATTATACTGGAGTAGTAGTTTTAAAAAGGAACTATTGTGGGCAAACCAGTATGCATGGTCACCTGGCTTCTGTATTTATGGCCACCAAAAAATGGTCCAAGTTAAATTCCATGGGTAAGACTGGGTCCCATCTTTGGTAATTAATCCTGACTCTTGGTCCACTCCCTCTCCAAAAGCTTGTTTGGATGGTCTCCCATTCTCTTAACCAATTCTCATGAGAATTTTAGTCCCAAAGCCATTTGATAGGGAAAGCATGTACATACGGCTATAATTTCAAGCAAATTCTCCCACAGGTGCTTCATATTCCTAACCACTATCTTGATCAGATGCATATTTAATGCCTTTTGATGGAGACAGAGGCAAAGTGCTCAACCCTTCCTGGAGCTTTAGAATGCTGCCAGGTCCCAGAGCGGCTGCTGTGAGGCACTGAATGCCTGAAGCTCTACTCTCCCAGCGTCCCCACAAGACCCAGACTCTCAGGAACTTTCTCACAAGGTAATAGTAGAAGAAGCAGGGCTTATTATGTTTCCTTCTGCAGGCTGTTTGATTGCAATTCTGCCCTGGGAACAGGCTCATTTGCATAGTTGATTTGTAGCCTTAATTTGAATATTACAGTTACTTCACACACAAACCACTTACCCTGGTCCCTCTCTGGATTTTTATTTTAACAATCCACTCAGTACCACATGAAACCCAGTAAGACCAGGGGCCTCTGATGTAAGAAGATTTGCATTCCTTTTTCCACTGGGACAGACAAATATGGAAGGTAAAGAAGGGAAAATGAACAAGCTGCTAAATTTCAGAAATGCTTGATTTCTGCTCCAGGGTAATCTGCCAATTATACATAACTCAGGCATGTTCAGCTTCAAGAATCTTTAATAATTGTGGGTTGTTTTTCTATTATTGTTTCTCTAAGGGGCACTTTCTCTTAAAGTGGCCTCTTTTCTTCTTTCCTTTGTTCTTTGCAAAAGATAATTAAAATTTACTGAGCACATACTATATGCCAAGTACTGAGCTGCTTAATCAGATTATAGTTTCACAAAAGGCAAGTTTGTCCCGGCCATTGAGGAGGACATACTCTTCCAGACAATACAGATATCAAGAAATATATTACACATTCTATTAATTAATTATGTATTGCAAGCATCTGCTCTTCAGAGGTCAGCTGCCCCTGCCATCATGTGTGTATATATCCTCCAGTAAACAAAGAGAGGTTCTGATCTGACATCTCCTCTATGCTGGACACTTGGAAGTAGTCTTTTCACATCACATATTCTGTCTGGTTTCTTGTAGGCCTGCTGTGGGCTCCTGCTCAGCTTGTAGTTCTTGGGAACTTTGAGGCAAAGTCCCATCCGTAGGAGGCTGCACCCTCTCAATGTGTATTAGGGACCAAAACATCCTTTTGCTTTGTTGCTGAGTCTTTTTAATCTTCCCATTTATGTTGGCATGGATTTTTTTTTTTACTAAAGATTTTAAAGCATGAAAAATGAGGTATGATGGCTCATTTAGATGGCTTGTAGCAGATCAATGAGTCTCACCAAGAATGGTGGGGAAAGTTGGATAAAATTTTAAAATACAATCTACTTGGAAGCACTGGGGAGAGTCTGAGGTTAACAGAACTTAAGGGACCAAGATTCAGGAATGTGAGTCTGATACAGTTATTCCCTTGAGGCATTTGCCTTTTTTTTTTTAAGTTGGAGAGAGAGAGAGAGAGCTTAAAGAATAGAGCAGAATGTAGCTGAAAAGCTAGGTGGCACTTTCAGCATTCTAACTCTACAGAAGGGAAAAAAATAGAAGTTCAAGACCCTCTAAGGATAAGGGATTCGGGACAATACCCAGAGGCTTCATGTAGAACTCTTCAAGAATTATTAACACAAAATAATGTTGAATCAAAGCTAAACTAAGCCTTACAAAGTCTAAAACTGAGCCTCACAGAAGTGAATCCTCTCATTGGTTTTAGGTATTATGTCCCTTCCCTAGATGCCTCCCAAGAGGATGGGTGAATATATTCTCAGTGAACTGGGTGGCATTTTAACAGAAAGCATCCATTCAGAGTATAGAAAGGATAAAGCATAAACATGGAATAAGAGGCATATAGGGCCCGGCAGAGAGTCTAAGATTCATGTAACTCAATCCACAAAGGGGCAGGAAGGAGAACATGGGGGCAGAAGTAACACTTAGAGAAAGAATGACAGAATTTATCAGAGTTGATGAAATACATCAAGTCATAGGTTCAAGAATCTCTAGTAACCCTAAACAGGATTAAGTTAAATGAAAAGTGCAAAAATTAAAAGACAGTGAAAAACTGCTGAAAACCAAAAGAAAGAGAAAATACTAAAAGTGGTTAAGAAGAAAAGTCACTTCCTAGGGCCCATATGTCAAGCTGTAATCTAAACTTGTGTTTCCCTCCTCCTAGAGCTGGCTGTATAGGTCCATCTTTATGGCTGTATGTGCAGCTAGAGGGGCTAGTGGCAGGTGATATGGGGCTTCGGACTATGCCCGTGCAGCTGATCTGTGCCTCTTGTCCAGCTGTGCCTGACTCACTCCCAGATGTTTCATTTCTATTTTTATGGATGGACTGCTGCTGCACCTAGAAGATTCTATGACTTGTTGTGTCTAGCAGAATCTAGTTTGGGGTGGACAATTATGGACACATGATGATTTGGGGCCCCTTGGCCAAGCACTCCATCTCTGCCAGGACACGGTAACAAGAAAGAAGTTTTTCCTAATGTATTTAAGACCCCCTCCAGATGTCATGGTCTTTTCCCCAAACCCCAGGAACCAACCCTGTCGTTCTCCCACCGGTGTCTTCCATAAATACACAGCATCTTCTCCTCTCACTGTGACACATCTGATCCCACAAGGTCTGTGGAGGCAATTTACCAGATGCTTGTATCACAGCCTGGAAGTGCTGCAGAGCTCTTTCCTGATCTGGTTCCACTCAAATCTGGCATCTTTCCATGTCATCTAGTATCCAGAGGGAATACTATAGCAAAGTATGGAATATTTTTCCTCCAGAACTCAAAGAGGTCTACCAGAAGCTGCATTTCTTTGTGGGAGGAGATGCAAGATACAGCTGTTTGTCTTCTACATTGGAGGGATATACTAGTAAACCCCCTGACCACTGAAATAAAAGCCCCCTGAAGTTCACAGGGTTCATCGCCCATTGTCCTTAGCAACGTGTCTTACTGTGGTCTCTACAGTCAGTCCCCTTCTTGCTTGTACTGCTCAATCAGCATGATGGCATCAATGTAATGGACCCATGTGACATTCCACAGGTTACTCACAAACTCCAGATCTTTTTGGACTGTATTATTAATAAAGGGAAAGAGAGTTAATATAGGCTTAGGGCAAATCTCTCAGTGAATATCTTTGTCTATTCTTCCTTTGCAGAAGATAAGAACCTCTTCTAAGCTACCAAATAGGCCCTCTGGCTCTCACACTCAGCCTTTAGCTGTTTGTTGGCCATCTTTAGTTTCTCTTTATCCCTCTGCAGGGCACACAACTTGGTGTTTTGCTGACTCCACTGTCCCTATAGACATTTGTCCCCCCATATCTTCGAAGTCCCTGAGTTATCACACTGGCGAGGGCATTTACCTACCCCAAGACAATGCCTCAGGGCACCTCAGAGACTCTTCAGCTGTTGGGCCACCCCTGTGTGCCAGGGACCAGTGATGTCTCATGCCCCACTCAGAATGAGATCCTTGCTACCAGCTGGATTACAAGCTTTCCCAGACCACTCCCAGTACAACTTGGGTCAGACTGGATCCTCTGAGAAGCAGGCACCAAGATGAGATTAGATGTGCAGAAGATTCATGGGAAGAGAGAACTGTGAAGCATAAAGAAGGAAGGAACAGCAGAGGGCAGGAAGAGCCTTCAGCCGGTGCTACAGGGCAGATGTAAGAAAAGAGAGGGAAGAAAGGACTGACACAGAAGAGTTCAACTAGTGTAATTCTGAGGACGTTTTGGCCGGACCAATGAGGAGTCCCTGATCAAGGCTGCCCATTGGAAGAGTCCTTGCCTAAGGCCGTCCAACCGGTGATTTTGGAATTGAGACTCGAACCTAAAGTCTTCAGTCTGTGTTTCACATCACCATAATTGCTACACGTTCTCATCCGCTAGTTACAACTGGCAGTCCCTGACATTTGTGGCTTCTCCTATGGTTTCCACAAAGATTGGGCTAAAGGTTTATCTTTTCTCAAGTTGCTAGTGTTCATCAAATCCTGGATTTTGAAGGTACCAGGCTCTCAGCCCTTATTTAGCTTTTCTGGTCTCCTGCAGCTGGGAGAGTCTAGAAAAATTGGACAAAGAAGTTTGAGAACCATAAAAGGATGGCTTAATCCCTGGTTAGTGGATAAGGACAGGATTGACTCTGAAGAAAGGAAATAATATGGAACTTTAGTATTATACCCTTTGTCCTGACACACCCACAGGCACACACGCTTGCACACACACACACACTTTCTCTCTCTCTCCCTCTCTCTTTCTCCCATATGCATCTCCACTCTTTCTTTATTCAGTGAAGTTGGGCTCTAGAAGTGGTCTGAGTGAGAACAGGTGGTGTATAGGTTCTAAACCTCCCAGCGACCCTGTAGGACAGAAATGATTTCTTTGACATCACAAAATGATTACAGATGTGGAAACTGAGGTGGAAATCAGGTTAAGTAACTTGCCAAATTCATTCACCTACTAAATGGTGGTTCTAAAATTTAGGACAAATGGAGGAATCATCACTAAAATGAGACCTTGGAGTCTACTTCCTCTCAGCCACTGCACATCTCATGGAAGGTGGTCTTGCAGACAGGAAAGAGTGTAAGCTTTGGTGTTAGGCAGGCTTGGCTTCTAAATGACTCCATTTTCAAATGTGTGTCCTTGGGCAAGTTAAGTTCTCAGCCCTTAATTTCCCCATCTGTAAAACAGAGTTAATTACACCTAATATATAAGATTGATAAGAAATTTAAATTTGTACAATGTGAAAGCAGCTAGTACGGGCTGAGCCCATGGTAGAGGCTTAACAAATGTTCACTCATGTTTGGAAGACATTGATGTGATGGCTAGACCCACCTCTTCAGTCTCCAGGGCAGTGAGCACCTTATCAACAGGGGCCTTCCCTGACCCCACTGAGAAACTGAGGCTTCACTGTGCATCAGCCTCGACATTGCCATTTCGAAGGTATTTCTACCAATAGTAATTAATTTCCTCAGTCCTGACTTTCCTGGTAATTATTCTGAAAACATACTCACATTCTGTCAACAAGTCTGTTTTTGAAATTGTAGCCATTTTTCATCCTTAATAAAGTCTCCTTCCTGCCTCCTCCCTTCTGTGTCACACTTGAAAACATCTTAATACTAGAGAATTTAAAGAATATGGTAAAATAGGAAGTATAGAGCTCCCTTCTCCACTCTCTCTAATCATATTATCTCCGAAAGAGAAACTGACCTCTCGCGTATCCATGGGGTGCAGAGACTCTAAATTCTCTGCCTTGCTCAATCTTCGTACCGAGGTTCTATGTCAGAGACTATTAGGTTGTTATTCCCACTTCAGACATGAAGAAATGGATGCTAAGAGAAGTTTCCTCCTTTGGTCAAATCCAACAGTCAATGTTGTCAGAGTCAATATTCAAACCCAATTTGTCTGACATCAAAATCTGTGCATGTGTTAGATATGTGCCATTTCAGTGTAAAATCACACACACACACACACACACACACACCCCATCCCACTTATGCACATGTGTGCACACCCAGTTTACACTCTCCTGTTTCTGGCTATAATAGACAGAAAAAAGCACCTCCCTTCCCTGTCAGCATCCATCCTCTGTGCTTTGAGCCATTGCCTCCCAATGATCCCAGTAAATACTCAGAAAATGGTAGCTGTGAATTAAGCTTCTTTCTTTATAGATAAGAAAGGGGTTGTGCTAAATACAACCTAGAGGGTTCTCCTCAGGTCAGTGGGCTAGCTCAAAAATAGTAATGATATTATTTTAGGATGATTAGAAGATTCAAAAGCTCTTTATGAGTGAGGACCATGTCATTTATTTTCTCTGGAGCCACATAAAGCCAAGCCCTTACAAATTAATGAAATAAAAGACAGGGAATATCATGGTGCTGAAGAAAGTTCTTTGCAGAAGAGTAGGTCATCTAGGAGACTCATCTCAGTACTGTCACTGCTGTGTGACTTGGGAAACTCATTAGCCTTTGCTGATCCCTAGCTTTCTCATCTCTAGAATAAGAGGTTGAGTAGGACAATGCTCTGGGTCTCTCAGTCTCTGTGTCTAAGGCATTCAGCCATGCCTTTGGGACTAGGAAGTATTCCAACCACATCTCCATACTTGGGGACAGGCTACTGCATTACATTAGTATGCATCTCCTTTACCAGTCATCCCCACCGCAGGGCAAAAGTACCTTTTCTTTTTCCCTTTTCTGATAGAGCAGTTGTAAAGGCTGGGGGAGCCTCTTTCCTAATTTACTCTGTTTGCAAACAAATATGTTCTATGCAAGAAGATGAAGTTCACTCATTTCAAAACATCTTCCGTAAAGAAAGCACTACATGTTAATTTCCCTAAATATTTTAGAATCCCATTTCTACTGCCAAGTAACCCTTCCTTCAAAGAACTTTGATGGGCAAGACTGAGTCAGTACTATTTCAATCAGAACAAATCTATGTTTGGGTTCAACTGTAGAGGAAAAATGTTGAGAGGCAACCTTTAGTTTGATTCTAAAGGTGAAGAAAGGTTTTGCTGGTATCTGAGGCCATCTTTGTCACAGCTGAGAATCATCTCCCTGACCAGTGAAATAAGTTTCAATTTACTAGCAAAGTATGCAAGTGCTTCTTAAATGCATCCAACTATTTAAAATGCCTTTGGATCAGACTTGGAGGCAAAGTCTGAAAAAGTATGCAATGTATCAAAATACCTCATTTTTCTGAAGGGGAGAGTAAGTGATGATTCCCAATATACATCCTGAAGTTTGTTCTCTAAATAGCAATAAGGTATCACTAGGTAAATGTTGTTTGGCAATATTGGGAAATAAAAACATTTCCGTGCAGTCCAACCCAAGGGCATGGATGAGTACAGGTAAGAGAGGCTAATCTGAAGGCAGGGGTACCAAAGGCACCCATTAAGGATAAAGTATTGGGAAGGAACTCTGGGTTTGGCTGGATCTGGTGAGCCTCGGACAGGGCAGAGGCTGAGAATATCATGCGATATCCCTGAACTAGCAGAGAAAGGTGCTTCTATTGAAGCTCCTACTTCACTGTTCTCCCCAAATCTTTCACCAATGTACCATGAAGAAGAATAAGATTAGAAGAAACTGGCGTGACATTCTTGTCAATATAGAGGCCAAACACAGGAGACTCACTCTGTGAAAGAGGGCCCATGCCCCAGGGCAGCTCTTGGCCCTTGCTCCCTGACCCAGTGCCCCCTGTGTAGGAGAATTTACACATGTGCATGGCAGCCCTGAGCCTCACAGTCCTTCAGAGGTGCCATATTTTCTCTTGAATTAGGAACTTACACCAGCCTAGAGCACTCTCTACCCCCCTGCCAGCCCTTAGCTGGTCTGTTGCACATTCACCTCTTAGGTGTCTGCGTAGACATCACTCACTTCCTTGAGCTGCTGCCTGCATTAATTACCTGTTTTAGACGTCCTCGCCTTACTGCTTATAAGTGAAATGCAATCGGTATTCTTTGGATCTTCTCTGGGAGCTGGGAGCTCCTAGAGGTCAGTGATGCTGTGTTTCTTTTCCTTAGTGCTATCCACGGGGCTGGGCACCAGGTCAGTGTTTGCGGCAAAGTGCAGGGAAAAGTGAGGGAGAAGAGAAGGAGGAAAAGAAAAGGAAGAAAAGAGAAGACAGAGAGAAAGGGAGAGAGGATGAAAAAGTGGGAGGGGAGGAGAGAAATGAAGAGGGAGAAGTAAAAAGGAAAGGAGGCAAGGAGAAGGAGAGAGAAAGAAACAGGAGAGAGAAATGGGGAGAGAAAAGGGAGAGACCTCTGACCACTGCAGAGGGGGAGCAGGGCTTCCAGGAAGGCCTTGCCTGTCTCTCGGCCTCCTCCTCCTCCTCACTTCCCTCCACATAGCTCCCCATCTCAGGAAAGCCTGTGTCTCCCACAGAAACTTGCTTGTGCAAAACCTTTTCACTTAAGAGAAATGCCGCAAGCCAGGGCCTTCTTTGCTCCTTTCCCAGAACAGTGTTTGGGGGTTTCCATCAGCAATGTCAAGGCCCAACTCTGGGGAGTGAGCTCAAGCCAGCTAAGACCCCTGGTCCTGGGGCATTCCTCATTTGAGTTTAGGAAGACCTTTCTAATCCATGGAGAGTGAGCAGGTGCTGTCGGCTGTGTTGCTTTCCAAGCTTATTGAAAGTACTTCCTTGGGGAAATGTCCTCTTTTTTGCCAGGGTTGGGGTTCACAGTCTTTCTCTAGGGCCTCCTATTTAGTAATATGTTCTAGAAAAGGGTTTGAATTCTGGGATTTCCTACCAGGCTGAATGGAGAGCAATTTGCTTGCTGGCTGGGGGTTGAGAACTGCATTTAAGTTTTCATTTAAACTTGTGATTTTTAACTTACAACAGCATTGCCTAGCAAGCTTGTTTAAAATGTGCAATCTGAGGTCTCAACCCCAGAGATTCTGATTTAGTGGGTTTGGAGGGGGCCCTGGGATTCTGCCTATTTAACAGCCATTCTCCTCCTGCTTAATTCTGAGGCAGGGCATTGGGGAGGAGCTGGGCTGGGGCCGCGGAAGCAGGCAGCTCTCAGTGCAGTGAAAACTCTACTGCTGACGCGTCCCACAGTGAACAGGAAAGAGGCTGGTGGAATTTCCAGCCATACAGTTTCTGGGGAGGGGACACTGACCATTTTTCACTTGGTGGCCAGCCCTTGGAGGGTTTGGAGTTCCTGTTGGGGCTTTGTTTTTCTCTTCTCTAGAACAGTTCCTTCTTGCCAGGGGGCACTGTCTCCAGGAACCGGGCCACACATACCACATTCTTGTCACCTTTTAAGATGGTTCCACTGGGGGTGGATGCTGGTGCCCCCAGTGAGGATACAGATGGCACTGTATGGAGTAAAAACTCGGCACTGAACTGGCTTCTTCCAGGGAAGCTGCAGGCTAGGTCCTTTCGTGGAGAAGTGGAGGTAGGCGGTAAACGCTGACAATCACTCTGGTGGTTCATATGTGCACTGAGAGGCTGTCTGAGCAGGGGAGGGGTGGTACAGGAGGCGGGAGCAGAGAGCCAGGGAGTGAGGCAGGGGCTGGACATCTGCATCCTTGCCTTCTCTCCACTGCTAATTAGCTGTGGGTCGAGTGATGGCCTTGGGTTCTTGGGGCTTCCGTTTGCTCCTGCCAAATGGAGAACCTGCCACTGGTGAATCGGCCATGCTGAGTCCTTTGCTCCCTGCACTTGTCGCCTCTGAGGCAATGCTTAGCTGTTTGTTTTCTATCCCACATTCTCCTCCCTTCCAGGTTTATTTCCCATTTCTTAGGGACTGCTGTTGAATCGGTGAGTTCTTTTAAAAAATATCTTCCTAAAAGTTGTGTGCCCTTCCACAGAGGCTCTGTTCAGTCAGTTCTTTATCAAAGCACCTCTTTACAGAAACAAGGAGAAGTGATTGCTCAGACTGGAAGGCCTTGGCTCTAGGAAAGAAGCAGAACATTCCTCCAAGGCGCTGCCTCCGGGGTCATTCTTTCAGTGCGTCTACTCCCACATCTGCTCCTACTTCTTTACCTCTGAGCTCAGAGGATTTCCACTTGCTCTTCCCTCTCCTTTTCCAATGGCTCTTGGCCTCTCTTGTCATTTAGATCTTGTCGTTTGTTCTAACATCTCCTCTTTAGAAAGTCTTTCCTTGACTCCCACATCTTAAACAACTGATTGCTCTAGATTCCCCCTACACTGCTTCATTTTTCTTACAGTGCACATAAGCCAGTGATTCTCAAAGTTAGCTGCAGATAAGAACTAGTTGGGTTGCTGGTTGATCATGTGGATTCCCAGCTTTCAATTCCCTGATTTAACTGGTCTGTGGTGGAGAAGCTGTTTTTTTTTTTAAATCTCTCCAGGTAATTCTTACGCAGAAAACAAAGTTGGAATATATTGACTGCATTGCTCTGTATTTCCTGTTGGTCTCAATTATTCAAATACACAGTAAACTGAAAAAAAGAAAAGGCTGCAAATTCCTCCCCAAACTGTGCACATGCCATTTACACTTTATCTGTGAGTCATCTCCATCAAGAGACGGAATGCCCCTTCATCTGGGCTGGCCTGTGACTGGCTTTGAGCAATAGAATATTGTAGACATGACATTGTAGAACTTCTGAGGCCAGGCTAGCCTACTGGAAGAAGAAAGGTGACGTGAGGCAGACCCGAGTTGTCCCAACAGAGGCTGTCTAGGCCAACCAGCTGATAGCTAGCACCGCCTGCTGGATGGGAGTCAGGCCACCTTAGACCACGCTGGGCCAGTTGAGGTACCAAAGGACTAGTTGCATGAGTGGCCCCAGATGAGACAAATAGAAGAATAGCCAGCTGAGTCCAGCCCAAATTGTTAACCTACAGAATTTAGAGCAAATGGTTATTGCATTAAGCCACTAGATTTTGGTGCCACTTGTTAGGGAGCAACAGATAACTAATACAGAACGTGAGCTTCATGAGGGCATAGACTTTGTGATTTGCTTGTTTGTTTATATTCACTACTCTCTCCCCATTATCTAGACCAGTGCCTATCAAGGCACATAGTAGGTGCTCAATAAATATTTCCTAAATGGACCGGTAATATCTGATAGGCCTTCACAAAGAGCTGTTCTGCTGTATGTTAAGGGTCCAGTTGACAGCGTGGGAGATGTCCCTAAGTACTTTGAGTCAGCTGATGAGGCAGAATACGACTCCTTTCTCTTCCTCCAAGAAAGCTCTTAACAGTGCTACAGTAAAGCTTTCCTTCCTTAGTGGGGTGTTTCACAAAAGGATTATTTAGCATAAATCTTTGCTGACTCAGGAAATCTTGTTTTGCCTAAATCCTTAGCTCAAACACTCCTTAGTTCGGAGATGTTACAAAAATAGACTGCTTTTTCCAGTCCTCCCCAGAGAACATCACGGCAACCAGTGTATGGGGACTGCATACTGAACAGGTGGTGGAGCTGGAGCCAGTGAAGAATAAGGAGTGAAAACCTAGTTACTGGCTGGTGACACCAATTTCCCTGTTAAAAGTGGACGGGGTGTTTTGGTAATAAGCTCTGTTCAGAAGCCAAAGGCTGTCATTACAAGTCCCAGTGGGAAGATGAACTAAGAGGGATAATGGAGAGACCTAACCTAGAATTGTGTGCTGAGCCAGTGAGCTGGAGGCCCTGAAGCAGACCCTGAAACTAGGATTTGGGTGGTCTCAGGAAGCACACACAGGGAAATGGGGAGGTAAGAGAGGAAAGGAAGGGAACTAACAAAGGATAGCTAATGAGCAGGTCACTGTGACGGCGATGAGTTCAGCCCTCCTGGGGACTTCCAGCACATGGTGGAGAACATACTTCACAATTGCCTTACAACAGGAAGCAAGGAAGATGGGGCTACCCCACCTACCTCAGGACCTTTTCTGTGTAGGAGCCTAGCCTGCAACTGCAGCTAGAGTGAGCCCTTAGGCAGAGCACAGCAGGGTTAAACAATGGTGAATGCAGGGCCTATGTGTGGAACCATGATAGCCTCTGAATGTCTGAGAATGGGAGCTTGCAGAACTGGTAGATATCCAGCCTTCTTAGAATGGTTTTGCAGATCTTTGCTGAGAACCCCTGGGTCAGCTACTAACTAACATTATGGTAAATATTTACACACTTATTTGCTTATTTTCTTTCATTCTTCACTAGAATGTAAGCTCCAGAAAACATTTATTTTGTTCACTGCTATATCCCATCACATAGAACAGTTCCTGACACATCATCAGTGCTACATAAACAGCTGTTAAATGAATGAATTCCTTGTTTGCTGATTTCAGAGTTTAATTATCAGAAGAACCATCTTGTTTCTAAGCTATCTGGAGACTCCTCACTTCTCCCTGCTCTTTCCTTGCAAATATACATCATCACTACATTTTATCTTCACAAGATTATTATGCTTAATGGTGAGATCACATATGTGAAAGTATAAAGCACTTCAGGTGTGTAACCCTGATGAAAGCAGGGTCCATATATGTTCCAGTCTCTGTGGAGCTGTGATCTGAGGACGCAGTCCAACACATAGAGTGTTACAAAAGAAAACTCAGTTTCACTTGTGTCCCTCGAAGAACATTAAATTTGATCCTATTCATGATCTATTGCAATTTTTTTGAAAAGCATTTTTTCTTTCCTTCTTAACTCTTTCCCAACTGCTGTTTCTGTGGTATCCCGAAAGTCTTTTTCAATGCTCAGCCCATTTGGCTATTCTCTCTTCATCCTCCCTTACCACTCCCAGGCATGTATTATGCGGACTGAGTGAGCCTTGGTGTCCAAGTCCTCTGATCTTCTCTCCAGCTTTTCTGGTATGCTATCCTGTACAGGCCACGTAACCTTGGGCATGTAATATGGACTGTTTATGCCCCAGTGTTCTTGTATATCAGAGGCATTTAATCCTGTGAGGAAGGTACTATGAGGATTAATGAACTAATATTTATAAAACGCTTAGAACAGTACCTGGTGCAAAGTAAGTACTCCATAATCTTAGCGGTTATAATCGTTATTAGTAGTAGTAGTAATAGTAATAGTTTCATCCAACTCCTGATTGTACACTGCTAAGTATCTGAGAGTCAACTGACTAAAATAGAAATTCTAGAGACAGCAAAGGAAGGGATAAATCTTAGCGGGCACCCTCAAATAGCTGTCTTTTTGTTTCATACATGTATGGGAGAGTGGTGTACACAGAAAGGTGGGGAGAGATGGAAAACTCATTACAAAATCCCACACCTGTCAAACAGAGAAGTATGATAAGCATTTAGATATTAGAAGCAGTCTCTCCTCTTTATATGGCAGCTTATGGTATGTATTTTTAGTTTTATCTATTCTGTACAATAAGCCCTCTCTTTTGTACTATCTATCTTCAAGTATTTCAAATCTTCATCTAACATTATCTTGAGACTCTCTGCTTGTATGGTCTGACCTTCTCTTTTGACTTTGTTCTTCCATTTTTATAGCTTTCCCACTGATCAGAGTTAGGTCTCCCAGAGACTCTTCTGAAGTCTCTTTTCAGCAATTTCCATACACGTGAAACCAAAAACATCTTTGTAAGCGCTCTCTGGCCCTGGGGAGAAGCAGGATGAGGCCAGAACAATCTGTTTTATTTTCACCTGTGTTCCAACTTCCAGCAATGACAGGGCACAGGGCAAACCACACAACTGGAGTCACAGGAATTGGGGCCACTGCCCATGCCCACTGCCTTTCAAGCACATGCACGAAGCCCACCAGAGAAAGGGTGCGATTGCTATGTGCACACAGGAGGCAGCGCTAAAAGAGCCAATTTGGTCTGAGCTCAGGGTGGAGACTAGATGAATACTAATCTGGGAAGGACTATCTCTGAGCCTGTCTGGGCTGTTTCCAATACATAAATTGGAAGCCATTTAATAGAATTAAGTATTTCAGGTTTGCAAGATATAGTTAGGAGATGGACTAGGATTTTTGTGTTTTGAGCCTTGAAAATCCTTTTTCTCTATTTATAGGATTTCTTTTTTTAATCATATTTTTCTCATAACACAAATGCAGTCTGATTTAGAAAGGAGGAGCCCTGATTTAAGAAACCCAAACTTACAAATAAGACAAAATCAGAAAGTGTTGATTTGCTTTTTTATTGTATTCTAAATTTAAGAAGGATTCTTTAAAATTGCGAACTCTCCTGGGAGCCTTGCATATCTGTTTCAGAGCATTACCTCCATAATCAAGTCTTACAAGAGTTAGGGTGGTATGGAGAAAAGAATAGGAAAGAGAAATCTGAGGCAGTAGGAGCTACTGCCAATAGAAGTGCAAGGTGAAATGAAGATGAAAACGGGTCTGAATTTTAACAATGCAAAAAGGAAACACAATGAGCTCCCAGGGAGAATTTAACACACATCCTTGCTAATCTTGCAAGGAGAGGCACAGCCTTAAGGCCGGCACCTGCTAATTGGATAAACTTTCAGAGACGCTCATATTTTCTAGAGGTCTGGGAAGCATGCAGGAGAAGGTGGAGGGGATGAAGACAGATAGGTCTTCGTGAAGTGACCCAAGGACACTCAACTAGATTCATCTGTATCCAGAGTCCTCTGCATGATGGACAATATTGTCCTGCCCTCCCTTGACACTTTCCCAGGTATTCCCTGACTGCACCATCATGCCCAAGAGGCATTGGAGTGAAGTGGTTAAGAACTTAGGTTCTGGAGCCCATCAACCTGGATTTGAGCTCTGATACATGGGTCACAGTTTGTAATAGTTGGGCAAGTCATTTAAAATCTCTGATCAGTAAGACAGATTATTAAATATCCCACACAGCTCTTATGAAATGCAATAGTGCATGTGCGGCACTTAGTAGAGAGCACAGGACTGGATAAGCACTCCCACTATCACATGGAGGATGATGATGATAATTACTGTCAGCAATTTTCCCTGGTACACACAAGGGGATTTTCTTTAGGGAGCAGAAGTTTCCCTGGCTGTGTCTAAGTAGGGACTTGGTTTGCGAGCCCATCGACCTTAGCTGGTGTGCACACATCAAATGGAAACCTGAGCTGCAAAACCCCAGCTCTTCAGCCTGCGTCTGCCTTTTACAGGAAGAGGATCTTTCTTGAGATAATGGTGTCTTTGCTGCTACCACTGAATACAAAGCAGGTGACTCATACTGGTCGTCTGCTGCCCACTCACTTCCACGGCAAGGGAGCTGTACACACCCCAGATAGTCTGCTGGAAGCACAGGTCAATGGGTCCTGAATGAAGATGAGGTCAGTGGAGTCAGAGCTGAACTTGGTAAGCCCAGCCCAGCAGGAGACACTCCCATGCCTCAGGGTGAGTACTCCCTGCCCATCTCAGCCTCTGCTTACGTAGGTACTAGATTCAGACAGGCCACATCCACTTAATAACTCAATGAAACCATGAGCTCATCTGTGAAATGGAGGTAATAATGGTATTTACCTTAATACCTTGTAGTGAAAACCAAACAAGATCTTGGCACAGTGTAAAAATTCAGTTAGTAGCAATTATTGTGTTGGTCTTTCAGCCTAGAATTCTCCTACCCCTTCTCTTCTCATCCTCAGTGTCTGGCTAATGTCCCCCCAGATAACACTGTCATAGTACACACCCCCTCCCCTCCCCTCACTCCATTCTCTTTGTGTATCTCATCAGCATTTGGGGAATCTTACTGCAAAAGCACTCTGGTCTCTGTGTTTTATTATTTTAAACATTAACTTATTAAAACTTGTGAAAATATTCATTAAGTAATGAATCCATTCATTAAAAAATATGTATCAAATATTGGCTATATAAGGACCCTTCTAGATGTTCAGATCTGGCAAGAAACAAAACACTTAAAACCCTTCATGGAGCTTATATTCTATATTCTACACACACACACACACACACACACACACACACACACACACACACACAAAGGGTCTGGAAGAATAAGTGTATAATTTAAAGAATAAGAATAAGACAGATCACTTGGTGCCTACGTCTCAAGTGAAGACATAGAACATTCCCCTAGAAGGACCCCGTGTCCCAGCTCACTGACAGTGTTCTCCATTCCCCCGAGTCTCATGCTGTAGCATGGCGAATACCTTAATCATATCCTTGCTTTGCCTTGTAGATTTACCACCTTCATATTGAGCACTCAGTCCTATTTTATTTGGTTTTGCATGTCTCAATGTTATATAACTGGATACCTTAACTTCATTTTTTCATGACTTACCTTTTTTATGCTCTATTAGTCACACTATATTATACCCAGAGTGTAGTCCACTCATTTGTCACTGCTGGATAGTTATCATATGTATTAGTTTCCTACATTTTAGTATTCTACTGCTGACATACATGAGGGCTATTTCACTTAAAAACATCTTTATGCTGCACTGACCTTTCTTGAAACTGTTTCCCAGTTCTCACATGGAAGAGTTCCCACAGGAGCAGAATTTCTGGACTGTTTTTCGTCTACTTGCTACATTTCTAGAGAATAGGGCCTCTTCTCTTGGGCTTTTATTGCTGCCTCTCACAAAGTGGATGATCAAGGTTGGTCTAAGGGGAAAACTGGAAGGAATGCAGTGACTGTTGAATTTCATGAGTTTCTAGTTAAATTTGGCCCTAACAGGATGAAGTAAAATGCAAGGTAAGTCATCCACAGGTTTCATTTACTAAATAAGAAGGGAGATGTTAGGAAAAGGAAGTAGGAAAGAAGCAGGTCTTCCCAATGAGTGGAAGAAACAAAACTCAGTGTGGCATTAGGAAAGAAACGCAGACTGCAAACTTCTTAGAGGCTCGAACCATGTGTTCTCCTAGGTGGCAGCAATAATGAGGGTGAACAATGTCCATTTAAGTGTGACTTAGGAATTGAAGGGAATGTGCATAGAATGCCTAATTCCCTGTTGATAACCATATAGTAAGTGCTGGGTCCGGTCCTATCTCCTCCTCTGCTTTCCGTACTGTATCTGTGAAAGCCCACCCATAATGTCGTTCAAGTAGCCAGGTGCCATATTTAAAGAGGAAGCAAAGTTCCCAGGTATCTCAGAGTCACTATCATTGGTAGGAAGCTGTAGAAGTCAGCAAGCCAGCTGAAGGAAGACATATTTTTGCTGATATGTCAGCTCAGGCTATCAGGCCAAACCAGGAGCAGCTTGCCTACTGCAACAACTACCCCTTGCTGTGTGCTACCTGAAAACATCTGCCTATTTCCCCAGGTTAATAAGAGCAAGGCCAAGTATCCCTTCCCATCCTGGTGCCCAGGTGGAGCCTCAAGCCCTGGGTACTAGACTAGGGCTTCCAGCACAGCAGTGGTAGCAGACTGCAGGCTTCGGGCTGCTCAGAGGCAAGTTAAGCCATTCGTGCAGCCAGGCAATAAGGAAGGGATTACAAGGATTGATGGGCTGTGCAGAGAAGGCCTCTGGCAGAACAAAGTGGCATCGAGAGGCTTCGCCAGGCTATGCAGAGCATTTCACATCTGTGATCCAGGTCAAACAGGGCTGCCAAGGTTCGCTGTTGCTATGGCTGTGTCAGCACGGGGAAACAGCCTGGCCTGCTGGTTGCCCACACCCAGTAGAGCATCTCATCCCAAGGTGCAGGGCTGTGAACCCTGAAGTCCCCACTGCCCTTGTAGAGAGGCCAGCAAATCCATTCCTTTCTGGAATGAGATTTTCTCATGGGAATTGTGTCCCTGGTGTCTCTGAGCTGGTGATATCCACTAGGCTAGCAAGAAGGCCGCATGTGCACTCATAGGGATTGCTCCCACTTCAGGGTCAAGGGTGGGTCAGAAAAGTCTTGATTGAACTGAGAGTATCTGGGAAGCTTCACAGATGGGATCTTGGCCTCATAGCTGCTCTTAAGATATTTGCCCTGTTTGGAATAAGCAAGAGAGCAGCTTGACTTTCAAAGGGCAGCCAAGGCCTGGTGGAGAGGCTCCAGATGGTGGCAAGGCAGCCAGCAGTGATCACAGCATAGAGCTCTGGGGGCTGCAGCAGCCTGGATGCCTGATCATGCAGCGCCAAGCATCTCATCCTTCCGTGGCCTCTGCTCTCTGGAAAGTCTGGATAGGTTCTCCCCTTGGGGTAGAGGAGCTTCTCGTCCAGAGCTTTCTCAGGCTACTACAAGGAGCTGGGACAGTACTTCCTTCCTCAGATGGTCCATTGAAATTTACTGAAGGTTAACAGGAAAAAGCATCTTCAATGAGAGAAGAAGCATTCCTCCTCCCTGGTCTTTGGGTCTGTTCTATGATGTGTCTCCCTCAGCTCAGAAGGACTTGAGCCTTCACTCCAGAGCTGGTTTCCTAGTTTTTCCCACATTATGAGCCACCAGGGGAGCCCAACATCCAAGCTCCCAAACGTTCCCTCCTGTAAATGGTCCTCCCATGCTTCCCTGAGGCCTGTTCTGCAGGCATAGTTAATGCACATCTACCATCCTTGGCCGTGTGTGTCTAACCTAGGGGTTGAGGCAACATGGAGTTGCCTTGTTGATCTTGTGGGTTACAGAGAGTGGTGAGAATCCTTAATCTGTACTTCCAAACCATGTGTCTTGGGAAATACACTCAATGATAATGTAGAAAAAGATTCATGAGCTTCATAGGTTGTTGTAAGGGTTCACTGAGGTTTCCTAGAGAAAAGAGAGGATAGGAGAGGAGAAAAGAGCAGAGCAGAGAAGAGAAAAGGATAGGGAAAAAACTAAGCAGTGCCTGAGTACCTGATTGGTAGAAAGTGTTCAGTAAGAGGAAACCGTTATAATTCTGATGGAAAATGCTCATGTGCACAAACACAAATTTTTCAAAGGTCTTAAATAATTTCAAGAGATTCTAGGTCAAGAACTCTGACCACAGATGGTCATATCTAGTGACTTAATTTTTTTAGATTGGGAAAGTGAGGTTAAGCCCCAAGAGAAGTGACTCCTGTGGTCACTTAGCCACTTAGATGCAAAGCCAGAGTGGGGGACTGGGACTCTTGACCCCATCCATCTCTGCCTTCTCTTTGCCTTGGAAGGAACCAAGGAGTCTTGGTGTATCACCCACCATATGCTAAATGAGAGCAGTTGGCAAGAGATTCTCCTTACACTGCAGGGAGCAGAAAATTGCTCAATTCATTTCCCATAGACAGTGGTGAAATCTCATTCAGGAGAAAAATGGGAGTGTGTAGGTAATCAATCTGTTGCCACCTTGATGTACCTAATAACCCTCACAGAGGATGGCCTCTGTGTAATGAGCTTTCCATTCCTTTGGGCTCTATTTGTGCTGGACACCTTCTGTTTGTCCCTAGAGATCTGCCTTCCGTCATCTCCACCTTGCTCTCTGCCCTTGGAGGATAACCTGTGTGGACCACACCAATAGGCTTCCTTGCCCTTTGGTTTGTGGTTCAATTCAGGAAATCAGGAGTCCCAGCAAGGAATCAGAAGGAGTAAGGGAAGTGAGGATAGTGAATTAATCCCCTTCTTCTTTCCCTCTGAGGTCACCTCCATCCAGCCACATCACCCAACACAGGGTCACTGCTCCTCACAGAGTGACCTGTACTGGATGACTCTCTCCTTCAGAATTCACATAATTCTTCCTTGCCTCTTCCCTTTGGGCTTAGGGTGGTGACTTTCTTCTCTTATTAACCTTGAGGTGTTGTACCCTTTTTTGTAGTTTTCCTATACCCTGTCCACATCTCTGTAAACATCCTTTTGTAAATGAACTATCCTTGAATTATCCTGAGTGTGCCATCTACTTAATTTTGGGACTCTAACTGATACACTACTCATCACCTTGTCCCAAACCAAATCCGTCTGGAGTTCCCCCAGGAGATGGCCTGTGCTGGCCAGGGAGAAAATTCCATACCTAACATTTGTCTTTCTGAATATGCCTCCATACTCCTATATCTCCCGTATTTAGTCTCTCTTGGTAGTCCAGCTAGAGCTTTCCTGGTGGTAGGAATGGGGTCTGATTCGCCTTCCATGCCATGGAGAAGCACATGGTGTCAGACGTGACAATAAAAAAGTGAATGGGAGTTGGGGCAGGATTTAGTAATCTGGCCAGACTCAGGTTCTTTTATCCTGTGAACATCATAGGGCTTGTTTTGGTTTTCTGATATGAGCTAAGCTTCACAAAAGCAACCTGAAAAGCTATTCAATTCCATGGTTTAATAACCTAACCCTAATCTCAATAGTTAGGAAAACTGCATCCTTGAAATATGGAGACATGATGAGTTAAAATATAAACCCTCATTAGAGTTGGTAGAGAGAGTTGATGGTGAGTCAAGAACCTAACCTTGAGCCTATAATCTTTGAACTTTTAGTTCTTACTCTATATTTTCCTGTTTTTGTCTTCCTTAAAAAACACTAGTTGGTAACTCTTTAAGGACACGAAATATTTTTAAAAATTAATTTTTGTATTTGCAAGTATTTATTTGGTACTTGCTATATGTCAGGCACTAATGTGGACACTGAAGATGCAATGGCTATTAAGAAATACATGATCACTGTAGTCAAAGAACATATAGTCTAACCCAGGGAAAACTATGGCTCCAGGCTGACTGTTTTGTTAATAAAGTTTTATTGCAAAACAGATATGCCCATTTGTTTATGTACTTTCTGCAACTGCTTTCCAGCCACAAGGCAGAATCGAGTATTTGCAACAAAGATTGCATATCTTACTGAACCTATAATATTTATCACCTAGGCTTTTCCAAAATGGTTGCTGACTCCTGGCCTGGCCATATACATTTCCATATGCTTGGCACAGAGGCAGGCACAATTTTTCTCAACAAACACTTTATGGTTAGATGAATTATTTGACAGCTGAAAAACATCACCATTGTCCTGATAGTAGGAAATAATCCTGAATGGATTATTTTTAATCTTCACAGTTTACAGAATTTGCTGAAATTTCTAGATGCTGTTGATATATGAACAATTTTCTTGCCTTTTTGGTTTTTTTTTTTTGGTGGATCAGTATGAATTCAATACACCTGTGCAAGAAGTTTCAAAGGGGAAAATACTCTGATGCACGGGGTTGGGGGAATGGAGTGAATAGAACCTTGATTGCTCCCATTCCAGAATGTGGCATCTGGTTTTCTGCTGCTCTTAGCCTTCTCTAAATGCACTTATGCTGTGCATTTCTTTCCAACATTTTGTTCATAAATACTTGAAGAAAAGCAATGAACTCAGAAGTCTCTTTTAACCATTTCCTCCTTGCTGGTATTTAACTGTGTACATTTGTGGCTGTGGGATTCTCTGGGGTTGATACATAGTTAGAATGAAGAGGGCAAAAACCATGTAATGGTCAAGCTGCTCTGAGTCCTTATAGGTTTAGGATGTTCATCTTGTTCTGGGAATTTGTGCTGAGTATTATTAAAATTCGAAAAGAAAAGAAATGCAACTGATTCTCCAAATGAATAGTTAAAAAAATTAACATTAGAAAGCTAATGAAAGAAGCTGGAGCATACTCGAAAGGGGAGGAAAATGTTGTAGATATTCTAGGAAGGAGAAAGAAAGCAATAGGATAGGTCTAGGCAGATCTGTAAGCAAAGCCAAAAATTTTTACTTTGATTTACTCAGTGCCTAAAACTGGTTTATATATACTCTTCTGAACTATAAACACAAAATATTATGAGTGGAAATTACCCCAATCCAAGGTAGACCCATGACCTCTGATCATCTCAGTTTATTATTTTACTTGATCAATTCAATCCAGAAAGAATTTATAGGGGCCCTCCTGTTTTAGGTGCTGTGAGCATCCTAAGAAATACAGCAATGATGCAGATAGCAATACTTCCTCAGAGAGTTTACCATCTACGTAAGAAGGGTAAGAAGCATGGCTTACATATAAATAAAACACAGCAGTATAATTTAATTGCCATACCTAGTTTAATGGACTATAAAACCCAGTGAAAGGCAGAATTAATGAGAGATGGAAATAACGCAGGAATTTTTTTTGGTATTGGAGTTAGGCCTTGGAATGATAAGAAAAGCAGAGGATATTCCAGCAGGTGTGACAGTGGGAACAAGGTAAGGACTTAATTGAATATTTATGTGTGGTTGGATTATAGAAAACCAGTTCTTGGCAAAGGGCTAGGAAAGGTCACCCAGGATTTTAAATGTCACTGTGAAAAATTTGGCCTTATTTGTAGATGATGAGGAGTCATTAAGGTTCTGAGGAGTGGGTTGGCTTGAAGCTTCTCTCTAAGGTTGAGATGGTAGCTGTGAATATGATGGGTTGGATGGATGAGAAATTGGAGAGGGGAGACCGCTTAGGTGGGAATTACAATACTTTATGTGGGGACAAATATGATTATAAGAATGGACTTTCTATGAAGATGCCCTAGGTGAGCTTGCTACCTGTCAGCATATGAGTGAGAAGGAGATAAGGGTATGTGAATAACTGTCTGATGGTGTGGAAGTGATTTACAGAGAGGGCTTCAATGTAGAGAGACATGTGATGTGTGTCCCAGTCCAGATTGCAGCTAAAATAGAAACACTAATGATGATTAATTAGTTAAAAAATAAACACATTTACAGACCCTGCATACTGATGTATGTCTGTTAGGCCCTCTTAGAACCGATTTCAAGAATGCCCCCTTCCAAGAAGAATTTTCTAGCCACAGAAACTGGTCTTGCTTACATTAATTATGCAGTTAGAATACAAGCAATTACAGAAAATTTGTAGAAAAATGCAATGCCTTTTATGACTTTGTTATCCACTAAATATTCTAGTACAATGCCAGACATACAGTAAATGATGCAATAGGTTGCAGAATGAATCACCCTGATAGACAACTTATGAAAAAAGAGATCATATACACATGAAAGCTAGGTGCCTAGAAAGGTGAGATGCAGAGAGAAGAGGTTCTCTAGGATCATTGAGATAATAACCATGTCCATCTGGCCATAGCACAGGGGAGTTCTTGAAAAATTCAGGAGTCGTTACAATGGTGGAAGAGGGATCCTTAGGGATTAGGAATGGTGCCTGGTGGGACTCATGCAATGGTGAAACCAGTGTGCTTTAAAGCTGCATAGAATTGAAGTGTGACAGAACTGAAACAGAAGGAAATGAGACAAATAGGGTCAATTCTGGTGATTTTAATCAAAGGGGAATTATTTTTATTTATCTGTGGGTTAATAGGAAAGCAATTTGGAATACAAGGGAATAGCAGTATTATTATTATTTTTTTTAATATAATTTATTTTATTATCATTAATTTACAATTACATGTGCAATATTACGATTATTAAACTACCCCTTCATCAGGTCCCCCCCACCAACCCCATTACAGTCACTGTCCATCAGCGTAGTGAGATGCTATAGAATCACTACTTGTCTTCTCTGAGTTGTACTGCCCTCCCCGTGCCCCCCCAACATTACATCTGCTAATCGTAATGCCCCTTTTTCCCTCTTATCCCTCCCTTCCCGCCCATTTTCCCCAGTCCCTTTCCCTTTGGTAACTATTAGTCCGTTCTTGGGTTCTGTGAGTCTGCTGCTGTTTTGTTCCTTCAGTATTTTTTCTTTGTTCTTATACTCCACATATGAGTGAAATCATTTGATACTTGTCTTTTTCGGCTTGGCTTATTTCACTGAGCATAATACCCTCTAGCTCCATCCATGTTGTTGCAAATGGTAGGATTTGTTTTCTTCTTATGGCTGAATAATATTCCATTGTGTATATGTACCACTTCTTCTTTATCCATTCATCTACTGATGGACACTTAGGTTGCTTCCATTTCTTGGCTGTTGTAAATAGTGCTGCAATAAACATAGGGGTGCATCTGTCCTTTTCAAATTGGGCTGCTGCATTCTTAGGGTAAATTCCTAGGAGTGGAATTCCTGGGTCAAATGGTATTTCTATTTTGAGTTTTTTGAGGAACCTCCATACTGCTTTCCACAATGGTTGAACTAATTTGCAGTCCCACCAGCAGTGTAGGAGGGTTCCCTTTTCTCCACATCCTCGCCAACATTTGTTGTTGTTTGTGTTTTAGATGTTGGCCATCCTCACTGGTGTGAGGTGATATCTCATTGTGGTTTTAATCTGCATTTCTCTGATGATTAGCGATGTGGAGCATCTTTTCATGTGCCTGTTGGCCATCTGAATTTCTTCTTTGGAGAAGTGTCTATTCATGTCCTCTGCCCATTTCTTAATTGGATTATTTGCTTTCTGTTTGTTAAGGTGCATGAGTTCTTTATATATTTTGGATGTCAACCCTTTATCAGATACGTTTTTTATGAATATATTCTCCCATACTGTAGGATGTCTTTTTGTTCTACTGATGGTGTCCTTTGCTGTACAGAAGCTTTTCAGCTTGATATAGTCCCACTTGTTCATTTTTGCTTTTGTTTCCCTTGCCCGGGGAGATATGTTCATGAAGAAGTTGCTCATGTTTATGTCCAAGAGATTTTTGCCTATGTTTTTTTCTAAGAGTTTTATGGTTTCATGACTTACATTCAGGTCTTTGATCCACCTTGAGTTTACCTTTGTGTATGGGGCTAGACAGTAGTCCAGTTTCATTCTCTTACATGTAGCTGTCCAGTTTTTCCAACACCAGCTGCTGAAGAGGCTGTCATCTCCCCATTGTATATCCAAGGCTCCTTTATCAAATATTAATTGACTGTATATGTTTGGGTTAATGTTTGGATTTTCTATTCTGTTCCACTGGTCTGTGGGTCTGTTTTTGTGCCAATACCAAATTGTCTTGATTACTGTGGCTTTGTAGTAGAGCTTGAAGTCAGGGAGTGTAATTCCCCCTGTTTTATTCCTCCTTCTCAGGATTGCTTTGGCTATTCGGGGTCTTTTGTGGTTCCATATGAATTTTAGAATTATTTGTTCCAGTTCATTGAAGAAAGCTGTTGGTAGTTTGATAGGGATTGCATTGAATCTGTAGATTGCTTTAGGTAGTATAGCCATTTTGACAATATTTATTCTTCCTAGCCAAGAGCATGGGATGCATTTCCATTTGTTAGTGTCCTCTTTAATTTCTCTTAGGAGTGTCTTGTAGTTTTCAGAGTACAGGTCTTTCACTTCCTTCGTTAGGTTTATTCCTAGGTATTTTATTCTTTTTGATGCAATTGTGAATGGAATTGTTTTTCTGATTTCTCTTTCTGTTAGTTCATCATTAGTGTATAGGAAAGCAACAGATTTCTGTGTGTTAATTTTGTATCCTGCAACTTTGCTGAATTCAGATATTAGTTCTAGTAGTTTTGGAATGGAGTCTTTAGGGTTTTTTATGTACAGTATCATGTCATCTGCAAATAGTGACAATTTGACTTCTTCTTTACCAATCTGGATGCCTTGTATGTCTTTGTTTTGTCTGATTGCTGTGGCTAGGACCTCCAGTACTATGTTGAATAACAGTGGAGAGAGTGGGCATCCCTGTCTTGTTCCCGATCTTAGATGAAAAGCTTTCAGCGTCTCGCCGTTAAGTATGATGTTAGCTGTGGGTTTGTCATATATAGCCTTTATGATGTTGAGGTACTTGCCGTCTATACCCATTTTGTTGAGAGTTTTAATCAGGAATGGATGCTGAATTTTGTCAAATGCTTTTTCAGCATCTATGGAGATGATCATGTGGTTTTTGTTCTTCTTTTTGTTGATGTGTGGATGATGTTGATGGATTTTCGAATGTTGTACCATCCTTGCATCCCTGGGATGAATCCCACTTGATCATGGTGTATGATCCTCTTGATGTATTTTTGAATTGGTTTGCTAATATGTTGTTGAGTATTTTTGCATCTACGTTCATCAGGGATATTGGTCTGTAATTTTCTTTTTTGGTGAGGTCCTTGCCCAGTTTTGGTATTAGAGTGATGCTGGCTTCATAGAATGAGTTTGGAAGTATTCCCGCCTCTTCTATTTTTTGGAAAACTTTAAGGAGAATTGGTGTTATTTTTTCTCTGTATGTCTGGTAGAATTCAGAGGTGAATCCATCTGTTCCGGGGGGTTTGTTCTTGGGTAGTTTTTTGATTACCAATTCAATTTCTTTGCTGGTGATTGGTCTGTTTAGTTTTTCTGTTTCTTGCTTGGTCAGTCTTGGAAGGTTGTATTTTCTAAGAAGTTGTCTATTTCTTCTAGGTTTTCCAGCTTGTTAGCATATAGATTCTCATAATATTCTCTTGTGATTCTTTGTATTTCTGTGGGGTCCGTCGTGATTCTTCCTTTCTCATTTCTGATTCTGTTTATGTGTGTAGATCCTCTTTTTCTCTTAATGAGTCTGGCTAGGGGTTTATCTATTTTGTTTATTTTTTCAAAGAACCAGCTCTTGGTTTTATTGATTTTTTCTATTGTTTTATTCTTCTCAATTTTATTTATTTCTTCTCTAATCTTTATTATGTCCCTCCTTCTGGTGACTTTGGGCCTCATTTGTTCTTCTTTTTCCAATTTCAGTAATTGTGTCTTTAGACTATTCATTTGGGAATGTTCTTCCTTCTTTAAATAGGCCTGGATTGCAATATGCTTTCCTCTTAGAACTGCCTTTGCTGCGTCCCACAGAAGTTGTGGCTTTGTGTTGTTGTTGTTGTCATTAGTCTCCATATATTCTTTGATTTCTGTTTTGATTTGGTCTTTAACCCATTGACTAATTAGGAGAGTGTTGTTAAATCTTCATGTATTTGTGAGCCTTTTTGATTTCTTTCTAAAATTAATTTCTAGTTTTATACCTTTGTGATCTGAGAAGTTGGTTGGTAGGATTTCAATGTTTTTGAAATTACTGAGGTTCTTTTCGTGGCCTAGTATGTGGTCTATTCTGGAAAATGTTCCATGTGCACTTGAGAAGAATGTGTATCCTGTTGCTTTTGGGTGTAGAGTTCTGTAGATGTCTGTTAGGTCCATCTGTTCTAGTGTGTTTTTCAGTGCCTCTGTGTCTTTACTTATTTTCTGTCTGGTTGATCTGTCCTTTGGAGTGAGTGGTGTGTTGAAGTCTCCTAAAATGAATGCATTGCTGTCTATTTCCTCCTTTAATTCTGTTAGTATTTGTCTCACATATGCTGGCGCTCCTGTGCTGGGTGCATATATATTTATAATGGTTATATCTTCTTGTTGGACTGACCCCTTTATCATTATGTAATATCCTTTTTTATCTCTTGCTACTTTCTTCGTTTTGAAGTCTATTTTGTCTGTTACAAGTACTGCAACACCTGCTTTTTTCTCGTTGTTTTTTGCATGAAATATCTTTTTCCATCCCTTCACTTTTAGTCTGTGTATATCTTTGGATTTGAGGTGAGTTTCTTGTAGGCAGCATATAGATGGGTCTTGCTTTTTTATCCATTCTGTTACTCTGTGTCTTTTGATTGGTGCATTCAGTCCACTTACATTTAGGGTGATTATTGATAGATACGTACTTATTGCCATTGCTGGCTTTAGATTCGTGGTTACCAAGGGTTCAAGGTCTGCTTCTTTACTGTCTAACAGTCTAACTTAACTTTCTTGTTAAGTTATTGTAAACACTGTCTGATGTTTCTTTATTTCTATCCCTTCTTATTCCTCCTCCTCCATTCTTTCTATACTAGGTGTTTTATTCTTTGCCTTTAGTTAGTATTTGGATGGTCTGCTTTCTTTGCTATGATTTTTTTTTCTCTGGTGACATCTTTTTAGCCTTAGGTGTGCTTCCATCTAGAGCAGTCCATTTAAGAAATCCCGTAATGGTGGTTTATGAGAGGCAATCTCTCTCAACTTTCATTTGTCTGGAAATTGTTTAATCCCTCCATCATATTTAAATGATAATCGTGCTGGATACAATATTCTTGGTTCGAGGCCCTTCTGTTTCATAACGTTAAATATATTATGCCATCCTCTTCTGGCCTGTAAGGTTTCTGTTGAGAAGTCTGATGATAGTCTGATGGGTTTTCCTTTGTAGGTGATCTTTTTTCTCTCTCTAGCTGCCTTTAATACCCTGTCTTTATCTTTGATTTTGCCATCTTAATTATTATGTGTCTTGGTGTTGTCTTCCTTGGGTCCCTTGTGTTGGGAGATCTGTGGGCTTCGGTTGACTGCAAGACTATTTCCTTCCCCAGAGAGGGAAAGTTTTCAGCAATTATTTCTTCAAAGACACTTTCTATCCCTTTTTCTCTCTCTTCTTCCTGTGGTACTCCTATAATGCGAATATTGTTCCGTTTGGATTGGTCACACAGTTCTCTTAATATTCTTTCATTCCTAGAAATCCTTTTATCTCTCTCTGCCTCAGCTGCTCTGTACTCCTGTTCTCTGATTTCTATTCCATTAACAGTCTCTTGCATCTCTTCCATTCTGCTGTTAAGCCTGTCGATCGCTTGTCTGATTTCTGCATTGTCTTTCCTCAGTTCCCTCACTTCCTCCCTCAGCTCTTGCACATTTCTCTGTAGGTCCATCAGCATGGTTATGACTTTTATTCTGAATTCTTTTTCAGGAAGACTGTGCATTTCCATCCCTTCAGACTCCCTCTCTGGGGTTGTCTGGTTGATTTTGGTCTGAACCATATTCCTCTGTCTTTTCATGGCTATAGAATTGGTCAGTGGTGGTTGCCATGTATGTCAGCTGGGCTCTTTAAGACTTTAAAAAGAGAAAAAAAAAGAAGAAAGAAAGAAAGAAAGAAAAAAAGAAAAAAAGAAAAAAGAAAGAAAACAAAAAACAAAAAACAAAACAAAACAAAAAATTGCCCACCGAGAGTAGAATCTGTGGGAATGCTGTAGGTGGCGCTGTTGCCCCACTATTCCGCAGCCGTTGCTGCGCCACTCCTCAGGGCCCTTTATTGCTCTGGCTGGCGTGGGAACGAATGGGAGGCTGTTGATCTCAGTGAGAAGTGTTAAGTATGGCTACGCTTCCTCAGTCGCCAGCTAAGGCGTCTGAAACTCCCCCGGACTCCCAGCCTGCTGGGCTGAGTGTGCTGGGGCGATCCGGCTCCTCCGCTGGGCTCCTGTCTCTTTAAGACCGCTGAAGAAAGCGCGCACTTTTTTTTTCCTTCCTGGGAGCTGGCTGCAAGCACCCAGATCCTGCCCCTCTGTCTCTCCAATCTCTGCTGCACTGCGCAATGTGGGTCAGCGCTCCCCGTGCAGATCACCGGGGCCGGCTACTTCGCGGGGTGTCCTTCCACCCCCTCCCGGCTCTGGATCCTCTCCTCCCGCTGGTGCGCTGGGGTAGGGGAGGGCTCGGGTCCCGCCGGGTCGCGGCTCCGTATCTTACCCGCCTCTTGGGGTGCCGAGTGCTCTCGGGTGTAGCTGCACGCTGTGCGCTTTCCTGTGTATTCTCGTCTCTCTTTTAGGAATAGATGTGTTTGCTGTGTTTTCGTAGATAAATATAGTGTTGGGAGGAGATTTCTGCCGCCCTGCTCACGCCGCCATCTTCCTGGAAGTCAATCGGTGTTTTCATTTTTGAATTAATTCACTACCTACATTCATTCTAATTAGAATGTACTACTCTGCAAGAATAAAGGGTCACTATTGTTTACTGATAATGGTCTTGAAAAATTACTAGAATACAACATGATTTTTTTTGAAGTATGCTCATAAAAGCTGTCAGTTGACTGCATCAAGATTCTGTGCTTATTTAATCTGTTTCAGTAGAAAATTGTATGGTTCAAATCACAAAACCTTCCATTTTATCATTTTATTGTAAAAAAAATCCTCTTTTGACTTATTCTTTTCTTTTAGAACTACTGCACACTCCCATTACCTTCATAATGCACTTGGAAATGTGAAACTTGTCTTCATGTAATACCTGATTTTTAAGATTTCATAAAATTGCATGTTTCACTTATACCCACATCAAATGCTTGATTGAATCAAAGTCTTCTTTTTTTGCTGGGGGCGGAGTGGGGGGCGGTAACCTTTTGAGTTCAAGAGCAATTAGTAGAAGGCTAAATGTGATTTTCCCAGTCTGTGATTTTGGTTCAAAAAACTGAATTTAGTGATTCCTTGTAACAATGGTTTATGCTACTATAGAGTAATACACATAAAAAGAGTGTGTTGTGGGTAGGTTTGGTAAGGGGTGGCAAGTATCTAGAACATCATTCCTCACCTCTTGCACACAAGACAGACAGTACTGATCAATTGTGAGTCTTCCTCTGAGCCTACCTTACAACCTTTCAACACAAAGGCTGACCCATAAATTGGTCATAACTAGCTATGAAGTGAAATGTATCTACTTACATAGGCTTATGGATATAATAATTTATTCTAAATGAAAACAGAAGGAATTCTAAGTGGACTCTGCATTTATTCTGTAACAAATGGACACCTGCACTGATATCAAGAGAAAGAAGAGCTAAAGTTACCTGTACACAACCTGTCAATATTTCTGTCAGAGAGCTTACTTTTGTATAAGGACCTGGCGATAGCCTTACAATGCATTCCTAGATTCTCTGCCTCCCAGGCAGTCCTTCTATATTTAATACGTCCATACGATTGCACATACCTAGAGTGAATGTGCTATTTAAGTATGTATTATGAGAAAAATACAGTTCTGTGATTCTGGGGATGGTTCTATTGAAGATTTCACTTGTCACTAAAATCCTTTTAGCTCTGGGTATTAATTAGTCCATTCCATACAACACTTTCTCTTAACCTGTCTGAATGAAATATTGAAAAAAGAAAAGACTATCTGCATAAAGCTAATATGTTCTTCGCTATGTATCATTCTAGGAACACCATGGAATCCACAATTACCTGGACATAAGATTCTCATGGCAAAGAGCTATGGCCAATTTTATATTTATCACAGTGTTAGGAGATGACTTATATAAGGAAAGCGTGCAACCCAATTCTGGTTGAAAAATGAGATGAGGGAAAGCATTCAATAAGAACTTGGGCAAACTTACAAATACAGATGACATATTTTCCATTTAATGACCTGAACTTCTTCCTATCATCATTTCTTTCACTTCCTGGGGCCATTTGACTAAGACCTGCACGCCTAGACTATGCCAGCATCTAGAAAACTTCTATGCAGAATAGGTTATATGCTTGTAAAGCATTAGTTGGGTTGGGATAGCTCAACAACAGATCCAACTTCTTATTAAATCTTCTTTGATTACATATTAATAGAAGACTCAGTTCAAACTTGTTTTCATCTTGTCTGAATACACTATCCAACTCCAGAGTTTCCTCAAGACTGGTACTAAAGCAGAACCATAACTCAATTCCTACACGGATGCCAGGCCCTAATTTTGACAAATGCTCACCTCCTCCCAAGTTCTGTATATGCACTTAATAATCACTTATTTAATATCTACTATTTTACCAGAATAATTATTAGGCATTTTCATATAAAGATAAATGAAAATAGCTTCTGATCTAGTTGGGAGAAATACATATTTATAATCTAGGGGTAAATAAGTGTGCTTTCTGAGCATAGAGAAGGAAGCAGCTAAGTCTGTCTCATGAAGTCAGGAACGACTTGCCAGGCAAGAGAAATGTGGGTTATGCCTTGAAAGGTGGAGACATAGTTTGATGTGTCACAAAGAAAGAAGAGAGTAAAGGAGCATGTATAAAAACTGTAGAAATCACAGGTAATCCCGGAGTGCAGGTGATTTATGATTGCTGGAATGGGATGATGGCATGGCTGTGAAAGAGTTTCTCTAAGGGAGACAGGGCAAGATTGTGACGGGCCTTAAATGCCATGCCAGAGTTTGGTGTTAAAACTGCAGTTTGATGATTCCAAGCAAATGGTACAGCAGAACTACCTGGGAAATATATTCAATACAGATTCTTGGTCTCACCTCAGATGCTTTAACCAGTATTCACGGTGTATACACAGCACCTCTGCTTCTCTGGAGCTGTCTGGTGATGCTGATCTGCAGCTGGATTTTGGACTCACTGGGGTAAGTGATGCCGTAACCAAAATCTAGTTCTGGCAAGGCAGTCACAATGGCTTATTCTCACCAGTTCCCTCCAGGAAATGAATGACATTCTGCCTCTGAACACCAGCCCCAAAAACATTGAAGTGATCTCCGTTGAAGTTGCTCTCAAAGCCACACAGGTGCTTAGGGAACAAGTGAAAAGCGTAATCCTGTATGCCTGAAATCCAGTCCATATTTTTTACCTTTTCATTTTTTCCCTTTGCCTTGTGCAGATAGTATGAGTGAAATACAGCTCATCGATGAGGAGAGTCATCTTATCATTTTAATGTGTATAAGGGAATCATTGTCCCAGAGATAAGATGGATCAGCAGCAGGTACTCTAGAATCCCTTCCTTCATAGTCTATCTCTCCTTGTAATATCAGTTTTTATCTTATTGACTTTTTTCAATGAGAGTTGAAAGTCCCTTGAGCGCATAAATGTTGTATGTATAATCCTTATATACTACTATCCAACAAAGAACCCAGGCCCTAGTAGATGCTGAGGAAATGCTTACTGATAAAATGAATAAGCTAGTTCCAGTCATTATCATTACTTATGCTATTCGTTAGTTTTTCTGTCACTTGCCTGCCTACTCCAGCCCCACCCAGACTGTGAGATCTCAATGGAAGGGACTGGGTCTCATACTTCTCTGTGATCTTAGTGTCTATCCCAGAGTTGGAGATAGAGTAGGCACCGAATACAGGGATTTTGAATGAGTTAATAAAATAATAATGCAAAGATTGTTTCATTCATGTTGTGGGTTTTTTGTTGTTCAGTTCTGGCTCCTCAGCCTAGAGACACTGGGCAAAAACAAGATTTTAAACTCTGGCAGACTTCTTTCCTTGTGACCTTTCCTCAGATTGAGAAATTGGGGTTTTCATAAGCTGGGCTTGTCCCAGGAGATTCCTGGAAAGGTCTCAGTGGGATACCAGGGGACTATGTGGGTATCTTCACAGAGGGATGTGTAGGGCAGGAAAAGGGAGGGAGGGACGCAGAAGTCATTATGAACGCAGAACTCCCTGGGGCCAAAGCAGCCAAACTCATCTCCAGCATCTCCAGAATGGATTATTTCAAGTAGTGTTAACAGCCTAAGCCATCTGTGAACAATTCAGTCATGCCTAACTTCTCGGACCTTTCTAAGTGCCAGGTACCCCTTTGACCGTATCTGTCAAACTTTGGCAGCTTCTTGATGCAGGGCGAGCAAACGGCTCCTCTCAGAGAATCTAATCGTTTCCATGTAACAACAGCTCCATCTACTCAAACACAGTATCCCAAATTCAGAGGGATTTTTTTCATAATGGTACAGAGATTATAACAGTGGTATTAGGGTGGTAGGGTGAAATTGTGAAGGAGAAGCCAATAAAAATAGCTAGGAAGACTTGGTTAAAAGAATGTAATATAAGCACTGAGGCATTTTTTCCATCCAAAGTATAGAATATACACATATTAAGAAGCATGTCTTATTTCGTAAGTTTCTGCTATCTAATAGTTTATTCCTGAGAAATGCTACTTATCTATCTATTCATTCATTCATGCATCTACAAATTATTTCCTTCTAGATATTTCCAGATACAACAATGAATAAGAGAGCAAGACACGTCTCTAGAATTTAATCAGTCCAGTCCACAGCTAATTGTGATAAGAACCAATCAGTGTAGTAATGAAGACTGTATGGGACACAATAGGACAGTCAGCTAATGCTTCATGCCATAAGCAGAGTGGGGGTTGGGGTCAGTACTAAAAGAATGCTGCAGAGAAGAAATGGCCTCTCTGCTAAAACATAAAGAACAGTGTCAATTTTACAGTTGGACAAATATGGACAAAGGAATAAGTATATATAAAAGTCTAGAGATCTGAGAGCCTATAGCCTTCTGTGAACTGAAAAAGAGTTCAGTATGTATGATGAGAGCAATGTGTGGTACAGTACACATGTTGGAAGGAGGAGGGGAAAGAGACACACAAGAGAGAATGGGAATGACGGAGGTGGGTCTGGGATGTATCATGAAGGACCTGCACATGTGTTCAGGAGTATGCGCTTTCTCCTGAGAGCACTTGCAAGCTATCAAAGGGCTTTAACCAGTGGAATGATATGATTCAAGCTTTAGAGAGACTGTCCTGACAGCACCGTGGAGTACAGTTGAAAAACAGAGGGTCTAGAAACAAGTGGGTGCAGAGGAGATGGACAGAACCAGTATATTGGACATAGGAATTTGAAAAGATCGGACTAAATGATTCAGTGTTGGAAGGCAAAGGGGGGGAAACAAGCCTGGTTCCTGGGGTAATGGTTTGATCTTCCTTTGTCCCGGGATTTGTAGGGTCAACATGGCAAGTGCCCCACTCATTCCTAAGGAAGGGCTCCCTGTTCTTCTGGGTGGGAATCAGGAGTTAGGGTCCAAACCACACTTGAAGTATACTCACATATTAATTTTATATTTTTTCTATACTATATGTCAAGGGGATTGCCAGTGAAAGATGTCAATCTTACAATTTATTTTATTGACTTTAAAAAGTCTTAAGGAGAAAATTTACTTCAAGTATTACTCAGGAATTAATGATACTGGTTAAGGAGACGCATTTAATCTGTGAAAAAAACTCATTTCTGCAAACAGCATTATCCTGACGAACAGGTGAGAGATATCTCTCTCCTTTAGCGGGATAAGTCTTAACAGTACCTATTCCTGTTGGCATGTGTTTTCTCTTATAGGAACTCTACATGCTTAGGATACCAAGGAGGGTATGAAACACCATTTGCAACCTTCATAATTCTTTCAAGTTTTTGTTTGTTTTTCTTTTTTGGCATGTAAACATTAAGCTTATCCTGATTAAAATTGAGGGACAATTTTTTTTAAAGGACTGAAATAACATTACAAAGCTATGACTTACACCCTGACCTTCATCACTTGAGCTTTTTTTTGTGCAAAGCACACTTCTGTTGTCAGACGTTCCTCCTTTTTTGAAGTGCGAGCACTACATGCTATAGTGTGCCTCAGATGAAGAAAGGACATGAAGATATTTTCAACTATAATCGTAACTTACAGTATTCTTACTATAAGTTCAGTGAATAGAGGCCCAAGTATCTCCAAAAAGTAAACGAAACGAGCCAGAATTTGTATGTGAACACAGAGGAATTTAGGTAAGCAGTACAGTATTTCTTTTCTCCTCCAGGTGAGGAAGACTGCACATTGCCCACATAGTCCTTAGTATACCAAGGTCATCAGCTTGGGAAGAGCAGCAGTATGAAATTTTAGAAAGCATCTGTTTTTGTGCAGAGCATTTCACTGTGAAAAAAAAATAGTACAAGCTATCTTAAGAAAAGCTTTTTTGAATGTGTTTAAAGTCTTCTAAATTCCTGCATATAAATGTTAAATACCTCCAAAATGTCAATCAATCTTGTTTTTCAGTTAACTTAGAATAAAATGATAATGAACTTGCATTTAGTCAGCGTCTTACAGAGTGAGAGTAATTAGACTTGGAAAAGACCTATTAGGATATCCAATTTCATCTCTCTGCCTGGAGAGGACTATTTCTCCTGAGAGTTCTCTATTACTGTGTCCTGCTAGTTTTAAAATTCTCAAGGGAAGACACACTTACTATATTCTTGAAGGGTCATTTAATTAAAGGAACACCTACCTAGGAATCAGGAAATATGGATTTAGTTTCTGATTCTGTCATTCATTAGTTGATGACTTTGAGCCAGAAACCTAGACTATCTAAGCCTAGATTTACAAAATGGTGTTACATCATAAGATTTGCTACATCACACCTTACATCACAGGATTGTGGTAAGAATCAAGAGATGAAACACACGTATACTGACAGATACAGAGCCTGGGATATTATGGTCACCTGATAAGTAAAATTTCTCTCCTTGACCACCCTCCCTACCAGCCACCTCCTCCCCCACTCCTATCACACACTCACATTCCCCAACACTTTCCCTGAGCTAAGTATACTCTCTGATTTGTGTGGGGGTGGGGAATATAGTGCTGCTTTTCTTCTTCCTAGTTTCCATGTGGATTCGTTTCTGTGGGCTTATTAAGGCATGTCAGAAAATAGATTGCTTAAAACAACAGAAATGTTTCTCTCACAGTTCTGGAGGGTAGATGCCTAAATTAATTAAGCAGGGCCATGCTCCGTCTAAAAGCTCTAGGGAAGAATCCTTCCCTGCCTCTTTCAAGTTTCTGGTAGCTCCCAGCAATCCTTGGTATCCCTTGTCCTGTAGCTGTTTCTCTCCCATCTTTGCCTCCATCCTGACATGGCCTGTATCCCTGTCTGTGTCTCTGTATGTCTTCTCCCCATCTCATAACGACACCAATCATTAGATTTCAGGTGCCTCCTACCAAAATGACCTCATTTTAAGTAATCATATATCTACAAAGATCTTATGTCCAAATAATATGCCATTATGGGGTTTCAGGTAGATATACATCTGGTGAAGATGCTCTTGCACGTCCACACCTTTTATCATGTGGATCCTTAGCTAACTTCCCAACCGAGCATTTCCATTTTATGATTCACTGATGACTCTAATAAGTTATAAGCTGAATGGTATTGACTTGATCAATAACCAAACTCTCTTTTTACTCAGCTTTCAATGTTTTCTCAAATATTTTCTCATCAGTTTCATCAAAGAAAATGATTTCCACTCTGACCCAGTTATATGTATGCTTCTCTGAAGAGCCTGCATGCTGGGAGAGAGAATAAAGGAAAGATGATAGGTTTGTCTTATGAGACAGCGAGGAAGGTTTGAGAATGTGAACAGTCCAGGTATGCTAAATTCCTCTACAACATTCTATAAATTTTGGAATGAGAAGAGGTAATATAAATCCTTAGATCATCCTGTGGTCCTGCTGAGTGACTTAAGCAAGTCATTTAATTTTTCTTAGCATAACCATCCCCTTTTTATATATAAACTAGGGGGAAAATAGCAAGTTTCTTGCCTGTTATTCAGGATTGCTGAGAAGGCAATACAACATGACAAATGAGAAAGTAATTTTGAAAGGTTAAGTGATATATATGTTTAAATTACTTTGAAGAATATTATGGTTGCCCCACTAGATTGTAAATTACTTGGGAATCACTGCCATGTTTTTTTCCCCATGCTTGTTCTTTCTTCTTTATTCCTTTCTACAGAGCATTTCACTAATGTTTATAATAAAACTGTACCTATTTTGGGAGCTTAATTTATGTGAAACAGAATTGAATTACTACTTTTTCTAAATTCTGTACTTTAAATAACTTCATTAACACATATGTGTAAGAATACTTTTTTCACAAGTTTTAGAATTCTTTCCTAGTTATTAACCCATTTCCTTATTCTTTTTTCAATTTCTTTCTATACATGTCAAATGTCCTTTTACCCTTTTCCAACATGAGTAGTCAAAATCATTATTTATTTCCAATGAAAACTGCCCTAAACAAAGTGCTTTCTGTTGAGCTTCTTATAAAACAAATATGAGAGGTAACTTCTGTATATATGAAAAATGTGTGAAATAACTATTGTGTATAAAGAGCTCTTGCTATGTGATGCTAGATAAAACATAAAATACCCAACTGGTCCAGCTCCCACCAGCCCTCCCAATCTCAAATAAAAGCTATATTAGCATTCCAATACATTTATTCAGTGGGACCCACAAGGTTATTAGCTAGTACAAATAATAAAAGAGAAAGTTAATGTAAAAAACAGAAAAAAGACAAACTTGTTGATTTTCTCATTGTTAGCATGAAATACTATGATAGGCTTAGTACTTTTCAACATTTAATTCATATTTATGAATATATTCATGAGAATGTGATTTTGTTATTCTCAAATGAGTCAGTCTAGGTGATACGGTTATTTATTTTAGACAACATGAGGAATCAATTCACTTTGGCTGTTATTGTTTGATTTGACAACAGTTGGACCTAGTTGTGGGCCTATCCTCTTGGGTTTTTTTGTTTTTTGTTTTTTACTTTGAGCACACCAAACAATTTATGTATTTGTAATAATCCAAGCTCACCTCCCTCTCTCCTCTTTCTTTTAACCATTCACTAAATTAGCTAAAATGCTGGGTCTCTGCTGGGATAGAATTCTTTCGAAATTTTCTAATGGGTTGATTTTTTGTTTGTTTTTTTTAAAGAAAGAACACACATGGGAATTTTCTTTCAAGTATATTTTAATGAAGGTTACTCTCATTTATTGGAAAAAAGGAGGTTGCATGTATTGGTTCTACTGTTTACGGGCATTTAACTTTCTCTACATCAATTTTTCTAATCTGTAAATGGAGAAGACCAACTTCATACAAATCTTAAGAAGATTAAAGGAAAGAACTGGAGATTTGCAGAGGCAAAGAGATGTCAGTTGAAATGCTTCTTCTACTTAATAGCTGTTTGGCTCCTGGGAAGGTCATCTACTTCTCTGGGCCTCAGTTTTCCATATTTAAAGTGAAAATCACATTATCCACTTGTAGGGAAAATGGACATTTTATGGCCAGGATTCTTACCTGATTCTAATATTGCCCACTGTATACATACAAGCCTGCTTGCATACCAGTTGGGAGCTAGTCGTTTACCCGCAGAGCTGCCTGGAAGGAACTTTCTCAGTCACAGAGGAATCGGCTGGGTGCAGGGGTGGAGAGGAAACACAAGTGCCTGGAAATAATTGGGTAAGGCGTCTGCCAGTCACCGAGAGGCCCGCCCACAGAGTTCTGCCCCATGCTAGGAAGCAGAGAAGCCATGGAGCCCAGCGCTGGGAGCAGGAGGAAGTGGAGAGGGAGAGTGCAGAGCTCACTGGTGGTGAGCAGGAGGACCAGCAGAGGCAGACCTTGGGGCAAAGACTGAGACAGGCAGACAGGGGTCTAGCCCTCAACCTACTGCCCGTGAGAATAAAGCTTGGTATGAGTCCCTTTTTACCCCCAACATTCCATTGCCATTATTCGGTCTCACCAAATTCATAGTGAACTTGCCTGGAGCAGGGAAACCCTTCCTTCCAGAGCAACACCACTACTTCACAGTTGGGAAGAGTCAGTAGGATGACAAAGAAGGCACTTAAATGTTTTCTGAGAATATAACATGATTAAATACTAGATAATGGGCAGCATTTAGAAAACATCAATTCCTTCAATAAGGGCAATTTCTTATCTTTGGAGGTATGTGGGGCAATGGAATTATGTTTTTTACCCCAACATTATCTACTACACTGAAAATTTTAAATTTCTGTATGCAACTGCTCTGATGCCTAAATAAAAGTATCTTAGAAAAGCAATACTTAAAAAATACATATTATTTAAAGCAAACACAGAAATTTCATTTCAAGGAAATACTAAATTCGAAACAGTATTCTATTATCTCTATGGCCACTAGCAGTTTTTGCCGTAAAGGATACAACAGAAGAATGGAACCATAAAAAAAGATGAATACACAAAAGACAATAGAGAAACCCAGAGTTATAAATGTGAACCCAGAGTCATAAAATGAAATGGATAGATTGCTGGTAATATTAACTCAGCTAATACATCCCAGGCTGACTCCTAAGGTTCATTGCCATTATGGTGTGACTACAGATTACAAAACATTTTGCCCAAAACTCATTTCCTGTAGACTCTTTCAAAACATTTATGAAGATCCTATCTATTGCAGGAAACTATATCACAGTTGTGAATAGTAGGCCCGGGAGCTTTATGCACATGATGAACAGATTCAATGTGTTAAGTGATCCTAAACCATTCAATTTGTGACCCACACAAAGGTTTGAAAAGTAATGCTACAAAATTGCTAAATACACTTCAATTTAGATTAACTAAGAGCCTGTAAAAAGAAAAATGGCTAAAAAAAATTATGTAATTAGTACAGCTCTCCTAAGGAGAGATATAATTATAGTAATCATAAATCATTTTTCTCTCATAACTGTAAATAGAGAACAAAGGGAAAATGGAAAATCCTCTATACCATTTTCTTTCTGGTGAGAAAATATTTTTTGACATGAGTAACTGTCACACATGATTGTCAGCTGGGGGAGAATAGGGGAAGAAAAACCATTTTGTTTTAATTTCTGGAAAAATCATTTTTAAGTAATTGTCATGAATGTTCTTTGATAAGCATGAACTTTTCACACTCTGATAGTTCCCTGGCTGCAATGAGGGTGGGAGAATGAACAAGAAACATCTTTGCACTTATGTGTAACATTTTTTCTATGCCTAAAAATTAGATATTTTAGGGATAGGCTTTGACAACATTAGGTTTTATTATCTAACCCCCTGCTATTGTGGGGATCTAGGGGAAAAAAAAAGGAAACATTTATAAAACTGGCTTTACTTCATGCTGACCTACTTTTAAGTTACATTGTGAAAAAGGGATATTTTAGAAATTTTTGTTTAAAATATGCTTTTCTATAGACAGAGTTACTTGAAAAAGAGATGCTTCATATTTGGGAAAATTTGGGTTTTTAAAGACATACATTTTTACATTTTTCTCCCAAGTATTTTCAGGCTGCTTACACTAATACTATAATTTGGATAACTGCATGGAGCTCCAGGGCCTTCTCTTTCACAGCCTTAACATTATAAATAAAAAAGTGGTAAAAAGGAATTTAGTTCAATGTGGCAGATCTTTTCTTTCTAAACAATAATGTCTGAAATGTATTATTGTGCTAAAGCTGATGGGAATATTCTTTGTTTTGGTTTTTTTGTTCATTTTGTTTTGTTTTGCTTGTGTTTTTTACTTTAACAAAAAAAAGTGAAAGGGAAGAATAAGAAAACATCCTTTGACATGCAAAATAGCTTTGACAATGAGGGCACCATCTTGAGAGAGAATTTTTTTCTAAATTAATATATCCAATGCAAAATCTTTAAATTACTCTAGAAATTCAGCTTATAAATTATAGAACGTATGTCACTTTTGCTTATGATAGCAAAGCTGTATATATCACTGTTTTAATTTTAGAAGGAGAATATAGAGGAAGTAAAATGTAAGTCCACACCTTTCCTAGTTAGTGATAGTGAAAAGGAGTCCAGGCAGCATGTGGGAAACCAGAAAGCCGTATCTGTGTGCTTTCCATTTCCCCTCTCTGGGTTCTCACCTGGCCAGGTACACTATCATGGACAGACCAAGGCTCTACCCCTGGTATTTATACAGAATCCAGACAAGGTCACTTCTTGCCCCTCCCCTCTCCCCCAGCTCAGGGTACGGTTAAATTAACTGGACTACACAAGGTGATCTGGCACTCCTTAACTCATGGCCCCTTCCTGCATCTCTAAAGCTAGCAGTGTAGCACCTTCAAATCTCTCTTTCCCTCTTTATGGCCTGTGCTTCTCTCGCATCTCCTTTCTAGTCTCTAAATCCCCTGCCTCTCATCTTTCCTGAAGACCTTGTCATTATAACCTGCTCATCTCAAGATCCTTCACTTAACCATATCTGAAAAGCCCTGCTTGCCATGTGAGGTGACATATTCACAGGCTCTAGGGATCAGATGTGGACATCTCTGGAAAACCATTATTTTTGTACTACAGGTATCAAAAACATTTAAAAGCACATTTCTTTTGTCTACAGAAGAAGAAATAGTTTAGGTGAGCTATATTTAGTGTTCCATAGCATATGTATTCTATCATTGGAAGCAACTGAATGAACTTTTTATATCTTAAAGTTCATAGTTGTCAGAAGTTTGTCCTAAGAGTTGAAGAATTTTTAGTACAGTGAAATCACATGTACATGTGTGTTAAGTTCTAAATTCAGACATAAAATGAAAATACTACATAATCAAAATTATTCTTGAAAAGAGTTTAAATTGCTTTGCTTTTTCTAGAATTTGAGCGGGAGTCTCCCCTGCCCCCTCTTGGCCCCCAGTATGGTGGGAGACAAGGTCTGGAAGAGTGATGGAGTAAATCAAAAGATTATATCACTCCCTCTGTTTTATATATATGTTTGTTGGATTTCTTGACCATTTGACATGATTTTGCTTAAGTTAAAGGTGCATATAATGGGATTCCACTTTTATTTATGGAATCTGGAATTTGCATCCAACACCATGAGTCCTCATCTTGTACTGATTATCTGCAAAATTTAGACTATTGAAGAAAAAAGATAAATATATAGTTTATTGAGAAATAATTTGCATATCATAAAATTCACACATAAAATGACTTTTTGGTAAATTCAGTTTTGTAACCAAGAACATAATTGTAGGACATTGCCAATACTCCAAAAAAAAAATCCCTCTTGCACTTTGTATCCCTTCTTGTTCCCATCAGCAGACACAGACAAACATGAATCTACATTCAATTTTTATAGATTTGACATTTTAGACCTTTCATATAAATGGAATTGTGTAGCATATACTCTAGTGTGTCTAGCTTCTTTCCCTTGCTAAGTGATATTTCTGAAGTTCACCCATGTTTTGACATGCATCACTATTTCCTTTTTCTTGATGAATAACATTCCATTGCATGATATGACACACAGTGTTTACTTACCACTTGATAAGCACCTGGGCTGTCAATTTCTGATTACTATGATGTTTTCTTTGAACATTTACATACAAGTGTGTGTATATATGTTTTCACGTGGGTGGATTTCGAGGAGTGGAATTGCGGGGTTATACAGTAAATTTATATTATATTTTTAATACACTGACAAAGAATTCTAAAGCAGCTGTACCATTTACATGCCCACCAATGTAGGTAGGCACCAGTTTTTCCACATTAGCAATGCTTACTATCTGACTTCTTAATGATAGCCAGCCTTGTGGTGTTAAGTGCTATCTTATTGTGGTTTTGATTTGCATTTCCCTGATTAATAATGATGTTGAGATCTTTCCATGTGATGAAGAACCATTTTTGTATCTTTGGTGAAATGTCTATTCAAATCTTTTGTCCATTTTTAAATTGGGTAAATTGTAAAATTTTAATAAGATAATACTTGCAAATTGCAGCCTCATCTCAGCAAATGGAGGATCTTATATTAATCTTACTGGCTTATATATAGGCATGGTTTTTAGCTTGAGATCTGGATATATATGAACACTGATTAAACTGAAATTGCCCCTTAAAATCCAATCTTGTTCAGTTCTTGTATCCCTCAAATTCACTAATTCCCCGATTCCCTTGTATTACTGGACCACTACTCAAGACTTGCTTAACTGGGACCTTGAAAACTTTTGCAGCATCTCAGAGACATGTCTAGTGACATCCTTAGTGACAGAGAGATAGATGATATAGAATCAGAATGCCCTGCTTTCCCTAACTTCAGTCACATCTGACTGGGGAGACTGTTTCCAGCCACTAGGAAAGGGCAGTGAGGGATCAAAGCAAGAAGAGATTATATTCTGTTTAGCGCATCAGACATAACTTCATAGATTTAACAGAGTTTGAGAAGGAGGTTGAAGATCAAATATTATGCATTCCCACAAGAAACAGGGGTTTCTTAAACTCTCAAACGGCCCTCTATATTTCATAAGAGGAGTCATAGGAAAACAGGCCTCCATTTCTTCACCTCCACCAGATTAAGTAATGAACCATAGTCCGTGACCAAGTTCCCACGTTGTATCTCAGATTGTTCCCACTTGCCCAGCATTTGGTCTCATTATTTGTGCTTTTGTGTTCACACTAACTTTAAATAAAAGGCCGGATAGCATAGTGGGCCTAAGTGTAGGTTCTGGTCCCAGACCACGTAGCACCAAATATTGGGTAAATTATCTTTGGTTACCTTATCTTTCTGTGCCTCAATTTCTTCATCTATATAATGGGGATAATAACAGCACATATTTCATAGGTTTGTTTCAGGGAGATTGAATTAATATACATTAAGTATTAGAACAATGTACACAATCAGACTTGTGAAAATGTTAAGCCTTTCTGGTTATTATGCCTCCTCAAATCTAATGCCTGGTACTGTTTTCCTAGCAATATATTTTGCTTCCTTCTCTGTCAGTGAGAATATCTGCCACTAACTGAACTGACTCTGGCCATACTGAATAGACAGCCTATCAAGATTCCTTCCTCTGAGGTTACACAAGGAAGCATTACATAGTCGTTAACTGGAAAAGGGATGCTTTGAAATCAACAGACTTGGATCTTTTCAAAATACTACCTTTTTTTATAAGCCATGATTAGTTCATTTGACCCCTCTTTAGGTTTATGCCTTAGAGGGTGATTGTGAACATGAGGAGATGTCTCATATAAAGTATGTACATAGCATTGTGCCCAAAAAATATTACCACTATTATCATCATCACCATCACCAGCCCTTTGATGCAACTCCCAGCGTAAGGAGCAGTCATGAATGGCATGCTCTGGTTCCAAAGGACGTCAGACATACAGGAGAACAACAAATACAGAAGTTCAGGTAACCAGGAGAAAGGAATTAAATGAGAAAAAGAATAAAAGTGGTAAAAGAACCAAAGGCATCTATTAATCCACTTTGATAAATCCAATTTGGCTAGACATTTGCCCATAGGAGTATCAAATTAACCATGGTACTTTTTAACTGTCAAGTTAAAACACAGATTTAGGAAAATAAACTTGGGAGTGAATCAAGAGAGGGCATTTGGAGGGAAGGCAAGAGAACAGAAAGTAGACACAAGTTAGAAACTATTAGAGAAGACAGACGAGACATAAATAGAATCTTCATTAGGTGCTTGACTGTGAAGATGTGAAGTAAGGAGATAAACATCCTTGTATGAGCAATATTGCAGGTGAAACATGACTTTAATAGGAATAAATATTTGTGTCATAAAGAAGCAAAAAGCAAACATGACTGTGAGTTTTTGAGCAATAGAACTCACTAGTCTATTTTTCTGAGCACCAGAAAACAGAAATAGGACAGTGAAACCGAGGAATTATTTTGAATAGATTATAGATGAGGTTTCTAGGTATAAATGAAAGAACATAAACTTTGAATATGCCATTTGTGTGCTGGGTAATAAATTGCTTAAAATCTCTAGGTTTCAGTCTCCTTGGATGTCAAGTAGGAACAATAACAATAACTTCTGTCCAAGTATAAGATAATGAATTTGTGTTGTTTTAAGTCACTCAACTCAATCAATAACCTTACCAGGTAATTACAGAAACTAAATTGAAGGGGGTGGGGGAAGGCAGGTAATATATTTACATACAGAACCTACTATAAAACTTGAAAAAGTAGAAGTACAATAAATGTAACTAATTTAAGCTTTATTACTGTCATGATAATTACTGTACAATTTGATTTTAAGGAGTATCTAAACACAAATATTGAAGATAGGAGTAGAGTGGGTATAGGAATCAGGAGATGGAGTCAGAGTACAACTTACAAATATTTGGGCAATGTCATAAAGACTCCTCTCCATTCATGCAGGGAGGAAGTATGGCATAACAATTTGGAATCCAGGCTCTCGAATAAGACTCCTGGGTTAGAATCTAGTATTTCCATTTGTTAATTCTTGACTTTGGGAAAGTTACATAACCACCCTGTCTCTGTTTCTTCAGCAGGTAAATGCAATTAATAACAGAACCTTACTCAGGATTATTGCATGAATTAAGTACAATTACATATGTGAAACATAGAATAGTACCTGACCCTCACTAAATGCTCAATAAGAATTGGTTATTATTATCATTATTGTAAAATATTTATCGGAATTATATTTATATGTAGTTGATAGAGATAATTTGATGAAAATTGACCTTTACCATGCTAAAGGATGTAAAAGACTTTACAAAGGCCCAGGAAGAAACAATCAACTAAGAAGATCTGGGCTACGTCACAAAGGCCAGCAGAAGAGTGACTGTCACAAAGTAGGGAGTGATGTTTTCTAATTAAATATTTCAATGAGATCAAAGACTGATGATACACCATAGGCATATGTGGTAGGCTAAATAATGACACTTCAAAGATGTCGACCTACTAATCTCTGGAACCTATAAATATGCTGCCTTATATGGTAAAAGGGACTGGGCATTTTAATGAATTAACTAAGTATCTTGAGATGGGGAGATTATGCTGGATTATCTGTGTGAATCCAGTGAATCCAGAGGGTCAAATCAGAGAAGAAGGTAATATAACAAGTGAAGCAAAGGGAGAGGAGGTGATGTAATACGGAGCCACAAGTCAAGGAATGCAGGCAGCTTTCAGAAGCTGGGAAAGGCAAGGAAACAAATTCCCTCCTAGAAACTCCAGAAGGAACCCATCCTGCCAAAAGTTTGACTTTAGGTCAGTGAGACTGGTTTGGGACTTCTGACCTCCAAAAGGGTCAGATAATAAATTTGTGTTGTTTTAAGTCAACTCCAGTTAATTTATTACAGAATCAATAGGTAATGAACACAGTATGCTTATTTTGAGAATGCTAATGACTTTATGAAGAGTAGATTTAAAAAAGTTATGACTGCAAAAGTCAAGAGATAAAGGATTATTATCAGAGTGGGATATGAAGGAAAGAAGTAGAGAAGTAAGTCCAAGAGCATTAGTGAAGTCCTTCCTTATTACAAAAACACCTAATTTAATTCAAAATACCATTCTTGCGTTCTTCTGTATGCACAGTGCTAGTCTGGAAAGACGTATGAGATGATTTTTCCCTCAAGAAGTTTAGTCTAGCAGGGGAGAAATTAAAGTATAAGGCTTAAGTAATGAAACCATTCAGACTGTCATAAAAAAAGACAAAAGAGAAAAGAAGTGGTTCACTCTGATTAGAGAAAGGAGAGGCGGGGAAAGACTTTACAATAAATATATCCTATAATTTGTGACTTAACTGAGAAGTGGAAGTATACCAGAGAAAGATCTGGAACCAGGGAACTAAACTTTAGGAAGAAATGGTTTGTGAAAAGTGTAAGGACATTGCAGAGCTTGGCAAGTTATTTGGCCTAAGTAAAAATTAGAGTGCCTGACAGGTAAATGCTATATTAGGATGCTACACTTTGAATTGAGTTGAGAACCTTCAAAATTTTTCCTGACATATCCCGTGCACTCTATCTCCACTACTACCATCCTATTCCAAGCATCACAGTCATTTATAACAATTATAATCGCCATTCCTTGCTATACTCCATCCACACTGGCCCCATTCTTCCTTCTCCTTTTTGTTGATCACTCCCCAATCTTTCTTTTCTATGGCTTTTGTCCTTGCTGTTCTTTCTGCCCCCTTATGTCCTCATGACTTACTTGCTTAACTCAGTCAGGTTCACTTTATTACAGTGGTGTTCCTTGGCTACTTCAGATATGATTTTCAGACATTCTAGATTGCCATCCTGTTTTATTTTAATCCAGGTATTCATCACTATCTAAAATTACCTCCTCCATTTATTTACTTGGTGCCTATACCATCTTACTCCTAAGCCATGCCAAGGTCTCACCTTTTTGAATGTGCACACTATTAGTCTTTCACTGTTTTATTTCTAGTGTCTGAGTAATGCCTGAGATACATTGGGCATATTTACTGAATGAATTACAAGGCCTTTGAATGCCATGGGCATGGTATACATGTTGCAGATACAGACTTTATCTCAGTCACTTACTATGTGTGTTACCTTGGGAATGTTACTTAATATCTTTGAATCTCATTTTCTTAATATATATAATGGGAATTATAATACTTACTCTTAATAGATGTTTGAAGCTCAGCAATTATGTGGGCAGAGTGTCTGACATAGGATCTGATTCACATACAACTTTTGATATATATGTAATCCTTACTATTACTATCACTGTTATTAGAATTATTTCCCTTAGGAATGGAGGATATTCATAAGAGAAAGCCATGTTGTGACTAAATTAAAAAAATACCAAGAGTTCATAAATGAGAGGATGAATGAGAGAGAAGTGTAATTCAGAAAGGAAAATGATTCTGCAGGTGTTCTGATGAGACAACTGGGATCTTGGAAATACTTTTGATCTGTTGACTTCTCATGAAAATTTGAAGACTTACGGGAGCATTTAAAGTTCAGAGAGCTTTACAGTATTTGTAGATTGTTGATGGTCACCACTATGAACAAGGAACAGAACTGATATCTCTCAAGATCTTGAAATGATGTTTGCCATAATACAGGATTCACTGAAAAGATACATAGTGAATTTGACATGTGAAGAGAAAATCAATCTGGTATAATAAGTGGTTACTAAAGTTAATGATTTCCTAAAACTTTTAAGAAAATACAAAATGTGTGAATGTCATTCCAAAAAATATTATGGAGAATCAATTTTTCTATTCACTAAAGAAGCTATAATGATATTAATAATATGTTGCTTGCATTTACTGAACTAAAAAGCTTCTTCAGCATTATAAAAAGTAATAGTATGAACATGACGTAACAACAAAAGTCTTATTTTCTTCATGTTCATGTGATTCTGTGCCTTAGTTGATTAGGAAGTGCCTACCTTGAAGAGAGTAGGTACACAAATTTCAATCTTCAAAATAAAAAGATGACAAGGTTTCCTCAATTTAAGTAAAACCAGTATGTGAAAAACAATAGGGTATATAACTCTACAGAAAGCATACTGATTCTCTGGTTCTCGTGGGCAGAGGCTAAGGAAAAGGTAATGGCAGTTTCTAGCATGGAGTCCAAAAAGGTCTGGGGCCCTGGACGCCTTGGGACTCCTATGAAGGACGCATGAGACATGACCCATTTCTTTTTTAGTCGGCTTCACTTTCTAATCATGCCTTGTAAGATCAGAAAACCCAAGGATTTAATGTAAAGTAAGCCATACCAAACTTGCCTGGAATAAGAAAGAATATGAGCAGATAGGTGAGTGGATAGCTGGATAGCTGGATGGTGGAAATAGGACAGTTTGCAAAGGAGGAAACAAACTAACCATTGGAAATCCAAGCATTTTAAATAATGTTCAGAAAAAAGAAGGAAATACACTAGGAATTTAGTATAGAAATCAGATCTTGTAGGCACTTCTTAAACAATGACCTCCATCTTAATTGACATTTTAGATGACAATAGAATTACTTATATCTACTTGGTTCTTTTAGTCTGAGAAGATGGGAACAAAACAAGAGAGATTTTTAAAAAAGATAAAGTGACTCACAATCAGTGGATACGGGGAAAATAAATTTATGTCAACAGAAATAACAAGAAAGAATTTTGGATTATAAAATGCCTTGCAAGTTTCTCTGTTTTTCTGGTAAATTCCTATTATTCATTTATATTGTCAGCATTATCAACAACGAGTTAGGTGGACATCAATTTTGCCTTCATAGCACCCTGTATTTATGTCTCTCATATCTTATTTCATACCGTAGAACAATTAACTTGTTTTTTTATCTCTGTTACTCACTAGACTGGAAAATCTTTTTAGATTAAGAGTGTTTCCTTGTCTCTGTGTATCTGATACAAAGCACTGTTCTTGTAACATAGACAATATGCAATAGATGCCTGTTGGTCTGAACCGAATCTCCAAATTCTCCTTATGGTACTATTCAGATGCCTGAAATTACACCCTAAAAATGTATGCTTCGAATTTTAGTTTCTATCTGTTGATTTTATCTGGGGAAAAAAAAGGCAAATTCCTCTGGTAATATACACACATTATTTTCTGCTGTACTAACAGCCATTGTTAATTAAATATCTACCATCCACCAGGTAATCTCTTTATATATATTACACTGATGCTCAGAAAAAAAATCATCAAAGTATGTATTAACTGGCAGATAAGAAAACTGAAGATGCAGAGAAATCAAATGACTTGTCTAAGGTCACACATCTGTAAATGGCAACTGACTTCAGTTCTCCCAAGAATTTGCAGTCAGCCAACAAGTTGAAGGTCCAGAAAAGCCAATGATATAGTTCCAGTCTGAGTCTGAAGGTCTGAGAAGCAGGAAAGCTAATGATGTAAATTCATTCAAAGTCTGAGACCAAATTAAGGGAAGACTGATGTCTCAGCTTGAAGACAAGCAGAGAGAGCTAATTATCCTTCATCATTTTTGTTATATTCAGGCCCCCAATAGAATGGAAGAGGTATACCCACACTGGGGAGGTCAGTGTCCTTCACTGAGTACCAATTCAGATGTTAATCTCATCGAGAAACATACTCACCCACACACGTCCAGAATGACGTCTGACCAATACCAGGCACCCCACCACCAAGTCAAGCACATAAAATTAACCATCACACAACTTTCTCTAAAATAGCAGCCCACTACTTTTCTTCATATAATTTTGTTACTCTTTGAACTTAGGTTATGAATCTATTGATTATTTATTTATTGTGTATCATTACCTCAAAAATGTGTGCTCAGTAAGGACTAGGCATTATTTTTCTTGGATACCATTGTATCCCCAGAGGCTAGAACAGCACCTGAAAAATATTTGGTGCTCATTCAATATTTGTTGAATTAAAAAAGAAAAGAATGAATAGATTAGTGATTTTAGTGTACTGATGGCATTAGAGCCTACATTAAATTGTGAAAATCTATAGGTTATCTAAATCTTTCATCATTTATTACTCCAGGATCTGCTATAATGCCTGTATAATGAATATGTATTGAAGGAATGACATAATGAATAAACACATGAATTAAATAAATAGTGGAGAGCCATCCCTATAGTCCTAGATTGCCGGTTCTCATTCAAGTGCTCTTTCTGATAGTCTGTACAACTGTATTCTTTACATATTTAACTATGTACCTTTACTATTTTTAAGGCCGGCCATAATTTGATTTACAAAATTGATTTGCTACTAAAAATAACTTCTGGGTCTAAGTCAGTTTCCTGCAAGGCTATCAAGTTTCTTTATATGTAGTAGAATTCTCAGTTTGAGAACAATTTGAAAAATAGAAAGAAGAGCATTAAATTCATAAATAGCTAAATAGTGCTTTTATTTAATGCAAGAACCTTTTAAATAAGAAATAAAAATTATCTTTGTGGCATTTGGTTTTCTGTAATAACAGTGAGGGATGAAAACCAAATACCTATGAGCTCAGGTTCCATTAATGTGTTAGTTTGTTTCCAGTGAGTATTTAAAATGTCATACAAGGAGAGAGGACAGACACAAGGAGCCTGGAAATCAGTTCTGAATTCTTGATCTGATACTCTCTCCGCTCACAGGCAAATTGTCTGATGTCTTTGTATGCAGTGCTACAAATGGCAGTGCGCCCTCCTTTCACATGACCTGTCTCTTACTGTGGGATTTAGGAAGAGGGTTTCTCTGGACTCAGTTTCGCCATTTCTAAAACAAACAAACAAACATATTATCAACTTCAAAAGTTTATAATGAGGACAAAATGAGTGGTTGCATTCAAAGTAAACAATGCACACAGTAAATATTGTACTATTACTTCTGTTCCCTCTCTTTCTCCAGGACACAGAATGGAAAGAGTATTAAAAGTCACTAGACACAATAACTAAATAAAAATGGGGCATGTATTTTTAGCTGCAATGCTCTTTGGAATTCTCGCCCTCTATGTAAAATAGAGAAGGAAACGACAAGAGTGCACAGTAAGCTCAGACGCCCACTGCTGTACTCCCACCAGTCCCGTTCTGACCCTGTGTACTGCCTGCCTAGTTAACAGGAGACCTCACTCAAACTAGAAATCTAAGAGGTGTTTGCTTTGTAGTCTGATTGTTAGTCAACAAGTCCTGCCCATGTTGTGCCAAACCTGTCTCTGCAGTTTGCCCTCCCCAACCCCCACCTTCCTAAACCCACACTGCGTCTCCCTCATTTCAACATGTTGGCTCCTATTTACTAGCTTAACCTTCCTCCTTCTGTTGCTTTCAAACTGTTAATGCCTTTCAAAATCTGATTGTGTTGCTCCCTGCAGCAGTAGATTCTTGTTGACTGGAGGATCAATTAGAAAAAACAAAGACAAAAAGAAAACTTTAACCTATCATGTATGCTCCTTTACAATCAGATCTAACCTACCTGTACAGCCAGATTCCTAACACCTCTAAGTTCCAGTCACATCTTCTCTGAACCTGAGACATGCACTCATCTAACCTTCACCTCCACTTTGCATGTTACACCCTCACCAGTCAGTCTAAAAAAAAGTAGCCCTTCAGACACTCCATCACATTACCGTTTTTATTTCCTTTACAACATGTACCTCCAACTGATATGTTTTTGCTTATTTGCTGATGTTTTATCCCCTTCTGCCAAAATATCAATTCCCTAACAATAGTGAACCTGTCTTGTTCAGTCATGCAATCCTGGTATCTGCAAAATTACCTAGAAAATATTAAGTGCTTCAATTGTGTGTTTAACAAATGAATAAATGAATGCTCCCTCTGACGAATTACCTTTACTTCTTGTTATTGGCCAACTAATATCCATCTTTTAATTCTCACTGTAATAGATTATTAAGGATGTGACAGATTACTGGTGCTCACCAACATTCATATCCTTTTCCGGGCAACAAAGCTACACTACATTTCCCAGCCTCCCTTGCAGTTAGATATGGCCACGTGAGGACAGTCTGCCCAACGTAACTTGTACAGACATGATATTGACCACTTAGAATTGCCATAACCCATATAAATTTCCCATACAAAACCTCATTCTTCATTTAGTAGAATTTGGACATCTACAAAAGGGGGTAGCCATAAGATGAAAGAAAGCTGGGCCCTTGAAGAACTGATTAGAGCAGAGCCTCTGCCCCCATCCAGCACACACATTAGACTGTGATTTGAGCTATTAGCTTTTATTTCATTAAGTGATTGGGGTCTGAGAAGTAATCTATAATAGCAGTTAGCCTATCCTAACACAAATAATTTAGTAGGAAAATGTGACCCCACTTCCGCCCCAATTAAACTATGAGCTTCTTAACGGCAAAAGTCATGGCTGATTCAATTTGACATCCTCCGCACCTACTATAATCACAGATACACATGGGTGCCTTTCTGCAAATATACATTTCTCTAAATTCTCTCTGAAATATCACTCACTCTCAAGTGATATGAAAAGTCCCCCATCCTGTACCAGTTTTCCCTTAAACAAATTGAAATAAAAAGGGGATTTCTAGTATCTGTGTGATACTATGGATGAAAGAGAGCATGTGAGACCAGAGAGACACACTCTCAAAGACCAGTTCTCTCATTTACTAACTTTGTGATCTTGGGCAAGTTATTTTACCGATGTGAGTTATTTCTTTTCTTCTGTAGATGTCAATAATAATTATTATGAGAGCTAGAGATAATGCACATAAATCATATAACAGTGCCTAGAAAACAAGCTAGTCACAAAAATGGTATCCATAATGATTATTTTCATAATTACAAGGCAAAAGTGCACACTTCTCCATGGAAATTGTGGAAGAAAGCAGAATACTCCTCCTTGGCGGAATACATAAGAAGGTAGGTAGTACTGATAAGCTTCCCTGCATGGGAGGGGAGCTGCACCATCTCCCTGAGGTTCTGGTCACCCTAATGCTTGCAGGGACTTGGGCAGCACAGGCCCCTTGGTAGAAGGAGGCTGACAGCAGCTCAGAAGCGGAGCTGGCATCCCAGGGCTTTGCCAAGAGCGTAGGCCATTTGTAAGCAGCAGTGACTGACCTAGCCACTGAGAACATGACAGACAGAAAACCAGAGATTTGAGGATTATAAGAACTGAACAATAACAACAGGAATTCCCCAGTCATTCTTCAAAATTCTGTGGCATTGCATTTACTATTTGTAAGTGGGTATTTCAGGAAAAAAAAACAACAAAGAAAACCACAAAAACAACAAATTCAGCCAGTGGTAGGAAGATTTCAAACTGAATTTTTCTCCAGAGAGATTTATTTAGAATAAGCCTTTGAATCATTTAAAAGTAAACCAGGCAAACCCTCATGTATTTCCCCCCAGGAAATCACCCCATTACTAAGGGGAAGATCAGATGATATAAAACAGCCAATACTTATTGAAGATGTTATCAAATCCTCTGTCTTTCCTGATAATGATATGAAAAGATAGAGACACATTATGCTACTGAGTCTTCAAAAGGCAGAAAATACATAATATATAATTTTAACATGGGTAGAAAATCTAAAGTCATGAAATTGGCTTCAATGTACTATGAGAACCTGGCTCTCAGAAAAGTATAAGGATTTGTTCCAACGCTGGAGTGTGAGCTTTTAATTTTAAGGTATATCCAGAGAAATCCGGGACCAAACAATGATATTAACAATAATACTAACAGCTCCATCATTACCTGCATATAGTGGATAACGTCTCAGCTTAAGAAGCACTTTTCTTTGATAAGATGTAGTTGAATCCCCCTGAGAATTCCAGAGAATCAATACCATGCCCATCAAAGAACTGAGTGTTGAGTCGCAAGAGAGTGGAGGGCAGTAAACGGAGACAATCTCTCTCATTTGTTTTCTACTGAAGAGCTGCCTTCACCATTAAGAGCAGAGTATTTTGAGAGTGGAATCCAGAGTAAAAGGATAGAAAGGTGTTCTTCTAAGCCCCAGCCAATGGCTAGCCTTTAGTGGATCAGGATAAAAGTGAGAAGAGTTCAATTTGGGAATATTATACATGACTCTGCACTACTTCAAGGACCTAGGTTTCAGAGAAATTTTAAGTACTGTAAGATACAACAGTGTAGGATTATCCTCATTTATTGATATGAAAAGTGAAGATCAAAGAAATTAATACTTGACTAAGAATTCAAAAAGGAGAGTGACAAAGTAGGGATAAGAGACCAAGTCAGGGATGCTGGACCGTCTTGTTCTTCAAGGGAACCTCCTTAACCTCACGAGGAGGGAATAGGATAAATACGGTAAGTCCTTGTCTCTCACAGCACAGGTCAATAAATAACATCTAAAGTTTAAAGTTAAAGAATTAGCAATATATTTATTACATTTGGTGATGTGAAATTAATGACCACAAGAAACAGTAAGAGATATCAATAGAATTAAAGTGGCCTCTTCTAAGCAGTAAGGATGAGTATGGGGAAACATTTAAAAAAATTATTTAAATTTTTAAAGGTTTTTAAAGACAAGAATAAAATAATAAATAAAAATTAAGTCACAATGCATTAGAAAGAGCCCTGGACACAGTGTCCTTTACTAGCTTGAAGTTTTACCAAGAGGACTTTAAGCACATTACTTAAATTCTCCAAAACTACCGTTAAAATAAATCTATATGTAAGAGGTTGAATATTATATTTATCTATATCAGAGGTATATAATTTATTTTATGCTCCCTATCAAATACAGTAGAGCTTTGCTGAAAGAATTTATACATGGGGCATAAACCACTCCTGCTAGCAGCATTAGGCACTTTAGATATAATCATTACGGTATAATTATACTTATTATAATTATCAGATCATGTGGCACAAAATGGAAAATGTTTAATAATAAAGACAAAGATCCACATCTATTGTGAAATTCAGAATTAAAAGGCAGTTTGCCTATGGACTTCAAAATCCTGGAACAGAAGCATGACATATTGTATCTCAGCTATGCATGGCAAGGGGACCTATAGTTTTTATAACTGCTCTGAATAGCAAAAGATAAATACATTTCATTGATTTTTTACCATAAGGACTTGTGATGATGGCTATGCCCTAAGCATATGGGTTAATGTGGAGAAAAGATCACTGGTCTATAACTCTTTGGATTCATGTCCCAAAATTAAAATATGGGTGGTACAACTCTTCATGGAAGGCTTGGATGGGAAAAGGATATCAATTCCTGGCAGACTCTCTACATGGCTTTAGAGAGTAATAGCTTGACTTTCAGTGACATGCAGAGCTTTATATCCACTTCAGTTAAAACAACACCTTGTCCATTTACAGATGAAATACTTCCTCATACTTATGATCCTAAGGGAAACCATGGAATTACAAAAACCTTTTTTTTTTTTCAGAGTAACTGCTAAAAGAGGCGCTTTCATAAGATAGGGACCTGACATTTTAAAATTTCCAATATTGTCTTTGCTATAAACTGGCATCACTTGGGTGATAATCTGGAATATATGCAACCTGCATAAATGCACTCAATGTACTGCTGGGCCCATGTTTTTCTCTCCACTTCTGCTTCTGGTTTGCACACTTCCAACCCATCTTCAACTTAATTGGAAGAGTCATACATCTTAAATAAATATCTGATCCTGTCTTTCAACTGCTTCAGTTCTTTAGTTGGAGTCATGAAGCTCACAGGATGAATTTAAAATGTATAGCAAGATATGTAAGATCTGCCATGATCTGGCTTTTCTCCAACTGTCCGGACTAATATTCTGTAACCACTTTTAATGTGCCAGCCACTGTGCCAAGCCCTTTTTGTGTATTATGACTTTAAAACTGAACACAATCTTTGTGAGAAGTATTATTATTTTATAGATGTATTATATATCTATATATGTATTATATTCATGTATTATACATTTAGATAATACTGTCCATTTTATAGATGAGGAAACTGAGGTCCAGAGACAGTTGTGTTACCACAGTTACAATGTTAGTAAGTGATGAAGCTAGGAGTTCGAGATCTGTATCTTTTTGGAGTCATTCCTGCTTCACTTAGTGTGGTTTTACAACTGCAATTTGTAATTTTATCTATTCCCCATTTAAGAGTTGACTCATTTGCACTGGGAGCACAAGTGTATTGTCTTCTCAGTAGAACTACAGTAATTGAGTATTTATATTCCAGAACAAAGCAACTAAATTATGCCTGTTTTTGTGGAAAATTTAAAAAGAGAACAGAAAATTTGAAATAGGAACATGAGGCAACATTAGGATAGAGCAGGAGTTGGATTTTTCAATGAAGTCAAGATAAAGAAAGCAGTGGAAAAATAATCTGTAGTTTTGAACAACATTCCTGAATTCTCTAGGCTGAAAAAAAGGAGGTAGGGGAGAAAAACTGTTCTGAAATTGTTCTGGCAAGTGACAAGTAAGGGATGGTAAATAAGTATCAATTTTTCATTCATTATTATCATTCAAAGACTTTAAAAATGTTATTACTACAGTCTTCATTTGATATGCTGTCATTATTCATTTACTTTAATAAACAGAAATATGCATAAGGATCTCTATATACACGTAGCACAAGGTCCCTTCATTCTGATACTGACCAGCTGCAAATCTCCCAACTGTGGAGGTTTTAAGGAACGTAATTTTTAATACCTGAATGGGGGGTTACAATATTTGCTGATTTCTATGATTTTGTTTGTTTTGTTATACTAGCTTTGTTTATGTTCCTACCTCACTTTGGACATAGCACTTGTTTTCATTCTTCTCTAACTCCTTCTTGTCCGTGGAGGTTGACTTAGCTGTAATCTTACCTTCTCTCCCATGATGACCCCACACATTTCTGATCAGGTTTTCCTTCTCTTGAGATTCCCTGGCACCTTGTCCTTGCAACTATTATGGCATGTCCACATTGGACTGGACAGAAAATAGCTGTCTTCCAGTGTGAGAAATACATTTTTTTCAGTGATAATGTGACATAATACATATGAATATTGACTCTTGAACCAGTTCAGCTAGATTAAAACCTGTTATTTTTTACTATCTGAGAAAACTTGTGCAAATTATTCGACTTTCCTGTGCCTCAGTGTCCTTATTTATAAACGGGAATAATCAACAATCAAGACTGGTTGTTTCAACATATGTGAAGGGATTAGACAGATAACTGGCACATAAAAGGTTCTCAGCGTTAAATGAGTTAATCAGTTTGACTACCTATGACAGGAGACTCTGATTAGCTATCATTCCTTTAGAGTTTAATTTCTCCAATGACAAAAAAGTTTAGGGTCTACGAGCTCTAAAAGAGTGGAAAATACTGTTAAAGGAATAAATGAACTGCACAATATTTTATCTGGTCCTCTTATAACACTACTTCCCACCTTTGTAATATAGTTCCCTGGTGTTCCTGTTTTGTATCTTCTTTCAAGTTGGGCCCATATCCTCATTTGTATCTCACCTTTATTAGTACTTAATATGTTTCCTGGCACATAATAGAAACTCAAGTGTTTGCTAAATGAAAATATATAAATAAATCTGCAATGAATCAAAAGAGCCAGTAAGTCTTATACTCTACAGGGTTAATTCAAATTGTTCTTCAGTTGGATGCTGTGATCATGAACCATTGTTAATATCTTTCGAAGTAAGAAACGTTATAATTATAAAATAGCACTTCATAAATTTCTATTACAATTGCAGACACTATAAAAATCAAAATATATTCCCACCCTCTAAAATCTTAATTTAACAGAACAGGTGAGCACTCAGTGAGTATTTCTAGACTTCATCAGCTTATGATAGAGATTTGATGGTAAATATTCACAATTAGACATTTGCTCTCAAGAAATGTACACGTGTTTGATGTCACTCTTTTTAACCACGTTTTAAATATATTTTTATGATCCATCAAGCAAGCCTTTTTCTAATAGCAAATGATATAGTCTGCTTGTCTGTGTATGATATATTTCATGCAATATATCCAACAGAGAGGAGTTCACACTTTTTTTTTTGCCATTCACTAAATATCAGAAACCTTGGATAATTGGAAAAAAATGTACTGATGTGCTTAGGCATAAAATTTACAGGATTTAAACCAACTAAAGCTTCTAATGAGAGCTAATATTTTCTTGCCTCATTTAGCAATCAGAGAATTCATTGCTTGAAATAAAATTTTATTCTGCTTTTAATAATAATGGCCATTTATTTATGTAAGTTAACTTTTAAACCTATGAAGCTCCTAAAGACCATCTGGAGTCAACCAGAAAAGCTCTAAGTCCCTATTGCTAAAGCAGTTTCTCTTGGGACTGTGTTTTATTTTAGATCCTTGTTTTCCTCACATGCTCTTCCATAAATAGCTTTGAAGAATGAATGGCAAAGTGGCAAAAGAATTTTACACCCAAACTTTAGTACCCACAATACCTTTGCAAATGTTACTCCATCTACCTGCAAACCATCTCCTCCTATACCCTGGTTTACTACCTAGAATATTCGACTCCCTTCTAAGACATAATCCTACAGGCTCATTCTGGAGGACATCTCTGACATCTCTACACTCAGATCAAGTTAGTCCCTCTATATCAACAGACATCACGATGGCATTTCAAATATTCAGTCAAACTTCTCATGCATTATCTCATTCCATTGCACAGTAGTCCGGTGAAATATGCCTTCCAAGTTTATGGCTAAGTAAATGGTGGCTAAGAAAGGTTAGCTTGCTTAAGTTTTATTTTGTAGAAGAACTGGGATTCCAGTCTAGGTCGTCATGACCCAAAACCCTGAAGTTCAACAACTTCAATAACCAAAACCTATATAAAATATTACCAAAAAAAAAAAACTAGCCCAATTTCTATAATTACCTACCTTGTGCTAATTCTGTAAGTAGGTAGTGAGGTCCTTGAGGAAGCAGACCTATTATCATATTCTTAGTGCCTAGAAACTAATAGGAGTTTAGTAACTATTTGATGGATTGGTTCATGAGTTAGCAGATGGAAAGAGATGGTTGAAAGGAAGAATAGGTAGATTGGAGGATGAATTAATGACTGAGGGAATGATCAAAATAAAGGAAAAGACCTAAGCCTACAGATTGGTTTGTCATCTGACATGGAAATAAGATTAAATTTTTGGGTCTGCTTCTCCATCCTCTGCCCTGGCAGTACAACCAGGTGTAAAACTGGTACAACTGGTGTTATGCAAGTAAAACCACTCATGAATGCTAATATAGCCTGATTTGTGTGACTGCAGTGAATCTATCAAAAATAAATGCATAAAGAAATTGGTCAATATCAATCAATCAATCAGTCTTGTGTGTAAAAACTGTGAATTCAGTTACTAGCTCATGTTTATTTCACACTGCGGCTAAGGGATCTAACACTCATTACCCAAATACGACTCTGTGACAAGTAGTATGCTTTTATGCACAATGAATCATATAATCCTCATAATAGTCATGCGATATATGTTTCTTATTCCCATCCCACACATTTTAAACAAAGGCTCAGAGAGGTTGTGTTTGATGAGACTGGAAGCTACCTGTGAAGAGACAGAGCTCCAATTCAAGCCATGTCATTCTGACTCTTCATTTCCTGATTTTTTTCTTTGTACATGGATTTTAAAATGCCTTTGAAAGTTATACAAATTTGATTTATAATGTTTAAACCAATAATGCCTACTTTCTTAATGACACCAAGGTTTATTGGTCAGATATATTACTGGAGTTACCAACCCTCATGATGGAAAAAAGCAAACAATTAAAACTATGAGAAAAGCTATTACTCAGTCACATATATGTTTCACCAAATTGGCCTCAGTTGACTTTTGAAGAGCTGTGGTGAAATAGAGCCATGTGCTCTCCCTAAAATAACTTTGTGTTATCTTTCATTGCTCCTAGCCTCCCACCACCTCCTCCATATATAGAAAGATAATCATGTATTTTTATAGGACCTTTTATAAATCAACATATTTTTCAAAAGGTGATTCATTCTGGAGAAGCTTTCTTGTGATTACTAACTTGACATGTTCTCCAAAAGTAAAACTGCACCTGGAGTATGTACATTTCCCCAGGACAATGTTATATACCTGCTTTATCCTAAACAGTGAACTCATTTTTTTTTCAATTTTAGTAGCTAGTTTTTCCAACTTTATTATCATTTACAAATAAAAACTGTATATATTTAAGGTGTACACCATGTTTTGATATACATATATATTATGAAATGATAACCACAATTAAACTAATTAACATCCATCACCTCACATAGCATACCTTTCCCCTTCTGTGTGTGTGTGTGTGTGTGTGTGTGTGTGTGTGTGTGTGTATTGAGGACTCTTAAGATCTACGCTTTACAAATTTCAAACATACTGTACAATATTATTACTATAGTCACCATGCTCTAAACTAGATCTCAGGACCTTATTCAACCTGAATAACTGAAACTTTGTACCCTTTGACCATTTCCCCATTTTTCCCAAGCTCTAGCCTTTGGTGACCACCATGTTATTCTCTACTTAATGAGTTATACTTTTGTAGATTCCATATGTAAATGAGATGATGCAGTGCTTGTCTTTCTGTGTCTGGCTTATTTCACTTAGTATAATGTCCTCTAGCTTCATCTATGTTGTCACAAATGCCAGGATTTCCTTCATTTCTAAGGCTAAATAATATTCCATTGTACATATACACCACCTTTTTTCGCCCATTCTTCTACCAACAGTTAGGTTGAAACACACTTAAATTGTTTCCATATCTTGGCTGTTATGAATAATGCTACATGAACATAGGAGTTCAGATATCTCTTTGAGATACTGATTTATTTCCTTTGGATATATACCCAGAAGCAGGATTGCTAGATAATGTAGTTCTATTTTAATTTTTTTGAGGAACCTCCCTACTGTTCTCCATAATGGCTGCACCAATTTACACCCTCACAAACAGTGTACAAGGGGTCTCTTTTCTCAACTTCCTAACACTTATCTTTTATCATTTTGATAGTAGCCATTCTAACAGATGTGAGAATTGTAGTTTCAGTTTGCATTTCTCTGATGATTACTAATGTCCAGCACCTTTCCTATACCTGTTGGCTATCTGTATGTCTCCATGGAGAACCATCAATTCAGGTCCTTTGCCCATTTTTTAATCAGGTTGTTTTGTTTTGCTTATTGAGCTGTTAAATGTCCTTCTATATTTTGGATGTTAGTCCCTTATCAGATTTATTGTTTGCAACTGTTTTCTCCTATTCCATAGGTTGTCTCTTCAATCTGTTGTTTGTTTCCTTTGGTGTGAGAACTCATTGGTTTTAGAGACATGCTAAAATCAAGCTGGGAAGAATGAGGAAAAAATAAATAAAAGAACCTAATGGATTCTTCCTTAAAGGTAATAACTTAGATCTTTAAAGAAAATGTAATGGTTCTAAATTATTTATTTTCTTATGAAAACCTCTTATTCACTACTCATAAGAAAAACTTTCGGATCATTCACAGTATTAAACTACATATGAAATGGGATTGTTGCATTTGAAACAGTTTTAAAGACGAGAAACAGAAATGATTATAAGAGGGAAAATAGATGGACTAAGTGTTTATGAAAAGTTAACTACTGTAGGTGGACATTTACATTAGGATGAACTTTCTGGTAGCTAAGTTAAGGAAGGAGGACACTTTGTGGTTCACAGCCCTCACTGATAAAAGAAAATAAGATGATCATCAGACTAGGAGGATTTTATCTCGAGTACAGCCAAAAATGAAATGGCATATCATGGGCTCCAGATCACACAGTCCTGAATGGGGCCTTCTTGTGTGTAAATTTGGATAGATGATTGAAACCAAGATTTACCTTAGTAAAAATAATTTGCGTTTAATATTTAATTAATTCAAAAGACTATATATAATACATTTGAAAGGAAAAATAAAAATAATAATTCCACATATACCCACATTTAGAAACAAAATGTAATCAATATCTTTGGAGACATCTGGATGTCTCTTTCAGGACCTATTCTTTTCTCTCTACTCCTGCATTTTTAGAGCATCCATTCCCCCATGGTTCTTTAGAAATTTCCTATATATGTGTATCTCTAAACATGTACTGTTTAGTTGTTGTTTTTGAGATTCATATACATGTAATTATACTGAAGGCATTTTTCTATTAATCGTTTTCTTCACCCAACTTTATGTTTGAGATCCATCTCTTTAGAAACATTAAGTGTAGGTCAGTGGTTTCCATTACTGTATAATATTATATAACGACAGTAAGACCATTTATTATACCATTTTATAGCAACAACCATTTGGGGGTTTTCCCCAGTTTTGTTTTGCTATTATAAACAATGCTTCTATGAACATTCTTATCTATATCTCCAGAACACGTGAGTGTCTCTAGGGTAATTTCTTAGCGGGACTACTGCTGGATCAAAAGTATATAGATCGCAACCTAGCCAGATGGACATTAGGTGCTCATACTGGATTTATCATAACCCTTGATCAATGAATCACTAATTTAAAAAAAGGTTCATGCACTCATCCACTTTCCTAGTTAATGTCAATTCTCTTCCAGAATGAGTGCTAATTTACATTTTTACCAGATCTTGTTGCTCCGCATACCAGTCAACAGTTGGATATTTTAATTTCTCTAAATCCAGTGGATAAAATAACGTTATTTCATTGTTATGGTAATGTGGGTTCACCTTATTTCTAGTGAAGTTGAGCACACTTTTACATGTTTATTGTCCAATCAGATTTCTTAACTTCATCTTTAAAGCTCAGTGAAATATTTCATACCTGTTTGTTAAAATGATGAAAACAGATATATACCAAAACACTAGCACAAGTTCTGATACAGGACTGATATTTAATATCTGTCAATACCATACTCAGCTCCCACTTTCCTCACAATTAAAATAAAATGAATAACATCCTCCTTTAATATTTTAAAACACAACAAGGTATTGTTCAAATAAATGTTTCTTGAGTATATGTGTGTGTATATGCACATACATGACACACACACACACATAATTTACCCAGTTTACTAAGGCGATAATGTAAGCTGAAGCTAAAGTGTCCTATTATATTCATATTTTGCATCTAATTTAACAAAGAGAAACAGCTAAATATTAAATAAATAAAATTTGGCATATGAGGAAGGTATTCCAAAAACGAAGGGTCAGAAACTGTAGCAGTTTTGCTTGTCTGTTTATTTTCTTAACAATCCACATTAGGGCAGGCTCGAAGCCCAAACCACAATGGGAAAATCTCTAAATAAGAGTAAGTGTGGTGAAAGTTCACTTTAATGTAAATTTCAAAAGGTACAAATGTTTATATGACAGTAAACTCATGTTTTAGTAAAAAACAAAATTACCAATGTTGCACAACTTTTTAGGTTCTGTGGGAATAGCAACTTCTTTTTATAATGGTTAAAGTACACAAAATAAGGTTCCAGGAAATCAGCAGGGACTCCTTTATCAGTTCCCATAGTTTTGGAGGAATTCCAGGTGCAACTTAGCCATTTTTAGGGATCTGAAACTAAATCTAAAATGTAGAGATAACATCTTTTTTAAAGGATTATTTCTAAGATTAGAGAGTATGTATATATATAGTCTGAAGGATAGTTAACACTCAATAATAATTAGTATCAATCATCCATCCAAATATATTATTTCAATTTAACAAATATTTATTAGTACCTATTAAGTGCTAGCCATTGTGCTTGGCCATAAATATATGTATTGTAAGAGAAAAAAAGGAAAAAAAAAACAATTAAAACAAAATCCATATATATAAAACACTACTATAACAGCTTTCTCTTAAATCTTCCAACAGATATGCCAATTTAAATATTGGTCAAATGCTCTAGTTGTCATAAAATACACATTAATAAAGTAGAATTGCTACATTTCTTTTCACAAACTACATTATTTGGGGCTGGTAAATCTTTGACGTGGGGGCTGTCCTGTGCATTGCAGCACGTTTGACAGTATCCCTAACTTCTGTCCACTACATATCAGTGGTATTCTGACGCAGTGTTGTGACAATTAAAAGTGTCACCAGACGTTGTCAAAATTCCCGGGGTGAAGAAGATAGGGGGCATCAAAATTACCTCCAGTTGAGAATCACTGTGTTAGAAGAAATAGAGTTGAGAGAGTAGTCTGGGAGAAAAAAAGACCTAGAATTGGAATCTAGCTTTGTCCAGTATTTCTGCATTTATTAAACCAGGGACAGAATTTAGAGAACAAAGCATATCGTAGTAGGGCTAGTCTAATGGGATTTCTCAGAAATTTTAAGTGTTGCACTATGTTCTTGAAGTAAGATCGGCACTTTCAAGCACCAGAGTAAAAGTTATACAGAGTAAGTGCAAATCCCGGCTCTAACATCTATGTAGTTCACAGTTGAGTATCATAAATACTAGACACTGTATGCTGTTGGTAAGCTCTCTAACTGCCTTCTCCTCTAAAACACAGTTTCCTCATCTGTAAAAGGAGGAGTGACTCCTCACTTCCCAAGTTTGGGTTGAATATCCAGCTGAGGATTTCCACTGGTCCATGTATTTATTTCTTTGTGATCCTTTCACATTCACTGTTAAAAGTATTTGTATTTCCCTCTAGAGTGTAAGCAGAGACAAAATCTTGTTACTCATTGCAACACAAGTTCCTAACCCAGTATCTGACATATAGTTAGACAATGATAAACATATGCCAAACAAATGACTTACTTCGTGAAGCTTTATTTTCGCATCTGTTGGTTCATTTTCTTCTCTTTCCCTTCCTTTCCTCTTTCTTAAAAATTCTACTAACAATATAAACAGAAGCCACAAAGATAGAAAGATTATATAAGCAGCTACAACTTCTTATCATTTTAGGGGCTTTCATACTTGTTAAGTCCTTCCTACAGGTGCTCATCAGTGAATGGAATTCATGTATCAGAATACAGAGACTTCTACCTGAATACTAGATTTATTTCAAATGAAAAATATTTCAGAAGCTAAGTTTACTCATCTAAAAATTGCACTTATCTATATCTACTTCACAGGAGTATCATGCCAAAAAATTTAGTCTTTTTTTTAAACAAAAATTTCTATCCAAATGCAAGGCACATATTTTGCTTAAATTTTTAATCAAGTACAAGTGACTGGCATAATTTTCTTCTCAATAAGGACTCTGTCCCAAGAAACCGTGGAATCTTTCCCTGGCTGCCCCCTGAGAGCATGTCAGCCACTGAATCACTGTCATCAACGATTCTTACATCAGGTCAAGGAAAAGTCTAAGGTCCAGGAGTGGAGCGGCAAGAACATCCCAAGACAAACTCTGACCTCTTCACTACTGTTCTTAGGTATGTATTAATATAAAACATTCAGAGGGATTGAGGCTTCTCAATGCAGCTTCTAAACGAGATGAGCTCAACATTGACACAGGGGATCAGGAGCTTGGAACTGGCAATCAGAGGAACTTGTTGGAAACCCAGCACGGCTACCTCCTAGTTATGCAATTCTGAACCAAAAGGATAACTCTCTGAATCTCACTTTCCTCATCTGTAAAATGGACATGATAATATATATGCTGCTTGCATGGAATAAAGCTAATGTAAATGAAAATTCAAAGTGACCAGAACATTGGGAGAAGAAAGTCTATGACAGAAAACAAATGAATCAAGAATAAACATTAGAAAGTATTCTGATTTGAGATGTCTTACTGATATGTTGACTTGTTTTTTTTTCTGAAAAAAAGGTTTTTTTTGTTTTTTTTTTTAAGAATAAGATAACGACTGCAAGATTGACTCAATTCCTACACTTCTGATTACAAAAGAGAAGAGGAGAAGAGAGGAAAGGAGACGTTAGAGCTGACACCAAGTCTCATGGCTTAGTAAAGAGTCTAGAGAAGGAAGAGTTTCTAGCAGGAAAGAAAAAAATATGTTTCCAAAAAATAACTTTACCTATTTTGAGATAATTACACCCTATAGAATTAGCAGCATTAACAGGTACATACAGCCATCTACAGCATACAGAGTATGATTCATCTCCAGCTCAACCCATCTTTCTCCTAATATGCCTGGTTAATTACAAACTTTCCTATCTTGAGAACTGAACACAAATAGAGGCATGGGAAATTAATTCCATTATTTTCTTTTTAAAAAGTAGAATATTTGTGGAAGAAGATCTCTGTCTTTCAAATCCCTGAAGCAAAGTGAACACGTTGGTGGTTTTTCAGCTACTAAATCAAATATATGAATTATTTAAAAGACAGTGTATTCTATGGAAATAGGGATCTCTGGTCTCTGCTTTGCCATTAAAAAAAATAACTAAGGAAACCATTTAGCCTTCTATAGTGTATTGAATAGTGTACCCCAAAATTCATGTATACCCAGAACCTTAGAATATGGTCTTATTTGGAAATAGTCTTTGCTGATGTAATTAGTTTAGGATCCTGAGATGAAATCATTCAGGATTTGAGTGGGCCCTAAACCCGTGATTAGCATCCTTATAAGAAGAAGAGGGGACACAAAGAGATGCAGAGGAGAAAGCCATATGAGTACAGAGGCAGAAATAGGAGTGACACATTTAGAAGTCAAAGAACACCAAAGATTGCTGGCCACCACCAGAAGCCAGGGGAGAGACATGCGGTACCCTCTCTCTCAGAACCTCCAATAGGAATGAACTTTGCCAACATGTCGATTTCGGGTTTCTGGTCTCCTAAACTGTGGGACAATAAATTTTTGTTAATTTAAACCACCAAGTCTGTGTTATTTTGTTTTAGAGGCCCTGGAGGAACTTAATACATCTTCCCTGTTCTTTCATTGCCTCATTTGTGATATTCTGGGATAGAGCTATACATTTATCTAATATTAGTTCATTAGTCGCATTGTGTTTGGGCTGGGATAACAATCTGTAAAAGATACAGACACATAATGTGTCAGGAAATAAACTATGTGATTAGAAACTCCAAACTGCCTGAAAGGTATTATGATGGCGGCTATGATAATTATAAGGTGCCTAGTACAAGGTGTTAACGGGAAAGCATGGCAACTTGAGGAAATAGACGGAGGTGGAGTTCTGGGTCAGCCAAGGAAAATTTCCAAAGAGAGAGAAGTGGGCAAAGTACTGGTAAGGGGGAGAGAGAGACAGCCTGGTGGACAAAGGCCTTATAGAAAGACTTTATGCAGTTTGATATTTCAGAATTAAGTGGTAGGAATGAGAAAGTGGGGAGATGAAACTAGAAATATTGTCAGGGTCAGATCATAAGTGAAATGTTGAAAACTTTAAATTTATCCAGAAAGTGCTTAATTTTCCTCATGTACCAAATGTGTGGTTTGTACATAGTCATAATTTTGCTCCCAGCCCCAGCGTTCTTAGAATCTAGGAATAGTTCAACCCTTACAAGTTGTAACTTTGGTCTCCGAATAACTAAGAGATCTGTTCATTTGGCTAGCAATAACCATCATGTTAGTAATATTGAAATGTATATATAGTTAAGTGGTTGATTAGCCAAATTTAAAATGCATTAAGGTGAAGTTCTGCACCAAAAATATTAGTATAAAGAATCCAAGGCCTCCATTCTATCTCTACAACTGAGTATGCATCTTAATGAAAGATACAGTTGGCAATAGATCATGCAGCTAAGAAACAGGCTTTATTTCTATTTATGGGTGTATATCAAATTTCAATCACATTCTGACATGACAGAGTGAGAGTACTGACCATATGATCACTTTGAAGTGAAGGATTTAAAAGACCATTAAGTAACTGAGATGAAATCTAACCCGCTCCCCTCACTTCAAACACATACACATTTTGTGGAAGAAATGTCTTCAATCAGACATTTTGGACTGTCTTCATCAAGTTCAAACTTTGGTATTGTAAAGAAAGGTGTTGCAAAGTTTGTTGAACTGTAGACAAGAACTTGGAGCTGAAAAAACTCAGTTCTGATCCAGGCTATGCCATTTATTGGTATGTTTCCTTGGAGAAAGTATGTAACTTCTCTCAACAAAAGCTTCTCAGCTATAAAATGTGAATAATACACACAGCACTGAGCAGTGAGCATGAAGATTATAAAAATTCATACTCATCCACCCACTACAGTAATATTTAACACATTTTAATTGTTCAACAAGTGGTACGTTTTTAATTAGCATCATCAATTAGGTTTAATGGAAAATCTAATTGAATTTTTTTAAATCCCTGGATCTTGGATAATTGTTTATAAAGTATATTGAAGAAAATGTCTTAAGGCATGGAGTACATTCTTGGACCACTCCACACACTGCAATGATTCAATTTATGTTAGCTTCTGTGCAGAATTGTACAAAATTATTTATAATTTGTTTCTACACAGTAGCATATGAGGGTCATGTTGGAATTTTTCCAGTACTTGTGTAAAACATTAGACTTTTATGTCTAATGAGTTGTGTAAAACATCAGACCTACCAGTAATGTAACCAATTGCAACTAATAGTACATTTCCATCAAAAAAGTGCGGGGCCACCCATAGTTTAGAATAATTCATGAAAATTTCACATCAACAGTTATGTGGCAATGAGGACTTCTTTCAGTGGCAGCTTAAGGTGTAGTGCAGAGAACGGGTCTTTCAATCACATGGAATTGGTTCCCTATTCTAACTGCCACAACTTATTGCAAGAGAAAATTTACCTCTTTGGTAATGTGAGAGTCGTAAAAACCACTGCATACAGTTAACGTGGTCATGGAATGAGATACTACGTGTGGCAATACCAAGTTAAATGGTTTGGACATAGGAAGCAATAGAGTAACCTTTGTTTTAAACAGTATATGCACATATGCATGCCACTTTCAATCTTTTTGTGGACATAGGCTTACATATTCAAATAGATAGATAAAGAAAGCAATAAATTTGGACACCATATTGTTGACCTACTTCATAGTCAAAATGCCTAACACAATTCACAATTGCTTATTCCTGGCTTCACGTTGTATTGCATAGACCTGAACAGTTTGTTCTAATGTTATGTTCTTTACAGAGTAGAGTACTCTGTTGACAGTAAGCAGTAAACACAAATGAGCATATTTTATGCTTTTGTAAGTCTAAAAATATCTTTTGACTCCTCAAATCAACTAGTCAAAGAGAATGAACAATTTATAGTGACATATGTTAAGTTACCATCTATATCTAAGGTTCAGAACATTTTTTTTTCTCTCTTGGCAAAGTAGCACTTATTTATTTTTACCACCCATCCAATATTTATCTGGATTTTGTATATCTCACACAAAACCAAACACCAAGCATGTATTGCACAGCAAGAACACACACACACACACACACACACACACATATACGCAAATACATGACCTTGAAAAACTGACATAGCGGTATCACTTATCTGGGAAAAACCTATAGCACTTTCTATGGCATATGTAATGGATAGGATTATATAAAATACATGTGGCTTTTTTCTATTATTCATAGATTGTAAAGAAATGACATTATTGCAGTTGCCCAAGGATTTTGCCTCAGTCTCATTCAGCCTTACCCTTAAACATTGGGAGGCCACAGATAAAATGTAATCTCTTCAGGCATAAGAGTCTAAATTCTAAACTCAAAATACTTATTTAATTAATTCAGTACAGGTACAACGTGATGATAGATGTACTCTGTCTAATCTCATTATTGTTTCTCTGACACCAAGTGCCAGTCAGAGAAAATCTCCTTCATCTTGTTGTAGATATGTCCCCCAAATCTCCATCTACTAGAAAGAGATAATGACTGATAAATCGCTGTCCTCAGAAGGTTAATTTTAAATTAAAAAAAGATTACATTATGCTCATATGTTACATAACTGTAATTATATAATAATGTATTGTTTAAAAAACGAACGTAGGATTTGGCATTTCCCATACACTCGGCTTGGCTCTTGTCTTGGTCTAGGTAGGGGAAGTTGGGAATGTTCTACAAACTCTGACTGGGGTTCTTCTTTGGATAAATGGGTATAATATTACTTTAAAGGTAGCTTATCATGACAGTGACCTTGGATGAGTGAAGGCTCCTAATGTAGAACCTTTCCCTCCTTTCTTTAAGCCTCTTAGAAACAATCCACTTCACTGTGGCAGTTACTAGGAGAGTGGGGTTGGGGGGCACTGGGTCTGGGACAGGAAGTTCCACGTGAAAGTTTTTCTTTTCTTTATCACTTAATGCTTATCTGGCCTGAATAAGTTACTTAATCTCTCTGAACTGTAGTTTATACATTATAAGGATGAAAAAAATAGTATCTGGTATAACTACCTCAGTGGGATATAGAAACTGAATTAGAAATGATATCAAAGTACTTTGTAAGCTAGGGAAAAGCATTTCAAGAAAACAGCTTGGACAGTTTATTGGGAGGGATTTCCAGACTGTTTTGGTAGATGAAAAAAAAAAGCAAGATTTTGGCAAGTATGTGTAAGACAGTGACTTTTTAAACAAATAACGACAAAAACCATGTATATGTGTAGATAGGTGTATGTAATATATTTGTGTGATGACAAATATAAATATCATCAACTTGCTATATGAGCCTCTTAGTATTGGAGTGGTGAGGTTGGCAGTGAAGAAGTGAGGTTGGTAGTGCTTCAACAAACCGATAAACTTACAAAATTAATTAATTAATTGATTGATTAATTGATTAATTGATTAATTAATTAATTAAAGATGCCTATATCCAAGACAAAAATATGTGTGTGATACAATCTATGTAAATTCATAGTGTATAAATATTTGTGTACAGGTTATACACATAGACGGAATTATGTAAGGATGACAACCAAAATATCAATGGCAAGCATTTCAGAATAAAGCAAGATAAAGCAAAGAAAGATGTTTCTACTTTATTCCTAAACATGGTCAGTATTGTTTTATTTTGTTCCATAAACATATTATTTATAAAATCTAAAGAACACACACATTTTCACTGTGAAAAACAAAGCAAATTAAGTAAGAGAGTATTATCCATTACACCAGTCATTTTTGACTTAAGTGCAGCCATCCCCCCTCCTTTTGCCATTGCAGACATTACTACTTGATCATGACATCCTTTTTTTATCAAGGCTAAACACAGCCTCATAATTCTTCATACAATGCAAAAGGAGATATTGCTAAATGATGAGAAATGATCACACTAGATAAAATCAATTTGCCATCAAGGTATCAATTTATTTCCTTGAAGGCATAGCCGTGGATTTTCATCTCTGCATTTGCATTGCATTAGCAACATTTTACCTAAATATTTACAAAATAAATGAATATTATATTAATATAATAATTATAATACGAACATTTTTTTTCATAAGATTATAAAATACTGGTATTAGAGAATGATTAAATAAAAATTTAATTGTTCACATATGCCAATGATTCTATAAAGACATTAAAAGGACATTTGAAGCTTCCAAAGCAGAGAGAAAGACTGGACAAATACCTCAAAATTATGTGGCCATGCTCCCATTACTACAGAAGAAACAACAGGCACTCACCTACTGACATAATGAATTGTGACCTCAGCAAGATTATTTATAGACAGATTTCCAATCTGATTTTGCCCTTTAAATTCATTGTGACTTTCTGGAAATAACTTTACCTCAGACTCATTTCCCTCATCTGTAAAATGGAACTAGAGCAATCCCTCACCTTGCTCCAAAGACTGAATACACATACAGGTGTTCTGCTAACAACTGAGAAGGATACAAATGTGAATAATTATGACATTAGAGGGATATTACAGCACACTATTTATATGAGAAAAATTATATGCTAATCATGATAAAACTTAGTAAAGCAGTAGGTGATGTTTTGAAGGGAAAAAAATAATTTGTTATTATAAATTATTTATTTTTGTTATTTTAGGTTAAGAACCCCTAATTCTTTAAAATCATACTTGTTTATGGATAATGGCAATTGCCTCTCATAACTGCAGTGTGTGCTTGTGTTGAATTATGTGTTGTAGTTTGGAGGACTGAAGATCTTTACATACTTGTTTATCATAATCCTTTTGAGGAAAAATGCAGGCTTTCAGAGCCTTCTATTACTACTTGTAAAATGAGAAAACATTAAGAGACATGGCAAAAAATGATTACTAATGCAATCTGTTATGTAGTTTAAAAAACTGACTAATTTTATTATCGGCCCTTAGACTCCTTTCTATCAGTAAACATTGTCCAGTTAGCTACTGTATACAAACCTTTTGCTAAATAAGCAGGGAACACTGTTGGAGGGACAAGATACCTAAAAGAGTTTGGAATTGAGAGTCTGTAAATGTCCTTATAAAGATAAAATACATCGTTCAGGCTCAGATTTTAGTTATGTTTAACATATATCAGGTAGTTACCTTTCACTAAGAGCTATAGTAGACATTTAGTATACATACCCTACACTTCCAATAAGGAAGATACACAGATTTGGGAGAAAATATATGCTATTAGGACTACACAAGATGCTATGATAGAAGGAATCACAGGGTCCATGGTAGTACAGAGAACTCCCCCAGGCCCAACCCACAGACACACCTCATCCCTATTTAAACACACCATCCTTATTTATTCAGATAGTAAAGGCTTTCTGAAGGAGTTAATTCTCGAGCTGTGACTTAAAGAAGGAGAGGGTAGCAGAATCACAGGGAAACTGAGGCAAAGAATGAAGAGATGAATCAAAAGAAAGGAAAAAAGGAAAGAGAAGCATTTATTCAGCTCAAATTTTGAGGCCAATGCTCAGCTAACCTCTTTTAAATATGGTAGTTTGCATAATTGTTGATCATTCCAATGAAATACATATTACTTTGTCCTTCTGTTATTCTCCTTCTTTTATGAATGACTCTGTAGAGGCTCAAAAGCATTAAATGGTGATGGTGGATTTGGAATTCTTTCCACTTTAGCCTCTTTCTTCTATTTATCTTAATATTAACAATTTCTCCTCTGATTCAGCTCCTTTCTTCTTCCAGACATGGAATAACAAACAAATACCAAAATCTAAACTTTGATTTCTAGCATTGAAAATGGAATTATAATTCTCCATATTTATTTCCCTGTTTTTCTTTAAGAAACAAGGAACAGTACTTACATAAGGATTAGTCACACCTGAGGAAAAAGGTGATGGCATGCTGGCAGCTGACCATTCCTCATCATGTCCTGGCCCTACTTAGTTCTTTCCTTCTTTCAAAAACATTACTGAGCAGATAAATATTGTCGAGTCCTACATCAGGATATCATGTAGTAAGAGGGACAAAAAAGGAAATAGTCTCAGTAAATGTCATCAGTGATACCATGGAGAATTGTATCAAGTATTCAGGGAACAACTCTGTGAGAATGCTGGAACGGGCATCATGGAAAGGTTATATTTAAAATGGAGTTTGAAAGATAAGTAAGTATTTTTCCACTATGGGGAGGAAAGAGGACATATTCCAGGTCGAGCAAGACCCATAACTAAAAGAACCACAGTGAGGGAGCTGGGTGTTTTGAGTAAGAAGCACTGTATGATGGGATTTAGAGCATGTGTGGTGGAAAACAGCAGCGTATGTGAAAGCAGAGGAAGGCACAGCATGATTGAACGTGCCCTAATGTTACGTCAGGGGGGGCCAGATTTTGTCATACAGTCTAAGGAGACTTGTGAGTGTTTGGGGCAAAATAATGCCATGATTAGGTCTGTATTTGGGTGTATGTTGGAAAAGAGGTCAAATGTCAGGAAGATGTTAGAAGGGACAATAAGAAGGGCTTTGAGGCTACTGGAATGGAGAGGAAAAAATAGGTATAAATTCATTTACACAGGAAGGTCAACCATGGCCATGATGCTGAGGGGCTTATACCCTAATTGGGAAGTGAGACATTTGTTTATTAGGAATGTCTACACTGCCTGTAGCATCTGATCATTTCCTCACTGGTGTTACAGAGGGTGGGCAGAAGGAGATGCCTTCAAAGACTATTTGGAAATACATTACAAAGGCCTCACTTCATTTCAAGTGTAGTGGCTGAGTATCAGCAACAGGACACACTGGAGAATGGGCCCCCAGTGTACCAAAACCACTTAAAGACTTTCACAAAGTTTAGCTGTACTCTCTCTGTCTCTGCTTCTCTAAATATACACACATGACTTCAACATAGTCGGAAAAGCAAATGTGATTCGTATCTTGATTTGGCCTCTTATAAATTTAAAGACCAAGGGCAAGCTAAACCATTTTTATGAGCCTTTATCTCTCCTCATTTGTAAAACGAGTTGATAACACTTCTCTAGCAAGGTTGCTGTGAGAATTTCAGAAACTATTTATTTGATAACACTTGGCACAATCTAACAAAGAAGGTGCTCAGCATGTTTTGGGTGCTGTTTTTTGCCTTCTTTTACTTTTTTAGGGAACTCTACAAAGTTTATAGATTTTTGGTCACCAATACAAGGAAATAAATGGATTCTACACATGACAGAAAAAGAGAGAAATATAAAGTTGTGAATAGTATTCTTACATTGTATGAATAGCACTGACACCTACCAAGTCTCTCCTAGATGCCAGGCACTGGGGTTGACCTTAGAGATGCAGGAACGACTAAGAAAGGGGGCCTTCCTCAAACAACTCTCAACCAACTAAGAGCAAATAAATAATCACACAGTATTAGGTACCAAAACAGAATAGAAATTCAGAATAAGAATTCCTTACAAAATCTCCACTTGGTATACAACATCTATTATTATGTCCAGAAAAACTGTTGCTAGAGGATACATAAGTAGTGAATGAATTTAGGCTAAATATTTGATGCAGTTCAGCTTGTGTGGAAGAAGTATTCGCAGAGCAGAGAGCATGAATAAATTCCATTAACCCCAAGTAAAGGTTGCATTAGAAAAACAGAAAAGTACTGTGATCTGAGAGACAGTTATTATTTTTCCAACTTAATTTTGTTTCTTTTTTTGTCTTTCCTTTTCCAGGATTAAGACTGACTCCTTTTTTTCCCCCCACTTAGCATTGATGTATGTGTGTAGGGGCTATATATTCTATAAAAATAATATTTTCAATAATATATGCTCTCTCAGATAAACAAAACTCTCACAGTAAAATATATATGAGAACATTTCTTCCAGCCACCAGCAATGACTCATTTATTACCCAGTTAGCCAGGGTTCTTGGGAAAAGAGAATGATCATTTCTCTCAGAGCCCACTCCCACAACGCTCCAACTTATACCTGTTTTGCTAGTTATAATGCCAGTCAGGACTTATATTTTCCTCTTCTCCCTTCTTCTCTTTGCACTCCCCCACTGAGTTTCTTCCCACTCCATCCACTGTCCTGACTCAGTAGTTATTTTCTGGTATTAAAAATCAGAAGAAATTTTGCCTGGATATTTTGAAGTAAAATCCTTCGAAGGAGATTGAATGTTGGTGCTTATTTATAGCTACCATGAAGTCTTCCCAAGTAATTTTCCTTTGATGTGACAGACATAATTCCAAAGGATTTTAAGAACATTAGATTTTCACTGCCATTATATATTGATACAGTACAATCAAGAATTTCACTGTGAGCCTTCCATTCTGCCGTAAATAATAAGTGTGCAGTACACAGAGAACAGAAAAAAAAAAAAGAAACCCTTGGAGATGGGTCTGTAGTACTTTCTAATGCTAGAGTTATGATTCTTGGTGCTATCAGAAGGTAAACCAAGGAAATTTTAAGATAAAGATTAGGAATCAGACAGTAAATCAGTTTGTTTTAATTTAATTAGAATTAGAATTAACAACAGAAGTGGGAAAAATAGGCAGGAACCTTGTAAAGACCTTTATAGCTGGCTTTAGAAAGAAATTTGTTCAGCAATTATAATAATCAGAAATATGCTCATTGAAGCTTAAGAATAAATGCAAGTGGATGGATATTTTGAATGTCACTAGTACTTTAGATTAATAGTATTAGTATTATGAAAAAATATGCAATCCATAGTTTTAAGTAGGGAAGAGCTCTGGGTTCTGACTGAAGATGTTAGGAATTAGGAAGGTTTCTTCTCCTTAACATTAAGTATGTTCTTTTTTTAATCAGATTCTTTTCTAAACCAAATTTCTGCAATATTTACATAAGCCTCAAAGAAAATATGATAAATTAAAATTATATAGCATAAAGCTGGAAGGGGACTTTTTAGTCCAATCCTTGATTTTACAGGTAAGGCAAGTGAGATTTAGAGAAATTAGGTAACTTTACTAATAATGTCATGCAGCTAGTTGTGACAAAACCAGAATAGAAATGGACCTAATTCCACTACAGCAGAAAAATACTGGAGACTTGAAATGCCCCTATGTCTATACATCCAAACTGCTCCTGTGCCATTCACCACAGCCTTCTCTGCTCTAACACTATAATAAATTGTAGTCAGGTGCATTCACTGGAAAATAGAAATAAGGAAACAAAATAAAAGTCAAATGTTCCTGTTACTTTTTTGATGTCCAGTTTTACTTATTCCCCAGGTGAAAGATTAAGGAAAAAAATTATTTGTACAGTTAACATAAAACAGTTGCTTGAAATCTGACTTCATAACAAAATATACATTTCCAAAACAGGTTTTACATGTCACTGAAAAAAAATAAGCCTCTATGGAGCATTTGGCAATAAACATCTTTTTCTTATTTTTGCTTCTTTCCTAAACTTTATAGTTTGTATAAATTATTTCTAAGATGTCTTATAAGAAACATTTTAGTAGAGTCTGGACCCATGGAGATGGAATGTCTTAAGCCTCATAAAAGGATTTTTCATTGAACTTTTTTTTGAGTAGTTAAGTGATGTATTAGCTTTTTTTTTCTTCACGGACTTTTAGAAGGAGAGGCACGTGAGTTTGTATCAACCAAGAAACAGCTGGAGACACTATTTATGTCATGGATGACCAACATGTAACAAGGTAGACTCCTTAATCAGAATGTGCTATCTGCAAAACAATGAAATAGCTTAGGCTCTTGTCTTTATTATTCTGGAAAATATCATTTGTTCCCATAGTTTTCACTCCTACCTACACATGGAAGGCTCTATAGGCACAATGGCAGGATATCCTCCTAGACATTCATACCCAAGTCTCTTCAAATTCAGTGTGTCCAAATCTACATATCATCTTCCCCCAATTTTCCTTCTGGTCTTCCTATACTATCCATATAGTCGCACCCTACCAGAAGTTCTGGAAGTCAACAAGTTCTCTTATGTATTCTTCCTTCCAATCACCACCACCTTAGTGCAGGACTTCCTTGTTTCTTACCCGGACAAATGTACGGATTCTTCAACTGCTCTCCTACCTATCATGTCTTTTCCCTTACAATCATTCTGATAATGATGTAAGAGTATTTTTCTAAAGGTTAAGTCTGTCCACAATCTATCCCAGTTCATAATCATTCAGTGATTTCCCATCATCTTCAGTTTCATTTCCAAAGCATGTCCCATGAAATACTAGTCATTATTCCATAATAAACAAATGCAAATCCAAAACAAAAGTAGGTTTCTATTGTCCAGTAACTTGGGAAACACTGTTGATTTATACCTCTTTTAAAAATTGGCATGTTAAAAGCATTGAGAAACTGAGCCACCAGAAATTTTTAACTCTGGTACAAGTTTCTTACGACCTGGTCTATATACACATGTTCAGCCTCTTCTTTTGTTGCCCCACCATTGTTTTTGACAACATACTATTATTTACCACACATTTTTTCTCTCTAAAACTTATGAGAAAAATATAGTAGGAACTTGAAAACAAACTATACGTTCTGTATTTCTATATCCCCATTACCTGTAATGCCTGGCATGCCGTTGATTCTCAATAAATATGTGATGAGAGATGCACAAATGAGTAAATGGATAATAAGCTGATTAACAGATAGACTGCCATCTTCTTTTATCATAGATAACAAGGCAGAAAGGCTCTATGACTAAAGTCTATTTAATAGCACAGTTCATTTACATGGATAAGAGCAAGTATTGTGGCCTCTGCTCAGATTTCGTTCCTTGCCTATAGGAATATTGACTTTTTACACATGAGATTTCTAGTAAGAAGGGACTCACAAGCCATGAGGTCATATCTGGAACCCTTTCAATGCGGAAAAAAAGGAGATGACAATTCAGCCTTGGTCTTAACAATTTTTCTTTCTGGAGAGTCTACCACCACCACCCTTTCTCATTGCCCTTCTCCTTTTTAATGTAGAAAAGTGAACTCTTCATTTGAGAAGACTTCATATTTGAAAGTATTCTAGATAACTGCTTTATCTTGAGTGATTTTTTTTCTTTAAATTTTTCCTATAGCTGTTTGGGTCTTTTAAGCTTATTTATCCTTTATGGGATAAAAATGCCAAAGATGATTATTGGTCAGTGAGGATCTGCAGTACAGTCCTTAACTGAATAAGGACTCTGAAGACTGGGCAAGGGTATTCAAAATCTCACTTTATAACACTCATTTGATAAGTTGGTCTCCTATTAATTAATATAAGAGGGACTAGGTATTGAAAATGATTTTTATACAAATAAGCTGTTTTTTCCCTATGCTCTCACTTATTATAATATCCATTTTTAAAGCTTTGGGAAATAGAATACATATTAGATGCCATGGGAAATAAAACTGCTAGTGTATTCATGCAGGTCCCCAGGCTTCAGTGAAACCACATGGAGAATACAGAAATTGTCTCAAGATACGGAAACAGTGATTCTGATAAGCAGGAGATAAGACATTAGACAGGCTGCAAACACTGATGAAAAACAAATGTTAAGTGGAAAAAATATAAATGGTCAAAGTTTAGAACAGCAAAATAGCTACATTGGGTCAGACTGGAGCTTGAGTTGGCTATTATATATGTTTGCTAAGCACTGACAGTAAAAGAAGCACTATTAAGCAGCTGTCGCTAGAGAACTGTGCTACCACTACTAATGGAGATGTTTTCAATAGATGATCATTTGTGACCCAACATGCTCGTGATCATCAGGGTGTAACCTTGAGAGCTGGCGTGAGGGAAGTCAGTAGAGAGGTGTGTGGTTTTTTTTTCATTGTTGTTATTACTGTTTAAGCAAATTAATATTTGGCACAACAGATATTTTTTTTATAAAAGAAGATTAATCTTTGGGGAAAATAATGAATCATTTTTACCCATTAATAATAATATTTACATTGCAAAAAAATATTTATGTTTGTAGAATATTTATAGTTCAGAAAACAATTCCATGGGTATTATTTCTTTGAGGCACACCAAAATACCACAGAGCAGGAAACACTGCCATCACTTTAGACCAGAGGATCCCAGAGGTAGTGAATTTCTGATTGGCCCAACTCAAGGTAGGAATTTCTTTTTAAATAATAACTACCACCGCCATATTTTACTCTCCACTATGGGTTACACATGCCTAAGTACCTTATAGATATTTCTATTCCTTACAACAATCCTCTGTGGTAGGTATTGTGAGTCAATCTTATTAATAACAAACTCAAAACTCAAAGTGATTACGTGACTTTCACAAGGTCACACAATCAGTATGCTCCAGTCTTGCTAAAAGTTGATGTTCTGCTTTGTAACAGATATGTCTAAGTTTTGACAGAGCTATTGTCAGCTAGCTTCTACTTATATACTTCCAAGATTAGGAAATTTCCTGTGTACTTACTCTGATTCCTGATCAGATTATTCTGATCAATAGTTTCTTTATTGCTAATCAAAATTCCAGCTCCTTATTACACTCAATGTTTAGTTCCAAAGATTCCTTCTTCCATAGACAGCCTTTAATTCTGTGAGGAGAATTAAAGCATTACAATATTAAATATAATAAATAAGAAAGGAATCATTTTTGTTTGCATTGTAGACTTCACCAGGTCATAATGCATCAAGGGCCTCACGCATGGGCAACTGGCTCTTCAGTCATAGATATATGATAACAATGTCATTCACAATTTTAAAACTCTGGGTTCAACACTACGTGTTTCTCTCATACTTGGTATATTTGCATATAACTTATCAAAAGTCAATGAGGCCCTCAAGTTTGCAAGTGATTTTCAAAGTCATTTCATCAGAGAGCCCATCTGATACTTGAGAATTCTCTAGAAATGCCTTGCAAGTGAAGGCAAGTATCTGCATTATAGAATATGTGTACCCACATGGATGAGAAACCCAATGCTGCCTATCTTGTGTTGCATTAACAGAGGGAATTAATACATTTAATACATATATACCAAAACCATATGGCATTGATCTTTTATTTTGTAGGTGAGAGAGTTGAAATAAATCGATGCAAACTGCACAACCCCAGTAGGTTTTCTGCAAGTACCTGAACCTCTATTTAACTGGCTTTTTCTTGTATACCACGTTACTTAACAAAATAACACATGCGCAAGTCATTTTGCTGATTACTTCTGTAACAGACTCTGAATGAGGAAAGACTTTTGTTTTTTAAGTTGTTGTTTTGTTTTGTTACCTATATATTAGTGAGCTGGAATAAATCACTGTCTGAATAAAGTCTGAGTGTCTCCAGACCTCTCTGAGTGTCTGGCTGATAAATCAGCACATAATGGATGGGTTTTGAAATATGAACAGTCTTCTTAAGGAGAATGAATAGTTCTCAAGCCAGAAAAAGATTTGACTCATTGGTATTAGCTAAACTAGAGAAGAAGAAAAAAAAAAGAAAAAAAAAGCATGTCAAGAGAAAACAGGTTGTTAGCAATAGCAGCTCAGAAAAGTGCAGAGAGGAAAACCAGTGTTAGCAGTGTATATCTGGACAGTGTCTAAAGAAAGAACTCTTGAATCCGGATGATCTGGGTATTGTCTCAGAGTAACTCATGCTCCTCTGCAGTCCAAGCCTCACATTATATATGTCCCTTCCCAGAAGAGGATTACTACTAGGAATGGTCAAGTTTGAGGATCTTGACTTGACCTGATTTTCTAGGAGATATAACTTAGGTTTAAGAATAAGTCTCTGTCAGAGTGAACACCTCTTCCACATTTCCTTGAATAGTTATCTTTGCACAAAGCTAGTAAGATAATCCTCAGTCCAGGGCCTACTGATTCTACCAGGATAGACACCAAAGTCCAGCTATCTGTAGGCTTTGGAACAAACTATCTCCTTCACTATGGATAGAATGTCCAACGTTGGCTGTACTTTAAAATGGAAGGAATATTATCTGATTGGTGTGGGCTAAATGAAAATTATAAAGTAGACTAGTCAGCCTGCTATGATGCTAGGGTCTAGATTGCCTCTAGCCTATTATATCAACTAGGGTAGGCTATATTACTGCCACAGATAAATATGTAGATGCTGTTATTTCAATATAATAGAAATTATGTGTTGTTCATATTAAGTAAAGACTGGTTCCAGTTTGGTAGGGGTAGATACTGGGTGGTAGTGTATTTGTATGGATGTGTGTGCTGAGTGGAGGTGTTCTTCTCTACATAGTCACTCATGAGCCAAGATTAAGGCATTTCTGGTATCTTCAACTCACAGCTCCAAAGGTTGCCTTTGGGACCATCTCTTTCCTCAAGTTGAAAGAAAAATCATAGAGGAACATGTGGAAAGGTTTTATAATCATGCCTAGAAGTAGTACATATCACATTCACTCGTATTTTATTAACTACAGCTCAAGTCACATGACCAATCTAACTGCAAAGTACTCTGGGGACAGTTTGGCTCTGTTTCTGGAAGAAGAGGAGAAAGGATTTTGTCAACACCATTTACTGTCAACCTAGGCAAAAGAATTTCTACTTGTAGAATAGCTAAAATCACAAAAGGACTATGTTGGGGTTCAGTATACCATTTTCTCAGTCACCCCTAATGTATTTCTTGTGTGTGTGTGTGTGTGTGTGTGTGTGCGTTTTCCCAGGGTTTTTTTTTTCACCTTTTCTGTTTGTTCTTTACTCTCTGATAAAACTTATTGGAGAAGACAGTTTTGGGAGTGGGATGATCTTGGATTGAAAGCTAGTTTTTTATCTTCCAACTATGTGAATTTATCAAGTTTTAGTTTACTAATCAGTAAAATGAGGACAATAATATCAAGGCTGCTAGAAGGCCAGTCTGGGATGAGATATTCTGTGTTTTGATCACATCTGCTCATGTTAGTACAATCCGGTCATCAGAAATACAGCGACTAATGTATCGTTCAGTTTGATTGAAAGAGTCACTGGAAATTTCCAACATCTTTCATTTTATTTTCTTCTTTCTATTTTTTCTTTCATCATCTTTACTGAGATATACTTTACATATAATAATATTCACCAATTTTAAGTGTATAATTTGATATATTCTGACAAATAATAAGTCATAATGATATGAAGTATTTATACCTATTTCCATCACCCCAAACCTTCCCTCATGACCCTTGGCAGTCATTACTTCCCTTCTCTACCTCTGGTCTCTGACAAGCATTGATCTGATTTCTGTCACTATGACTGTTCTTTTTCTAGAATTTCATATAATGAAATCAGAAAATTTGATTTTATGTCTGGTCTCTTCCATTTAGCATAATGCTCCTGAGATAATTCTATGCTTTGCACATATCAATAGTTCATTCTTTTTCATTGTTGAATAGTATTTTATTATATAAATATACCAAACATATTTATAAATCCTATTCATTCAGTAGATGAACATTTGTGTTCTTTTTGTTTTTGGCCAATATGAACACATCTGCCATGAACACTTGAGTCTTTGTGTGGACACATGTTTTTACTTCTCTTGGGACTAGGAGTAGGACTGCAGTGTTAGGATTGCTTGTTTTAATGCTAATTAATTTATATGTGTTTGCTAATCTGGCTTTTATTATAATTCCATACTGGGGCAGAAAATGCTTTGCATAAAAGGAAATAAATTTTCATTACTGTAATGATATAAACACCCATTTAATACCTTGGCTGCTTTATATGGTAATCTCTCAAGCTTAGTCCATGTGAACTTGACAGAGAAATAGCAACGTAGTAGACATACTCAGCTTCATGTCTTCCATGTGCTGAGGGTCATAACAAGAAGTATTTAAGACTCAACAACCCCAACACTGAGATATATTTATGCATTTTTTTAAAATACAAAAACTAAAATTCAGAGATGATTAGATTTGCTGAAGGTTATCAGGAAGCGTTGCAGATCTTGGCACATTCAGGTAGATATAATAAATTATCACTGACTGGGTGGCTTATCAACAACAGAAAATTATTTCCCACAGTTCTGGAGGCTGGAAAATTCAAGATCAAGGCATCAACAGTTGTGCTGTCCAGTGAGGGACCACTTCCTTGTTCAGACTCAGCTTTCTTTTCATCATATCCTCACATGGTGAAAGGGGCAAGCGATCTCTCTAGAGCCTCTTTTAAAAGGGTGCCAATCCCATTAATAAGGCCTTGGCCCCCATGACCTAATCATCTCTCAAAGGCCCCACCTCCATATACCCTCACACTGGGGATTCGTTTCAACATGGCAATTTGGGGCAGGGGGACACATTCAGTCTATACCATCATTGATCTATATTTCTGCAAAGGTAAGGAAAACTCTGGCTATGGAGACCAAGTATGGTTCTCTGTGAGAACCATCTGGGTACTCAGTGGCTCCTCTCTGGGTACTCAGTGGCTCCTCTCTTCTTATCAGGCATTCCTCTATCTATGACAGATCATGCGGAGCAAGTATTGTCTAGAATTACTTTCTGTGTTACATAAAGTCCATCTGGATCTTTAAGAGATATTTCCATAGGATTCTTTCTCAACAGAAAATTTTTAAAAATTGATATACTTGATGTTTCAAATAAATACCATTATAGCAGTTCTGGTCAATAGAGAAATTGCCTAAAAATTAATCATCATCTCAACAGGCAAATAATTTATTACAGGAGAAAAACTCCTTGACAATAAAACCAAGCCTAAAACTGCTCCTAACATCTTTTCCCTCTAAGGGTACCATACCAAGCTGACTCTAGACCCGACCCTGCAACCTCAGCATCATTTAGGATCTAGGCAGTGACAAAAGGAGGATAATCGGAGTCCTGTGTATTTTCTAAACTGCCTTAGCTTTACAAATATTGAGACCACTTAGCTATTTAATCAATGCCTTGAAGATGAGCCAAAAATAGTGTTTTGCTCTTAAAAATATTCTCAAATAAGTACTTATTCTAGAGTAGAAGATCAACTTATCACTTTCTCCCATTTGTTTGGATGACACCGTTGCAGAATTATGCAATTATTTTCTGTCAGTTAGGACTTTGTTTCAGCAATGGCTGAGAGAAAGATTACTCACTGATGCAATTTCAAATAGAATCTTCATGTCATTTAATAAAACAAAATAAGTTTAACTATTTTTAAATTCTACTAAATTATTCAATTCATGATTTTTACTAAGCAGGGTGGATAGTCTACGGAAGCAAGGTTAGGTTCTTCTGAGTGCTACTTGCAGCAATAGTTGGGTGATCTATAATTGCCTCACTACTTAGTGAATCAACATGTTTTCCTCTCTCCACCCCCTGCCCTCTGTTCTTTCCTTTCTGGTAAAGCTCATCCAAAAAAACCCACAGTTTTTGGAGTAGGATGATCTGGAATAGTGGGTCAGACCTTTCACTTTCCAACTACATGATTTCTTCCAGTCTTAGTTTCCTCATCAGCTATGGAGAGCCATGATATTTACTTACAAAGGGGTCATGAGGATTACATGATTGCTTTTGCCATTCACTGAAATAGCAAATACAGAAGAGAACAAGTTTACGTGGGGTTATAAATTCATTTCTGTGATGAGCCCAGGTGCCTATGAGACAGTCATAAAAGATTTAAAAGATTGTGGATATGTAAGGTAGAGCTGAATGGCTAGATCATAGATGTAGAGATTTGAAAACCATCAGGGGTGGATGACTGTTGAAGCTTTAGGAAGGGATAGGTTTGCCCAAGAAGAGGATGGACAGTCTTGGGACTTCAGGCAGATGGAGCAGGGACCTTGGGAATGCAGCACGTCAGGAGTGAGCAGCAGTGACACAGAGGCAAAGTAGAAAAAGCTTCCAAAGAGGAAATGCATAACCGTAGTCTCCTGAATTCTTGTGAGCTGAAGTTGCTGCGCTGTGCTGTTTTTATGAGACTTTTGTTCACTTGATACAAATAAATAAATAACCTTGAAAAGAACATCGGGGAACACCATGGGAAACTGATAGTTGCCTAAACATCTAAGTTTTCTAAGATGTTGGTGGCAGCTGGTGGAGCAGTCTTTTCTTCTACTTTCCAATTTAGAAGGAAATGCTGCCAACAATCCCTTGCTGGCAGAGGGACCAACCTGGATGCTTTCCTTATAGGAGAGGCTGCTTTAGAGACAAAGTGAGAAAGAGAGCACAAGGCCTATCTGACAATAAGTCTGCATCCCTGGCTTGCTCCAGCTTCTTTCCTGGCTCCATTCAACAAATATCCAACTTTTTGAGCACTCATCATATAATGCATTGAGATGGGCAATTAAGGACAAGCATGTAAGTGGAAAGCAGTCTCTGCCAATGGAAGCTCTACAGTCTGGTGTAAGATAGAGCCATGCCAACTTAGGAAGACAAGCACGCAAAGGGCCTGCCTAGCCCCAAACTTCATCACATGTTTTGAACTGGAGGGCAGGGAGGGTTCATTCTGTACCTTCTATTTCAGATGACATTTTGTTTTTCTTGTAAGAAAGGTGTTATTCTCTTCCTCTCACAGATGAGCAAATTAAAGCAAAGAGACTTTAATTTTCCTGGGATCCCAAAGCCAGCAACTGGTGAAGGTAAAATAACAGCTCATTCTATTCAACTGCAAAACCCAGTTCTCATGATACCTTGTGGTCACATTGCAGTTATAAATGCAGAAAATCCATCACAAAATCTTAAATGAGAATACTCTGATACCTCTTAAACGCAAGAGAGAAAAGACAGAGTGTGGGGAGAGAGAAGGGAAGAAGGCAAGGAAGGAAGGGAGGATAACAGTGCGAGTAAGGAAAGAGATGAGAAAAAGCAGGATTGAGGGGAAGAAGGAAAGGGGACTAAGAGATGCAGCTGGTAAAGTTACAGGTACTCTCCTGAGCTACAGGCAAACATCTCTCTACAGCCAATAAACTTTTAAGAGTTTATTTCCCCCAGCCTCTAGAAGTTGAAAGATCATTGCTCAGCAGAACTTGGGCAGAGTAAAAAGCCATATAGTGAATAATGCAAAAAAAAATCATTTTCAGAAATCAAGAAAAGCAGGAGAGGTAAAATAAAACTCAAATGAAAATAGAAGCAAATATAAAAATCAGGTTGTGTTTTTACTAACACCGAGGCTTTGAAACAAAAGCAGAATATTTATAGACTTCTAGTCTGTGAAATGAAGGGAGTTGTTCCTATGACATGAGGTTGTATGATATGAATGTATATGTATATGGAACTAATAATTTGCCTACGCTACCTCTATCTAGGGATTTGCAAAATGTGATGGAAAACTGTGTCACTTGTAGGTAGAGAACCTCACTTGAACATGGCTCTCATCTTTTACCCAGTTATTTGGGAAAATAATTTAATTTATATGAACCTCAGGATCCTCAATCTTAAAATTGAAACAATTAATTTATCTGCCATATGTATAAAGAGCATTGTGTTCCTCTACCTTAAATAAAGTGAATTGTGGTACTTGTGGCATAATGATTAATAACATGGGTTTTGGGGTAAGAGCTCAGGTTTCAGCCCTGCTGTTTAACACAAAGCAAACTATTTCATCCTCAAGCATAATTTCCTCATCTGTAAAATCAGATAATAATAGTACCCAACTCATGAGGAGGTGATTGTTTGAGATAATGCATGTTATATGCCTTGGATAATACCTGGTAAGAAGTAGGTTCTCAATAAATGCTACTTGACGTAAACTGTGATGGCAATGGTGCTGATGCAGACAACGGCAGTAATGATGATGCCCAAGGTGTGGAGATGCACCATCCTCTCCGAAGCCTTCCCTGACCCTTTCATTGACCTTGGAGAGAAGAATGCCCTCTATGTCACTATACAATTCTGAACATACTTCTGCTAGATCTTACTACATGATCCTGTTGGCACTGTCTGTCGTTCCTTGCTCATCTATGACCATCATGAGGTTCTGCCTTTGTTTTTACTATTTCCTCATTGCCTTGGACATAATAGACTCTCAAAACCTGTTGTGCAGCTCAGTCAATTGAGATAATATTCTGCATAGCACATGACAAACTCAAAAGCAGTAAAGGAAATGATCACTAGCATTAGTATAGTTAGTTGTTTATATAGGTTTTTGTTCCTATTTTATTATTCTTCCAAATAATAAGTATTCTGTGTGTTGGAAAGGTATCCAATATTGTCACAACCTGTGACTGTGAAAAGAGCCATTCTTTGTTTGGTATAAAGGCAAAGCAGGAAGAAATGGACTGGGAGCTGGAGATATTTAATTCAACACAGAAGAAAAAGTCAAACAAAGAAACTTTGCTGATGAAAATGCAATCACGGAAGTGCAGCATTAGCATCTTCTGGAAACTTATTAAAGAAGCACAATCTCAGGCCTCGTCCAGACCTACCAAGTCAGAAACTGTTTTAACAAAATGCTCAAGTGCTTCCTGCACATTCTGAATTTATAAGTCCTGCTCTAAACCCTGAGCACACTCAGTGAGGCAGGCAACAAAAACTTTTTCTGGACTCTCTTTTAGGAAAAGGCATGTGGTAAAGAAAAGAAGGAAACAAATATTTACAGGTCCCCTACTATGCACCAAGTTCAAAACAATGTTCAATATGTGTTTTATTTTAATTCTCCCAGTATTTTTGTAAAGTTTGCATTGTTATAATTCCTTTCATAATACTCAGAGAGGATGAATAATGAACACCATGACTGCACTCACGCAGTGAAGAAGTGGCAAAGTTTGGTTGTGACCTGGTGATTCTTCTTCCAAGCCCGAAGCAGTCTCATCAAACCCTAATTTACTACACTTACTAAGTCTCCAAAGCTCCCTCCAGCACCATCGTAGAGAGGACTATACCTCTATCTGATGTCGTGCAGTCCAACACCACTTGTCCAGACTTTGAATTCAGGCAGACATGGGTTCAAATTCCAGCTTCCTTTCTTAATTGCTAGGAAACACTGGGCATCACCTAACTTCCATTTACCTAAACAGGAAAAACACCTACACCAGAGGGCGACCACCGAGACTGAATGTCATGTGCCCAAAACATTGGCCCAGTCCCTGATGCACATTAATTGCTCAACGAATGCCAGGTGCTACTACAATTAAATAATTTATTTCTAAACACACTATTGAATGTCTTATAGTCAACAGTTACTTGTTTAATGTACGTAGGTATTTCAAAAGATCCTGAAGCCAAATGTACCTAATTCCAAACTCATCATTTTCCCCTACCCTTTTCCACTGTAGCTGGAGCTATCTTTGTCATATCGATTATTAAACTGTATTGCAATTAACTTTTACTCTCAATGAACTATGGCTTCTTTAGTATCAAGGGCTCTTTAGTATTCATTCATTGGATCCCCACTCCCCCACACAGCACCTCGCACATTGAAAATGACTTTTTACGATATTGGTCTAGACATGCTTTGTACTCTGCTCAGACCTTAGTAGTATCAGAGAAACACCGTGTTTAGTTGTCCCAGAGGGACATGCCATCTTTACTTTAGATCTTGAATTCAGTAACTTTACAAACTATTCTGTTTGGTAATGTAGACTCTCCATGCCATACCCTGGATTTATTATTGAAACGTACTACATTCATAAAATTCTCTCTGATTTTAAGACCTGGAAAAAAAACCTCTACTTGTAAAATATTAGTAGTTTTCCAGGCCCTAGGTAAATAAAAAGATCCACTGTGATTTTGGCTCTTTGGTAGGAAAAAGAGTTCATAGAAGGCATAGGAGGAGCTGCTGTTACATTAACTGAAATATCAACTCTTGTGCAATAAAGTAACTTTCAAAGATTATTTGACAAGGATATAGTTCTCCCCTCTTTGTTGCCATTAGTTGGTTAATAATATAATGAAAAGTGTCCAGGACAGTAGTTTGCAGAGCCTCTGAGTAGAACTTAAGTTCTAAAGCTTGTGTAGCTGGACCTCTGCTCCAAGTCCATGATTTAACCCAGTCTTCTATTTCACATAAAGGTGATACACAAAATGTGTGAACTTGCAACATAGCTTGATATCAAACAGAAACAAAGACTCTTTGAACTCCAGAGTTCTGAATTAGGATCTTTTATTAACTACAGGCCTCAACTATTAAAGGTTTGTTATTTTCTAAGAGGCAGAATATCATAAACAGACACATGTATTACAAGTCAGTTGTCCCAGGGTTTGAATACCAGATCAAATACTCTCCAATTGTACGAAATTTAAAAATTAATTAACTTTGCTTAACCCCACTTTTTAATCTGTAAAACTGAAATAGCAACCTTACTTTCAGAGTTATTGTGAAGATTAAAATAAGGTAGCATGCATAGCAGGCAGGAGGTGTTTGTAAATAGTAGCTATTCTACTTTTCTCCAAAGTGAATGTCTAGATTCTGGTCAAATTTGATATGCAATAAGTGCATATCAATAGACAATATACACTCACATTGTGGGGCTCTATTTTTCTCTCTCTTTGGAGATACATATATTTTTCTTACAATGAGGTGATGCATTTCCTTCTGAGAGTTAGGTTTGTAAAGTCCATACATAATGTTTTCGGTTAGCAGAAGTTGCCTTAAGGGACAGAATTCCACTCAAATTAAATCAAGAAAGTAGAACTTCAAAATCTAATAAAGATAGGTCTAAAATTAAAGTAAAGCTTTTAAGAAGAAGATGAAGACAGTGGTGACTGCCATTGTTTATGTGCCAGGCTCTACAGTAGATGTTTTGCACTGATTGGGGTTCAGAATGAGACACCCTAAAACCTGCCACTTCGGTATATGGATTATTTTATGCTGAAGACAATTAAAACCCAAAATGAGCTGTTTACTTCCCCCTTAAGTGAGTCTAAGAATTTAGATAGAGGGCCTGGTCCGGGGAGAGAGCTACACCAGAGGTAATTACAATGACCATGCGCTGAGTGTGGTAAGCTGGGAGATCTGCAGGGCATGTTTGTTCTAATTCTTCTCTGTGTCCCACTGTCTCTCTATCCAATGGCAAGTATTTGTTTACCAAATATTTGCTCTTCCCATCTCTTGGAATTGTCTTGCTCCCCTGTGAAGTCCCACACCCCTCCTCGCTTCTCCGTTCAAAATGGTCTATAAGCCTTGTTTGGCTGATCGTCTTGGAGCTTCTAATGTCTTCATGGGACTCCCATATGAACTTAAATTTGTCTCCTGTTAATCTGTTTTATGTCACTTTAGTTACTAGACCAAGCCAAAAGAACCTGAGAATGGTAGAGGAAAAAATTTTCCTCCCTCCCCTGCAATATATATTACCTCTAGGTTTTAAAAGTGCTTACAAAAATATGTTGCATCCCCATCCTACAGTATCTGATGCTTAGGTAGTGAATCACTTGGTGTGAAACAACTAATCACTGGCAGAAGAGATACTAGAATTTCAGATATTCTCTGACTCCACAACCTGCAGATAGAATAGACTGTCACTCTTCTCTATCAGAAGAAATGTAACTAAAGTACTCTGCCAAGAAACTACTGAAAGGAAGTACAAAGATTAAAAAAAAAAAAGCCAACATACTTCCAGCATTTTCAGAGAAGATTTTATTGCCTTATTAGCTGGCACAAGAATTCTGATCCCTTTACAAGTCTAGCCCTATTTGGATCTAGGTATAGCCGGCTAACATGAATTTTTCAGATTATTAAAAATAAACTTCATTATTTTGATTTAAGTATTCATGAACTTAATCATCACTGTATGAACAAGTTTCTGGATCCTTGAAGTTGAATCTAGACTCTAACCTGTGTTGCCTCCATCAGACCTGTACTGTATTGAGCCCACCTATCATTATGTCCATGTTAGGACACTTAGCTAATTTTCTGCCATGACTATCTTTTTAAGAAGTAGCATCTTAAAACCAAATGGTTTGTACATGTGTTAGGCAGGAAAATAGAGATGAGTGGGGTAGAGAGAGAGTAAGGCCAGTAAAAGCCCACTAAAAGGGACTCAAAGAGTTAATCAGTTAAAACCAGAGAGCCAGAAGAGACTCACGGAGTTGATGTCAATCAGTTGAAGCTCCAAAGGCCAGGAGTAACTTGGAATGTACAAATATTTCCCAGATAAAGAAAAGTACCTGAGGATAGCCCATGTCTCCATTGTATCAATTAGATCATGCCATTGTAAGATTTACTTTAGCCTGCTAAAAGGCCCAGCTTATTCTTTAACTTGACCTATATGCTGTTCTTTCCTCCTCCAGCCCTTAATCAAATAATTTTCAACCTGGGCAGGAGACAAGCATCATGATTAATTTGGCAAACAAGCCCAGAGATAAACAGCATAGTAAAAACAGGAAAGATTCTATCTTAAAGCTAAGACTGCATTTTAAAACCCAGGAGGTTAAGAAGTAAGATTCTTAACATATTCTTTAGCAACCAGACAATAACTCAGCCCACCTTAGGGGCAGGGCAGGTGGTCTTGATTGATATGCCCCTGGAGGAAAGCTGCTATCCTGGGGAGGAACCAGACCAGTAAATATCTTGTGTTGTTAATTTTTCAGAATTACCTAGAGGACTGATAATAGAAGAGATGTATGTCTCTCATCAAAGATAAACATCTTGAGAACACTTAAGTCTACACCCCCTAGGCCTTTATCACATTCCTGACAAATCCTTAAAAGGGGGAATCCCCAATCTTTCAGTACATCTCTTCTCTGAGGTAACTCACACTTCACTTTCTCCGAGTGTGCACCTTTTTGCCTTAAATAAAACTTTTTCTCAACCTTTCAGGGTGTGCCTCTCTCTGAGGTCACCCGCACATTCTCTCTCAAAACTTAAACCTTTCAAGGTGCCTCTCCTTCATGAGGTCACCCGCACTTTTCTCTCTTTAAGTGCATAACTTCAAATAAAACTATTACTCTGGTTCACTACTGTGTCTCTGCCCTTCAATTCTTTATTGCAGCAGGGGCAAGAACCAAGGAAAATAAACAGCGTCCCCCTAACACATGGGCATTTTAAAGTAGATTTCGTGACTTTTGGCATGTGGGTAAAGTGTCAAAATAAATGTCTAACCACAAAATTATCTACATTTCCTTTTCCTTTTCTTAGTCTATTTCAACAAAAGCAAAAGAAATGTTTGCCAGGTCCCAAATATTACCTGCATAAAAATTAAGTAAGAAGATTCTTGAAACTGTTACTGTATGCCAGTATTTTATGGACACACTTGGAGAAAACACAGGCACTTCGCCAGAAGGTGACTCGGTTCCCAAATGCCAATGCCATCTACCTCTTGACAGACTCTACCAAGCAGCTGCCACCAAAGAGAGATCAGCCCAGGGATGTCTACACTGGTTGCCAGTCTATTTGTTCATCAAATTAAGTGCCTCTGTGTTATGAGACCAGATCTGTCAAGACCCATATGCAGACCCTGGCCCAATTACCAAGTGGCAGGTGGCACCTGGATGGCAACGGGGGAAGAGCCTCAACGTGTCACATGCTACACAGCTTAATGATTGCTTTGAGGGAACTCAAAAGGGAGCGCATAAGTTTCAGAACAAATCAAAGAGTCAGAGCTTTCACCTGATGGAGTTGATGTTATCCTCTGCACTCTACTGTCCATTAGTTTAATGAGAGCAAATCAAGTTAATTATTTAAGAAAAATAACAAAATACACTGCTGATCAAATTAGACAGTGGATGTGAAGGCAGTTGGAAAAGCATGATGCACAATGCACACTGTGATTTTTAAGCCTTGGATTAGGCTTTTCTCTGGGATTGGACAGGTGCTTCTTGACAGTCTTCATCAGAACACAAGCTGTTCTCTGCAGATGGCCCTGGAGTTTTGGTAAGGCAGCTGCACAAGAGTTAAGGCTGGTTACCCTGGGTTTATGCACCAGATCCTCTGTCGTGAAATATGACAGAGGCCTGGCAGAAATTGAGTTTGACCTGAACAAAGTCAATGACCTGCTCTATAATCTTTGCCAAATCACTTCTTTCTCAGATTCCTCATCTGTATAATGGGTAGGAATGTCTATCTCACAGGTTATAGAAGAAACTCCAATTAAGCCTGGTATTTAAGAATTGCACAATGTATGGCAGTGTCCTCCCAATTCCCCAAACCCTACCCTATTCCATCAGTTCTAAGCCCTCAGATAATGTCAGGCAGGTAGAATGAGGGCAGTAATCAAAGTCACAGCTGTAAAAGCTCAGAGACCTCAAGTTTCAACTTTTCAGAAACAGTGGCCATAAAATGTATGTGTCCAATTCTTAGTTCATTTTTTCCTTTCATAAAAAGAATTCCTAGCATGCAAATTATCAAAATAAATGAGGTTTCTACTAATTTATCAGTATAAAAACCTACAATAGCACACCTGTTTTACCATCTAGGTATTTTATTCAGTACTTTTCTTTCTGAAAGCATTTCAAGAGAGAGACACAAAGACACCAATGAACTTATTTCCTCCTTAGCACTTTGCTTATATTAAGCTTTTGAAGGATTAAAATAGAAAATAATTGCTTTTGTAAATGGGGAGGTCTGTGCTTTATATGTAAACTGTAGTTTTATTCTTAACCTTTTACCAGGTAGAAAGACAGACATGAACAGCCAGGGAAGGGGAAGACAAGGTTCAAAGAAAAAACTGCCCAAATTCTGCCCAGGTAGGGGGTCCCACGTGAAGACAACAAAGGCTTTGCAGGGAAAGAACTTCTGGCCTACTGGGATCAACCAGTCTCAACCAGGTCCCAAGGCAGGCTCAATCCAGTAAAAGTACGAACCGCCCAAACCATGCCTCATCATAATCTCATTAAAGTAGAACTGCAGTTTTGCTCCCCCCATCCCACAAAGGGTTCTCTGTATGCATTCTGGAAAAAGACATGCACACCGAGAAGAATGGGTATATATCAAATAATCTCATCCTGTCAATCAAAGAAGTGCCTGCCAGCTGCATCATCATAAACAGCCCTTCCCCTAAAAGTTTGGGGCCTTTGTCTACTTTGACTCTGGCCCGCCCCTCCCTTGGAGCATACTCAAATAAACCTTTCTCTGTGTTCCACTATTATGTCTCTACCTTTCAAATCTTTGTTGGAGTGAGGACAAGAATAAAGGAGAACAAATTCAACCCGAAACAGTTTTAGTACCAACCATAACTCATTTTCCTAGAAAAATGAACTGAATTGAAAGACAGGTTTGACTGCAATTTTGCTGTTTACTGAGATTATGGATGCAATCTTCAATTCATACTGAAATATCAATATTGTCATATTAAGTTAGTGTAAAAGTCATATATTTTAATTGATCTTAAATAAAAATACAAGATAACAGTACATTACTTGGTAAAATACTTATACATTCATTTCCCTAGAATGTGTGCTTCTTGAAAGCATAATCTCCCACCCAGAGTCACTTCCAGGATCTATTACACATTAATTACCATAATAATGAGGTAATTAGCAGGTGAATTAAGGAATTAGCTTACAAATTAACTAGCTCTTTGCTTTAGAGAAAGAGCAAGTTCTTTTCTTTCTCAAAAAAAAGTCAGCAACTTGGTATAAATAAAAAATATAGTATGGAATTTGAAGGGAGACAGCCCTTAATTTCAAATCTATTTGAGATAACTAGCAAGCTGGGATGATGATAGATAGATAGATAGATAGATAGATAGATAGATAGATAGATAGATAGATAGTAAAACAGATAGAGAGAAGGGAAGGTTTTTTGCTCACAGTAGAATGCTGGGTGCCAACTGGTAAATGCAGGTGGAATGCTGGAGTTAGAAAATTAGTATTTTGCACCCATCACAGAACAAAATAAATTAGGCAAGAATCATTAAAGGATGATAAATCTAGGGGAAAAATCTGATAAGAACAAGGTATTTTCATGGTCTTAAGGAATCTCCTCATAAACTGAAAATTAGTTGCAAGGGAAGAAAATAGTAAATATACAATGGAGGAAATTTGACAACACTTCCACTAAGTGATCAAAATTCATATAACCAGTAAGAAGAAGGCCATTGTATGCCTCCAGATACAATACCCTAAGAGGGACAAAACATCATGCATAGCCTGAATATAATCATGAAATAGCAGATTCAAGGAGCATTCTATTAAAATAAAGGGGTAGGAGCTGTATTCTTTAAAAATGTGAATGTCAAAAAGGAAAAAAAAAAAACAAAATCTGTGTATATATTCCAGATTAAAGGAAGCCAAAAAGGCATGATAGTTAAAAAATAATAACCAACACAACAGAATATTGCATTGGAGAGAAAAAAACACTACTAAGACATAATTGGGTCAACTGACAAAGCTGGAATACAGCTAGAAGACTGAATAAAATATTGTATTGCTATTATATGTACTATTGTAAGCTAAGAAAATTTTCCTATTTTTAGGAAGCATGTACCAATGTCATTAAGTTTAAAGGCCCATAAGTTGCCTAATTTACCTTTAAATGGTCCAAAAAGTGTGCAGAAATAGTAAACAGAGCAAAATACTAACATTAGGTAAACACCTGGATATTGAGTGTCGTACTACTTATTTTTTCTTGCCACTTTTTTGAAAGTTTGACAGTCTACTTGGAAAAACATTTCAAATAAAATGGTAAAGAATTTTTTAATCCATTTGATTACATACCATAGACAAGTAATTTATAACAGGAGCTTTTTTGGATCAACCTGCTATCTGGAGAATAAGGTGGGGGGGCAGGATGGAAATTCCAGGTGTCTTAATCCTTTATAAGACTTCATAAATGGTAATATTCTTGTCTGTCTAAAAATCTTGTAGCACACTCTCAGAACATGATTACTTTCAGTTCCCTTTCTTCTCTAAGAGTTGAAACCATGTCTCTCCAGCCTCAGAACTCATGCATTTTCCCTGAAGGCATGCTATTTCACACAGCACATCTCCCCTCAGAACTTCTTTTGAGACCAGGGAGCTACATGGCAGGTGTTCTGCCAGATCAGACTGGGGCTTCTGAAGGAGGGAACCCAGGCCATGCACAGAAGATCTGATGCAGGAAATCTTAGAGTCTGGGTTATACTGTTCCACCTTAAAAATTATAGGTATTTTGTGCACAATCGCATAATAAAATTTGTAGCTGCAATTTGAAAAATACTATAGTCTTTGATTTTTTGTTTCTGAAATATTACAGGAGTGGATTTTCAGTTGGATAAACAGAGGAGAAATATGTGTTTGTTTCTTTTTCTTTGCTCCTATTTTGATAATACCAAATAGAGTTATTATAAGCCACTCAGGCATGAAACAAATGACTGAACTAAACCTGTGAAATGACTTCAATTAAAAGAATAACAAAGCCTGTACACTCCTGTTGGGCACTGGTCTATTATAAGAATCATTCTGCAGTTTAGTGTTTAGCATTCAGAGCCTCAGTCAGGTGATGCAGATGAAACTGCTCAAGAATTTGATCTCAAAATAATGTCTTTATAATATAGAGTGTCTAAGCTGGAAGCTGCCAAAATATGGTCAGTTCTTTATGTTATAGAAGACACTGGAATTTAGAGAAATGAGTAGCTGTGTTAGACCAGGTAGCCAATCTTCTGGTTCTAATGGCATAATTCTGTCCATTATGTCACTGCTACTGGATTGTGATACCTATGAAAAGTCTAACTCTATGAGGAAACACTGATACGAAAGAGGGAGACAATACTTAACTTCTCATCTTGAGTTGGTTTGACTGAGTATTGTGAGTGTTGAGGCCACACAATGAATGAGATGCTTTCTCTCCTGTACTTAGCACATTGACAAGCAATGAGTTGGTATTTAATACATGTTTCTTGAATAAAGCATTAAGTAAAATCAATGTTATCATCCCACTTAGCACCTGTTTGTACCTACTGTATAAGTGGTAGGCCATGATGTATGAAACAGTGTCTCTTTCAAGGAGTTTACAGTCTATTTGAGAAAACAGGCAAGTAATTGTAATAGAACATAATGAATTCAACTGTGAAGAGACAACCTGGAGATATTTTGAACCTTTAAAATGGAGAAACTAAAAAGAAATAGGCCTAAATGAATTGCAGCCTAATTAGAATCCAATTTGAGGAGCATAATAAATAGAGGGATGAATCTCTATCATATGGCTTTGTTGTTGTTGTTGTTGAAACCGCAGGGTTATAGCATACTCCTGTGCATAGGATGAGGCAACCCCTTGAAGGGAATGGATGCTTCTGGCATCAGTCATCCTAGGAAAAGTTCAATTCTGTGGCAGAAAATGGGCATTCAGAAGGAAAGCATTATGGGCTAACCCATGCCCCTCAGCACATTTCCTATGTTGAAGTCCTAATGCCTAGGACCTCAGGATGTGACTGTATTTGGAGATAGGGACTTTAATCTTTAAAGAGATAATTAAGATTAACTGAGATTATTGAGGTGCCCCCTAATTCAATATGACTAGTATCTATATAAGAGAAGAATGGGACACGGACTGAGTCACAACCCTGTGAGGACACTGGGAGAAGGTGGCCATCCGGAACCCAAGGAGAGAAGTTCAGAAGAAACCAAGCCTGCCAACACCTCCCTGGACCTTCGACTTCTAGCCTAAGAACTGTGAGAAAATGAATTTTTGTTGTTTAAGCCAGCTAGGCTGTGATATTTTGTTAGAGCAGCCCTAATAAGTAAAAACAGAAGGCTTTAGATTAAGATGAAAAGTCACCTCCTTCCGGGACCAGGAGTTTGTGTGAGCTGCACTGGGAGGTACTGAGCTGTCTAGGGCACTTGTAGGGGAAGGCTATACTCTGCACCCAGACCCTAGAGGCAGGTCAGAAGGGAGGCGGGTAATTACCATTTCTTATATGTCAATTATACTCAACAATGCTGGGGAAGATAAAGAAGTGAGAGTGAAATCTGGGTGAGGAAGGGAACCCCAAGATATGTCTTGCCTTGGGTTGAGGTCATAGTTATACTCTACATCGTATGTCTTCTCTGTTATGGCCAGATATGTAGTAAAATATTATTAAAATTATAACCTGAACTTTGGTTCCTTGGGATGTTCTGCATCCTTTAATTGGAGAAGTGAGGAAGAAAATAATCAGTGACAGTCCATGATGAGAAGCTTCCGTATCCACTGGGGTTTCATTCTCATGAAGGAGAGGCAGCAGAGGGCACAGAATCAGAGCAGCAAACCTGAGTGACTTGTTTTAAGCACATCTGAGGTCCAAGCTGCATCTCTTAGAAATAACTGGGGAATACTCTGCAGGGAGGAAAGCCTAATTCTTAGCAGGCTATCTGGTCTTCCTAAATTTGAATTTAATATGATACTAGTTTCTGTGACAGTTTAATAAATTCTGAAGTATGCAATTGACATGAAGAAGATGAGAGACATAAGCTATTTTAAGAGTCAAAAAGAATTATATTTGGAAAGACAGCTGTGGGTTTGGTATTCAAAGTGCTACAGTAAAGGTGTCTGTGATACACACAGACGGTGATATCTAGGTCTCCTCTCAAATCTCTGCAGGGTTTTACAAAGTGAACTCTTTATATATGTTTTCAAATTATTTGCCTCAAATTCTCTTTGAAAATAGGCATATTGCTCTTCGGGTCTATTTTTTGGCATAATATCACTTTCAAATGGACAGAGTTTTTATCTGCAAACTGAACATTCTCAAGGTCCTGCAACAGATGAGGATGGACTCCTTGTCTAGCGCTCATTTCACAAAGTCAAAGTGTTCAAAGAAAGCCCCTAACATCAAGAAAATTTAAATTCATTTCAAGAAATAAGATGTATTCCTATACCATATTCTACAGCCCAACTGCAAAAAGCTAATTTTGTTTTTCTTCATAGTAATTTCCATTCCCTCATCTGATAGTCACTAAACAGCATGTAGTAGTTTCAGTGTAGCAATTCCTAGTGCAACTCTTTTTAAAAATGGACCTTTTGCTTTAGAATAGTTTTAGATTTACAGAAAAGTTGCAAAGATAGTACAGAGTGTCCCAATATACCCCACACTCATTTCTCTTATTATTAACATCTTACATTAGTATGGTACATTTCATTGTGAACAAATGAACCAATATTTATACATTAATATTAAATAAAATCTAGGTTTTATTCACAGTTCCTTAGTTTTTACCTAGTGTCCCTTTCTGTTCCAGGATCTTATCCAGGACCCCACATTACATTTAGCTGCCATGTCTCCTTAGGTTTCTTTTGTTGGTGCCAATTTCTTAGACTCCCCTTGTGTTTTGATGACCTTGACAGTGTTAGGGAGTACTGTCAGGTGCTTTACAAAATGTCTTTTGATTTGGATATTTCTGCTGTTTTTCATAGCTAGACATGGATTATGAAGGTCACAGAGGTAAAGCCATTCCTATTACATCATATCACAAGTACATGTTCACCAATATGACTTATCCTGGTTGATGTTGACCTTGATCACCTGGTAGTGTTTGCTAGGTTTCTCCACTATAAAGTGGCCCTCTCCTCCATGCCCCTTTGCATGCTGTACTCTTTGGAAGGAAGTCACTATGTGCAGGCTACACTTCAGGGGCAGTGAGTTATGTATCACTTCCTTGAGCACCGAGTAGCTTCCTAAATTAATTGGAATTCTACATGCGGGATTTGTGTAACTCTCTTTTCATTGCTAAATATAAATGTAATGAATTTTTTTCATATGTATTTAGAAAATACAAAAGTAATGATAATCATATAGGACCACAAATTATCCCTTTAATAAAGGAGAAAAACAACATTTCAGAGATAGACATATCAGTTTCTTCTTTTGCAGTATTTGTTTTAAAATACCAGACTGTGTTATTTTCTACTTAAAATCCTCGAATAACATCATCAAGATGGAGACTGGTAAGTACCTTTGGACATACAAAGGCTTAAAAATTCCTTTGTAATCTAACTTCATTTCCTGTCTTACTCCCATGCTATTCCACAATTCATGTGGCTTGCAGAGTTATTGTAAGAAGTAGAAATAATTCATGCAAAAACTCATCTTATTTTATAAAATACTCAGTATTAGGGAAAATACTCAGTATTCAAATAAAATACTCTTAAGTGGGTACTTACCAAAAGACAGTAATTCTTAAATACTAAAAGAGGAAGAAAAACAAATATTTCTATCTACCCTATGTGGTGAGAATAAAATTCACTTAGCAACTAAAATAGAGAAACAGGAGGTTCAGAAAATGAGAGCAAGTGATGCTATTTTATAGTATTAATAATATTTTATGGTTTTTATAGTGGTATACTATACAAGGAGCACCATTTTTTTTCTGACAACTGTAACAATAGAAGTACAATGCTGAACATGCTATAGTCCATATTCCAAAAGAATTTAAAATTTATTGTATCTTGTTCTCTTATAACTAACCAAATATATAAGCTAGTATAAGATCAGGAACTTTATGACTATTGGGTTACTTACTTCTAATCATTAAAACCATGGGTTGGATATGTCACTTTAATATTTATTGAGTACTTTCTATGGAACAGGCAATGAACCAGGCATTGGGGAATACAGGGTGGATAAGACAATGTTCCTGGCTTGGAAAAGATAATTTGTTAACATAAATTATAGACCTACAAGTAATTATTGAGTAACTTACTTCTAATCATTAGAACCATGTTTGGGATATGTCACTTTAATATTACTTTCTATGGAACAGGCAATGTACCAGGCACTGGGGAATACAGGGTGAATAAGACAATGTTCTTGGCTTGGAAAAGATAATTTGTTAACATAAATTATAAACCTACAAGTAACTACAGTAAAATGAGATGAATGTAAAGATAACAGAAGTACAGTCTGAGAGAGTAGAAAAGAAGATTCACAGAGTAGGTGTGCCCTAAGGAATAGGTTAAGAAGGGAGTTAGCCAAGATTTTGGAGGAAAGGAGGACATTCTAAACATTCTGAACTGATTTTTATGTGCAGTTGTGAACAAGAGGTAAATCACAACCATATTCATTGCTTGTCCCCAGTGCCATTACTCTCATCTTTCTGTAGTTTTAGCTTGGGTTGGGATAATTTTTTTGGCATTTGCCTACCTCTGCTACTTTTTAAGCCCACCTCAGGATATATCCAAGCTCTTGTTAAATAAAATGTAGTTTTGTGGAATAGGCAAACATTTTTTGTAAAAGTATCATCCCACCAAGAATGCATACTCAATAATGGACTGCTCTTTCAGTTGAATTTTTCGGTTCAGATTTAATAATATACAGGTGACTATTAAAGTAATAACAATTATGGTCACTTAATAGCATTCCCTCCCACTATTCTCTAGGCAAGGCAATTTATTTTCAAATGTATAAGCTGCAAATAGAGAGTTTTTATTATGGTAATGGACTAAAATGCAAAATAAATGTGGTCATGACACATGGAAAAACATTCCCACAATGCTACCAAGCAAAGATTTGAACTTCTACGGATATTAAAAAGATATGCTCCTTTAGCAACATGCCCAGCCTCTTATTCCACATATATTTCCCAGGGCTTGCTGTGTTAAGCATTGGGATATAAGAATGGAAGTGCATGGTTCCTGACTTTAAGTCTCTGGCTGAGAGAAGAAAATAAATGTTATGTCACTCAGCCATTTTTTAACAGGGGTTCTGCAGAGGGCAAATGATGCTCAGGCTATCCATCTACATCACCTGATGATGTCAGAGGAGTTCCCAGAGGAGGTGAGAGCTGAGGCTGAAGAGATGAGTTTGAGTTGGCCAGATCTGCAAAGAGAAGAGGGCATCCCAGGCAAAGGGAACACCATCAGCAAAGGCACAGAGCAGAGAGGCGTTCCAGTGTGGGGGCTGGGTGCGGGGAGAGAGAGGTGACAAGGACTAAGGGAACAGAAACCAAAAGTGAAGGGGGAGCAAGATGGGCAAGGGTTCCAGTTGTGAGGTTTCAAAATCACAGCTATAATTAAGGTTTCTTTTAGAAAGAGGGCCCTTGAAAAATACACCTCTCACTGATATATTTCTATCACAAATCTTAAGTTTCAACCTGTGCTGTGAATTACTCACCTCAGTATAATCAAGAGGCAGCTTTTTCTCTCTGGCTGTCAAACAAGACTGGAAGAATTGTGAGGGCAAAAATGGACTCTGCCTATGTGCCCAGTACACCATCTGGTTCATGATCTAAAGTCAATGAATATTCATAGATTAATGAATAAAACAAAAAATGGATTACTTAATAGCATAAGAGCTCTGGAAAATATTAGTTGCATTACTCATAAAAGTGGCTTAATGTCTCTGAACATCATTTTCAACTGTAAAATGTGCCAAACTCAAAAGGAGGAAAAGATGGTAGCGTGAGAACTGAGGCAGAAATCTCCTCCCAAAACCACATATAATACAGAAATATAGCAAATACAACTAATCCTAAGAGACTGACCAGAAAGAAGTTTGAACCAAAGTGAAAATTAGATCAGCTACCCACAAAGTCAGTCAAGGGACACATAAAGAGTACAGAATACAACACCAAACATATAGAGTGGAGGAGGAAGAAAAAGAAGGGAGAGGGAGAGAGAAAAAAAAGAATCTTTAGATTGTGTTTATAATAGCATAATAAGCAAGTTAAGTTAGACAGTTAGATAGTAAAGAAGCTGTCCTTGAACCTTTGGTGACAACAAATACAAAGTCTGCAATGGCAATAAGTACATACCTATTGATATTCACCATAAATGTAAATGGACTGAATGCACCAATCAAAATATATAGAGTTACAGAATGGATAAAAAAGAAAGACCTATCAATATACTGCCTACAAGAGACCCACTACAAACCCAAAGACATACAGACTAAAAGTGAAGGGATGGAAAAAGATATTTCATGTAAAAAATAGGGAGAAAAAAGCAGGAGTTACAGTACGTGTATCAGATAAAAAAGACTTCAAAAGAACGAAGTAACAAGAGATAAAGAAGGAGCTTATATAATGATAAAAGAATCTGTCCAACAAGAGAATATAACCATAATAAATATCTAGGCACCCAATATAGGAGAACCCAAATATATGAAAGAAATACTAACAAAATTAAAGGGGGAAATAGAATGTAATGCATTCATTTTAGGAGACTTCAACACACCACTCACTCCAAAAGACTGATTAACCAAACAAAAAATAAGTAAGGAGACATAGGCACTGAATAACACACTAGAACAGGTGGACTTAACAGACATCTACAGAACACTCCACCCAAAACCAGCAGGATACACATTCTTCTCAAGTGCACATGGAACATTTTCCAGAATAGATCACATACAAGGCCACAAAAAGAGCCTAAGTAAATTAAAAAAGACTGAAATTGTACCAAACAGCTTCTCAGATTACAAAGGTACGAAACTAGAAATAAATTATGCAAAGAAAACAAAAGAGCCAACAAACACATGGAGGCTTAACAACATGCTCCTAAATAATCAATGGGTCAATGATCAAATAAAAACAGAGATCAAGCAATATATGTAGACAAATGACAACAATAATTCAACACCGCAAAACCTGTGGAACTCAGTGAAGGCCGTGCCAAGAGGAAAGTATATTGCCATACAGGCCTACCTCAGGAAAGAACAACAATCCCATACGAACAGTCTAAACTCACAATTAACAAAACTAGAAAAAGAAGAAGAAATGAGGCCCAAAGACAGTAGGAGGAGGAACATAATAAACATTAGAGCAGAAATAAATAAAACTGAGAAGAAGAAAACAATATAAAGAAAGCAGAAGCTAGTGTTTTGAGAAAATAAACAAAATAGATAAACTCCTAGTCAGACTTATCAAGAAAAAAAAGTGTCTGCACAGATAAACAGAATCAGAAATGAGAAAAGAAAAATCACTATGGTCAGCACAGAAATACAAAGAATTATTAGAGAATACTATGAAAAATTACATGCTAACAAACTGGATAACCTAGAAGAAATGGACAACTTTCTAGAAAAATACAACCTTCCAAGACTGACCCAGGAAAAAACAGAAAATCTGAACATGACATTGTACATAAAAAACCCTAAAGAATCTACTCCAAAACTACTAGATCTAATATCTGAATTCAGCAAAGTTGCGGGATACAAAATTAATGCGCAGAAATCTATGGCATTTCCATACACTAACAATGACCTAGCAGAGAGAGAAATCAAGAAAACAATTCCATTCAAAGTTGCTTCAAAAAGAATAAAATACCTAGGAGTAAACCTAACCAAGGAAGTGAAAAACCTATAGTCTGAAAACTACAAGACATTCATGAGAGAAATTAAAGAAGATACCAATAAATGGAAATGCATCCCGTGTTCATGGATAGGAAGAATTAATATTGTCAAAATGGCCATCCTGCCTAAAGCAGATTCAATGCAATTCCTATCAAAATGTCAAGAGCATTTTTCAACGAACTAGAGAAAATCATTCTAAAATTCATATAGAACCACAAAGGACCCCGAATAACCAAAGCAATCCTGAGAAGGAAGAATAAAGCTGGGGGGATTATGCTCCCCAACTTCAAGCTTTACTACAAAACCACAGTACTCAAGACAATTTGTTACTGGCACAAGAACAGACCCATAGACCAATGGAACAGACTAGAAAGCCCTGATATAAACCCAAGCATATATGGTCAATTAATATACGATAAGGGAGCCATGGACATACAATGGGGAAATGACAGCCTCTTCAACAGCTGGTGTTGGCAAAACTGGACAGTTACATGCAAGAGAATGAAACTGGACTATTGTTTAACTCCATACACGAAAGTAAACTCAAAATGGATCAAGGACCTGAATGTAAGTCATGAAACCATAAAACTCTTAAAAGAAAACAATCAAAAATCTCTTGAATATAAACATGAGCAACTTTTTCCTGAACACATCTCTTCAGACAAAGGAAACAAAAGCAAAAATGAACAAATGGGATTACACCAAACTTAAAAGCTTCTATACAGCAAAGGACACCATCAGCAGAATAAAAGGCATCCTATAGTATAGGAGAATGTGTCATAAACAACATATCTGATAATGGGTTAACATCCAAAATATATAAAGACCTTACATGCCTCAACACACAAAAAGCAAATAACCCAATTAAAATATGGGCAGAGGATCTGAACAGACCCTTCTCCAAAGAAGAAATTCAGATGGCCCAGAGGCACGTGAAAAGATGCTCCACATCACTAATCATCAGGGAAATGCAAATTAAAACCACAATGAGATATCACCTCACCTCAGTTAGGATGGCCAGCATCAAAAAGTCTAAGAACAACAAATGCTGGTGAGGATGCGGAGAAAAGGGAACCCTCCTACACTGCTGGTGGGAATGTAAGCTAGTTCAATCATTGTGGAGAGCAATATGGAGGTTCCTGAAAAAACAAAAAATAGAAATACCATTTGACCCAGGAATTCCACTCCTAGGAATTTACCTGAAGAAAACAAGATCCCAGATTCAAAAAGACATATGCTCCCCTATGTTTATCACAGCACTATTTACAATAGTCAAGACACGGAAGCAACCTATGTGTCCCTCAGTAGATGAATGGATAAAGAAGATGTGGTACATATACACAATGGGATATTATTCAGCCATAAGAAGAAAACAAATCCTACCATTTGTAACAACATGGATGGAGCTAGAAGGTACTATGCTCAGTGAAATAAGCCAGGTGGAGAAAGACAAGTATCCAGTGATTTCACTCATTTATGGAGCATAACAGCAAAGCAAAAACTGAAGGAACAGAACAACAGCAGACTCACAGAACCCAAGAATGGACTACAGGTTATCAAAGGGAAAGGGACTGGGAGGATGTGGTGGGGACTTTATAATGGGGGGGATGTAGTAACCACAATGTTGCTCATGTAAAACCTTCATAAGATTGTATATCAAATGATACCTTAATCAAGAAAAAAAATGTGCCAACCTCCTCTTGGTACTGTCAGGTTCAATGAGATCATCTATGTGAGAGTCATAATACAAATTCCTAGTCTGTGAAACATGTTTTAATATTTAATACATGTTAGCTTCCATCCCTTTTTCTTTCATTCTCTTACTTTCATGCACAAATCCCAAATATCCTATTGAACAACTGAACTAAGAAAGCAATCAAAACAGCAATCAAGTCCACTTTGCAACACTGCCTCTCTCTCATGTTTCAGCCACATTGGTTTATCAGTCTCCAACATTTCACAATCATCTAGTAAAAATAATTTAAATTCACTATGAACTTCTTAAATGGCATACTTAAAATCTTATCATCCAGGGCTTTACTTTCAAAACTCTACTTAGGAAGATTTCTTAAAAATTATGAGTGGTCTCCTAATTGCCTAATCCACTCACCTCTTCTCTTATTAGAACTCTAAGCAAGAATTTCTCTTTCCTTGATTTTCATGATGCTTCACCCGCTTGGTGTTTTTCTAGCTCTTAAAAAACTGGAAACTTAATATTCCTTCCTTTTCTGCCATCCCTTAAATGTAGACATTTCTCAAAGAGCACCATTTTTCCTCTTTTCTCATAATTCTACACAGTGTTAGTTTCACAGCTCTGTTCTAGTCCCTCACTAGTCATTGACAACTAGCCCTGTCCTTTCACAGTGACTGGCATTGTCTTCCCAGCCGCCAGTAGGACCTCTCTATGAAGGTGCTAGAACATTCTCCTAAATCACTGCCACTCACACAGACCCCCCTCCTACACTCCTATTACAACTTGTTCTTTCTCTTGTATACATAAGAATTGCTATTATCTTCCTCTTTGAAAATTGAATCATTTTCTGTTTCCAAATACTCTTCAGCATCCATAAGCCAGTCCTCTATACTATAGAAAAACTTCCACAACCTTATTCTAAAGACCACTGCCCAGCTAGCCTTATCATCTCTCTCAGAGATGATGGTGTTTCCTCAGTGCCTCCAATTTCTATCTTCTTCAACTCATATTACATTCTATAGCTACAGTGGCTCTGTGTAAAGTACAGAGCTATTCATGGCATTCCCCTGCTGGACCACTTGTAATTGTTCCTTTGTTAGAGAAAAGAAAAAAAAAATCCCAAGGCATTTCAGCCCTACAGCCAGATCTCAGGCTCACATCTCAGGCAACCTTCTAAAAGTGGAGAGTAAGAAGGCTTTCCTTCTTCTCCACCTATTTCCCCTTCAAATATTTGAGTCATAGAGAACTCATTACCATTGCCAGGTGGTCTCCACCTTGCTGACTTGGCTTCTGCTGTCTCTTCCACCAGGAATGCCATCAGTCTCAGCCTGCTAAAATTCTTTCATTTACCGTAGCTCAAATTCTCTCTCATCAAAGTTGGTCTGGTGTCTTGAGTGGCATTTCTAACATCCGAAACCAAAAACAAAATCTCTTTTCCTAACTCTGAAAAGACAGTCTCTTTCATAGTGTGTGTTATACTCACGTACAGAAGTAATTGAGAGTGATGGTTGTATTTCATTCGGTCTGTTATTTTAGGCTTCCACATTATCATCAACATTAGAGTGGGACCGTTGACTTCAGGTGTAAGATTAGCTGGAAGGTTTATTACTCCAAATTATAGACCTTCTGATGAGATTCTAAATTCTTCCATATAATTATTGCCAGCAAGAACTGATCCAGCACTATACATTTAATTGCAGGGTTTTCTTTTGTGGGGGGGAGGGAGGATGTCGGGGGGTGGTTGGATGGAAAGGTAATTCATTGAAGTGAATCAGGTAAACAGCATTTAGTGCCAGAGGATTTAAAGGTTCATTCGTTTCTATTTATTCTTGTAACTTAAAGAGCTCAATTAAATATAATGGGTTAAAGTATTAAAAATCTGTTTGATTATCACTACTTACTCAGTGAGACACTGATTAAAGCTTAGGGAGAAGACAATTCTATTCATAGAGCTGAAATGGCGGCAGGGGGGGTAAAGAACAGAAATGGTTTCCAGGCACTTTTTACCTTATATTTTTCAAGGCCCTTAAAAGGGGGGAATAGAGAAAACTTGAAAATCTATTCTTTAAAGGCTGATTTGAGAAGCTGAGGATGCAGCAACTATGCCTTTTGAGGTGTGACAGCATATACTTTCCAGCTACCCAGAAATATGCTCCATACCACCTTGCCCATCCATGCTCCCTGGGATAAATTATCTCCTACAAATATTTTTTTAAAACACTATGTTTTCTTTTCCTTGTCCTCCCACCACCACTGAGGTGTTCCATTTTGAATCATTTTAAGCAATAAAATCTTTGGTAGAATTAGTTTAACCAAGATGTCTGTGGAGTGACAAAACAGTACATTGGAAAGAATACTGAACATGTAGTTCTGGAGACTTGGTTTCACGTTTTAATTGTACCTCATTCTTTCCATGCTTCCTTCATTCAAGAAACATTCTGTTAGTTAGCCATGAGACCTTGGCCAAGTTAATTAACCAGGCTAAGATTCAGTTTCCTGTCTGTGTAATACAGATACAATCATTACGGCTTGCCTCACACGTCGTTGTGATGATTGAATAAAATTATTAAAGTGAAATCACTTGCACATCTTAAACATCATGTAAATCCACACATTCTGATGCTGAGAGAATAGTGAGATGGGGAAGGTTCAAAGGCTTTCAAATATTCTGTTGATTGTGCACTGCTTCACATGGTCCCACCCAGTGAGCGTTTCCTATATGGCACAGGCACACTAGATGCTGCAGGAAGGCTCGGAAGTATTATGTCACGATTCTTCTCCTAAGGAAAGGGGGAAGATGGAGAATTCTTTACCCAGAGGAATAACAATACAGAACTGCATAAGCCAGGAGTCAAATAATTGGAGATAGTCATATATGAGTTCAGAGGGAGGGTAATGTGGGGAAAACTGCAACTCTGCCTTCCTGGACTTCCATGTCACTGAAGGGGAAGCAATCTCCACACAGTACTCATGGGTGGGTGTGACACAGCCGGCAGTTGACCCGGCCTGGCTTCTTTCCTGAGAAGTACCCCCAAAGTAAGATACAGGGAATAATCACAGAAGAGAAAGTTCTGGACAGATGGAGTGATGGAAAACACAGTCCTCCAAGAAGGCAGGACCAGGAGGAGACTATTTCCCCTGGATATACAACACTCATTCTCCTCTCGTCCCTCAGTGACACTTTGTCACATCCCCCCTTCATTCTCCTTCTTTCTACACTGGCATTACCATGCTCTCGTGTACTCTCTGTCCCGTGGTAGGACAGTGGCATCATGCAGAGAGAAAACAAAAGTATTTGTGGGTGCTACAGTAAGATGTAGCTTACTTTACAGCTTCCTCTTCTGTACTTGCAACCTGCTGAGTAATCCTCTTAAGGCCCCTTCACCTCCGGTTCCCCTGCATAAGGGAATAACACTTACCTGGCTAGTAGGCAGGCAATGTTTCTAGAAGAGGTGCTTAACAAACTGACATGCTTCCTCGGCTTATAATAGGTACTTAATAAACACCTCAAAAATATTATTAATTATCATTGGCTCTATTATCCACACCCCCCTGGGGGACAGGGCAACTATCCTATAAGGTTTTAAAATAACATCCTTGTATTATAAAACATCCTTTTTAACATAAAACCTTCCTTTTAATATAAAACCTTTTAATATAGTGAAACCTTCCCCTTATCTCATTTCAAAATTTGTACTTTGTATAAAAGATCCAAATCTGGCCAGTATATTTCACACTTTTTAAATAAAATCAATAGCAATTCTGTTTAAAACATTTCATAATTGGATCATTTCTATACTGCTGGAGTTTTATTATTATTATTTTAGTGAGCAAGGAAAGTAGAAAGAAATAGTTTGATTTGATGGGTACATAATAGTGACTTTTTAAAATATATATTTTTTCCCTAATAGAAGCTCTCTTTTTCTCCTTTTGCTGCCAGGAATCACAGAGCCAAATTGGACTCTCAAACCTACCAAACTCATTAAATCTTACCAAATCCCTAGCTTCTTTTTCCTTGTACAGTTTTACAGACTTTATTGAAAGTTACTCTTTTTACAAGGTGCCTCATACACTAGCCTAATACCCTTAAGAGGACCCCCCCTATGGAGAGCTGGTTGTTACCCTCCATCCACACATGAACTTGTGCCCTGAAAAGCAGCAGTATTCTGTAATTGTAGAACCAGGACAAGAAGCTAATCAGTGTAAGTCCAAATAGCATGTACATATGCAAAAGAGGCATTGTTTACCCAGAAACAGATGGTTCTGAAATGACTTAGCCTTCTATCACTTAGCCATTTAAACTATAATTTTTTTACTATTTGGCTACATTACCATGTGCTTCTCTAGCTCATAGTAGTAGCCCACAGCATTAAAAACACAGCTCTGCATCAAAATTTACTTATATAGGAAACAAGTTAATTGACAGAAAGCATCATAATTTAAAAGTGCACTGCCATGCACAGGTCCATTTCATCTTGTGAATAATAGTGTGGTAGCTAATGTAAGGACTTTGGAGTCACTTTCCATTTCCTCCCCAGGGAAGTTACTTAAACTTGCTGTAATTCTCCTTAAGCCAGTTTTAGCATTTGTGAGAGGAGCTTTGACATCATATTAGCCTACAGTCACATCCTGACTCCAGTACTGATTACTGGGAGGTTTTGGAAATGTAGTACTTTTAAAACATGTCCCCCAATTCTTTGACATAGTGTCTTTCAAATGGTAGGGGTCTAGGTCTCCCTGAATCTGGGCTCTATTACTGTGTAGAAGTAATGCTGTGCCAGTTTCTGGCTCATATTTTGTCAAGCCAGTCTCAATTTTTCTGTTTTTTGGGATGGTCACTCATTCATCTAGCTGCCATGCTCTGAAGAATTCCAAGCAGGGCCTGGAAAGACCCACGTGGGGAGGAACTGGCCCACATCCCCGGCCACAGGAGCGAGCCACGCTGTAAGAGGACCCTCCAGTCTCTAGCTGGACTGCCTCTCCTGACTTGTACTGGACCAGGGGCAAGCTGGCCCACCCAAGCCCTACCCTACCATGAGCAAATAAATTATTGGTGTTGTCTTAAGCCAATAACTTTTGTGGTAGTTTGCTCCACAGCAGTAGCTAACTAAACAATATAGTAGGGCTGTACTTATAGTGTAGTAAGAGCTACCATGAGGTTGTTGGCCAGTATCAGAAGAGTTTCTATGCCTTATATGAATGTTATGAAATTATTTTATTTAAACTCAGCCAATCCAAAAACTTGTGAATTCTAAATAGCTTTCCCAACAATCTTATTAAGGTAAATTATAGCAGTTTTATTCAGTGAACGACTCTTCACTGCACAAGGAATAGGCACATTATAGGTTTTCTAATCTAATTTCATACTAATTCTATTAATATACTATTATTGTATTGTATGAGGAAACTTAGGCTTAGGGAACCTATATAATAATAAGTAGCATGATCTGGATATGAGCACTGTTGGGTTAATGGTAAACCAATTTTCCCTGCCATTTCATGCTACCTTTCATGTATATAATCCAGTAAACGGTTTTTTGCATTTTAAGAACAATATAAAAGCAAATACTGAAAGGGCTAGGGAAAAAAAAGGACTTTAATAAGACTTTATTGGTAATGTTAACTAAGTAGTGGAGTAGGCAGTGCCTTCTAGACAGATGAAACGGAAGAAGCCAAGGTACTGAGGCATGATGTTTCTTTGCCTGGGGACTGCATATATTTTGGTATTACTGGGATTTTGAGTTTGGGCTGGGAGTGACTGGAAAAGACACTGGGAAAGGTAGGCTAGAAAGGGCTTCAAAAAATATGTACACCTTTCGGAGGAGCCTGGACTCATCTCTGACTGCGAGAGAGTCATTGAGAGCTCTCAAGCACAGAAGGGGATATGGTAAAATCTCACAACCAACTTCTTAGGACTCTCCATCATATCTCTACTAGGGTAATTCAAAGTTCAACATTAGACTTGATCCTCTGGATTCTGATTATTAGTACTTCTACTACTGGGGTTTTTAACCTAATGGGCTATAAACCCCCTTGGGGAATCAGGAAATTATTGTATGGGGTCCAAGAATTCTTGTGCCTATACACAGTGTGCTAAGAGTTGTACATAACACTTTCCACATTGAAATTCCTCTACAAGAGTAAAGCTATTAAACATGATAATCTTGGGTCATCTGTGCTTTGGGGAATCAGAAGATAGCCTAGATCCATGCCTTGGGGTTAGATGAAGGGGAAGAACTAGAGTGACACAAAGGGATCATTTCAATCAGCCAAAAGTAACTAATGAAGAAGCCAGGAGCATGGGCTGCAGAAAGAGGTGACAAGTTGCAATAGGTATGAGTATATGGGAAATATACACAGTTCTAGGGACACTCAAAAATACATGAGTAGTAGACTAGACCTCCTAAGACTGCTAGAAAACTTAGGGATAGTTAAGGAATCTGATCTACATTTACTTTACATGTTTCTCTTCTCTTTCAACTATGAATTCCTCAATGGTGACAAATCCAACTAATGGTTCTCCACATAGGCCCCATTTCTAGTGATATATTCAGGACACAGAAGCATTCAAAACTGTTTTATGAATTAGTGAATTTTCATTTAAAAGTCCTAATATTAATAAAGGTCTCCTGAGACTACTTTACCATCTATCCCCCAGCCGCTTCAGCTATTGGTGAGAGAACTGATTATTTCACGAACTGGAATTAATAGTTCATTACAGTTTGACCAGGTTTCCAAGAGTAAGTAATCTGTCATTACCTGAGTAATTTATATTAAGTGGAGGGTAATCTGTATATAGATGGTTTGGGTTTTGCTTATCTGTCTTTTTACTTGCTTACCTCAAAACTACCTGTATGCAGTTTGCCATGAGGTTTGGTTCATGTCTGGGTTAAGAGTGACATGAAAGCTATGTGTGTGCTGGCCAAGAAACATCAACCATGGAAGGGAGTTATAAATAATTTTCTAACAGGTATTTCTCCCTTTTAAAAATAATTTTCAAGATAAGGAAACTAAAGCTTAGGCTTTAGAATAGCATCCAGAATATAGCAGAAATTTCATTAGAACTTTGTTGTTTTAATGAAATAGCCAGAGCGGAACCCTAAATTTAGTAGATATCACAACATACCTTTGCACCACTGTTTTGAATACGGATGAGGCATTATTTCTGCTTTATTTGTATGTCACAGTTTTCATAAGTAACAAAATCTTTCAATAAAAGTCATTTTCCATAAAGCCAATAAAATGTCAAAGGAAAAGAACTATGAATGAGAAATGGGAGAAATGAACTATACTAATTTTAGGGGTTGACATCTTAATGAAATTATAAATCACATTTGATATTTTTGTTGTCCTTCTGTCTATTTTGTTTAACTGAGTACTATAACAACATTGCATCTCCTCATTCTTAGGTGTATCACTGGATCACATTTTGTCATATTTAAAATTGCTCAATAAAACATCATTGTGATGGCTTTATAATGAGTCAAAGCACTTTAAGCCAAGTCATATAACTTTCTCTGAGCCCTATTTTCTTCATAGGCTACGTAGGACATTAATATCTATTCATTAATATCAATTTTGCAGGGTAGTCATGAAGATTAACTACAATTGTACCTAGGAGTGAAGTGCCTAACCCAATAACTAACTCATTGCTATAGATGGAATGTTTGTGTGCCCCCAAAATCCATATGTTGAAATCCTAAATCCCAAAGTGATGGTATTGGGAGGTGTAGCCTTTGAGAGGTGATTAGGTCACAAGGAAGGAGTCCTCATGAATGAGATTACCACCCTTATAGAAGGGACCCCCCCAGGGCCCTCTAGTCCCTTCTGTTGGGTGAGGACGCAGTGAGAAGACAGCCATCTATGAGCCGAAAAGGCAGACACCAAACTTGCCAGTTGCTTTTGCTTAGACTTCACAAACTCCACAACTGTGAAAAATAAATTTCTGTTGTTTATGAGTCACCCAGTTTATGGCATTTTGTTTTAGCAGCTCAAATGCACTAAGATACCCATGTGATGAAACCTCTGAATTTGGGAAAAAAGAACACTCAACGATGGCCCCAGTACCCATGAGCTCAAAAATAAAAAAATAAAAATAAATCACCTCAAATAACATCACCACCAACATGTTAGACACAGACAGATAATGTTTCCTCAACTGTGCATAAAATGTGAATAAAGTATATTTAATGCACTTAACCATTTTTATTATTCTATAGCATACAATTCAAACATAAGTGTTGCTTGTTAAAGAAACATAACTTTAATACAAGTCCCTAATTTTTAATTCCAATCAAAACTTTGACATCAATCTGCTCTTTTAAGGAAATTCTGAAGGAAAAACTGAGAGACCTGAATGTTTTGGAATTTGAAATAATTTCATATATGCTTAATTTCTGATAATAAGTAGACTAAAACAATCCTGAGTTTGATGGGGAGGACCTTGAATCATAGGCATGACCTTTGCTCTCCCAATAAGCGTATTCATCATTCAAATATCATTTTCCCTGCCACAGCTATGCCAGAATTTTATTGTGAAGATCAATACTATCACTTTACTATTTCAATAACAGCTATGGAAGTAGTGACAGTACCAAAGTAGTAATATTCATCACCAGCAAAATGACCCTACTTCTTCCAACTGACCTTTTACTGCAAACCTGCTAGATATCAGGCACTCATGCCTGCTTTTATAAACATTATCTCATTTAATTTACAGTGTCACATGTTCTATTACTGTTCTTATTTACAAAGGTTTTATTGGTATAAGAATATATTTTTGATATAATATTTACTAGTATTACTAAGCAAACAACACACAGTGTAGCATTGTATCTATCACATAACTTAAAAAGGCAACAGGACAATAAGGCGATTAGAAAATATGACTCTCAAATCAAATAAAATGGTTTAAACAATTTGTCATGTCATTTTTTGATCTCTCACCATGCCAAAGCAAGATTAGGCAAGACTCTCTTGTCCTCCAACTAGGGTTGCTGATAAAGCAAATAAAAATGCAGGATGCCCATTTAAATTTTAGATAAACAATGAACATCTCTTTAAGCATATGTACCAAATACTGCATGGGACACACTTATGCTCAAAAAAGTTTATCTGAGATCAGATTTGATTAGATGTCCTGTACTTATCTGGCAACCCTAATTCTAACAGCATCTTAGGGTGGCCTATCTAGAATTTAGAAGTGTGAACTTTGAAGCCAGGGCCAAATCCTAGTTCTGAAATCTTGCTTACACAAAAGTAGGATCCCTTCTCTGTTTGAGTTTCACATATATAAACTGGGGGTCACAACAGTACCTGCCCAATAAGCTTTTGGGGGAAAGTAATTGAACTAAAAAATTCATTTTAGCATTGTACCTAAGAAACTGTAAAAAAAAAATGTTAATATTATTTTCCTGTTTTCTTCTAGCACAGGACTACTCGTAACAATTGTAATTGTTTACTTACCTGTGTTTCCCACAGATTAAGAGATCTTTGGCAACAGAGTATACCATTTTTAATATCTAAATTTATAGCATTATTCTTGATACATGGTATATATTCAACAAATATTTGTTGAACAAATTCATCTTTAGATTTCTAATTCACCTCTGAAGTCTGATTTATATAACTCTTCCACAGCATACCTTTCACTATAAAAAAGAAAAAAGTGAACTTATTACAGTCCTATCTATTGGAAATCATCTTACAAATTTCCTTTTGTCTGTCTCTGGCTCCATATACTTGGTTGCAAAATTTGGGACACAGAGATAGGAATATTCGCTTTATGGACTAGACCAAACTCATTCAAGAGCCAGGGGTGAAATCAGACTGGATGGCTTTTTTGTGAAGGGCCTGTCCTGAATATTGTCTTCTGTTCCAGTTGCTGCTTTGGTTTGCATGGTTACCATCTACCTGGATTTCCCTGCATCCGCCAGCCCCTGAACAGGCAACCTCAAGCATCTTAGAGCCGGTGCACATGGGCTACATTCTTACATTCTGTCTGGGTCAAGCTTTTTCCATGTTATTTTCCCAACCATTCTCCGTCTATCAAACAGCTAATACCTAATTGTATTGAAACTGGAAATTATCAGCCTTGTTTGTAACTTACAACTGGCTCACTTTTCTTCCAATATATGCCCAGAGCACTTTCTAACATTGCTGATGCTTCACAGAAGACCTGACAGTTACTCTAATTAGAAGCAATTCTGCTGTTCACTCAGTTTTTCACTCTCATTTCAATGCCTGTTTAAAAAAAAATCACTGGAAACAAGCTTGTGGTTCCCACTTCTTATATTGCTATATAATAAATCAAGCCAGGTTGAATAAAACTATCACTCATTGCTAGTGTATAAAGGACCAAGCACGTGTTAAATGCAAAATCCACATCTCTTTCCCTGGAGTCCATTTACTTTGACAGAATGAGGTTTTAAGGATCGTATGGTTTAAGGAGAAACCTGAGCCTGACTCCAGACTGCTGTTGAATACCTATGGGCACTGGGTCAATGCAATCAATTTAATTCATTTTCATTCAATTCTACATTAACTAAATACCTGCTTCATGTAAGACTCTGCATCAGGCATTACTAGAAATAAAAATTGAAAGTAAATGGTGTAAGTTCTTATTGAACTGAGAACCTAATAGAGGAGACTAGATATACACAAAGACTTTCACTACAAAACAGGTTTTGACAGGTTCTATAAAATAGGCATAGACAATTGGTAGAAACACGAGAAATAAATTTTGACACGGAGGATCCGGAAGAAAGAATTTGGGCACCAAAAAAAAGGCAGTTATCTTAGGGTTTAAGAGAGAGAACTTTTCAATTAGAGAATCCTGGATTCAAATCCTAGCAGCACCTTCAAACACAAAGCTATGATGATTGTTACAGCAAAGTGCTTGACCTCTGGCAGCCCTGGTTTCTTTATATTCAAAAGAGAATAATAATATTCCCACCTAATACGAGGGTTCTGTGGTTGTGAGAGCAGATGTACTAGATAACAATATCAAAGCACCTTGTACACTTCCTGCACAAAATAAGCACTCAAAAAAGATTAAAATATACAAGAAGAAAATTAGTATTTTGGATAAATAGTATGTAGGATGGGAGGACAGGACTTAAATCCCCTGGGACAAGATGAGTAAATGCACAGAGGGCAAGAAAACATAGGGATATTTTTGTGGAATACAATGTAACTGACAGTAGTATGTAAACTAATTTGAAGGGAATGGGGAGGATTATAAACCTGAGTGTCAGGTTGATGGTGTGAGAATAATGCATGGGAGGAGTGAAAGAAAAGGCAGGCCTGGTAAGAGACACACACCTACGTTGGAGACAAGCTGGTCAGAGGGCGGCAGACAAATCTTGGCTACATTGAGCTGTGGTCTGGAAAGGGATGAGTTAAATATAGTCTCATTTGTGCTTTTCCCACCTGTGTAACGCAGAGAATGATGATGCCCTTCAAAGAGGAAACAAAACAAAACAAACAAAAAAAGAGAGCTGGAGGTTTTTAAAATGACAGGCTTCAGTTGGGGCAAGGTAAGCTTAGTTGAGGGGTGTAGAGTTAGAGGAGGACATTAACCACATCAGTAACAACCAGAGCAACTTTTACAGTGGATTCAGTGCTCACACTAGTCTAAATTTTATGCTTAGATTTTCATACAACATGCTCTGAAGTGGAAATTATTATATTATTATTCTCATTTTAAAAAGGAGAAAATTGAGGCTTCAGAGGTTTTAGTAACTTGTCCAAAGTCATGAAGCTACTATGTGGATAAGCAAAATTCCAACCTGGGCCTAATTTCAACATCCATGATTTATTACCTACTATATAATATTGTCTCCAAAACAACCAATCTGAATAAACTGCATCTGTTGTAACCAGCTTAGTGTATCATGGTAAGTAACAAACTAGATAATGATATATAGTGATATCCTCAGTAAATTACAAGTTACTGTAAAAATGTTAGGTGTTGTTTTATTAGTGGTAGTTTTACTAATAATAGAGATTAATCTCTACTGAGCAGCCCACATTTTCCCAAACAATCCATCTGATGATCAGATCATTTATTTAACAACTGAGCTCTAAAATTGTCATTACTTGGCTCTGTAAAGATCTGAGTTAGGAGAGAAGCATTTGAAAAGCTATGGATCATAAAACAAAGAAGATCATAGAATAGAAGACAGTTGAGCTCCCCATGTATGGATGGAAACTATGTCATCACCCTGGGTAAGGCCTGCCTTCTAATGAACTAGGCAGATCAAGTTCTCACATAAGATGATACACTTACAAAGGCCATGGTTAGTTTCCCTTAATCTGAGAGAACTAGAAATTTTGTTTTCCTAAAGGACACTATAGCAACTGTTTTAACTATCCAGAACTTTTCTCCCTAGGTGGATGTGATATATATTATAAGTAGCACAGAAAGGAGTTCATGCACAAATGAACCAAACCAAACACAGGTAAATGGTCAATGTAGATCTCAAATAGAATTGAAATTGCCTTTGAAAATACAGTAAACAAAATATTGTCAGTGAGTCAAAATGAATGTTAACTTCATTTACCCACATTTAGCTGGAGTTGATTGAATGTTTACTATGTTTCAGACATTATGTTAAGTTCTTTACATATAATTTGACAAATTCTAAAAAAACCTGGCCAGGTTGAATATTACCTCAGTTTTATAGGTGAGGAGATAGGCTCTGCAGACTTTTTCCAAATCACATAATGTGTTACAATGGGATTTAAATCTGGGCCTATTTGATTTCCAATCTATACCTAGATACTGATAATGGAGAATGACCAACACATGCTCTTTATTTTCAAATAAAACACCATCTAGGTGAAGAGACAGCTTTGTAAACAGACATATTACGGATATGAGATAGAAGATGGAACAAATGAGTTCACTTGGTATGACCTGGAGATTTTACACAAAAACTCAATTGTGAAGTTTCAGCAGGATTTCATCAGACAAAAAGAAGGGAGTAGAAGGTATTTCAGGCAAAAATAACAGAGATGGCAAGACACATGGCCATTAAAGGGTGTGGTCAGACAACATGGAGAATTCCACTTTGTCTCTAATATGGGATACACAGAGATTGAAAGCAGGAGAGAGGCTATACTAGGAATAAGCTGGAATGCTGAAAAACTAAAGGTTTTGAATTTTGTTTTGGTGATGAGCAGTGGAAAATAAGGAGGTTGAAGTATAGGAATTCTAAAATTCTTAAATTGTATGCTTAGAAAAGGAAGCACAGCTTAAAAGTCGACAGGCTTCTAGAAAATACAGAAATATGCTGATTCTCCTTTTTTGTTTCTAAGACTGACACAAATAAAAGTAAAGCCATCACACAAACATGCATTAGTAAAAATGTCACTGCCTGCCTGAGCAATGAGGACAAGGAAGGTACAAGACATTTTAGTGTCTGATTATACTAGAATAAATATTAAAAATTTGTTTTTCTTGTCTTACAACTTAATAAAGCCATAGCAATTACCACTAGTATCTCCCCCATCGAATATGAGGCACTGTTAATCCTCAAACTACGGCCAAGAACTTTGTCTCTTTCCAAGTTAACAAACAGTACTAATGGATCTGAGCCCATAGTGTATCTGTTTTAGGAAAGCTTCCAAGGTAACGTGATTTTCATTAAAAAGGAAACTATGGTAACTAAACATAGAAAAATTAAAATATGTAAGCAGTAATCTAAGAGGTACTTATTACTGATAATGGTTTGCATATACATGTAACATTCTTGGGGTGGCTCCTGGAACATACTCAAAGGCAAAAAACAAAACAAAACAATTGCATCTTCTGGTCTGAAAGAGCTCTTGTCCACATTACAGTATCACCATATGATCAGTAATAGGATTGAAAATGTCCTTAATATTTCTTTGGAAGATCACCTGCTTATTCAGTCACTTTCAGTTGAAAGCATGGAGGTGGGTAAAATAAAAACAAAAAATCAAAGAACAAATCTGAGAAGTAAGAAGAAACTAGAGAACCAATAAACAGTAATTTTAAAAAAGACAAAATTGTCCTTGTTCAAGTACTGTGTAGACTAGAACACATTAATTTCCAAGTTATAAACAACACACAAGACAGGCAGTATAATATTGATTTTAGTGTTCAATACTGTAAAAGGATCTAGAAATCCATTGAAAAAGGCTTATTGTCTCTATATAGCCTTCATAATTCCTATTTGCTGTATCAAACTTCCCTCTACTATTTTTTTTATCAAAAACATATATAAATAATACATTCAAAAGTCTCCCTGGCATAAGATCCAATCCTTAGTGCCACTCAGTCAAAGTGACAGAAAGAGAATGGGGCTGGGTTAGAAGAAAGAATGGTAGTGAGGAATGGACCAGCAATTCCTGTCACCCTTCTATGTGCTGAAACTACTCAGCCTTTGGAAACGGCCTTTTAAAACCAAGGATTCTGGACCTCACTCTGTTCTTGATTAAAATGCATCCCAGTTATCCAAGTGTCTTTTAACCAACTATACTAAGTTCTGCAAGAACAGGGACACTGGTTATCTATCACAGCACCCCTGGTATGAAAGCAGCTCCCAGCCTGTTTCACACTGGGGGACTCAGTTTTCTTCCCTGTGGATCTCCTTTCTCAAGTACCCCTTCTTTCACCCCTCTTGTCTCAATTAGCATTCACTGATTTTCTAGAGTTGAAAGAGATATGGCCTTTCTGAAAAGCAGACACAATATACTCACCCCTCTTTTCAATGCCACACTTCACTGGATATTAAAACTGGGCTCCTGTTCCTTTTGTGTGTGTGTGTATTGACAATAAAAATAGCAGCAACCATGCACTGAGTGCTTACTATAAGCCAGGCACTATGTTAGAAACTTTTGTATATCCGTTTAATCTTCACAGCGGTTCTCTGCGGTACTATGCTGAATGTGAAATAGCACTATGTCATGTTAAATAATTATTATCACTTAACAGTTGGGGCTGAGATAAAGAAGATGTGAGTAACTACCCCATGATTTCACAACTATTCCTGATAGGCTGGGATTAAACCCAGGATCATCAGAGACCCTTCCCTTAATCAGTGATTCCCAAATTTCTGTCCCACCAAACATTGATTCCTGGGGTTGCACCACACAAAAAGATAAGTGATCTAGGATAAAACAAGTTTTATAAACATTACATAGTATATCTTCCCCTTGGTGATTCAAAAGATGTATTAGGACAAAGTTCTAAAAGTCATACAGTCAAGAGACCAGTTTAATTTTGATTGGCTATAAATTTCCCAAATTTCCTTAATCATGGAAACTCTTTTGTTCTCTGTATAACATCTAATCAATCACTCACTTTGGAACATACTGCCATCCTTTTTTTCTCTGGAGCCAATAGTTATGAGCCTCACTGGCTTCCTATCTTCTACCTGTATATTGCACATACAACTTGCTTAGCCACCCTGCCTTCTGAAGTCCATCTTAACGAAAGTGGTACCACTCTTCTCACCAGAAAGCTTCTCTTCACTGGATGTCTAAGTTAAGTTGTAACAAAGAAGAATCTTCTCTTCTTGCACTTTTCCCTCTCTTTCATCACTTACACTCCAGTCTCTATCTTGGGCCTCACTGTACCTGATTGGAGTTAGAGGATGTAGCCAAGGCATGGTCTGCACCAAGAAGCCTTCTAGAAACACACTACTCTTCAGATTGAATAAAAATATCCTCTCTTTTCTCCATGGTACTGTGCTATACAGTTGGGAATGTTTCATATCTCTGAATGTTATATTGAGCTCTCAAGTACTCTAGTATCTGCTACAAAGAAACCTATGTAATGATACAAGAAGCATTAAAAAATTCAGACTTCTGGATGCAGTGAATTCAACATAAGTTCTACAGTCTCATACAAATGTACTACTCTAGCAGATTCAACCTAGGATATTTACAAACTTGATTTCAAGCTCTTAATATTGGCCTTTAAGATCCTTTGAAATATGGAATCCACTGTTGTGGCCTTACTTAAATCTGTTAATTCCTTCTCTTCCAGTTCAGGAGTCTTTTCATTCCTATTCTAAATATGTCACAAGAATTTGAGAAAGATCACAGACTTAGAGAAATAAAAAACAGCACTTAGCATAAAAGTAAACAGTACCAAAGTAAATACTACCCTATGCCTCATTTTCCTCACCTGTAGCCTAAACAGAGGAATCAGGTCCACACTTGTTAAAATGATGTGAAATCACTGGCACCTAATCAGTGTGTTTAATCAATGCTAGTTTTCCTTTGAAGGCTAAATTTTTTATTCATGCCCTTCCTACTATATGAACCACAATTTGCTAAGATCTCTTACAGAAATTTAATGTGTTATGAGCTTGCCTATAAAGTTTGCTGGTAAAGCCAACTGATGTGAAATAGTATTAAAAAACTTAAGATTTGCAATCATACAAATCTGGACCTGAACTCTGCCCCATGTCCATTTCTTAACTATGTGACTTTAATAAGTTGTTTAACCTCTCAAAAGTTCAGTCTTCTTACCTCTAAAGTGAGAAGTATAACACCTACCATGTAAGGTTACTTCAGGAATTAAATGTCTAGTATTATCTAATGTTAATCTCTATCATTTCTTATAGTATTTTATAACAGCATCATTTCTAACAAGAGTAGAGGATGGATAAGAAAATGTTTCATCAGGTTAATGCCAGAGATCAAACTGAAAGAAACTGTGGAGAAAGTGAAGGTTCCTTGGGCCAGGATTCTCACCTGGCCCTGGTCGGCTTGCTCACTGCACACATGTGGGCAATATGTTGTGACTGACTCTATATAAAGAGCTCCACTCAGTGCTCTGGGCTGCACGGCTGCAGGAGAGCAGAGGCTGGACTGGTGGCAGTGCCGAGGGCAGAAACAAAGATGGCTGCAGGGGGGACAGAGAGGCCCAGAGGCAGAGACTACTTTGCTGCAGGCAGACCTGCTCTGAGGTGAATGGGATTCTTGTGCTTGACCTGCCACCGTGGGAATGAAGTTGTGTATAAACACTTTCATTTCAAGAACATTCCACTGTCATTTTTTCAGTTTCACTGAATCCATAACAAATTTGTCTGGGGCTGAAACCCACTGGCAAGACAATTGGCGACATCATCAGGATTCACTGTTGACCGAGGAACAGAACAGGCTGCCCTCATGGGAGGGGTGCTTCAGCAGGCTGCCCCTATGGATGGGGAGAACTTCGAGTGTCCCCCAGTGGACATGTGTTCTGAGGTGCCTTGCCTCCTAGAGGACAAGTCTCCACCCCAAGACTGGGAAGAGGTAGAGGCCACACCCAAGGCAGTAAAGTTGGCCCTTGGCAGAATAGGGAATTCCTTAGAAAAACAGAGTGCCCATGAGGCAGCAGGAACTGTGGGGAGTTTTTTTCTCACAATATTGGGAAAGACCATAGGAGAGAAAGATGTCCTCCTGCAGGAAGCATGAAAAGAGGCAGCACAGGAATGTGAGCTGCGAGGTGCTGTTGAGGAGGTGAAAAAATTTGATGACGGAAGTGGCATTACTACAAGGTGCTTAGGAAATGGTAAAGGATGTAGTGGTAGCCTGAGAAGCAGCAGCCTGAGAAGCAGCCCAAGAAGCAGCAGCATGAGAATGCAGGCTGCCAGGTGCTGTGGGGCAGGTGAAGGATGTAGTGGAGCCGTCAGCCTCAGAAATGGAGGAGCGGAGGTTTGACCAACAGGTGGGGGTGGAGGCCCTGCCAGTGCCAGAGGTGTCAGCCCCTCCTTGATTGAAACCCCATCTGGTTGAAAGTTGGCGGAAAGCCCAAAAGAAAATACTTGGCAACTGTGGGTTCCTCCAGGAGAGATGCAGCCTGTCCCCCGCCCCCAGTCATGGAGTACTCTGCTCCTATACTCAGACTCAAGTAATGAAAGCACAAAAGAATATACAGGTTGCTACTCGAAGGAAGAATTTAAAGGGCTCTGCGAAGGTCATGAGGACCCAGATGTGGGTTGCCTTGGCGGAAGCAGTGTCTTGCCAATGGGTTTCAGCCCCAGGAAAGTTCACTATGGATTCTGTGTGACCAAAGAAATGACAGTAAAACATTCTTGGGCTGAAAGGGTTATACCCAACTTTATTTCCAGGGTGGCAGGTCAATCACTAAAATCCCATTCACTCAGAGCAAGTCTGCATGCAGTAAGCTGGTCTCTGCCTGTGGGACCCTCTGCCTGCACAGCTGTCCTGCATAGCTGTCCTCTGGGCCTCTCTGTCCACACAGCTGTCCTTTAGGCCTCTCTGCCTGCACAGTCATCCCACATAGCCATCCTCTGGGCCTCTGCCTGCACAGCTGTCCTGCACAGCCGTCCTCTAGGCCTCTGTCCTTGGTGCTGCCACCACTCCAGCCTCTGCTCGGCTCTCCTGCAGCCTTGCAGTCATGCCACCGTGTCGACCAGAGCACTGGGTGGAGCTCTTTATATAAAGTCAATAGCAACATATTGCCCACATGTGTGTAGTGAGCTAGCCAACCAGGACCAGGCGAGAATCCTGGCCATAGGAACTTTAATTTTATCCACACTCCACCCCTTCGGGATCCTCTCCTCACAATCTATGTGCCCTCAGTCCTCTGCAATGGTCCCTGTGCAAGGAAGCTGGAACATTGTAATCAAACTTCACAATAACATAAATACAATATACAAATAACAGAAATTATAAATTATAATAACCCTCAAGCCTGAGGACATCCATTGCCACTAAGTGGTCATCCTGGCTGTATTCAAACCAGTTCTACTCAAATGAGTTAACCAAAAGAACAATGGGTGGGCCTTACAATACCCTCTTTCTCCAGTCTCTCCAGGAAAAAGTCCTGCAGGCACACAGGCTGGACTTGTGGCTCTATCTCTGACCTCTGTCTCTTTGGTCTTAATGGCTGGAACCACTGCTCTGGTTTCAGTTGTTGCCATAGCTCTACTAAGATCCTACAGGACTTCCCATCTAATTTCCTTCCATGTGCTCCTGCCCGTATTAAATCAACCCACATCTGGGTCCTCGTAACCTTCATGGGGACCTGTAAATTTTTCTTGTGAGTAATAGATCTTATTTCTTTCTGAATTCTTGTTGCTTCAGCCTCTACTAAGTCTGCTATTGTACGTGTCACCTCGCTTGTGGGCTGCCCTAAGTGAGGGGAAAGAATGGCCACTAGAGACCCAAAGAGGATGTGAGAGCCATTTGAGGCACAATATTTCTCATCCCAGTAGTGAAAATCTCTTCATCTGGGCCATTATTCTCTGGACCATAGATGGTGTTTCTTAAGCCTAGCTCTCATAACACCTGTTGGAGCTCAGCATATGTCTGCCATCTAACAGGAGAGGATGGTAGGTAGATGGGCCACACAGCACGAAGTGTAGCCATAAGCCAGTGGAGGAGGGAGTGATTCCCTGGGGTCTGATGGGAACTTTGTAACCACTACCTCAAAGCAGGATGAACTGTCAGGGAAGGCAGCTTTCCCATCTCTGATCCCGACAGAACAATTCCATCCACCCCTAAGTCCCACAGATGCAGGAGCCAAGCTACTATTGACTCCAAGAGCTTCTGCCTAAACCAGGAGCCCAAATCCACCAGCTCAGCCCGAGTATAGAGGATGAGCATAGAGTGCTCCACGACTTGGGTAGCAGGCTGCTCCTCTCCTTGGGGAACTCTCGGCTGCTGGGTCTTTATTTTCTTTACAACCACTGGGCATGCTTTCAGTGCTGGAGGGGTCAGTGCCTCTGGCACCACTCCTTCATCCTCTGGCTCCTCCATTTCCAGGGCTGATGGCACCTTTCTCTCCCCTCCCCCGAGTGTCTCCTCTGTTCCTTGCAGCAATGCTAGTTCAGTCTTCAGCAGCTCTCTTACCTTCACCTCAATGCTTTGCAGCTGGTGTTCTCATGCCACCTCCTCCTGTGCTTCCTTCAGGAGTTCATCTTTTTCCTTGATGGCATTTTCATCCTTCAGAGCACCTGGTAGCACTGCTGTTTCATTCTGTAAGAAATCTTTTACCTCTTCAACCGTACCTTGCTGCCAGCGTTCTCGTGCTGCCCCCTCTCACATCAATGCCATTTCCTTCTTCAGGGAATCTACAGCAGTTTGCAACTCACGTTCTTATGCCACCATTTCTTGGGTATTTTTCAGAACCATGTCCATCTCTTCTGTAGACTTTTTTAATACTGTGAGAAGCAGTCAACCCACAGTCCCCACTGCCTCATGGGCACTCTGTTTCTCAAAAGACCTGCTTACTATAGCAAGGACTATCCTTACTGTCTCAGGTATCACCTCCTATCCTTACTGTCTCAGGTATCACCTCCACTTGCCTCCAGTCCTGTGGTGGGGCCCAGCCCTCTAGGAATGAAGCCACTCAGACCACATACCCATTTGGGGACAATCCACTGTCTCTGTCTCCCCATTCATAGATGCCACCCACTGAAGCACCTCTCCCATAAGGACAGCCTGCCTTTTTCTTTGGTCAACAGTGAACCCTGCCAACTTTGCCAATTGTCTTGCCAATAGGTTTCAGCCCCAGCCAAGTTTGCTATGGATTCAGTGTGACCAAAGAAATGATAGTAAAATGGTCTTGAGTTGAAAGAGTTATACCCAACTTTATTTCCACGGTGGCAGGTCAATCACTAAAATCCCATTCACTCAGAGCGAGTCTGCATGCAGTAAGCTGGTCTCTGTCTCTAGGACCCTCTGCCCACACAGCTGTCCCACTCAGCTGTTCTTTGGCCTCTCTGTCCACACAGCCATCCTCTGGGCCTCTCTGCCTGTACGGTTGTCCTGCACAGCCATCCCCTGGGCCTCTGTCCTCGGTGCTGCCACCACTCCAGCCTCTGCTCTTCTTCAGCCTTGCAGCCATGCCACCCTGTCACCTAGGGCACTGGGTAGAGCTCTTTATATAGAGTCAATAGCAAAGTATTGCCCACACGTGTGTAGTAAGCTAGTCAACCAGGGCCAGGTGAGAATCCTGGCCACAGGAACTTTCATTTTATCCACAAGCAGATAGAAAGAAATTCAAACAGGATGGAAAGTCAAACAGACTATTACTGGAGCTGTAGCAACAACTGAAACTGGAGTAGGTTCGGACTGCGAAGGATGAAGAAGCAGAAGCCAAAGACAAAGCAGCAAGACCCGCCTGTGTGTCTGCAAGACATTCTGTTGGAGAAGACGAACAAGGTGGGTATTGTAAGGCCCGCCCATGGTCCTCGTGGTTAACTCATCTGAATAGAACTGGTTTGAATACAGCTGGAATGACCACCTGGTAGCAATGGATCTCCTCAGGCTTGAGGGTTATTATAATTTGTTGTGATATTTTTTATTTATATATTGTCATAGCCTCCGTTTTAATTGTGGAATTTGGTTACAATGTTCCAGCTTTCTGGCACAGGGACCACTGAAGAAGATTGAGGGCACATGATTGAGAGGCAAGAATCCTGGAGGGGTGGAGTGTCAGGAAAGTGAAGATACCTATGGCCAGGATTATCACCTGGCCTCGGCTGGCTAGCTTACTATACAAGTGTGGGCAATACGTTGTTATTGACTGTACATAAAGCACTCCACCCAGTGCTCTGAGTGACATGGCTGCAAGGCTCTACAGAAGTGTAGAGACTGGAGTGTTGGTAGCACTAAGGATGTAGACTGAGGTGGCTGTGAAGCCAGAGAGGCCTGAAGCAGAGACCGGCTTCCTGCATGCAGACTCGCTCTGAGTGGATGGGATTGTAGTGATTGACCTGCCACCATGGAAATAAAGTTGGGTATAACCCTTTCACCCCAAGTATGTTCTACTGTCATTTCTTTGGTCACACTGAATCCATAATGAAATTGCTCGGGGCTGAAACCCATTGGCAAAACAGACCCTTTCACCCCAAGAACATTGCACTGACATTTTTCGGTCTTACTGAATCCACAGTGAACTTGTCCAGGGCTGAACCCTATTGGCAAGACAGAAACGTACAGGGTGTCCCAGAAGTTGATGAGATTTACCAAAAATGATTTTAGCTCTGCCATGTGTGGGTTTGGGCAGCATTAAAATCAGAAAGCATTAAATAAAGAGCTTATGAACAGAAACAGACAAAATATTCCAAGCTTCCAGAGTTCATACAGCCCAATTATCAAACTCAATTCCTAGAGCAAGGCTACTCACACCCATTGTGCTTGGCAGAGGAACAGAGATTTTGTGAGATATCCATGCCATAGAATTAAGGTCTGAAGCCTGAAACTAAAATAAAGATGGTATTTAGCTCATCCTATTTGTAACGAAACTTCATACTTGCTGTGAAAATGGGACTTTTCTCATGCACCGCCCACCAGAGATTCTGACTATATGTGGGTTAGCCAGGGGAGATGAGCCTTCAACATGTACACAAGGTAGAGCATAAAGGTGTGTAGACAATATTTTGGTAACACTGGTACAGTGGACTGTGTTTTGAAATTAATTAGAGAAAATCAGAATCCTGCCTTATCCACTGGCTATGCAATGCTGAGCATTTTTCCTAGTGTCAGTGTGCTCATCTATTATATGGGGCTAATAACAATCCCTTCACAGTGCTTCCATGATGATACAATGATTCAACTTTACACAAATGAAAAGGATTTGGCTCTAGCTAATAATGTTGGCTTCCTCCCTGCTTCCCTAAACCAAAGTCATCAGGGACTGGTAAACATGATGGCTTATACAACTGATGGAAAATGAGTGTTGCTTTGTTTTGCCCTCTCTCCTTGAGATCAACACTTCCCTCCTACAATAATGTCCCCATTGTGAGCATTCTGCCTCAAACCATGAGAAATTTGAAAACACTCATTTGGGTGAACTAGTTGCAGCTGCTGACACGGGGGCAGGAACAAGGTACTATATATGCCCAATGTTGATTAGCACCACCGCAACTCATTATTCTGATCAGCTAGAAGCAATTTACAATCATCTTTAAGCAAGCGCACATCATTTTCATAATTGACTTGCAGGAGCTTTGACACAACAACTTGTTGTAGCTGTCAATCACTGTCAAAGGATAGAGGAGGAAGGAGCCCTTCTGGAGAGAAAAGCAAATGTACAGAGGGCAGTTAGGCATCCTTTTCCATGATGCTTTTTCCAGGGTGTAGGACAGAATCTCTGCCAGAGGGAGAAAAGGACCAGAGAGAAGGTGGAACTCAGTGATTTTATTTACCATGTGAAAGGAAATGTGGAGGGACTCAACAGGTTCAAGCAATACTTAAGCCCTCTCCGAGCCTTCATTTAAATTTTTTGTTGTTGTTGTTAACTTCTGTAACTGCTCTTATCATTGGCAACTACAATGAAAAAGTTGATTAGAAAATTCATTCTTTCAAAGAAATTATACATTTTGGGGTGACCCCAGAGACACTGTACAGCATTTAGATAGACAGATAGATGTTTCCATCTTTCCTGAAACAAAAAGGAGTAAAAATATTTATTTAAATTGTGCATGCTTAATATGTTTATAAATAATTATGAATGAGAACATCATCTAATTTTTGTATCCACAATACCTAAGAAACTGAAGAGTATAAGAACTGAAGTGAATGGCCCTGAAAAAAAATTGCACAAGAGAGACAAAACACTCAAAAGAGCAAACAATTGGTATTAAATGTTATTTAATAAAACCTAATTTATTAGTTGTTTCTTGGTAAAATGAAATTAACAATATTTTCATGCATATTATAAGAGACAATGTAAAAGCACTTTAAAAGGTGTAAAATTGGGAACAGTGCAATATGTAAAAAAGCAGGAGTCTTAATGACTAGTTGGATTGGATTCTAGTTCTGCCAAAAACAAGAAGTGATGATTAATTCACACATTATCACATATGATGTGCAATGGGATGCATATCCAATGCATGAGAGCCAATGTGCATGATATACAGATAAGGCAGTGGTGCTGAATATGCCATATTTGTTGTATTTGTTAATGATCAATACAAATAGAAGGGGATATCTGGTTTTTGTTCTCTACAAGGTAAAATTCTGTACTTTCAGAGTTATTTGAAAGAAACGACTTAAATGAATCATTCAATGTATCTGTGTTTTTAGTCATTTAACTTAAAAGATACTTTCTGAATAATTTTGTGGCACTATTCCTGTGGTAGGCCTGTGTAAATAATGGACAACACTGGCACCACTGCTGAGACGGCCACAGAACATCCGGGAGGTGTATTTCACATAAATTGGCAAGAAAGTGAATCAAGCATGTTTAGAATGCACTGGGCTGCATTGTTGAGTTTCAGTATGTGAGCATTTAAAGATGGCAATGAACCAAATTGGGCCATATTCCCATTTTTTTTCCCTTTATCTGGGTTATAAGCATTGAAAGGTACTCAGTTTTCTATACTGTGAAGTCATTAACCATGTTTTTACAGAGATCCTGCCAATGGTACTATAAAATGAAACCATGCTAGGTTATAATTCCATGAGGGTAGAAAACATTCTTTATTCTTGTCATTTACCATGAGGGTCACATGCAGTGCTTTGCACATACAAAGTCCTCAACTATTGGTGAATATGTGAGAAAAAATCAACTTTCTAAAATTTAGAGCACTGTATAAATTGTACTTGAATATCCTTGGCTTGCATCTTTTGACCAACTTTTACCAAAAATTAATTTTAATAAATTTGTCAGTATCTGGGGAAGGTCATGAAGATTACTTTCCTCTTCCTCAGAATCCAGCTCAATGACACATGCCTACATTTTGTACTCTTTTGTTGATAATCACTTCCTTCTGATACATTTTTAGAGTTTTTTAAATCCCTTAATATTTCAAATTTTCACTATGAAATGTGGGTGTGCTTGTTTAACATTATTTGAAATACCGGTATCTTTCAATCTGTAGACTCATATCTTTAATAAGTTCTGGAAAATTCTCAGCCATTGTTTCCTTAAATATTTATTCTCTCCATTTTTTCTATCCTCTTTTTGGGACTCCTAATAGATGGATGAAGAAATTCTGGATCTGTCCTCCACAGTTCCTAATATTTCTTCCATACTTTCCATTTTTTCTTTGTACTGCTATCTGGAAAAATCCTTAGTTCAGTCTTCCAGGCCATTAATTAACTAGCTGAATCAAGTCCATTTTTCAGCCATCTAATATTTTATAGCTGTGGCATTTTTCATTTCCAAGATCTCTAATTATTTTTATTCCATTACTACCTATTTTTCATGTCAAACTATTCTTATGTTATAGAGGCGAATTCTTCATTATATATCTGATGATACTAAATATAGCTATTTCTTCCCCTTCTATTTTGGATATTGTCACATTTGCCTTCTCTGAATTTTACATGATCAATTTTGGGGTATATTCAACCCTTTCTTCTCTTCCTTTATTCTTCTCATTGATATTTAAGGATGCTCAAGTTTTTCCATCTTGAAAATTTCATCTCCTTCAACCATATTCTTCATCCAACCCTGATCTTTCCCTTTTATAGCCAAAGCCATTGAACAAATTTCTTATATTTATGGTCTACATTTTCTCACCCTTCATTCATTTCAATCTGGTTTCTGTCCTGTTATCAATTATCTAATTACAGTAAATAGAATACTTTTTGTTGCTATTGTTCTCATTTTACTTGGCATCCTTGTACACTAATCATTGCTGACAACTCTCTTCCCTCAGCTTCCACGTGACTGTTGGGGTTTTTCTGGTATGCCTCTAGATTTTATTTTCAGGCTCCTATCCATTTATGCAGCTACCCTATGTTGGGACTTCTCAGAGTTTAGTTCTTTTCTCATTCTTTATTTGATCCTATAGTATCTAAATTATGTACCTGGATTTGATGAATTCTGAATTTTTATCTCCAACCCAGAACTCTCCTCTGAGCTCTAGGACTCTGTCTAGAATTACCTTCTTATCATCTCAACTGACATTTCAAAAACACTTTAAACTCAACAACATCTAAAACTCAACATTTGATCTCCTCTAAACCTGGGCCTGTTGTAGTGATTCCCACTTGGGACAATGATCCTTTTGGCTCAGGATATTTTTGGCACTTCCATCTCTCATCCCTCCAAATCCAAAATATACTACAACCTATCAGCTTTACGTCTAAGTACCTCTGAAATCGATTATTTTTTTCTGTATCTTTTTCATCTTTCGTCTCTTTTAAGCTGTCATTATTTCTCACCTGCAGAGTTGCACTAGATTCCTAACTGATGGTCCTTCCACTTTGCCCTATTCCAGTCTATTCTCCATATTGTAGCCACAGAGACCTTTTCAAGATACAAATCATACCATTTCTTGATATAAACACAATGCTTTCCATCGTTTTTTGGATATGAATGAAAATCCTCACTCAGTATGATTCACAAGGTCCTCCATGGTTTGGCCCTAACTACTCTATTAGCCTCATTCAACTCTAAGACCTCACCTGCCTTCTGAACTCTGGCCACACTAACCTCCTTTTAGTCCTTACAACACTGTATCCTGTTCCTCTCTGCTATAAGACATTTGCATATCTTTTTCCTGCCTGAAATATTTTTCCCAGTCCTCCACACCTCCTTAATACCTACAGTCCATCATATCTCTACCTAAATGTGATGTGTGCAGGCTAACCTTCCCTCTCTCCTAGACTGCCCCTGTTACATACTCATACTACAGCAATGTCTTCTCCACATGGCATTTCCCAAAGTTTAAACTGTGTATTTGTTTTATGTGATTAATTGATGACTATCTGTACATCTAAACCACGAACTGCTTGAACTGACTCTATTTTGGCTCAACCTTTTGAGCAGTTAGGCACTCAAAAATAATTTTTAGTAAGTCAGGGAAAATGTTTGAGTGAAATGTTTGATAGGTTCAATGTCAACTATAGAGGCTGATTCCCTTATAGTTGCTGTCTGTTGTTAGCAATTATTTTTAGTTTAAGACAGACCAGAAGATATTTCAGGATCTCTATGCATATCAGCAGAAAAAAGATGGCACATTAAAATTAAGTAGTTTAAGAATGTTTAATAAAAACAATTTACCAAAGTGTGAGGTGTGTATAGGGAAATCACAAGATACTGGAGTACCTCTCAGCTAATAATGGCAGTGGGAATACATTGGGGTGGGGTGGAGGGGCGGTACTATTCTCCTTCTCTTCAGTTTCCTTCCTGTCTGTTCTCCTATTGGCTAAACTCACCAGAAAGCCAGAAGAAAAGAGAATCTTTTGTTACAGTTTGTAAAGACCAGTTTCCATGGGCAAAAAGGTAGAAAATGGATCTAAAGAAACAAAACAAAAATATCTAGGACATTATGCAAAATTGATTATACCTAGAAGAACATAGTCATTCATTTATTTACTTGTTCATTCACTTTTTACTTATTTGTTTAGTAAAACACTGAAGGTGCTTTCTGTCTATTCCTTAATAGGTAATGTTATCCTTTGGGGACTTAGGCCTTCAAAAACATGTGAAAAACAGAAAACTGTTAAGGAATCAATCCAGCCAAACCCTTCAGAGCAGGCATGGCCATAACGAGTAAGGCATCAGTCTGGCCTTGTTTTCTACATTCTTCCATATTAGTTCTGGGGTTGGATGATTCAGATGTTTCACTGCAATCACCTTGTTTGTCAGAGAACTCTTCCTTCACTCACCTCCACAGTAAGGAGATGTCTACAGAGCGAGGAAGGGGGGAGGTGGAAGAGGATTTATTTGTTTCCTTCTCTTCTCTCCTTCACTCTCATATTTTAAATAAAATCAGTTTTCCCCCAGGTATCAGATATTTTCCAAAACATTTCTATGCTTGGCCTTTTAATCCAAATGATGTTAGAACAAACTATAAATAACATCCTCTCTTACTCTTTCTAGAAACTTAAAAAGGAAAACAGGTAAAGAAAACCGAAGGAACTCAATACAACACTTCATTTTCTTTCTGTGCTAAATGTCTCACAGTCATCTTCAAATTAAGTTCATAATTTTTCCCCACGATCATACCAGAAACTTAATTTTAAAAATTTGGTGGTAAAATTAATATGCATGCCTCACACATCATGAGTTTTGCCTTAAACAGTGCCCCTTGATACTGATCTGCATACAATGAACAGGAGAAAAATCCAATTAAGAATTTCAAAAAGTGAGTTAATCTTAGATGTCTCCTTGTCTAGCTACACTTCCAGTACTGACTTATCTTCTTCAGTGAATCAGTTTTAATACTTGTCATAATGGAAAAGGCACACCCCCCAAGCCAGCCCATTCCAAACTGGGATATCTCCTGCTCTGTGTTCTTCTTTCCCCTCTTTGTACAAAAATATTATCTGATCTAGAACGATATAGCCACCATTTATTATTCATTACTATGGGTTGGGGACTATGGTAAGTACTTTACAAATGTTACCTTGTTTAGTCCTAATAAGACCCCATTAAGTAGGTAGATTAGTGACTACATTTAATGACCAATGCTTGTAAGACCACACTCCTCTGCAAATGGACTTCTCTGACCCTCTCACCCAGGGGTAAATACTTTTTCCCCACCTTCTTAAATCTGGAATAATCTTGTATTTTACTTTGAGAAACAGAAAGTGGTGAGAGGGACACTGTGTATGTTTTGTATCCTAGGTCTCAAAAGTCTCTGAAGGAGCTTCCTTTGTTCTCTTAGAAATGCTGCCCTAAGACCGTCAAATAAGGGAGCTGACTTAGACTTACTGGAGGATGGGAAGCCAGGTGGAGAAGATCCCAGGCCAGCACCAATTATCAGACATGTGAACGAATCCATTTCAGACCTTCCAGCCCAGCTTGTGCTCTGGCCAAAGGCAGCACTGTGACTGAGACCCGGCAAACCCAGCAGAGGGGCTGCCTGCCTAGTTAACCCACAGAAGGGAGAGAGACGATAAATGATTTTTGTTCTCAAGCCATCACGCTTTAGAGTGCTTTTAACATAACAAAGGCTAATTCAATCAGTAATATTAATTTTTTTTCATTTTGTAAATGAGAAGAATGAAGCAAGGGAATATTTAGTATATTGTCCAAAACAGCATACATATTAAATGGAATAGCTAAGATTTGAGACTAGGCCTTTATGAATCTAAATCTCATTGTTCAAGATGCAATTATACACTACCTCTCTAAATCTGTTTTACATTTTTCTACGATTTACTTTCAATTCTTTGAAGGTAGGAACCATGTTATCCAAAGTGGCTTAATTTCCAGGTGAGGTATCTCATTTTCTTTTTACTTTTCTTCATGCAACACTGCTTTTCAGTCTTATATGCATGGTATTCATTCCCACTTGAAGACCTAACAAATTACCCACTTTTGTCCATATGGCAAGTGCCAGAACTAAACTCTAAGTGGAGTCAGACTACAATAGCAGACAGCATACTATGTTATGACCTGTGAACCAAGTTTAGCCCACTATCGGTTTTTGTATAGCTCGTGAGCTAAGAATTTTTCTTTCACGTTTTTAAAAGTTGAAAAGAAAATCTGGAAAAGAATACTTTAGGAAAATTACATGGAATTACAATTTCAGCGTGTATAAAAATAGTTTTTTGGAACACAGTCACTCATTTTTTTACATATTACCTATAGCAGCTTTCCCACCACAACAGCAGAATTGAGGAGTTGTGAGAGAGATCTTATGGCCCACAAAGCTGAGAATATTAACTGACTAGATTTTTCAGAAAAGCTTACTGAGCCTTGAAATAGATGACTACAACCTTCTTCACTTTGGCTGCTCTACTTCTCTTATTTCATACATAGCTTACACAATTATCATGGGTAGTAATGTCATTCTTCTGAATGATACCGTACCAAGGAAACCTTCCTTTCACTCATTTTCCTAAAGACACAACTTCTCCATTTCTTTCGCTGTTCTTTTGAACCAAAATGCATGTTATTACATTTAATTCCATTAAATTCCACTTTATGAGATTCAGGTCATCACTGCAGCCTTTAAATAATTTATTGGGCATTTATCCTGTCCTCCCACATGCTCAACCTTTCCCCAGGCTGGTCTGATCCACAAACTGAAGAAACAAGATTACAATATTTTTGATGAAGTGATGGAATAAATGTGGAGCAAAATAGAAACACATATGATGACAACAGAAATTGCCTCTAGTTTGGATCCCCATCCCTTCATTAAATTAGTCTTATTACTAATCTCCATATTTTGATGGAATTCTGTTCCCAAGGTCATTATTGAAAAATGTATTCATTTATTCATTGCATGTATATTAAATTCCTCCTATGTCCTGTGCCCGGTGCTGGGGAGACAGTGGTGAAGAGAGCATATGGGGACCCTATTCATTACAACTTGAGGCTTATTAGTTTAGTAAACAAGTAATCATTCTCAGATAATGTGATTACAAACTGTAATGACTGTTATGAAAACAGTGTTATGACAAATATATTCAGTTCACTGCTAAAACCCCCTTATCTACTTAAAACAATGTCTTTGGTAATCCTATGAAAGTAAGAGCTGAGGATAAGTTCATATGACTTCTTGATTAATCAGTGCTGGTGGCTAGTGGTCAGGGTTTCCCTGAAATATGAATCTGAACCTTCAGTGTGTTTACACATCACTGGAGGGATCTTGTTAAAATGTAGATTTTGGTTCAGTAGGTCAGAGATGGAGCCTGGAATTCAGCACGACTAACAAGCTTTGAGGAATGGCATGTTGCCGCTCCCCCAACCTCACTCCCTAACAAGGCCTCAATAGATGCTTACAACCCACATCTTAAATGATCAGTTCCTGTCTTAAAGGGCAGGTCATTTTAAAGAGGCATTAGAGAAGTTTTTGAGCAGAGAAACACCAAGTAGCCTAGTGGAAACCACAGACTCTAGAGTCAGACAGATGGGAATTTATACACAGACCAGCACCGTGACAAGTCTGTGAGCTCAACCTGCATCCTCACCTCGCTGTACCTCAACTTCCTCATCAGTGAAAATGGAAGCAATAGTTTGCTGGGGTTATTAAGAAGAATACTATAGATGTTAAACAAATGGTAGCTTTTGTTGTGTTTATAAAAAGAGTAATGTTAACAGAACCATGCTTTGAGAAAATTAATCAGATAGAAAAATGCAGTTTGATTTTGAATGGGGAGAAACCAGGGGCACCTGGATAACTACCATGTCACTTCAATTCAACCACTATTTAATGAGTATATGCTATGTGTTAGAAACTGTGTTAAATACTGGAGAAAGAAAGCTAAATCAGGCAGTTTTCAAAGGGTTCAGTCAAGAAGACATATCAGCAAATGGCCATTAGACTCAGAGACATTTGATCAAACTAGATCTATTGATTCATTTGACAAATGCCAGGTAAATAAGTTTATATATATATATATATATATATATATACATATATATATGAACATTTAGTTTATACATTTAGTGGTTACATATGTATACACACACACACACACACATATATATATATATTTATTTTTATTATTATTATGAGAAAAAGAAAAAGGTTAATGATAATTCCGAGGCCTCAAAGACCTGAGAGGATGTGGGTTTCATTAATAGGAATAATGTGAAAGAAAATTCAGGTAAAGGAGGGACAAGATTGAGTTACCTTTTGCACACATTGAGTTGAAGATATGTTGGGTCATTTCAGTTTATGTGAATTCAACATTATAAAATAGAACCACTGTAGGGTAGGAATATGAGTATTTGAAGCTCACTTCAGAATTCAGGGAAAAATAATATGCACTTTCTGGTTATTTTGGTAACAATATAAATTGGATCATATGTTTGTGTATCTACTGTGCATTTGCAGATATAGAGAAAGGCGTGTATGTTTATGTTTGGTGTTTATACCAGCAATTAAAAAAAAATTACTATGCTGTTTCTACTCTATTAATGACAGTCTGAATTTGGAAGGCTTGATAAGTTGTTTACAAGGAAGTTCAGAGGGAGAAATCAGTACATGTTTGCAGAATATTGTGAAAACATTTTTCTCAGGATGTGTCGCTAGAAATGGCAATTAGTCAATGTAGGGAAACCGATGTATCTTTAGACATGAAGTCACACTAAAACAAACCTCCAGACCAATGCAGTTAAATTTCTGAGAGAATAAAGGAAATTATGTTGATATATAAAAGGTTTCCCACGATTCATATTTGTCACCCATGAATTCTCATTAGAGTTCTCAGAATAAGCTAAAAGAGAAGATTCCTTATTTATATTTTATAGACAAATATAGTGAGGAATGGGGAAATGAGGGGCTTAACAACTCACAGACAAATAAAATGAATGCCTGAAAAGTTGTATATAAACGAGTACTGTAAGCCAGACAGTATGGAAGAAAATTTCACATTTGCTTTATTTCCCCCTCAAAGCAATCCTGTACATTGAGTATTATATTATTCTTGTCATTCTGCAGATGAGATAAAACGGTACCGGAGAGTTCAAGTAATTTGATCAAGATCAGGCAAGTATCACGTGAAGCACGTTAGGATTACCTTCCTGTCAACCACCTTGCCCTTTCCCTTTCATCACAGCTACAATCTCTGTTTAGGGACTGATGTCATTTCAGGGAAACTGAATTCATCCCTGGCTCCGTAGGTGAAACACATGAACTGAACTTAGCCCATCCGGGCATTAAGTTAGCCACAGTCTGGTTTAGGCACGGGCACACTATCTAAGCTCCTCCACTCAGAGAACCTGAGAACTTGCACGGAGAGTGCTAAGGCAAGCAGCTTTCCCTCATACTGGTCATATGGCCAGAATGATGTCAGTTATGTTATGGTCCCTTAGCTTCAAAATGACATCAGCGGATAGAGAGATGAGGGGAAATTAGGTCCTCAGTTGAACTGCTGGACCAAGCCTTGCCACTTTTTGGAGGTTGGGAGGATTCTGGACTTCTCAGGTCCTTAGGAATGTATTTAACCAAATTTGAGGCTTGCATTTGTAACAACAAACATGCTAACTGATACAGAAGTCACCTAGACCAACCCCCTTTTGCTAGAGATAGGTTATTAAGCTGAAAGAAAGAAAACACTTGTCCAAGATAGCATAGCTGATGCAAGACAGTGAAGCCCAGAGCTCAGGATGGTACACAGGCCATCTACTGATCTTTCCAGTGCAACAAGCTGATTTACGAAGACCACACAACCACTAAGGTAAAGGTCTAAGACTTCTAGAACACTTAGAATGTACCATTTCCAAAAGAGCTGTGGTTAAATACAAACCATTTTAAATATTCAAGGAGACAAATAGCAAAGAGAAAAAAAATGCACTGTGGGATAAAGGTTTTCATTTTTTATTAGAAAATATATTTGACTATTTTGAAAATCCTTTGAAGCTAGATGCTTTGATTTACATACTTCCTCATACCTCTCAGTGTACCAAGTACCAAATTAGACATTCAAATAACGCTTTGTTTAGTATCTGTTTTTCTCACGAGGCTATATACTGTATGCATTGTGACAGCAGGGACAATGACAGCCTACTTGACACCTGCATGTCCAGTGTTTTTCAGTTTTTGGTGCATGGTTGATTCTAAATAAACATGTGTTAATGACATTAAATACTGCTACCCCTTGTGCCGCACCCAAGATTCAAGGGCAACTTGACCATGTAGCCATATACCTTGGCCCATTAACATGCCCTGTCTAGAATAAAACTGTCCAAAAGAAATACAACAAAAGTCATAAATGTGAGGCATGCTTATAATTTCAAATATTCTGGTTCTCATGTTAAAAATAAATAAAAATAAACCGGTGAAGTTAATTTTTTATTTAACCCAATATGCTTTAAATATTACCACTTAACATATAATAAAAAATATTAATGAGATAATAACTCCTTAAAATCTCGTATATATCGCATCCTACGACACATCTTAATCCAGACTAGCCACATTTCAAGTGATCAGTAGCCACCTATTGATGTGTGTATGATATGGACATACATTGGACAGCTCAGATTCAGACACAACTCTATTTCTATGGCATCGTACAAAAATAATGCTTTAAGAGCTACAAAAATTGCTCCAGGAGACAGAGAGTTCATGTGAAAAACAGTCAGAAATTTATATTAAGGATTCACAGCACCATTACTATATATGAGTGCTGGTGTTACTTCAAAGACATCAAGAGAAGTTCTTGTCACATCCAAAGCTGTGCCTTCACGACGCCCAAATATTAAGACGTTAGTATCACTGTGGAGCAAGCACCCAGTTAACACACAATATTATGGTATTATCTTTCAAGTCTGTTTCTTTAAATCATGTAATCCTAACTAAAAAAGACTATTTCTCATGGCATAAATAATTCTAGTTAGGAATGTCAAAAAACAAAACAACAGACCCAAAATGGACTCGCTTATGCTGAGCCCATCAATACAGCAAGACTAAATACCTACCTTAATTACAATTTCTGCCTTCCCCAAGAATAGAATCTGAAGCTAGTTAATCTGGAATTACCTGGTTAGCACTAGTGAGGTAACCTGCTTGACACACCAGGCCATCCCCTAAAGAAAGGTGATCTTACCACAAACAGTCTACTCTTTACTAGTATAGCTTCCTTGTCCTGCCGCCTTCTGCCTGATTTTCACTTTGAATAGTTCTGTAAAGCTCCTTTCTATTTGCTACATTGAATGCTGTCCAATTTACAAATTGTTGAATGGAACCAATAAGATCTTTAAACTGTAGTAAAGTTGAGTTTTATTTTTTAACAGGAATAGTTTTAATTATCTTACATCAATTTAAATGGTCTATGAGAAACCTTCTACATTTTTCTAACAGCAGATTTGAGGATTCATAATAATTCACCTTTAATCTATTTTAGAAAGCCAGCTATCAGTGAATAACTTAACACCATAGCTTAAATTAAATTGCTATTAGTTTCTAGATTTCAATAAATATGCACTGAACATATCAGGTAACGTGTAGGTGCTGAGGATACAAAGATGAGTTACTCCTTACCTTCAAGTAGGTTGCAATCTAGTAAAGCAAAGAGAAACACAGGCTTGTGAACTGTGAGACTTTTTTTTTGACCCAAGTTAGCATAGGACATATTATTGGGGAACCCACAGGAGTTGGTTGTAATTTTTACATGGTGGTGTTTCGAGAAAAAAGGTTAAGGACTTAGGAAAGACTTGAGAAGAACTTAAAATGATTCTGAGAAATGAGTGGACAGCCACTAGGAACTGAAGAACTAAGTTGACTCTATTCTGCTGCTCAGAGCTGGAGGCAGGATTTCTAAGGCATGGCACATGCCCAGGGGGTGGCGGCAGTATGGGGACCAGGCTGCAGAAGGCACAGAGGGAAGCTTTAGGGCTGGGGGAGACTCAGCCAAATGCAAAAGGCCAAAGTGGCTGCAATTCACATATTTCCATTTTGAGACTCCCCCCCAACCCTTTTAACCCATATAGTTTTGATAATTATTTTTAAATGGAAATTCAGATAGCAGCAGGCAGTAAGTATTTGAAATAGGACTTCATATTGGGAGGCTCGGTGGGACACTTGGCAAGTTTTATTTCCTCCTTCCAATAAACCAGAAGGGAAAGCTGGCATTTCTAATTCTAACTGTAGAAGCTCTACTCTCTCATTCTGGTTATCCATTCTTAAAGAGGCCAAAAAGAGGGCTGGCTGCTCACTTACTCCTCCACGATTCTCCCCACCCCCACAAAAACTAAACAATTGCTAGAGAGAGTTGGCCTAGATATAAATAAGCACAGGACATCACAATACAGGGCCCCTGGAGAGTCAGCCATGTGGCCTAGCACATTGGCTTCCTCTGAATGGTGGCTCTCCCCAGAAGAAAGGATGTATATTAAACAGCCCAGTGCCTGGCTAATTGCTCCAAGTCAATTACTAGTCTTCTGTAATGGTTTCCAAATACTGATCCACAAAGAAGTTTTCATAGATTTGAAGGAAATGAATTTTAGAATAATGTGGTGTGTTTCTCTGTATGTGACTAAGGTTGCCAACTATACTTTCTTGGAAAAAAAATGGTGTTTTTGTCCTATATGTATGTCTGGTTAATTTGTTATTAAAATTCCTTCTTTTAATTAATTGGAACTTCTAATAGATGGTAGTCACATTTGTTAAAGTGTTACTTTCTAAAATACAATGTTGGAAACCCTGTGAAAAATCGTCACGTAAAAAATTTTTAGTTTACTCACCCATGAAATTCCCCAAATCAGTACTGGCACAGAAAGGCAGTGGGCTTGAGGATCAAACATGTCACAAAATAAAATTCAGATGAGTACATTTTAAAGATCTTATTGGCTTTTTTCAATGATTCATGAATCTGGCAGCATCCAGTCTATCGGACAGAAAGGAGCTCCAAGGAGCTGTACAAAATGAAAGACTTTAGTTGTCACAAGGGATGAAGAACAAGGAAATCATACTAAACAAAATGTAGGTCGGTCCTGCAAGGTTATCTTCCTTTAGGGTATGGCAGCGCTGTATCAGGCAGATTGCCTAAAGCTGATCAGCTGATTCCTGATCGACTAGTTTAGAATTCCCTTTCTAGGAGACAGGAAACTATAATTATGTTAAGTCTTGGTTTGATGACATGGCCTTAGCAAGAGTGACTCCATTTGGGGCTTGTTGTGTTGTTTTTAACAAAATGGTATAGCATTAAATCATTTCTTGACCAGTTTACTAAGTAACAACTCTGGGTAAATTACTTAGCTTCTCGGAGCCTTGCTTTTTGGTTGTTTAGATTTGTACCAATTGATGTTTATTGAATAGGGTCAGTCTGAAAATTAAATGATGTCACATGCATAAAATGTTTCAGAATTAATGCTTCCTCTCTTGGCCTCTTCTAGCTGGTTAATGACTACATCCTTTAAAGTTCAGAAAGGATCTGAAAATTTGGCTTAAAATCTCCTAAGCCTTCCCATGTACACCACCCATTCCTTAAACAGACAAGGATAGACCCTACTTTACAATTAATTTTAATGATTTAGTGTGGTTACACTCTAGAATTACTGCTTTTCTGCTTTTGTATCTTCCACAATGTCTGTGACCACAGCCTCTGGATTTTCAGAACAGAGGACAGTGCCTGTGTCAGACCGGCTGGCATCTAAAGAACCATAAAAGGCACAGGAAGAAGAAACACAAGTACTTATTCCAATTACACTGCCATTTCCTTCTCTTAGGCAAAGAAGGTTCAACACTGAACATCCAGCTTGGTCATGCTATAATCATAACTGAATGCAAACACATATAAGGAACATACTAGTTAATAACATGGACTCCACAAGTAAGGACCATATTAGTTAATAATCATAATAAGGGGACTTCCGGGAAGATGGCGGTGTGAGCAGGGCGGCAGAAATCTCCTCGCAACACTATATTTATCTACGAAAACACAGCAAATACATCTATTCCTAAAAGAGAGACGAGAATACACAGGAAAGTGCACAGCGTGCAGCTACACTCGAGAGGACTCAGCACCCCAAGAGGCGGGTAAGATACGGAGCTGCGACCTGGCGGGACCCGAGCCCTCCCCCACCCCAGCGCACTGGCGGGAGGAGAGGATTCAGAGCCGGGAGGGAGTGGAAGTACACCCCGCGAAATAGCCAGCCCTGGTGATCTGCGCGGGGAGCGCTGACCCACATTGCGCAGTGCAGCGGAGATTGGAGAGACAGAGGGGCAGGATCTGAGCGGGGAACGCGCCAGGGTGCTTGCAGCCGGCTCCCGGGAAGGAAAAAAAAAAGCGCGCGCTTTCTTCAGCGGTCTTAAAGAGACAGGAGCCCAGCGGAGGAGCCGGATCGCCCCAGCACACTCAGCCCAGCAGGCTGGGAGTCCTGGGGAGTTTCAGACACCTTAGCTGGCGACTGAGGAAGCGTAGCCATACTTAACACTTCTCACTGAGATCAACAGCCTCCCATTCGTTCCCACGCCAGCCAGAGCGATAAAGGGCCCTGCGGAGCGGCACAGTCACAGCTGCGGAAAAGTGGGGCAATAGTGCCACCTAGAGCATTCCCACAGAATCTATGTCCGGTGGGCATTTTTTTTGTTTTTTTTGTTTTGTTTTGTTTTTTCTTTTCTTTCTTTTTTTCTTTTTTTCCTCTCTTTTTTTCTTCTCTTTTTAAAGGCTTAAAGAGCCCAGCTGACATAAGGGGCAACTATAAGTGACCAATTCTATAGCCATGAAAAGACAGAGGAATACGGTTCAGACCAAAATCAACCAGACAACCCCAAAGAGGGAGTCTGAAGGGATGGAAATGCACAGTCTTCCTGAAAAAGAATTCAGAATAAAAGTCATAACCATGCTGATGGACCTACAGAGAAATGTGCAAGAGCTGAGGGAGGAAGTGAGGGAACTGAGGAAAGACAATACAGAAATCAGACAAGCGATCGACGGGCTTAACAGCAGAATGGATGAGATGCAAGAGACTGTTAATGGAATAGAAAACAGAGAAAGGAGTACAGAGCAGCTGAGGCAGAGAGAGATAAAAGGATTTCTAGGAATGAAAGAATATTAAGAGAACTCTGTGACAAATCCAAACGGAACAATATTCGCATTATACGAGTACCAGAGGAAGAAGAGAGAGAAAAAGGGATAGAAAGTGTCTTTGAAGAAATAATTGCTGAAAACTTTCCGTCGCTGGGGAAGCAAGTAGTCTCTCAGTCCACCGAAGCTCATAGATCTCCCAACACAAGGGACCCAAGGAAGACAACACCAAGACACATAATAATTAAGATGGCAGAGATCAAAGATAAAGACAGGGTATTAAAGGCAGCTAGAGAGAGAAAAAAGATCACCTACAAAGAAAAACCCATCAGACTATCATCAGACTTCTCAACAGAAACCTTACAGGCCAGAAGAGAATGGCATGATATATTTAATGTTATGAAACAGAAGGGCCTCGAACCAAGAATACTGTATCCAGCACGATTATCATTTAAATATGATGGAGGGATTAAACAATTTCCAGATAAATGAAAGTTAACAGAGTTTGCCTCTCATAAACCACCACTACAGGATATCTTAAATGGACTGCTCTAGAGGAAAGCACAACTAAGGCTAAAAAGATGTCACCAGAGAAAAAAAAAATCATAGCAAAGAAAGCAGACCATCCAAATACCAACTAAAGGCAAAGAATAAAACACCTATTATAGAAAGAATGGAGGAGGAGGAATAAGAAGGGAGAGAAAGAAAGAAACATCAGACTGTGTTTACAATAACTTAACAAGAAAGTTAAGTTAGATTGTTAGATAGTAAAGAAGCAACCCTTGAACCCTTGGTAACCACGAATCTAAAGCCAGCAATGGCAATAAGTACATACCTATCAATAATCACCCTAAATGTAAATGAACTGAATGCACCAATCAAAAGACACAGAGTAACAGAATGGATAAAAAAGCAAGACCCATCTATATGCTGCCTACAAGAAACTCACCTCAAATCCAAAGATATACACAGACTAAAAGTGAAGGGATGGAAAAAGATATTTCATGCAAACAACAAAGAGAAAAAAGCAGGTGTTGCAGTACTTGTATCAGACAAAATAGACTTCAAAACGAAGAAAGTAGCAAAAGATAAAGAAGGACATTACATAACGATAAAGGGGTCAGTCCAACAAGAAGATATAACCATTATAAATATATATGCACCCAACACAGGAGCGCCAGCATATGTGAGACAAATACTAACAGAATTAAAGGAGGAAATAGACAGCAATGCATTCATCTTAGGAGACTTCAACACACCACTCACTCCAGAGGACAGATCAACCAGACAGAAAATAAGTAAAGACACAGAGGCACTGAACAACACACTAGAACGGATGGACCTAACAGACATCTACAGAACTCTACACCCAAAAGCAACAGGATACACATTCTTCTCAAGTGCACATGGAACATTTTCCAGAATAGACCACATACTAGGCCACAAAAAGAACCTCAGTAATTTCAAAAATATTGAAATTCTACCAACCAACTTCTCAGATCACCAAGGCATAAAACTAGAAATAAATTTTAGAAAGAAATCCAAAAGGCTCACAAATACATGGAGACTTAACAACACTCTCCTAATTAATCAATGGGTCAACGACCAAATCAAAACAGAAATCAAAGAGTATATGGAGACTAATGACAACAACAACACAAAGCCACAACCTCTGTGGGACGCAGCAAAGGCAGTTCTAAGAGGAAAGTATATTGCAATCCAGGCCTATTTATAAAGAAAGAAGAACATTCCCAAATGAATAGTCTAAAGACACAATTACTGAAATTGGAAAAAGAAGAACAAATGAGGCCCAAAGTCACCAGAAGGAGGGACATAATAAAGATTAGAGAAGAAATAAATAAAATTGAGAAGAATAAAACAATAGAAAAAATCAATAAAACCAAGAGCTGGTTCTTTGAAAAAATAAACAAAATAGATAAACCCCTAGCCAGACTCATTAAGAAAAAAGAGAATCTACACACATAAACACAATCAGAAATGAGAAAGGAAAAATCACGACGGACCCCACAGAAATACAAAGAATCATAAGAGAATATTATGAGAATCTATATGCTAACAAGCTGGAAAACATAGAAGAAATGGACAACTTCTTAGAAAAATACAACCTTCCAAGACTGACCAAGCAAGAAACAGAAAAACTAAACAGACCAATCACCAGTGACGAAATCGAATTGGTAATCAAAAAACTACCCAAGAACAAAACCCCTGGGCCTGATGGATTCACCTCTGAATTCTACCAGACATATAGAGAAGAAATAACACCGATTCTCCTTAAAGTTTTCCAAAAAATAGAAGAGGAGGGAATACTTCCAAACTCATTCTATGAAGCCAGCATCACTCTAATACCAAAATCTGGAAAAGACCTCACCAAAAAAGAAAATTACAGACCAATATCCTGATGAACGTAGATGCAAAAATATGCAACAAAATATTAGCAAACCAAATTCAAAAATACATCAAGAGGATCATACACCATGATCAAGTGGGATTCATCCCAGGGATGCAAGGATGGTACAACATTCGAAAATCCATCAACATCATCCACCACATCAACAAAAAGAAGAACAAAAACCACATGATCATCTCCATAGATGCTGAAAAAGCATTTGACAAAATTCAGCATCCATTCCTGATTAAAACTCTCAACAAAATGGGTATAGACGGCAAGTACCTCAACATCATAAAGGCTATATATGACAAACCCACAGCTAACATCATACTTAACGGCGAGACGCTGAAAGCTTTTCATCTAAGATCGGGAACAAGACAGGGATGCCCACTCTCTCCACTGTTATTCAACATAGTACTGGAGGTCCTAGCCACAGCAATCAGACAAAACAAAGACATACAAGGCATCCAGATTGGTAAAGAAGAAGTCAAATTGTCACTATTTGCAGATGACATGATACTGTACATAAAAAACCCTAAAGATTCCATTCCAAAACTACTAGAACTAATATCTGGATTCAGCAAAGTTGCAGGATACAAAATTAACACACAGAAATCTGTTGCTTTCCTATACACTAATGATGAACTAACAGAAAGAGAATTCAGAAAAATAATTCCATTCACAATTGCATCAAAAAGAATAAAATACCTAGGAATAAACCTAACGAAGGAAGTGAAAGACCTGTACTCTGAAAACTACAAGACACTCCTAAGAGAAATTAAAGAGGACACTAACAAATGGAAATGCATCCCATGCTCTTGGCTAGGAAGAATAAATATTGTCAAAATGGCTATACTACCTAAAGCTACAGATTCAATGCAATCCCTATCAAACTACCAACAGCTTTCTTCAATGAACTGGAACAAATAATTCTAAAATTCATATGGAACCACAAAAGACCCCGAATAGCCAAATCAATCCTGAGAAGGAGGAATAAAACAGGGGGAATTACACTCCCTGACTTCAAGCTCTACTACAAAGCCACAGTAATCAAGACAATTTGGTATTGGCACAAAAAACAGACCCACAGACCAGTGGAACAGAATAGAAAATCCAAACATTAACCCAAACATATACAGTCAATTAATATTTGATAAAAGTGCCTTGGATATAAAATGGGGAGATGACAGCCTCTTCAGCAGCTGGTGTTGGAAAAACTGGACAGCAACATGTAAGAGAATGAAACTGGACTATTGTCTAGCCCCATACACAAAGGTAAACTCAAGGTGGATCAAAGACTTGAATGTAAGTCATGAAACCATAAAACTCTTAGAAAAAAACATAGGCAAAAATCTCTTGGACATAAACATGAGCAACGTCTTCATGAACATATCTCCCCGGGCAAGGGAAACAAAAGCAAAAATGAACAAGTGGGACTATATCAAGCTGAAAAGCTTCTGTACAGCAAAGGACACCATCAGTAGAACAAAAAGACATCCTACAGTATGGGAGAATATATTCATAAAAAATGTATCTGATAAAGGGTTGACATCCAAAATATATAAAGAACTTATGCACCTTAACAAACAGAAAGCAAATAATCCAATTAAGAAATGGGCAGAGGACATGAATAGACACTTCTCTAAAGAAGAAATTCAGATGGCCAACAGGCACATGAAAAGATGCTCCACATCGCTAATCATCAGAGAAATGCAGATTAAAACCACAATGAGATATCACCTCACACCAGTGAGGATGGCCAACATCCAAAACACAAACAACAACAAATGTTGGCGAGGATGTGGAGAAAAGGGAACCCTCCTACACTGCTGGTGGGACTGCAAATTAGTTCAACCATTGTGGAAAGCAGTATGGAGGTTCCTCAAAAAACTCAAAATAGAAATACCATTTGACCCAGGAATTCCACTCCTAGGAATTTACCCTAAGAATGCAGCAGCCCAGTTTGAAAAAGACAGATGCACCCCTATGTTTATTGCAGCACTATTTACAATAGCCAAGAAATGGAAGCAACCTAAGTGTCCATCAGTAGATGAATGGATAAAGAAGAGGTGGTACATATACACAATGGAATATTATTCAGCCATAAGAAGAAAACAAATCCTACCATTTGCAACAACATGGATGGAGCTAGAGGGTATTATGCTCAGTGAAATAAGCCAAGCCGAAAAAGACAAGTATCAAATGATTTCACTCATATGTGGAGTATAAGAACAAAGAAAAAATACTGAAGGAACAAAAAAGCAGCAGACTCACAGAACCCAAGAACGGACTAATAGTTACCAAAGGGAAAGGGACTGGGGAAAATGGGCAGGAAGGGAGGGATAAGAGGGAAAAAGGGGCATTACGATTAGCAGATGTAATGTTGGGGGGGCACGGGGAGGGCAGTACAACTCAGAAGACAAGTAGTGATTCTATAGCATCTCACTACGCTGATGGACAGTGACTGTAATGGGGTTGGTGGGGGGGACCTGATGAAGGGGTAGTTTAATAATCATAATATTGCACATGTAATTGTAAATTAATGATAATAAAATAAATTATATTAAAAAAATCATAATAAGGAAAATAAAGGTCTCTCAAATTCAGTGGCAGTGAAAGTAAAGGAAAAGGAATTAACTGAAGAAATGCTAAGGATATAGGAATAGAGAGTTCCTGCTAAAACATCATCTTACATACACATTAGCAGTATCTGGGAATTACTTAGTCCAGCATTAAATTGCTTCTACTCCCTCTCACCACGAGATTACTCTTTATTTCTCCTACTGGCATTACACAAAAGGTGACAGCTGATTAAAGGGAAGATAAGTCACCAAAAAAAATCTTACTTCAGGTATATATATACATAAGTAGAGAAATTTCAAGATCATACAATTGCTTTTCCCAAGATTTTATATAATAGTTACATAACAAACAGTAATTAGAATCAATGCAGGGATTTAAAAGAGGGCTAGAAAGACCTCAATGCTTAGGACAATTAATGACATTGTCTACAAGAACCTCAAAAGTTCATCTAATTATCTTAATGTGAACAATAATGAATAAAAGCTCTAAATTTCAAATATTCTGGATTAAGTTCAGGCAATCTGCTAAGAGTTGGTTATGCAATGATCAACCTGAAAACCACCCACACAACAGAAATTGCCATTAGTTCAAGCAATTAATGAAATAAACCAAATAAAAAAAGAAACAAACAAAACAGCCTATAATATGAAAGTAAAAACTTTAGGTGGCTACTGAGCAAAAAATACTATAAAACATCTTATAAAAGAGTTTGGCCCAGTTCCCACTAAATATACACATACTTATATCCCCAAAGTTTGGGCTAAGGGGAAAAAGGTAGTGTTTCCAGCATTGCACTATCAATTTGAACTCTAGTTCTGGCTCTTAAAAGGTGAATTGCTTTGAACAAGTAACTAAATTTCTTTAAATCTCTATTTTCTGAAATGCAAAATAGAAATAATAATCTCTATTTTACAAGTTATTTTGATAACATAAAGAGTTACACATGAAAAGATCTGACACTGTTTTTGTACCTTTTTAGTCTTACTAAATGTCCTCTCTCCTCCTGTTGATGAGGTAATAAGATGTAGTAGGAAAGCACGGACGTTGAAACCAGAGAACCCACCTTGCCATGTATTACTTCTCTCAGCTCCAGTCTATTCATTGGCAAAATGTAAATAATATTAATCATACAGTGTTGTTATAAAGATGGAGTTCATAAGTGTTTAGCAAATATTATTATGTATTCTCTTGTTTGCTTTCTAACCCTTTTTCTTTCTAAGGAAAGACTAAAGAATTTTCATTAGCATCATCCTAAACCACAATCAACTCACTTTTTAACCCTGTCCGATGTTATAATGAAAGAGAAGTTTCTGTACAGCCTCAAATCTCCCCTAGTATGTAGACATGTCAGCTTTACCCATCATTCCCTCCTATTTTCAGAGATTAATGCATTTCAAGCAATCTGCAGCTTAATTCATGAGAAAATAATAGACTGCCAGCAGGATTGTTTTAATGGATTTGGTGTGAATAGACCTTGCCTGTACAATAAATCCAGCAAAACTATACAGAAATTTTACAGCCAAGAAGAATGCTGAGCTTGGAGCTTGTCCCCTCACCCCACCCCCACCCCATGTTCCATAATGGTCTCACATAATAGGCTAATGTACCGAGCCAAAACTTACACTGTCTTCTTAATGCATAACCACCCAAATAATCACCACAATGGCATGCTGATCCATTGAAGAAAAAAAAGTGATTAAAAAAAATACATCATCCTTCAGATGGTATTGATAACAATAGGTTGATGATGTTGAGAATGACACGATGGCAGTAGTTGGCGTGGGGAAGGGGATGGCACTGATTATGGTGTTGTTGAGGGACTAGTGGTGATTGTGGGGCATCGTGGTATGCTAGAAGATTAGCATCACTGGTTTATAGTATTCACTTAGTTTCATGGGATGAATACCCGTACCATTGTTTATTTCAAGCTACCAATGTGCTCTTGCATCAAATGTGAATACAGAGTACAGAAGAGATGCTGCCAGTCATATCTCATAAGCTTGTATAAGCCAGTTCCAGCACCCTCTGGGAGGAAATGGTAGTAGGAGCATTAATGGTACTAGTCATCACAATACTAGTAGTGATACTAGTAGTGCTTATTTAGTGATGGTAGTAGTAAGCAACGGCGGTTTTGGTGTTGACAGGGATACGGTGGTGATGTCATTTGTCATGAGGTGCAGGTGGTGATGGTGGTTGACATTAGTAGCAGAGATGGTGCTGGTGGTGGTGGTTTTCGAGAGCAGTGATGACAGCAGTGATGTGGCCCTGCCAATACCTTGAGTTCATCCCTGGTGATTCTGATTTTGGATTTCTAGCCTCTTGTACTAAAGACAATAAATGCCTGTTTTTTCAAAGCTGCTAAATATGTCACAAAAGCCACAGACAATGAATACAAACAGTGGAACTCCTTGGTGTTTCAAAAAAGATTTTCAAAATAAGATGTTTAATATGGATTTTAATATCATTGGCATTGCTTCACCATTAATCCATTTCTCTAATTCAGTAAATCAATTTTGCCTAACAAATATTTTATTCAAGTGGATTTGTGTTTCTGTTTTATATTCAAAGGAATACTAAGTTGCATATCTAGTGCAAGAAATAGCATCACAAAGACAGTGTGTGGACACAGGAGCCCAGGAAGGCAGAGAGGCCATGAGGGTGCAATAACGGAGTTTGCAAAAACTTACGGAGAGAGTACTTGGCTTTCCATAGTCCATAAAGTAGGAGAAGATTCAAATTAATAACTTGGATGGTAGGGTCACAGAGAAAGAACTCTCCTAAATGGTATATGAGATACACTATGGTTATCATTACTATGCTGTGTTATGATTATTGATGTTTGTGTTAGCTCAGGTTGCTAAAACAAATACCACAGACTGAGTGGCTTAAACAACGATTTATTTCTCAGAGTTGTAGAGGCTGGAGACCCAAGATCAAGGGGTCAGCAGACCTGGTTTTTAGTGAGCACTCTCTTCCTGGCTTTCAGATGGCCGCCTTCTTGCTGTGTCTGCCTAAAACAGAGAGTGTCTCTTCCTTTTTTTGTAAGTGAGCTAATCTCATCATGGGGGCTCTAATCTCATGACCTCACATAAACCTAATTACTCCTCAGAGACCCCACATCCTAATGCCATCCTATCAGAATGCTTCCATTCTTATCACATACTCAGAATATTCTAGAAACAAGTTATTTCTGCCCTGCATAAATAAGCTGGGCAATCCACTAGCTCCCCCTATTGAGAATGTTTGGAGAATAAAGAAAAAGTACAGAGGATCCCACCGATTGAGTGAAAGCCAAAGGGCATGCACAGGCCCTCAGAAGAAATACTGGGCCTAAGACACCAGTAATTATGGATGCTGTCAGTTTTCAAAATTTGAGTGAGCTGACTTCCTGATGACTCTCACAGAAGGCAGCCATCACATTAAGAGGAAACTTGAACTGTAATCCCTCATTTTCAGGAAAAAAAGTTAGCATAATGGGAACTGATAAGAGAGCTAAATCACTGAAATATGAAAATCACAGAATTAGCATTTATCCAAATTCCTCAGCTGAGACTATCATGGAAAGAGCTTGTTTTAATCACATCAAGTTGCTGCTTTGTGACTGTGGAGTTTCTTATGAGCTAACACACCCCTTTTTCTTATAGGCAAAATTAATGACTTGGCCAAAGACTTAGATTAGTGTAACAAAGAGCATTTGAAGATCTCCAGGAAAGACATTCTCAATATTTTCAAGTTGTCACCCCATGAAACAGAAACTTCAGTGTTAAAACCTTTGGAATTAATCGATCTAATTAATGATCACCTCCTTCGTGTGTCCTGTTCTCAGACTCAAAATTTTACCCTGTTCAAACGTTAGCTTTGTTTAAGGGCTGGGACAGTTTGTATGGCCACTGTGCTCTATCCCAGATAACTTTATGGAAGATAAATGAGGCCCAGTGGTTTTGTAAGATCACTTTATGTGAATTATATCAATGGTCCTTATCTACAAAGACCACTGTCACTGTGGTTTGGCTTTGTCACTGTAAAGTCCCAAAGTTATCTGTCAAAAGCTGGTCTTTCTTATTTAGGGTTATTTTATCTTAATCTTCAGTTTTGTAGGTAAAGATACAGTATCTTCATGAAAAATAAAATCTAATTGTACTGTTTTCCCCCCTCCTGTTTGTTGACTGCTAAGCAGTTTTTGAATTATCATGTAAATTCTTGTTCTCCTTGAAAATTACTTGCTCATTCTGATACAAGAAATAAAAGCTTCCTTGGATAGTTGAGGTGATGAAAGCATTAGGTAGTGTTTATGAAATATTAGTTTGGTCGAACTGAAGGAGCAATTTCAGTGTGCAAGCCATAGGCTTATATAGTAATATCTCTTCTGTGATTAATACATGCTAGGGCAGGTCAGAACACAGCAACATAGCAGAATCCTGTGATCTCTTTCCATCACACCATGCTATAGACATCCCAGCTCCCTCCACAACAACAGACTCAGAGATACCACTCACAAACTCTGGATGTACTTTATCTCAGCTTACTTTATTTCACTCAAAGCTATATTGGAAAAGTATCTACTATTGCTTTGCCATGTGTTTTGCCTCCTTCTTTGCCCCCTAAAGTATGTATCCTATATTACTTACAATTATTCTCTAAGGTTCATTTTCAAGTTCTAAATATATATCTATATATAAATGTATGTATAATCAATCTTAATTGTTCATGGATTCCATATTTGAAAATTTGCTTACATATTAAAATTTATTTGTAACCTCAAAATCAATCCTTTATGGGCTTTCATGATCTTTCACATATATTTGCAGAATGGTGAAAAATTTGAGCTGTATGACATGCAAGTTCTCAGCTAAGATTGTGCAAGGCCATAATCTATCTTCTTGGAGCTCTTACACTGTACACAAATATATTTTTCCAAATATATTTAGTGCTACATTTTTCACACTATTGGGCTTTTTATTGGTGATTTTACTGTCTAAAATTGGCCCAAAGGATAGGGCTAAAGTGCTGTCGAGTATTCCTAAGTGCATGAAGGTTGTGATGTGCCTTGTAGAGAAAGTACATACATTAGAGGATCTCCATTCAGGCATGAGATACAGTGCTATTGAGATCAATTTTAATGAATCAAAAATGTATATTAAATAAGATTTCTTTAAATAGAAAAACACATAAAACAAGACTATGTCTTGATTGGAAGACAAAAAAATATGACCAGCAGCTCTCTGGCACCTAACCTTTATCTACTCTAGGAACAATGGTTCAGGATTCACTACTTCAGTGTTCATGGCTACTTTACATAATAACTTCAAATAATGTGAATCAATTATACATATTTACAGTGGGAAATTCATCAGTTCTTAAAATATAGGTGTTAGAGTTGACCTGAGAGTCACAAAGTGAGCATTTCAGCTCTAGGCTCACTGACCTAATGATTTGACTGCTCTGGGATTCAGGCACCACTTCCCATTCAAAAACAAACAAAAATACATATACACATAATAAGAAAGAAATAGGAATTTATTTCTAATGAGCAACTTCCCTACCTTCTGTTCTTTCTTCTCTACTGTGAAGAACTATGTTTAAATTTGATTGCATCTATTGCCAATAATTATTACTAATTGGATGTGATAATATTATTTACACTGTTTTCATATAATGAGGACTTATTGTTCTGAGATATGTACTTAAATATTTACAGATACATTGCTATAATGTTTGAGATTTGCTTCAAAATAATGCTAAATGGGTAGGTGACACAATGCTATGATATTTGTTGAAGCTAGATGGTGGACACATGGGAATCATTATTCTCTTAGGTCTATTTTGCATACTTTTGGAATTTCCCATAATAAAAAAGCTGCAGAGATAAGAAATAAAATAAGAACTACCATTCTTCTGTGCCCAAATCCATGCTTGGAGCCTTATATAAACTATTTCATTCAACCCCTACAATAACTTTTTATGGAAGATATTTTTCTTTATTAATTTAGAGTAGAACCAAAAAAAAAGATAGATCCCTAGTTAGTGATAGTAACTATATTTTAAACATTTATCTTTAATCCTTTCATTTTTTTCTTATGATTTATTATATATGTAGCTTTTAACAATAATAAATGAATGAATTTTCCATTTCTAATTTTAAAACTCTTCCTTCTAATCTTATAGTGTGTTACATAAAAATTTGTTACATAAACATTTGTGTAACACACATAATAGTGTATTACATAACATTTTGAATGTTACATAAACATTTCAGGGTCACCTAATCTTTTGTGCATACTCATTAAATGTCTCAACTCACATATCTAGAATTATATCTGGAAAGGCAATTGACCAAGATAAAGTTTGGTTAAGAGTTCTATAATTCAGATCTAGATATGTAAGACATAAATAGTCAAGAATAGAACTATGGTTTTCTTTCTAAAATAAATTTCACCATTATTAAATTTAGAATCATATTATGTTAGAGTTTGAAGTGGGCCTAAGTATCCAAGCTAATATTTTAAGAAAATGAATCCCAGAGAAGGAAAGTATTTAAAAGTGCAGATCAGGTCCATTAATTTCCAGACATGAGCTGTTTCTTTTAACTTACATACATTTATTTACACCACACAGGAAAATGTATCAGGAGTTCTAGGCAACTTGGAAGAAAGAGAAAATACATATGCGTAAACATGTACATGAACAGACATACTACATACACAAACACAGATTAATATATGACACTTAAATTAACCAAAATATTTAAATTAACTAAAATGTTCCTTACCTTAAACCCAGAATAGCCATAGTCAGCTAGACATGATTTTATCTAAATCTGTTTGAAAATCCATAATTAAATCCATGCACACTGGCAGCTACACAAAATATCACCCTGTGGTATTACACTTGGTTAAGGATTAATTAGATTAAAAAATTCTAAGACTAATTCATTGAGATAAGAAATGATAACTTGGGAGTCTGTAAAACAGTATTATTCTTACCATATTGCTTTTCTAAAGAAAGTTTTAATTATCTCTCTTTAGCCAAGTGTAGAAGAAGTATCTTTCAGCTTAGAATATCTACTGAGGGAAGAAAAAAAATCTATTGAGATGAAATAACTATTAACAGAGAAAACTATTCTACCATGCAATTAAAACATTAAATATGACTAATGTAAGACAGAGGCGTACCATCACATATGCTGTGCGTCCATGTAATGCCCCTGCCTATTTTTCCAAAACTCAGTCATTTGCTAACTCGGATGGATATTTCTTTAAGGGGATAAAAATAAAAACAAAACAAAGAAATGCCAAACACAAAAATGCCTCAAAAACCAAGTCTCCTTGCAATAAAGTAAACCACTTTTTAATGTAATAGTGAGACAGTGTTAGCCAGTCATAAATTCCTCTGCACTTCAGCCTTTAGAGTTTGCAAGTATCACTCTGTATTTAACTTACAAGAGCTTCAAAAACAGGGCAAAGGTTTACATCAAACTAAAAAGCTTCTGTACAGCAAAGGACACCATCAGCAGAACAAAAAGGTATCCTAGAGTATGGGAGAATATATATGTAATCAACATATCCAATAAGGGTTTAACATTCAAAATACCTAAAGAACTCACATGCCTCAACACACAAAAAGCAAATAACCCAATTAAAAATGGGTGGGGGATCTGAACAGACACTTCTCCAAAGAAGAAATTCAAATGGCCAACAGGCACATAAAAAGGTGCTTCCCATTGCTAATTATCAGAGAAATGCAAATTAAAACCACAATGAGATATCACCTCACACCAGTTAGAATGGCCACTATTCTAAAGACAAGAAATAACAAGTGCTGATGAGGGTGCAGAGAAATAGGAACCCTCCTGCATGGTTGGTGGGACTGCAAATTGGTGCAACAGCTGTGGAAAGCAGTATGGAGGTTCCTCAAAAAAACAAAAATAGAAATACCATTTGATGCAGGAATTCCACTCCTAGGAATTTACCTGAAGAAAACAAAATCCCTGATTCAAAAAGATATATGCACCCCTATGTTTATCACCACACTGTTTGCCATAGCCAAGATATGGAAGCAACCTAAGTGTCAATCAACAGATGAACAGATAAAGAAGAGGTGGTATATATATATATACAATGGAATATTATTCAGCCATAAAAAGAAAAGAAATCCTGCCATTTGCAACAATATGGATGGATCTAGAGGGTATTATGCTCAGTGAAATAAGTCAGGCAGAAAAAGGCAAATACCATATGATTTCACTTATTTGTGGAATATAAAAACAAAGCAAAACAGAAGGAACAAAACAGCATTAGACTCATAGGCACTGAGATGTGACTCGTGGCTACCAAGGGCTGGGGGGAAGGACTGTCGAGCCAATATGATGTACATTTGGTAAAAACAAACAAACAAAACAGAGCAAAGGTAAGGAAAGCTAGTATGGTACTGGCATAGTAATAAAACTCAAGAGAATGTTAAAAAAGAAAATTGTATTTAGAGGTCTAATATGTGATAAAGGCAACATGTTAAATCAAACAGGAAAGAATGGAATTGTCAATGCATGGATTTATAAAAATTTGAATAAAATAGTTATATTTCATACCATACATCATAATAAATTTTGGATAAATACATAAATGTGAAAAATAAAGTCCCTGGACACCTTAGACTATATGGAACTTGTATTTCTATAATATTGGGGTTGAGGAGGATTGTTATAAAGGTTATACCAAAGGAAGTAAAACAAAAACATAAAGGCAAATCTGATTGATCTATTTGATATGGATATTTTTTCACACTGAAAATTTCTACAAGTAAAACTGTAACTCAATGAAAAAAATTCATCAAAAGTGACAACCAAACTTTTGATGTGAATAATAGATGAAAAGTTCCTAAAAACCAAAGAAATCTTCTTTTCTCCTTGTAAAAGAATTTTACAACTGAAGAATTATTTTATTAGTAACAATTTACATCTGAAGAATTATTTTATTAGTAGCCAATAAACATTAAATAATATATCTACTTGATAAATAATTAAAATATACATCAAAATAACATCATTTTCATCTATAAAATTAAGAATATAAAAAATAAAGAATATTAAAGGGAGTGTCACCTATTAAACATTCTTATACATAGTTAATGTAAGTTCAAATATATCCAACCTCTGAAGAGAATATCATCAAAATATATGAAAAATACAATGTACAAACATGTCATTCTGGGAATTATTTTTTCCAAGAAAGTGATCAAAACTATAATAATCAAACACTAACTTACTTCTAATATTCTTACTTTATGTCATGCGCCATTCTTAGAACTTCCCTACATTAACTTGTTTAGTCATGTCCACAAGCCTGTGAAGTAAGTCCTATTATATTAACACATCTTATAATAAGAAAATGGAGTCACTGAGAGAGTATAAGAAACCAGATTCTGGTCTGCTCTTCCTTTTCCCTTTAATTTCTTTCTAATTTCTAGCCTCAATTTCCCTACTACTCTATTTATCCACAATGGAGGATATCCAGTTACACTCATAAACTCATAAGTTGTAAAATCTTAGAAAAAATATTATCTACATGTGTATGTTTAAATGCCTGTGTGTGTATATATATATATATGTACATTTATATATTTATATTATTTACACATGTATTCATCATATATATGGATTCATTATATATATGTATGTGTGTGTGCATTTCAATTTTATATAAGGAGAATTCACAGCTGGATATAGATTAATGTATGAAGGATATTTTCTACCCTGTGTTTCTATACCAAATATTTGATTATCTGGTTTTCACAACATTCCTATGACCAAGGAACCTAAAGTGCAAACTAGTTGCAAAATTTGCCTAAGTTCTGTTTCCCACACATAAATTTGTTTGTTTTTTTCTCCTAGGTAGTAGTGTATTAGAACCAGTTAGTATCAATTTATGAGAGTCAAGTTAATTTTATATGTCAGTCATTATTTAACAGTAAGTTACCTAAATTTAAAAGTAGTTATGGTGATAAGTACTCAACACTCATCGTTTCATAATAATTTCACTACAATTTACTAGTATCTATGTTCTCAAGGTCATTTACATCTATTGTATCTATATAGTGGAAATACTATATAATGGTGGCCCCCTGAACATCTTTTCCTACTTTCAAGTTCAATGATATGGCATAGATTGAAAATCAGTGTGGTGGCAGTGTTTTCACCAAAGACATCAACAAACTCTACAAAAAGGGGTATTATTTATTATTTTACTGGTTGTGTTGATTTTAAAAAGTGCTGAAGAATATGTTCATGAAGCAAATTAAGTTCACTGTCATATCATGTCTGTAACCCTTACATCATGAGTAGCACAAATAAATGGAGGAAATATTCTTTCAGCATTTGAAATTTATAATTAAATTAGCAAAAAGTTTCTCATTGTTATGAGTGAAATTCCTACAGATGTATTCAATCTTTCACTTTTTCATTACATAGTAACATAAACAAACTATTAACTGACAATTACATCAGAAATATACTCATTGGTCAATTGACATTCTAAGTTGTCTACAGATATGACTACGGTAAATGGCAAAGGAAGCATTCAGTGAAAAGCAATAGCTACATGGAATTTACAGTAAGGAGTGTTGTAAATTAAACTATTATTTGTAAATTGCATGTTACACATGACAGTCAAATTTATAATAAATACCCAGCTTTATTCCTCTAGTAAACAGGCTATTAGTTATGAGCATAACATGGCCTAGAACTCACTAAACATTGTGTCTGAAATTTCTATTTTCTCCACTTTTTAAGTACATATTGAAGTGTTTAAATTAAGTTCAAGTCATTCTTGCAGTGAATTTAAAAAATATGGAACTGCACAAGTAAAAAGAAATTATAATACTTCACTATTTGGGGTGTTTCTTTTCACACACAAATTACTTCAAAATAAATAAACACTGAATTTAAACAATATATCATGAGCAATTCCCTATGCTATTAAATATTCCTTTTTTATTATTTTTTTATGAACGCATTATTGATATACACTCTTATGAACGTTTCACATGAAAAAACAATGTGTTCACTACATTTACCCATATAATCAAGTACCCACCTATACCCCAATGCAGTCACTGTACATCAGTGCAGTAAGATGCCACAGTCACTATTTGCCTTCTCTGTGCTACACTGGTTTCCCCGTGATCCCCCACCCATGTGAACTAAACATAATACCCCTCAATCCCCTTCTCCCTCCCTCCCCAACCGCCCTCCCACACCCCTCGCCTATGGTAACCAATAGTTCTTTCCTTGGAGTCTGTGAGTCAGATGCTATTTTGTTCTTTCAATTTTGCTTTGTTGCTATATTCCACAAATGAGGGAAATCACTTGGCACTTGTCTATCTCCACCTGGCTTATTTCACTGAGCATAATATCCTCCAGCTCCATCCATGTTGTTGCAAATGGTAGGATTTGTTTCTTTCTTATGGCTAAATAGCATCCATTGTGTATATGTACCACCACTTCTTTATCCATTCAACTACTGATGGACACTTAGGTTGCTTCCATATCTTGGCTATTGTAAAAAGTGCTGCAATAAACATGGGGTTGCATATGTCTTTTTGAATCTGAAAATTTGTATTCTTTGGGTAAATTCCAAGGAATGGGATTCTCGAGTCAAATGGTATTTCTATTTTTAGTTTTTTGAGGCACCTCCTTACAACTTTCCGCAATGGTTGAATGAGCTTACATTCCCACCAGCAGCGTAGGATGGTTCCCCTTTCTCCACATCCTCGCCAGCATTTGTTGTTCTTTGTCTTTTCGATATTGGCCATCCTTACTGGTGTGAGGTGATATCTCATTGTGGTTTTAATTTGCATTTCCCTGATGATTAGTGATGTGGAGCATCTTTTCATGTGTCCATTGGCCATTTGAATTTCTTCTTTAGAGAACTGTCTCTTTATATCCTCTGCCCATTTTTTAATCGGGTTATTGAATTTTTGGGTGTTGAGGTAAGTTCGATGTAGTCTCATGAGTTGATTTTTGCTTTAGTTTCCCTTGCTCAACGAGATGTGTTCAGGAAGAAGTTGCCTGTGCTTATATTCAGGAGATTTTTGCCTATGTTGTCTTCTAAGAGTTTTATGGTTTCATGACTTACATTCAGGTCCTTGATCCATTTTGAGATTACTTTTGTGTATGGTGTTAAACAATAATCCAGTTTCATTCTCTTGCATGCAGCTGTCCAGTTTTGCCAGCACCAGCTGTTGAAGAGGCTGTCATTTCCCCATTGTATGTCCATGGCTCCTTTATCATATATTAATTAACGATATATGATTGGGTTTATATCAGGGCTCTCTAGTCTGTTCCATTGGTCTATGGGTCTGTTCTTGTGCCAGTACCAAATTGTCTTGAGTACTGTGGCTTTGTAGTACAGCTTGAAGTTGGGGAGCATAATCCCCCCAGCTTTATTCTTCCTTCTCAGGATTGCTTTGGCTATTTGGGATCTTTTGTGGTTCCATATGAATTTTAGAATGATTTTCTCCAGTTTGTTGAAGAATGCTGTTTGTATTTTGATAGGAATTGCATTGAATCTGTAGATTGCTTTAGGCAGGGTGGCAATTTTGACAATATTAATTCCTCCTATCCATGAACATGGGATGTGTTTCCATTTATTGGTATCTTCTTTAATTTCTCTCATGAGAGTCATGTAGTTTTCAGAGTATAGGTCTTTCACTTCCTTGGTTAGGTTTATTCCTAGGTATTTTATTCTTTTTGAAGCAACTGTGAATGGAATAGTTTTCCTGATTTCTCTCTCTGCTAGTTCATTGTTAGTGTATAGGAATGCAACAGATTTCTGTGTATTAATTTTGTATCCCACAACTTTGCTGAATTCAGATATTAGATCTAGTAGTTTTGGAGTGGATTCTTTAGGTTTTTTTTTATGTACAGTATCATGTCATCTGCAAACAAGGACAGTTTAACTTCTTCCTTGTCAATCTGGATGCCTTTTATTTCCTTCTGTTGTCTGATTGCTGTGGCTAGGACCTCCAGTACTTTGTTGTATAAAAGTGGGGAGAGTGGGCATCCATGTCTTGTTCCCGATCTTAAAGGAAAAGCTTTCCACTTCTCACTGTTAAGTATAATGTTGGCTATATTTTTGTCATATGTGGCCTTTATTTTGTTGAGGTACTTGCCCTCTATACCCATTTTGTTGAGAGTTTTTATCATGAATGAATGTTGAATTTTGTCAAATGCTTTTTCAGCATTTATGGAGATGATCATGTGATTTTTGTCTTTTTGTTGACATGGTGGATGATGCTGATGGATTTTTGAATGTTGGACCATCCTTGCGTCCCTGGAATAAATCCTACTTGATCATGATGGATGATCCTTTTGATGTATTTTTGAATTTGGTTTGCTAATATTTTGTTGAGTATTTTTGCATCTATGTTCATCAGGGATATTGGTCTGTAATTTTCTTTTTCTGTGGTCTCTTTGCCTGGTTTTGGTATTAGAGTTATGTTGGCCTCATAGAATGAGTTTGGAAGTATTCCCTCTTCTACTACTCTTTGGGAAACTCTAAGGAGGATGCGTATTAGGTCTTCACTAAATGTTTGATAAAATTCAGTGGTGAAGCCATCTGGTCCTGGATTTTTCTTCTTAGGTAGGTTTCTGATTAACAGTTCAATTTCATTGGTGGTACTTGGTCTGTTCAGATTTTCTGTTTCTTTCTGGGTCAACTTTGGAAGGTTGTATTTTTCTAGAAAGTTGTCCATTTCTTCTAGGTTATCCAGTTTGTTAGCATATAATTTTTCATAGTATTCTCTAATAATTCTTTGTATTTCCATAGTGTCTATAGTGATTTTTCCTTTCTCCTTACTGATTCTATTTTTGTGAGTAGACTCTCTTTTTTTCTTGATAAGTCTGGCTATGGGTTTACCTATTTTGTTTGTTTTCTCAAAGGACCAACTCTTGCTTTCATTGATTCTTTCTATTGTTTTATTCTTCTCTGTATTATTTATTTCTGCTCTAATCTTTATTATGTCTCTCCTTCTACTGACTTTGGGCCTCATTTGTTCTTCTTTTTCTAGTTTCATTAATTGTGAGTTTAGACTGCTCATGTGGGATTGTTCTTCTTTCCTGAGGTAGGCCTGTACTACAATATACTTTCCTCTTAGCACAGCCTTTGCTGCATTCCACAGAGGTGTTGAATTACTGTTGTCAGTTGTCTCCATATATTGCTTGATCTCTGTTTTTACTTAGTCATTGATCCACTGGTTATTCAGGAGCATGTTGTGAAGCCTCCATGTATTTCTGGGATTTTTCATTTTCTTTGGTAATTTATTTCTAGTTTCATACTTTGTGGTCTGAGAAACTGGTTGGTACAATTTCAATCTTTTTGAATTTACCGAGGCTCTTTTTGTGGTCTAGTATATGATCTATTCTTGAAAATGTTCCTTGTGCACTTGAGAAGAATGTGTATTCTGCTGCTTTTGGGTGTAGAGTTCTGTAGATGTCTGTAAGGTCCATCTGTTCTATTGCGTTGTTCAGTGCCTCTGTCTCCTTACCTGTTTTCTGTCTGGTTGATCTGTCCTTCACAATGATGTAGTGTTGAAGTCTCCTATAATGAATGCATTGCATTCTATTTCCCCTTTTAATTCTGTTAGTATTTGTTTCACCTAGGTGCTGTGTTGGGTGCACAGATATTTATAATGGTTATATCTTCTTGTTGGATTGACCCTTTTATCATTATGTAAAGTCCTTCTTTGTCTTTGTGACTTTCTTTCTTTTGAAGTCTATTTTGTCTGATACAAGTACTGCAACTCCTGCTTTTTCTCCCTATTAGATGCATGAAATATCTTTTTTCATCCCTTCACTTTTAGTATGTGTATGTCTTGGGGTTTAAAGTGAATCTCTTGAAGGCAGCATATAGATGGGTCTTGTTTTTTTATCCATTCAGTGACTCTATGTCTTTTTATTGGTGCATTTAGTCCATTTCCATTTAGGGTAATTATCAATAGGTATGTACTTATTGTCATTGCAGGCTTTAGATTTGTGTTTACCAAAGGTTCTATGTTAACTTCCTTAATCTAAAAGTCTAACTTAACTTAGTATGCTATTACAAACACAACTAAGGGTTCTCTTTTTTTCTTCTCTTCTTCCTCCTCCATTCTTTATATATTAGGTATCATATTCTGTAGTCTTTGTCTCTCCTTTGATTGACATTGGGGATAGTTAATCTAATTTTGCATTTTCTTAGTAATTAGCTGTTCTACTTTCTTTACTGTGGTTTTATTACCTCTGGTGACAGCTATTAAACCTTAGGAACACTTTCATCTATAGCAGTCCCTTCAAAATACACTGTAGAGATGGTTTGTGGGAGGTAAATTCTCTCAGCTTTTGCTTTCCTAGAAATTGTTTAATCCCTCATTAAAATTTAAATGGTAATCCTGCTGGACAAAGTAATCTTGGTTTGAGGCCCTTCTGCTTCATTGCATTAAATATATCATGCCACTCCCTTCTGGCCTGTCAGGTTTCTGCTGAGAAGTCTGATGATAGCCTGATGGGCTTTCCTTTGTATGTGATCTTATTTCTATCTCTGGCTGCTTTTAATAGTCTGTCCTTATCCTTGATCTTTGCCATTTTAATTACTATATGTCTTGCTGTTGTCTTCCTTGGGTCCCTTGTGTTGGGAGATCTGTTCATCTCCATGGCCTGAGAAACTATCTCCTTCCCTAGATTGGGAAAGTTTTCAGCAATTACCTCCTTAATGACACTTTCTATCCCTTTTTCTCTCTCTTCTTCTGATACCCGTATAATGCCAATACTGTTCCGTTTGGATTGGTCACACAGTTCTCTCAATATTCTTTAATTCTTAGAGATTCTTTTTTCTCTCTGTGCCTCAGCTTCTTTGTATTCCTCTTCTCTAGTTTCTATTTCATTTATCGTCTCCTCCACCATATCCAATCTGCTTTTAATACCGTCCACTGTGCTCTTCAATGATTGGATTTCAGACCGTAATTCATTCCTGAGTTCTTGAATATCTTTCTGTACCTCTATGAGCATGTTAATGATTTTTATTTTGAAATCCCTTTCAAAAAGGTTCATGAGGTCCATGTCATTTAAATATTTCTCAGGAATTGTATTAATAATTTTCCTTTGAACCTGGTTTCTTTGGTGTTTCATATTTGTATATGGCGCCCTCTAGTTCCCAGAAGCTCTACTCTCTGGAGCTGCTCAGCCCCTGAAGCAATGTTGGGGGTCGCAGGGGAGTGTTATTGGTGTCTCTGTGGAGGAAAGAGCTGTTTCCTGCTTCCTGGCTGTTATGCCTGACTCCACTGTCTGAAACAGTTGGCCGAGCACACAGGTATAAGCCTCTATGCTTTGTGTTTGTAGTTGCTGTAAACAGATCTTCCTGCTGGCTGGGCTAACACCAGGGTAGGGTTTGCTGGTTTGTGAGCCAGGTGGGGCTGGCCGGGAGACAGGCACAGTAGGCTCTGTATCATGGAGGGGGTCCTTGGAGCTGTGTAGCCAGCCAGGGAGCTGGAGCACCTGAACATCGTGAAAGCTCCCAACCTGATGGGTGGAGTGCACCCGGACAATTTTGTCTACCTGTCCTTTCTCCTGAGCAGTAAGCTCTGTGCAATCCTTGCCCCTAGCAGCTCTCTTGCTAAAGGCTTCCTTGTTAGGAAGTCTCTCAGACTGCCCGCCTTTCTTTTGTCCCAGAGCAGCCAGATATGGATTCCTGATTTCCACAAGCGGCTGGAATCTCAGTCTCTCTAGGAATTCTGCTTGTCTTAGCTTTCCAACCCCGTACTCACGAGAGTACCATGCAAGCACCATGAAATGTATGTTTGTGTTCCCAGAACAGATCTCTGCAGTTAGGTATTCAGCAGTCCCATGCCTCCACTCCCTCCCCACTCCATTTCTCTTCCTCCCACCAGTGAGCTGGCGGGGGAAGGGCTTGCGTCCCAGCAGGCCACAGCTTTGTTACATTACCCTGTTCCTTGAGGTCTGCTCTTTTCTCCAGGTGTATGCAGTCTGGTGCAATCCTCTTTCCTGTTGCTCTTTCAGGAGAAGTTGTATTAATTATATTTTTGTATTATATGCGGTTTAAGGAGGAAGCCTCTGTCTCACCTCTCAAGCCACCATCTTTAATCTGTAGTCCTATTAAATATTCATTTAAAACATGCTTTAAGGGATGACTTCTTCCATAATATAATTTATTCATAATTTTTTTGACCAATTCCAAATCCATATTGTTGAATAGACAACCTATATATATATATTATTTTTTATTTTGGTATCATTAATATACAATTACATGAGCAACATTGTGGTTACTAAATCCCCCCCATTATCAAGTCCCCACCACATACCCCATTACAGTCACTGTCCATCAGTGTAGTAAGATGCTATAGAGTCACTACCTGTCTTCTCTGTGCTATACTGCCTTCCCTGTGCCCCCCCCAACTACGTTATGAGTGCTAATCGTAATGTCCCTTATTCCCCTTCTCCTTCCCTTCCCACCCTCCACTGCAAGTCCCTTTCCCTTTGGCAACTGTTAGTACATTCTTGGGTTCTGTGAGTCTGCTGCTGTTTTCTTCCTTCAGTTTTTGCTTTGTTCTTATGCTGCACAGATGAGTGAAATCATTTGGCACTTGTCCCTCTCTGCCAGGCCCATTTCACAGAGCACAACCTATATATTTTTAATGTAACATTTATGGCAACATTATAATCTCTCTTATTGACCAAAAACATGACCATTCAGGTAAAAGATATTTGAAATCCATATATAATTACTTGATGGTTCTTCAAAACCATAATAATTATAACTTATATTAGGATTTTAACTGCTTTAGTGTTGTTGCAATATTTTATACTTTATCTTGTATTTTTTATACTTGTGGTTCATGTTTAGTGTTTTCTCACTCAAAATCACCAAAAAATGACAATTCATTTTAGTTTGGCTGAATTAGTGATAAATAAAAATGAAAATAATGTTGTTATTTTCAACATGGAATGCTTCTCATTTATTATTAGGAAGTTGCCAGCACTGCCTTTTCTGATTCTCAGAACTTGAGACAGAGTGTGGAGAGCTTCTCAACAGAACATGAGATTTGTAAAAAGTCCATGCCACAATGCATCACCATAGTCTAACATCTGGATTGCTGGATGCAAAAACACTAAATACTGTATATAATTAGGGATAAGGGTACCAGCTGAAACAATAAAGAGCAACAGTATATGGCTTATCCACAGCCTCAGCCCAGAGTGGTGACTTCTTGGGCTGAGGCTGTGGATCCACAACTGCATTATTAGGTACTTAGAGCTTCTCAGGTGTTTCCCTCCACCAGCAATGCCTATTTCATCCACATTCCCTAGGAAAACCTTACTTATTTTTCAAAAGTCACCTTTGCTTCCTCTTCTCTCAGAAGTCATCTTCTCCTTTCCCCTCCACTTAAAACACACACATATATCCACATGCACTCAACATAGCTCCTGTCCTCTACAAAACTGTTACACAGTTTCCTGTTTGAGCTTGAATCATGTCCCCTAAAAAGATATGTTCAAATCCCAATGCCTGTTACCTGTGAATGTGATCTCATTTGGAAATAGACTCTGTAGAAATCAAGTTAAGATGAAGTCATACAGATTAGAATGGGCCCTCATCCAATGACGGGTGTCCATGTAAGAAGAGAAATTTGGACAGACACCCTGGGAGATTGCTAAGTCATAACAGACAAAGAGACAGGAGTGATGCCTATAAGCCAGGGAACACCAAGGACTACTGGCAACTACCAGAAGCTAGGAAAAGGCAAGAAACAATCCTCCCCTACATCTTTTTTTTCTAAGGTTGCTTGTCTCTCCTAGTGAAGAGTCATGTTCAAAGAGAATTGAGGACTGAGAAAAAGGCAGCAGTCTTTTAATGACAATCACAAATCTATCTAAAGTAAACAACAGAATATGTGCATTTTAAACAAACATTTTAATTTTTTTTTGTTGCTGTTCTCATCAACTATGCAAATAAAATGCCATTTCTCTCTGATTGTCTGAATGTTCTTTACTTCATCAACATAAAAACACCCAAATGGACTTTTACGGAATTTGAAGGATAAATTTGGGAAGGCCTGAGAAACAATATAGCATAAGGGGTAAACTTTACAGTCAAAATGCCTGAGTTTATCTATTGGCTAGTGGCTATCCTGGTGGCTGGTATACCTAGCCACTTCTTAGGTACAACCTAAAGGAAACAGTCAGTCTCTCAAGGCCTATAGTTCCTCATTTATAAAATGGGATTAATAAGCATGCATTACATATTAAGCACATGGGAAGATTCAAAGAGATACTGTATGTTTAATACAGTGTCTTAGATACAATAAATGTTCAATAAAGGTTATTTTGACTTATACTACTGTCATTATTAATATGATTTTTATAACACTATGGCTATTGAATCTTGGTACAAGTCCATTAGAAATTCTTTTTAACTAAGTAGGATAAAATATATAAGATCTGAGAAAAGTGACAACATCACCCATTTATTAATATCTTCTAGGCATATGGCAATTTCAAAAATGAGAACTAAAAGATTGCTTTGCTTAAAGAAGCAATCTATTGTATATCAACTATATTTTTAAAAAATTAAAAAATATATAGAAGTAGTCAATGTAGTTAAGCATCTTGATCACCATTCAAAGAACAGTTTAAGACTCTGGTAGCACTGAGGCACCTCACCACAGAAAGGGGTTGTACTGTGGATACATGAATGAATCAGAAAGAACTGCCCATAAATAACTCAGGTTGTCTAGGGAGACAAAGATACAATTATAGGGTTCAATAACTCTCTACTTTCCATGGAAAACTATTACAGCTCCTTAGCTAAGCACACAAGATGCTTTATGCTCTCACTTCTGCTTATTGGTACATAAGGAATTATACCTCCCATATTACATTTCACTTTTTATTGGTTCTGCCTCTCTATGTTTATTTTTTATTTTTTGGTGTTTTCTTTGGATGGATTCTGCTTATAAAATGTCATTTTTCTCTTCTTGATTAGGAATTATAAATTCTATCTCTAGCCTCTGTGAGGTTAACTTTTATATTTTTAGTATGCATATTTGAAGTTGAAAATTGGTAGCTGTAACATCCCCTGGAACAACAGAAGGATGTTACAATGATTCAGTTAATTACTACTGCCTCCCCTATTTTAGATATTCTTTATTTCCTGTATGCTGGTTCTAATTTTTTGTTACCATCCAATGAAATATTTTTATTATTTTATATAGTCAGTTTCAATTCAGTCACTTATCTGCTGTCTTTGTTGATCATTTCTATTTGCATCGCGTATTTTTTTTTCTGGAATTTTTCATCCAGAATACATTCATTGAGCTGCATTAAAAATAAATTCTTTAGAAATGTATTTATTGAAGTGCTATAGATGGGGAATCTCTATATTGTTTGTGCAAAATTATTTTGATTTTACTCTTATTCTTGAATAATAGCTTAGCTTGTGAACATAGATATATTTAGAGCACTCTGAAGATTTAATTTCCTTGTCTGTCTTCCATTGTTATTAATGAGAAGTCAAATGTAAGACTATCATTTTATCCTAAGTGATCTGACTTTTCTCTTGATTACTTTTACAATATTTTACTTATGTTTGATGTATTACAGTCTCCTTATGATGTGTCCCATTGTGCATTTCTTTCTATTCTGCTTGTGCTTTATTAGGCTTCTAGAAGTCAGAATTTGCATCTTCAATCAGTTTGGGAAATTATCCACCATTATCACTTTAGTTATTGCCTCTCCCCATTCTTAATGTTCTCCACTTCTGGGACTCCAATAAAATACATGTTAGACTTTTCCCTTCTGTCCTCCATGTCTCTTAGCCATTCTTTCTTCTCTATACATATGCTCTTTGTGCCGCATTCTGTGTAATTCTTTTCAATCTATCTTCTATAATTCCTGATTTTCATTTTGGCTTTTTCTATTCTGCTGTTTTACCCATTTATTCAAATTGACAGTCTCTTTCTGTACATTGGTTATGCTTACTCTTGCTCATAGTTTTTTAATCCCTTGTGTGTTTTGCAATCTGTGCTGTGAGTTTATATTCACATCAGTATGCCATTTTGTAAAAAATATGTAGAAATTATAAGATAAAATTATTTCCCTTTAGGTGAATTTTACTTTTGATTTTTAAATTACCCTTATATGCTTCTAATCTAGACACCTCTTATAATTTGGAGGTACAGAGGTGTGTAAATGTGAACCCTAAATCTGAATCAGGTCACAGTTTCTCATGGGAATTAACAGCCAAGAAAAAAACCATCAAGAGCCCAGGCTAAGACATTAAGTGGAATATATTTTTCATTTCCATTTGCTGATTTATATAACAGATATGTATCCATTTCGCCAATATATAGCACTATTGTAAAGATTAAATGATATAATGATAAAAATATTTTATCATTAAGTTAATACTAATAGTAGTTGTAGTAACAGCAGCAATAATAGTTATGGGTTTTGTTGTTTATGATTAAATCAGAAGAGTGGACAATTTTCATTTCTTGTATAGTTAAGTACAAAGTCTGGCATATGTAAAACACTCAGCACACTTTTGTTGAAACAATGAGAAAAAAAAGTATAAATTAAACATCTTCTAACCTTAATGTACTGATCTTTAAAATAGTGCTAGATATAGAAGTGGTATTTCTGTGTTTTGTTTTGGTTTTTTTCCAAAATTGCTCATTGGATAATCCAGCCCTCTCCACACTCCCCAAGGTAGAAAAGTAAAGTATGGCTTCATGCTCCTGCAGGAGGGCAATATATTGGCATTTACCACATTACACTGTGCTTTACCTTTCCCTGGGAGACAGTTACAGGGGTAAGTTCAGGGACCTGAGAAGACAAGATCCCTGAGGTGAAGAGACCTGTGCTGCAGAAGTGAGATGGGGGGCATTTCCATTTGAACTGGGAGAGAATTACATGAATCAAAACCTTGTTTTCAACTTAAGCAGAGCTTTTTAGAAGAAATGCATGAAGTTTTAGTAATGTGAAATATTTTCCATAACTCCTCTCCTACCAATTACCCATATTTGCCTGTAAAAAAGATAGACTACCTTGATGCTGACTAAATGTTTGGATTATATTTTTGAACATCTTATTTCCAATTGTGAATAATAATTCTAAAACCATATGTTCTCATTTGTTTGGAGTATAATACTTGTCTTTGTAGTGTAGCTGTCATTTTCATAATTGGATTTCTTTTGTTCCCTGAATTTAGATACTGTTTATATTAAAATCATTATGACCATCATCTTTGCGACCTTTATTCAGACCTTCCAGGTAACTTTCCCAGGTGTTATCTTGTTTAGTCCTCACAAAACTCCAGTATAGGAATTGCTACTAATTTTCTTTTTTTCTTTTTTAATAAGGGCTTCTGAGTGCGAGGAATATAAGTCAGTAGCCCAAAGACTCACAATTCCTAGTTCATCATTTGAACTCCATGAGTGTTTCATTTTGAAACCCTTCCACTTCTGACAACAAATTCATTGAATGAAAACCCATGAGATGCACAGATAGCAAACAATTAACCTGGTCTTAAAAAATTGGTATTAAAGTTGATGAAGTGTATTTCTATTATAAATAAGTTTCCTGGGACTGGATGTTACAACTGTGTAACAAGATCCTAAAGTAGATGTTGATGTTTTACAAAAAAATGTTAACAAGCAGCCCCAAAGTTTTTATCTTTTCTGAAAATTTTTAAACTTTACTACTTTCCTAGTACAGTACTTAGGATATTGTAAGTTAGATAATTATCTTTTAACTCCACTCTGCTTAAACGCATATCAATGAGCTAGATGAATGTTATCATAATTGGCATAATAGGTTTTCCTCATTTGCCTTTTCTTGTTTTTCACTCTAAAGAAAGAAATACCATTAACTCACTCTGCCTAGCAAACAGGTTCAAATCTCTGTTTCTGCCTTTCTTTGTTGGTGTCCTTTAATGCCTCTATAACTGGTCCTTTACCATGAGTTTAAAATTAACTTACTGTCTTATTGCACCTGTCCAGTATGAATTTGCAGAAGGTAGACCCTACCACATGAGCAGTCCTTGTTTTAGTGGAAGGGCACTAGGCATCTGTTGAATGGAAGGAAATTCCCCTGCAGAGTAAGCCTTGGGGCTTCCTATTTTTAGGCTAGTGATTCTTTAAATGTGTCATGACTGAATAAGTAATTAGTTAGTGCAAACTTGAATTTTACCTCACATTAAATATTTATGGATTTCCATTTACCTGGCCTAAACTGATGGAGACAAGACTAGATGAAACTAGTTCTAACACCACCACCCATCTGACTTTAATGTTACTATTAATTTCTCTTTTGAAAATACAATTCTGATCCCAGGACTGACCTGCTCCTAACCTTCTCATGGTTCCCTGTAACTGATGGAACCAGATACTCTATTACCCACAAACCTCCTCAGCAACTGGAGGCCACTGAAATCTGTATAGGTAACAGTGGCTATCAAACTTTTAAACAACTCATCAATATACGAGCCTATGTGCTTCTCTCCCACCCCCGCAACACACACACATCTATAAAACCTATAAAATAATTCTAGAAACACTTTCACTGTCTTAATTCAGGACCTCCCCATATGTCATTTAGACTCTTTCAGGATCATTCTAACTCTTTCTGAATGTTAACTGCTCTAGCTCCAGCCCATCTTTCACTCAATGGGCAGGGAGATCTTTTTGGCAGAAAATTTGATCATGTTCTTCCTCTCCTTATCCTGGCTGTTAGTCTTATTCTGGCACATACCTGTGTCTCCAGCACCTTGCATGCTTCATCTCCACCCTCAAGCTCCTGCAAGGCCAAATCCCATTAGGCAACCTGTTAACTGACCTCACAGCTCCTTCATGTGTGCAGAATGGTCTCCTCCACTTGTTACTCAGGAAAACTACTATTTATTGTTCAAAGTCCTGCTCTGGTCATTACCTTATCTTTGAAATTTTCATTATTGTCTTCTGTTAAGACTGAATTACTCATCCCTTCCTCTGAACTATTTCTGTGTCCTTGAATGTAATTTTCCCTTTCATAATGCCATGAGTTCCACAGTAACCCATGGCATTATGGTTATTAGTAATTATTAGTCTAATTTTTCCATCTTACAACTCTTCAAGGCAAGGAAAATTGAAAGATTTGTCTGAGTACTGTTATATACCAAAAACTTTAATGGGGAGATGGCAGAACTAGACAGATAAAACCCCTGCCTTCTTGACATGATACACTAGTGGTTGTTTACTCATCTTTATTACTCTGAGACAGAGAAAGAGCCAAGATATATTTCTTAAGTGAACAAATGGGTAAGTCATCTTGTTAAATATATGGATATGGTATCAACCATGAAAATAATTCAACCTCATTGTTTAAACCAATTTAATTATTTTTTATTGGATTTGACCAGTATTTTCAGAAGCTGAATAGCAAAGGATGTCAATGCTATTTCTAAGCCAAACTACTAAAGGGGAGATAATCACCCATCTGAAGACTATAATATGCTCTTAGATATGAAAGGCAGACAGGCAGACATGCCTCAGGGTGTCTTACCCATCCCACACGGAGCTCTCCAGAGGTGAGTTCACATAATTCTACAGATTCTATTATAGCCATGTCTAGACTTGTCTTGAATAGTTCTGATAATAGCAAATCCCTCACCTCCCATCATAAATTGTTGCAATAACAATTGTACATTTTTTTTTTGGTAACTGAGAAAAAGTACTGTGTGTACATACAGAATTCCAGCAAAAACTTGCTATTTCACTTTTATTGACAAAATTAAGGCTTTAAAAAAATAGATCTCTAATATTCTAAATGACTAGGAAAGAAGGTATTTCTTGTTTCTGATTGAATAACAAGACTGTGAAGAAACTAGAATTCATCTTTTCTGACACCATTATTTTTAAAATGGGGTATTGAAGTCCAGAAAAGAACACATCCTATCTAAAGTAAGCTGGCTATTCAGTGGGCAAACTGGAAATAGAATCTAGATCTCTCCAATCTCCCAGATCCTCTCCATTACCATCTTCTCTAATAGCTTCACCTGGGCAAGATTTCATCCAGTTTTTCTCTCTCCTACATTCTAGTCTCCTACAATCTATATTAATATATATATGTATATATATTATTTTATAGTTGCTTTTATGACAAAATAAAATTCAGTAGTGTTAGTGCATTCACCTCATTTCCCCTTCAGCCTGACTAGACACACTGTGATCACCAATTTAGCCTGGAAACATTACCTAGGGAAGAGCTTTTCTTTCTGCCTTGTCCCTGGGGCACTTTGCAATGTGGATTTACACAATGGGTTTGAAAGGACAAACTCTGAGAAGCAGAGGAGGAGAGGAATACTAAGGGAATACAATTACACTAATCTACAAGAATCTAGAGAGAGGGGAGGGGAAGAGGCTAGGAGATTCCCCCTGATCAAGAGAAGAGGGACTTCTGGTGGTGCGGGGTCGGGATGGAGCAAGGTTACACAGTGCTCCAGATGGTGCGGAATGTAAGAGTTTTTAAAAGGAGGAGACATCTGGGGTGTAGAGAAAATGGAAATACTTTATGGTCAGGATTCTCACCTTGCCTGATTCTAATATCACCCATTGCATACATAAAAGAGCCTACTTGCATACCTGTGAGTGGCAGGATGTTTACCTGCCATAGAGCTGCCTGAAGTGAATGAACTGTCAGGTAAGTACCAGCCCAGGGGATGGGTAGAGAGGAAACACACAAGAACCTCCACCTATTTGGGCTGGTGTCTGCCAGTCACCATAGAGACCTGCCCACAGAGTTCCTCTTGGGGCTAGGGGCAAGGAAGGAGAGAGCTCAGTGTGTTGCAGGAGCAGAGAAGCAGAGAGTTTAGGGAGCTGAAAGAGGAAGCAGAGAAGAGAAGCCTCCGAGCCCAGCGCTAGGAGAATTGAGTCCCTTGCTGGGGAGCAAGAGGGAGCAGAGCCAGAGCCAGAGCCAGCAGAGACTGAGATAAAAACGTCTTTGCCCCTTGTGCATACCAGGTGACTGCCATGAGAATAAAACTTGGTACGAGCCCCTTTAACCCCTACTCCATTGTCGTTATTCGGTCTCATTGAATTCTTAATGAACTTGCCTGGAGCAAGCACCCTTCCTCCCAGAGCAACATGGGGTTATGGCTTAAACCCCTTTTATGATCTACTAAACAGTGAAATTTTGTTATTGTTGTTACTGTTAGACCTGTTTGAACCGTGTGAAAAAATGCAGGCTTGCAATAAAACTTGTGGTTTTATTTGGGCAAAATAGATAAACAACTTAAAATTCTGGTACAACTAGATCTGAATGCATTTAAGAATGTTAGGTTCTGTACCAGCATTTGTCAAACTGGCCCAGTTCTGTGTGATCCACGATGTAATAAGGGGTTTGTACATTTTTACAGGGGTTGTAGAAACAAAAACAACAACAAAATAACAACTGGCAGTCAAATCCTAAAATATGGACTATCTGGCTATTTACAGAAAATGTTTGGTGATTCCTATTCTAGATAAAAGGCAAAAAAGGTCTTTTTAAATTTGTCGAAATATTTGAATTTCAAGTTATCTCTTGAAAAAGAGACAGAAGATTTGCCAGATGTAGGAGTTGGGGGTTCGAGGAGCCAGCCTACAACTCTATCTGAATCAGGAGTGGTGAGAGCTGAGGGCCAGGCCAGTGGGCTGCCAGACAGAATGCGGAGATTGTGAGGCCCCTGTGGTTCCTCTCAAGAGGCTCATAGGCTAAGAAGAGAAGATTCAACAGGGAACATTCCTAAGTTTAGGAGCCATTTCATGAACAAGGGTTATGGTAAGATTCTGTTAATATTAGTACTGGGACCAGCAAAGCTTTGGAGTTAAAGTTAATATCTTTGAACAAACCACATGACTTCAACAAACACCAGTTTCTTCTTTCATATAATGGAAATAAAATTGGTAGCTTTTATAATATTGTGAGAATTAAATTAGGTAACTAATACTAAGTACCAACCTTTCATATTACCTGGTACAAATGAGGTGGTAAGTGAAAATTATTAAACCGTGGACATTTAATTATTTTGTGGGACTTAAAAAAAAATCCATTCTTGCATTCGTGTTGCTAAACAATTGACATCTTTCAGAGAGCTCAGTAAGATAACTGAGAAGCAAATGCTGAGCTAGTGTAATGCACAGGAGACCGAGACAGTTTCCTCCTAAGGTAGGTTCACATGCTCAGTTGGAATGGAAGGGCAGTCACTGTCCACCTACTTCTTTTCTATGGAAAAAATAAAAGTCCTTCAATCCCCACCTGATAGTGAGACAGGGACCATGGGCTTAGACAGAATAGGGTGAGGGCCTCTGGAAAAAGCAAGGCAGAATATTTGCCGTCAGAGCAATGTAACTACATGCAAGGAAACCCCCTACCAAAACTCTGTGTTAAACATTAAGCTCTAGGGTCATTCATCAGCAAGATCAGTTAATGTTACCCAGATAAAGAAAAGTTGCACATGTTTTTATTATGCTAATCATTTGTAATCATGTGTGAGATTGACTTTAGCACGCTAAAAGGCCCAGGCCTATGTGCTGTCTTTCCTCTCAGATCTGATGGGGTAGTTTTGCAACTGGGCAACTAATTAAGCATGCAGACCTAGCTGTAAACAACATAATAAAAGGCAAGAAGGATTCCACCTTAAAGATAAGATTGCACTTAACTTACTCTTTAGCAAACAATGCCTCAGCCCACCTTGGGGTCAGACTGAGCAGATGGCCTTGTTTCATATGCTCCTAGACCAGGACGCAAGTGTCCCAGAGAGAAGTTGGGGCAGGAAATTCCTTGTGTTAAGTTAATTCTGGGTGTTCAGACACCACTTAGCAGGTCCACACCCCTAAGCCTTTTTTTCATGTTCTCGAAAAATCCTCATCTGCCTATAAAACCCCTAGACAACGCACCACACCGGGACTTTCTCGTCCCCTCCTGGCGTGAACTGGGGGCTCTGTCCTTTCACTTTATCTCTAAATAAAAGCCTGTACCTTGCTCTCCTACCTTGAGTGTTTGTGAAGCTCATTCTTTGGCTTCGTGAACAAGAACCCCGGCATCAATAGGTTGGCTCCTGCCTAATATGTCACCTTCAGATAATACTCCAGTGCCACACTCAGTTCTGTCACTGTGCCCTAGAATTATCCACCTAGACATGAACCCCAGTAGTTTTTCTTTAAATTCCTTTATAGTCAACCACAGTGCCACTCGTACATGGTTTATTATGCTTAGAAAATAAATGTTATGGTGATTATAACATTTGGCCAGGAAGGAAGACTACACTTCCTAACAGGATTCAGGGACAATATTAGTTGTAATAAGTAATTACTACTTCCATTATCATCAGTGTTAAGTAGTGAAAGGATATGTGTATCATTGTTTCAAACACCTTGCCCTTCATTTCTTACAGCAGCATCTCCAGTGTTAATTAGTACCTAAACTGCAGGGAATCCTCTAAAGAACAAGGAGTCAATATGGGGTAAATATGTTTGTAGTGTTTAACACTTAGTTAAACCATGTAAACAAACAAAACACAGACAATAAAACAAACAAAAACTGAAATATTAATTCTATTAAAAGCTTTATCAAAACCTCCTTCTGACCTTCAAAATGTCTAGGTACCATATGCAGGGGTAACTTAATTTTCTTTTCAATAAATGACCAAATGAATCTTATAGCAGGTATGTGGGAAAGATGATCTAGATATCTCAGCACCATTCTATTTTATTAATATCTATATTTGAGGAAAAGCTGAAATAGGATCTGTTACGCCAGACTCCCTGACAGCATAACATTTTTTATATGGGTAGGTATGGGTAAGTAAGTGAGTTAATGTTGCAGTATTTTTAAAAGCCAGCTGTTTCCCAAGCAGGAAAATAACTGGCTGTCGTAAATGATCAATTGTACAAAAAGGTCCAAGCTTTGCAAATTTCACAAGATAATCAGTGAAGTTCTCCAACTACCTAAATAAGCTCATTCCAGCAACCAAACTGTGGAACTGAGAGCTTTGGTTTCATGCTCAGAGATATGTTTTCCTTACCCCATAGTGTCACTAAACTGGAAATGTCACAACCCTTGGGGGCACATGAAAAATGCATATTATTTCACATCTGTTTTTCAGTTGATCCCAATGGACCTGATATTTCTCGAAATTGCTATGTGGAAAAACCAATTTAATTTGATTGAGGTATGAACAGAAACTTACAAGCAAAATAGAATACTTGCTAAGATTAAAATGAGAAACTGCTTTGTATTGTTATTGCTGAGAAATGCTTCTAGGAGTATTATTCTCTTTTTAAAACCTGTGTTCTTTTACTTGTACTGATGAAAGTCTGACTCATCTCTTTAGGATCTAGTTCAAGAAGCATTCCAAGATTTCACCCCCAAAATACTTTTTTCCCTTTTGTAAAATTCTAGTGCAGGTATAAAGGTAATCTGTGTAGGTATTGTAAATGCATATTTATGCAAGTATAAATCTATCTGTAAAGGAAGATTATGGAAAGATGAGAGTTTACAAGCAGAAAACTGAGTTCAAGGCACAACTGTTTCTTAAGAGCTGTGTGACACTGACTAAATTATTTGCCACTCTGAGACTCATTTTCTTCAGGTACAAAATGGGAATAATGAGTTGTCATAAAGATTTAATAAAATAAGGGATATAAATACCTTAGTAGATATAAATTTCTAAATTGACCCAAAGAAATGCTAATTCCATTCATTTAAAAATGCAAATTGAGAATTCTAATCCATTGAATCAAGTCTTAGATAATGGAAAAGATGACTGCTCTTGGTCCTTTCCTGATTGATAATGAAGCACTTCTATTTTTATAAACTTTTCCTATGTATCACGTCTCTTCACATATCCTAAAGTTCAAAGAATCTGAAAAGCACGGTTCTGAGTCAGAATATCAAAAATCGGTCTAAATGCAAGCAACGTAAAGCATAGCAGGACAATGTTAAAGGGAAATGTTGGTGTTCTGAAGGAAGATGGAATATACCCCAATCCATCAACCCTCTGATCATCTCCACATTCTCCCTGATCTCCCCAGGGGGAGGCGTCAGATTAGATTTAGCACAATGCATTCTGCAGCAGGGCTGTGTGTGAGCTGATAAGTGCCCTGAGCAGCAGGAAAGCATTTTCTGTGGCTTTTCCCTAGAGCACTGGCTATTTATTTCACTTCTACCCCAATTGAGCAGACATTTACTAAATTTCGCTTGATGCTGTCACAAGATCCCTTTGAAAAGCACAGTTTGTAGCAGGCTGGAAAGGTTGGCAAAGGAGGAGGCCTTGTGACTAGCTCACAGGGCTGCACTGGCATGTGCGGGATTTCTTGGGGAAAATTATCCTTTCACTGGGCAATTAAAATCCATCTGGTTATTCTGCCAGCTGAAGAATTCACTGAATTCAGTGCCAGCTACTATCAGGTGCGGATGTCTCAAATTTCCTTTGAATGAGATGTTGGAAACATTCAGCTCATAATGATATGTCCCTTGTGAAATGTAGTTAAAAGTATAGAATAGAATAGGAGAGTCATACAATCACAGAACAGTTTAGCAAAGGTTCTTCCCTCTTTTTGTACTGTTAACCTCTTTGACCATCTTGTAAAGCTCATGGACTCTTTTTTTATAACACTTTAAGTACATAAAATATATATATAACATTGTAAGGAACTAATAATACTGAAGTAAAATTACAAATATTTACTAGTAACTTAATATATTCAAGCAGCAGGTCTGATAGTGCAATTTCAAAATAGTGATGAACACAAATGATATCTCAAGATATGTGCCATATCTTTAACACGGTATAAAATTATTTTTTATTTCTATTGATGATAAAGTCAGAGGAATAGCTATCACTAATGGATTTGTTAACCACATTCATAACTCAAGAAATGCTTAAATTTCAGTTAGAGATTTCCCCACTCATGTACACAGCCCTCAATGTTTAAACATCAACTAGTGGGAAAAGCTTTGGTCTCAGAAAGAAAAGAACTTGAGTTGGCAATCTAGGGCTGCCATATGCTAAATGTGTGCTCTGGGCAAGCCATTTTAATAACAGTGAGTCATAATTTTCTCAACTTTATTTACAGGGAGTTTAGTGAAAATCAAATGGCATAATAATAATAATACCACCAATAACAATAATGATGGCTAATATTTATTGAGCACATACCATGTGTCAGACACTCTGTTAGTTGCTTTAGAGACATTAACTCAGGTCATATAGGAGAGAATTCTTGGTATAATTGAAAACCGTATCCAAATAATGCATAAGGTTCCCAAATGAGACTGGAAAATTTAGAAAATCCATGTCAGCCTAGACTTTGCTTTGGGAAAACTTTGAAGCCTGCAGAAATTCCTCCTCATCACCGATGAAAAGTATACTCAGTTATATTGGTATTTTGTAGCAGGAGAAAGGAACTTGAAAGAGATCTTTCCTAGGCTCTGGCCTATCCTATTGCTCCTTCCTGAAGTGTCCCTCTCAGTATAGTTATATGGTGATGGTGATTGGGATAACTGTAAAAATATATAACCATATTCGCACAGACCAGTCAGGAAAAAATCCTGACCATTCAGAAAGGATGCTAATAGTAAGCAAAGCTTAATACCTTTAAGAAGTAATTCTAAACTTCCGGGGAGACGGCGGCGTGAGCAGGGCGGCGGAAATCTCCTCCAAAAACCATATGTATTTATGAAAATACAACAAATACAACTATTCCTAAAAAAGAGACCAGAAGATACAGGATGACACCAGCCTGCAGCTACACCTGAGAGGACACAGCACCCTGCGAGGCGGGTAAGATACAGAACCACGACCCGGTGGGACCCAAGCACTCCCCGACCCCAGTTCACTGGCGGGAGGAGAGGATTCAGAGCCGGGAGGGAGTGGAAGTACACCCCGCGAGATAACCAGCCCTGGTGATATGCGCTGGGAGCACTGACACACATCGCGCGGTGTATCGGAGATTGGAGAGGCAGAGGTGCAGGATCCAAGATGGCAGGTCTACCCAACCAGTTCCCCGGGACAAAAGAAAAGTGCGCGCTCTTTTTTTAGCAGTCTTAAAGAGACAAGGGCCCAGGATTGTCCCAGCACACTCAGCCCAGCAGGCTGGGAGTGTGGGGAATTTTGAACCCCTTGGCTGGTGACTGCAAAAGAGTAGCCACCCTCTGACTTCCCACAGGAGTCAACAACCTCCCATTCGTTTCTGCCCTGGCCAGAGCTACAAAGGGCCCTGCCGAGCGGCACAGCCGCGGCTGCAGAATAATGGAGCAACAGCACCACCTAAAGCATCATCACAGAATCTACTCCCAGTGGGCGTTTTTTTTCTCCTGTTTTTTCTTTCTTTTCCTTCTTTCTTTTTTTTTCTTTTCTTTCTTTTTTCTTTTTAAAAGTCTTAAAGTGCCCAGCTGACATACGTGCCACCTACCGGGAACCATTTCTATCACCATGAAAAGACAGAGAAATATGGTACAAACAAAACTCACCCACACCTAGACAACACCAGAGAGGGAACCTGAAGGGATGGAAATGCACAACGTTCCAGAAAAAGAATTCAGAACAAAAGTCATAACCATGCTGATGGATCTACAGAGAAATATGCAAGAGCTGAGGCAGGAAGTGAGGGAAGTGAGGAAAGACAATGCAGAATTGAGACAAGCGATCGATGGGCTTAGCAGCAGACTGGACGAGATACAAGAGACTGTTAATGCAATAGAAATCAGAGAACAGGAATACAGAGAAGCTGAGGCAGAGAGAGATAAAAGGATCTCTAGGAATGAAAGAATATTAAGAGAACTGTGTGACCAATCCAAACGGAACAATATTCGCATTAGAGGAGTACCAGAGGAAGAAGAGAGAGAAAAAGGGATAGAAAGTGTCTTTGAAGAAATAATTGCTGAAAACTTTCCCTCGCTGGGGAAGGAAGTAGTCTCGCAGTCCACCGAAGCTCATAGATCTCCCAACACAAGGGACCCAAGGAAGACAACACCAAGACACATAATAATTAAGATGGCAAAGATCAAAGATAAAGACAGGGTATTAAAGGCAGCTAGAGAGAGAAAAAAGATCACCTACAAAGGAAAACCCATCAGACTATCATCAGACTTCTCAACAGAAACCTTACAGGCCAGAAGAGAATGGCATGATATATTTAACGTTAGGAAACAGAAGGGCCTCGAACCAAGAATATTGTATCCAGCACGATTATCATTTAAATATGATGGAGGGATTAAACAATTTCCAGACAAACGAAAGTTGAGAGAGTATGCCTCCCATAAACCACCTCTACAGGATATCTTAAAGGAACTGCTCTAGAGGGAAGCACTCCTAAGGCTAAAAAGATGTCACCAGAGAAAATAAAATCATAGCAAAGAAAGCAGACCATCCAAATACTAACAAAAGGCAAAGAATAAAACACCTAGTATATAAAGAATGGAGGAGGAAGAAGAAGAAGGGAGAGAAATAAAGAAACATGAGACGATGTTTACAATAACTTAACAAGAAAGTCAAGTTAGATTGTTAGATAGTAAAGAAGCAACCCTTGAAACTTTGGTAACCACGAATCTAAAGCTAGCAATGGCAATAAGTACATATCTATCAATAATCACCCTAAATGTAAATGGACTGAATGCACCAATCAAAAGACACAGAGTAACAGAATGGATATAACAGCAAGACCCATCTATATGCTGCTAACCAGAGACTCACCTCAAACCCAAAGATATACACAGACTAAAAGTGAAGGGATGGAAAAAGATATTTCATGCAAACAAGAAGGAGAAAAAAGCAGGTGTTGCAGTACTTGTATCAGACAAAATAGACTTCAAAACGAAGAAAGAAGCAAGCGATAAAGAAGGACATTACATAATGATAAAGGGGTCAGTCCAACAAGAAGATATAACCATTATAAATATATATGCACCCAACACAGGAGTGCCAGAGTATGTGAAACAAATACTAACAGAATTAAAGGAGGAAATAGAAAGCACTGCATTCATTTTAGGAGACTTCAACACACCACTCACTCCAAAGGACAAATCAACCAGACAGAGAATAAGTAAAGACACAGAGGCACTGAACAACACACTAGAACAGATGGACCTAACAGACATCTACAGAACTCTACACCCAAAAGCAACAGGATACACATTCTTCTCAATTGTACATGGAACAATTTCCAGAATAGACCACATACTAGGCCACAAAAAGAACGTCAGTAAATTCAAAAATATTGAAATCCTACCAACCAACTTCTCAGATCACAAAGGTATAAAACTAGAAATTAATTTTAGAAACAAATCAAAAAGGCTCACAAAGACATGGAGACATAACAACATTGTCCTAACTAATCAATGGGTTAATGACCAAATCAAAACAGAAATCACAGAATATATGGAGACTAATGACAACAACACAAAGCCACAACTTTTGGGGGACACAGCAAAGGCAATTCTAAGAAGACAATATAGTGCAATCCAGGCCTATTTAAAGAAGGAAGAACATTCCCAAATGAATAGTCTAAAGACACAATTACTGAAATTGGAAAACGAAGAACAAATAAGGCCCAAAGTCACCAGAAGGAGGGACATAATAAAGATTAGAGAAGAAATAAATAAAATTGACATGAATAAAACAATAGAAAAAAATCAAAGAAACCAAGAGCTGGTTCTTTGAAAAAATAAACCAAATAGATAAACCCCGAGCCAGACTTATTAAGAGAAAAAGAGAATCTACACACATAAACAGATCAGAAATGAGAAAGGAAAAATAATGATGGACCCTACAGAAATACAAAGAATTATAAGAGAATATTATGAGAATCTATATGCTAACAAGCTGGAAAACATTGAAGAAATGGACAACTTCTTAGAAAAATACAACTTTCCAAGACTGACCAAGCAAGAAACAGAAAAATTAAACAGACCAATCACCAGCAAAGAAATCGAACTGGTAATCAAAAAACTACCCAAGAACAAAACCCCAGACCAGATGGATTCACCTCTGAATTCTACCAGACATATAGAGAAGAAATAACACCCATTCTTCTTAAAGTTTTCCAAAAAATAGAAGAGGAGGGAATACTTCCAAACTCATTCTATGAAGCCAGCATCACTCTAATACCAAAACCGGGCAAAGACCTCACCAAAAAAGAAAATTACAGACGAATATCCCTGATGAACATACATGCAAAAATACTCAACAAAATATTAGCACACCGAATTCAAAAATACATCAAGAGGATCACACACCATGATCAAGTGGGATTCATCCGAGGGATGCAAGGATGGTACAACATTCGAAAATCCATCAACATCATCCACCACATCAACAAAAAGAACAAAAAACCACATGATCATCTCCATAGATGCTGAAAAAGCATATGACAAAATTTAGCATCCATTCCTGATTAAAACTCTCAACAAAATGGGTATAGAGGGCATGTACCACAATATCATAAAGGCCATAAATGACAAATCCACAGCTAACATCATACTTAACAGCGAGAAGCTGAAAGCTTTTCATCTAACATCGGAACAAGACAGGAAAGCCCACTCTCTCCACTGTTATTCAACATAGTACTGGAGCTCCCAGCCATGGCAATCAGACAAAACAAAGACATACAAGGCATCCAGATTGGTAAAGAAGAAGTCAAATTGTCACTATTTGCAGATAACATGATATTGTACATAAAAACCCTAAAGACTCCACTCCAAAACTACTACAACTAATACCTGAATTCAGCAAAGTTGCAGGATATAAAATTAACACACAGACATCTGTTGCCCTCCTATACCCTAACGATGAACTAACAGAAAGAGAAATCAGGAAAACAATTCCATTCACAATTGCATCAAAAAGAATAAAATACCTAGGAATAAACCTAATGAAGGAAGTGAAAGACCTGTACTCTGAAAACTACAAGACACTCCTGGGAGAAATTAAAGAGGACACTAACAAATGGAAATTCATCCCATGTTCTTGACTAGGAAGAATAAATATTGTCAAAATGGCTATACTACCTAAAGCAATCTCCAGATTCAATGGAATCCCTAATATAATACCAACAGCTTTCTTCAATGAACTGAACAAATAATCCTAAAATTCATATGGAACCACAAAAGACCCTGAATAGCCAAAGCAATATTGAGAAGGAGGAATAAAACAGGGAGAATTACGCTCCCTGGCTTCAAGCTCTACTACAAAGCCACAGTAATCAAGACAATTTGGTATTGGCACAAAAACAGACCCACAGACCAGTGGAACAGAATAGAAAATCCAAACATTAATGCAAACATATATAGTCAATTAATATATGATAAAGGAGCCTTGGATATACAATGGGGAGATGACAGCCTCTTCAGCAGCTGGTGTTGGAAAAACTGGACAGCTACATGTAAGAGAATGAAACTGGATTACTGTCTAACCCCATACACAAAGGTAAACTCAAAGTGGATCAAAGACCTGAATGTAAGTCATGAAACCATAAAACTCTTAGAAAAAAACATAGGCAAAAATCTCTTGGCCATAAACATGAATGACTTCTTCATGAACATATCTCCCCAGGCAAGGGAAACAAAAGGAAAAATGAACAAGTGGGACTATATCAAGCTGAAAAGTTTCTGTACAGCAAAGGACACCATCAGTAGAACAAAAAGAGATCCTACAGTATGGGAGAATATATTCATAAATGACGTATCCAATAAGGGGTTGACTTCCAAAATATATAAAGAACTCACACACCTTAACAAACAAAAAGCAAATAATCCAATTAAGAAATGGGCAGAGGACATGAATAGACACTTCTCTAAAGAAGAAATTCAGATGGCCAACAGGCACATGAAAAGATGCTCCACATCACTAATTATCAGAGAAATGCAGATTAAAACCACCATGAGATATCACCTCACACCAGTGAGGATGGCCAACCTTCAAAACACAAACAACAACAAATGTTGGCAAGGATGTGGAGAAAAGGGAACTCTCCTTCACTGCTGGTGGGAATGCAAATTAGTTCAACCATTGTGGAAAGCAGTATGAGGGTTCCTCAATAAACTCAAAATAGAAATACCATTTGACCCAGGAATTCCACTCCTAGGAATTTACCCTAAGAATGCAGCAGCCCAGTTTGAAAAAGAGATATGCACCCCTATGTTTATCGCAGCAGTATTTACAATAGCCAAGAAATGGAAGCAACCTAAGTGTCCATCAGTAGATGAATGGATAAAGAAGATGTGGTACATATGGAATATTATTCAGCCGTAAGAAGAAAAACAAATTCTACTCTTTGCAACAACATGGATGGAGCTAGAGGGTATTATGCTCAGTGAAATAAACCAAGCTGAAAAAGACAAGTATCAAATGATTTCACTCATATGTGGAGTATAAGAACAAAGAAAAAAACTGAAGGAACAAAACAGCAGCAGACTCAAAGAACCCAAGAAAGGACTAATAGTTACCAAAGGGAAAGGGACTGGGGAGGGTGGGTGGGAAGGGAGGGATTAGGGGGAAAAAGGGGCATTACGACTAGCAGATGTAATGTTAGGGAGGCACGGGGAGGGCTGTACAACTCAGAGAAGACAAGTAGTGATTCTATAGCATCTCACTATGCTGATGGACAGTGACTGAAATGGGGTTGGTGGGGGTGACCTGATGAAGGGGGTTGTTTAGTAACCATAATATTGCACATGTAATTGTAGATTAATGATACCAAAATAAATTATATAAAAAAGAAGTAATTCTAACACTATTAACAAAGTTTTAGAAGATGGAAAAAGAAGGGAATGCCCCACATCATTTTAACCAAGTAAGTATACCTTGATACCAGACCCAGCAATGACTGGCTTAAGGGAATTTATTCCAGAAATATAGGTATATGTCAATATTAAGAAATATAATTTATCATATTAATAAAATAAGAAGACAAATTATACGGGCATTTCTCAATCCAAAATGGCTATCGAACTTTTTTATATATAAAAAATAAATATAAATATTTCACTGGCACTATAAAGCATATCTATCGCAAATTCAAAGACCATCATTCTTATAAATGCTAAACGAACAATCCTAAGAGTCAAACAATGGTGCCTATAGTCACAGTTATTATTTAATATTTTTGGAAATAGCCAACAAATTAGAGAACTGGAAAAGAATTGTAGTATACAATTTGAAAGGGGTTAATAGTAAATATGATTGTATACCTGGAAACTCAGAGACTAACCTTGAAAAGCTACTCTCAGTAATAAAAGAACTCTTGTATAGTTCTAGGCACAGAAGTTTTACACATAAAGTAATGGCTTTGACATTTGCAAACAACAGCCAGTTAAGCATATAATAAAAGAAAAAACTCCATTCAGAGCAGCAATAATACAAATAAAATGCTTAAAAATAAATCTAACAAGAAGTGTCAAAATCTATACAAGGAGAAATTTTAAATGCTCATGAGGTACACAAAGTGATCAGAACAGATAAAAAGGCAAATAGAGAATAGGAAGATTCAGTATCATAGTGATACACGCTCTCCCTAAGTTTCTCCGTGAGACAAATACCACACAAACCCAACTTTTCTCAGGTGGGAAGTAAACAAAGTAATTACAAATTTCACATAAAAAACCCCATGAATAACTTAGAAAACTGAAAAAGTAGATTGGTGTTTAAGGTGTGTAATACTGCCAGATATTGAAACATATTCTATAACTTAAATAAATAAAGCAGTGTAATTACTGGCAAATAAACGGAAAGTAATGACTCATATTAAAAGGGCTAAAAATAAGACTCAAATATGTATTGGAGTCTGATGTATGACAAAGAGAGCATTACAAATAAATAAAGAAGAGATGAACTATTTAGTGAAAAGTTCTGCAACAACTGGAAAAACACTTGTGGGGATATTGCTAGATGTATGCCTCACTTAAAATACTAAATCAAATTCTAAAAGGATCAAACATTTAAAAATATTTTTGACAATGAAACCATAAAAAAATTGATAGAAAACTTGGGGTGTTTAACTATAATTATCAGGTTAGAAAAGGCATTTAAAAGGATAATACAAGACTCAAACCATTAAAACAATGTTCAACTACACAACTGCATGGCAAAAACCACTATAAGAAAAATAAATGAATAGGAAAATATTTTCAGTCCATCACAGGAGAAAAAAAAGATAGAAAATTGGCTTCAGTAAGTCTTCAATATATCTTCACTAAAGAAATAAGAAAAAAATATCAAAAACCAATTGAATAATGCATAAAGGATAATGAGCAGAGAGTTCACACAAAAGAAGATACAAGTGGTTCTTAAACATGGAAAGATGTTCAGTCTCACTCAGAAACAGAAAAAAATTCAAATTAAATTACACTGACATACCATTTTTAATCTATTCAATTGCCAAAAATAGAAAAAATTGATAATTCACAGCACTGAGCAGCATTTAGAGAAACAAGCACTCATATTGCTGGTGAGAGAAAAATTCACAAAACCTCTATAGAGGACAACTTGTTAGTATTTAGTAAAGAAAGAGAACAATGTATTACACATAAATGAAATGGCATATGTAAAGTTATTCACTGCAGTAAGATTTATGATATAAAAGACTGGAAAAAGCCTAAATGTATATCAATTGAAGGCTGGTTAAATAAATTATGGAACTTTCACATACTGTGTCTCTTCTATGGCTTAGAGTTCTTACACATAGTTCAGCTAAATGTATTTTTACTTATGTTAAAATTTTTGATTAAGAAATCAATGCCAATATTTATAGTTATTAAAGTTAAATGATCTGTAACATAAAAACTCTTATAAACAGTCTAATGCATCCTCTTCAGTTTAAAATGAGTGGCATATATTTAACGAACAGATTGTAGAAAATTACAAACTCACTTGTTTAAAAAATGCACACAATCTTATAGGTTGTCACTATTTAATTATTTGTGACGGTCAGCATTTATATATTAGTAGACAAACTCTCACCTCATCAGAAGTCTGTATGGTCATTGACTGTAGGGAACCCATGGAAACCATTCTAAGATGGATCTTAAAGAAACATACATGAACATTATCCTCATTTATTTATTTTATAGAGTTATTTATAGAGAAGGTAGTAGGTAGATTTATATAAATGCAGGTAGATGGACTGAAGGATAAAAGGATAGATGGATAGATAGACAGAGTTATGGTCTGAATGTCTGCATCCTCCTAAAATTCAGATGTTGAGATCCTAACCAATTATGTGATAGTGTTAGCAAGTCGGACCTTTGAGAGGTGATCAAGTCATGAGGCAGGACCCTCATGGATGGGATTCGTGTCCATGTAAAGGAGATCCTAGAGAGTTCTTTCACCCCTTGAGGGCACAGGGAGAGGATGGTATCTATGAACCAGGAAATGAACTGCCACTAAACACTGAATCTGCGGGTGCCTTGCTCTTGGACTTTCTAGCTTCCAGAACTGAGAAATAAGTGTTTGCTGTTTAAGCCACCCAGTCAGGCTAAAATAAATACATGATAGATAGATAGATAGATAGATAGAGAACTTAGAAATAATCAGTCTCTAATTAGTTCTGCTTCTACATCATCACCTCTAACCACAAACAGACATACATACACACACAACACACACACACATACACACACACACATGCTTCCCCTGCGGACCCTGACACCATCAAACCACCCTTTCAGAGTCTTACTTTAAAACAGTATGAAATGGTTTAAATCAGAATGATACTTTCCCCAAAACAGTATTTTTTAAAAAGTGGGTTTCAAATAAAAAGTGGATTCTAAAATCAATTTGGTGGTCATAAACAATATTTTATTTGAACAAAATAAAACAGAAATGACAGAACACAGATTTGCATAATGTAGGTTTAAATAATGTTTTATAGCAATTTTGCCTCAGTTTTAATTATAATTTCATATATGTATGGGCTGGGTTTTGAAATAAAATATATTTCTTAGAGTGAGGTAAGATAAAAAGTAAAAAATATGTGAAAATTATTGTCAGATTTTAGGTACAAAAAAGCAGATGGAAGGATTTAGTCCCAGGCTTTGCAAATTATGCCACAGCTATAGCAATTAATATTTACACTGAAGTTACTAAATGTTCTTGCATTCATCTTTCAATTGATCTTCTAAACTATGACTATTATGCAGATGAGACAACTAATATTTAATACAGTGTCTTTTCCAAGTTCATTCATCTAAGAAGCTATGAAGCAAAATCGGGAATCCATCCCAAGCCCAATCCTAACACCTTCTCCACTGAAACATATGGCAAGCCAATCCCTTTACTTATTCACTCATTCAAAAAATTGTTTACCGCACCATCATTAGGTTCCAGGAATAGTGTTGGATGCAGGGAATATACTGAAGGGCAATTACTGATGCAGGTGTTAAAAACAGGGATTTGTCACTTCACAGACCCAAGTTTTAATCCTTACTTCTTTTTCCATCTGAATGTCTTTGACATGGTAAAGCTATTTCTCAGGCTCAGCTTTCTCATCCTAAAATGGAGATGGTAATACCTAAACTCAGGATTGTTGGAAGGATTAAAAATAGTACAGCAAAAATGCAGGATCCTCTGGCACCTCATTGCCATTATTATTAGCTATTTCTGTCAATGAATCCAAACAAATTCTGGAGAATATTTGCTTAAAACACAGAGACTTGGAAAACCTTACATAAATGTTAAGAAGTAATAGATATGAAGACTCCCTAATAAGTGCCTGTCAATTCCCCAGCACGTGTAAATGCCAATTTGCAGTCTTTGGCAAATATAAATATAAAAGCTGTCTACTAATAATGTGTTTAATGAAGACAATAAAAACACAGCACAGAGAAAATTGAGAGTTCAACATTCCCATCAGTGCCAAAGCATTTCACTTGTTTCATCTACAGTCTGCAAAGCCAAGCTTACCTACTATTGAAAATCCTCTCGATTCAGCAGTAACTGGTCCTACTTAAGGCATCCCTGCTTAAAATACCCTCCCCGCATCCCTGCTTAAAATATCCTCCCCACATCCCGGAAAATTGGTGATCACAACTGCCGTAGGTTAAGCTATTCAGCAACAGTATTTCTGAAGTTGCCTATAAACACTTATCCTTACCCTTGATACCTTTCCATTCTTTAGGGTTTGGCATCCCCAGGGTAGAGATGGCAAATTGCATGGAATTAGGCATTGGTTAGAAGATGTAGCCTCACTGAAAAAAATTAAGTTTGCACTTTTCAGTAATAAAAATTCTATGAATGAATCTAAGGCAAAAACCTGCAGTTACACTGGGAAAGGTTTATGTAAGGTCTGACATTTCAAAATGAGGCATGAAATACTCTTGGCTGCTTAATTTTTGCAAGCTGGGACACTTTTGCTATTGAAAGGCTAAAAAAAAAGGAAATATGTTTAAAGAGTCTCTTCTCCCCCATGTGTTCTATCAACCCAATCCAGACTGAAAAGGGTTCCCCAAGCAAAGGCTTTTCATGGGGTTAAAAGTAAAGTATTTAAGAAAGCAAAGAAAAAAGGTTACTTTATCCGGGTTAAACATACTAGCCTTGAGAGAAAAGTAAATGGTTCACATTGGGAAAAGTCTACCTCACTGGCAGGGTTAATTTACTAGATGCTGTTAACAAATGGCCTCAAAATCACATTTCATGCATAGTCATTTGTTCTCCTGTGTTCTCCCTGCCCTCTCCCCCACCACACCTCCCTCCCCCATCAATCCCAGCCCAAACCATTTACTTCATTCCAGGACTGAACTAAGGAATGCTCAGCAATCTAGTTCTGACTTACTAATAGTTCAATAACAAGCATTGCTAAGTTGGTGATTCCATGTGCTAAGAGTTTCACGTTACCAGAACCCGAAACTAACTGTAGACTACAGCCTCCTTCTCTCCTCTCCTGAAGGCTCTGATGTCTGTTAGTATAGAAAGCTTCCCCACAGAATCTAACCCAATATGATACAATGGTCTTTTCCCCTACCCAATGCATTCAAAGGAAAAAAATAACAATTTGAACATTGGAAAAGAACAAATTGGCACATAATACATCACAAATATACTGGTAGAGCAGATTACTTCAAGGAGAGAGACATTCCATAGTAATATAACATCTAACCTTTTCACTATTAACTATTTAACATCTCAGGGAAAGGATACAAAATTCAGAAAGAAGAAAACCAAGTGAATTTTCACCAGGGCCTCCCTGACCTAATGTTGCCATTTTATTAAGAAAGAAACTTCCTCTTCCCAGACAACCCCAAGATTGTGTGATTAATTACAGAAAACAATTCCTCACACATACTCCTCACTCTCCATCCCCCCACCAAGGTGCACCCCTACAACAATTTGGTATCATTTGGTTCTCAGAGTAGGAGGATTTCAGTTCCCACCTGACCCAGATCTATTGGGCAGTGCTCTGTTGTTCAATCCTATCTGATTTCCATCCAGAGTCAAGACTACTACCAGGCCCTTCCTATATGTTCCAACCTTATAGTCAGAGTTTCTCCCCTTCCTTTTCAAGCACGTGAAACAACTATTATGCCCCATAGCCATTGTCTACGCTGGAGACCTGAGGATTTCCAATATGCAAAGAGAAGCAGGTCAAAGGGGAGTCAAAAACTTGGAGATGACAAGAGGGTGGAGGGAAGACAGGAATTAAAATGACGTAGCTTTTCACAAAGGAAGGGAGTAGTGTTGGAAACACATGGCAAGTCTTTGAAGAGTTGAGAAATGAAGTCCCACATTGGTAGATGCTTGATAAACTTGAGATAGGTAGACTTGTGGTCTTTGCATAATATTTTTCATACCTCCTTGCCTCTAACTCCACTTATGCCTTATCCACTAAGTAATTTACATGAAATTTTTGTAAATCTAAGATAGATACATAGATAATTTACTTATTGGGGGATTTCCATAGTCATATATGCTGGTGATGACTATACTACTACATAGTCAACAGCAGGCTTCCAACATCCATTCAGTATAAGCGACAATTAAGATAAATGGATAAATTCATCAATTTATCTAAAATCCCTGACCCATTTCATAGAGCTTTAACCCCACCTCCCCAGATAAACCTAGTGCCTGGCTTCACAGGCAGCAATCATAGAAACTATGCAAAAAACTATTAACCTTAATAGATGAGTGCTATTTCAAACTGAGCTGTTCATTAGTAACACCTAGAGAGCTTACTGAAAAATCCATCCTGCACGCCCACCAACAAGATCAGATTTCTAGTGATAGGACCTAGGCATCAACATTTACTAACGTTCTCTAGCTGATTCTAATATGCAGTCAATTGAGAGCTACGGTTTTAGATCAGTAGTTCTCAAATGTTAGTACCTGCAGGGCTTGTTAACCAGGATGACTGGGCTGTGCCCCCACAGTTTCTTAGTAGATTTTGGGGATGAGGCTTCGTTGCATTTGTCAAGAACACACAGGTGATAATGACGCCACTGGTCTGGGACCATAAATTGTATTGAGAAATCTCTTAGTGAATGGAGCTGGGTAACAGGGGAGGGGGGGCAACTCAATCATAGGCAATCTAATGGATAAGACATATACCTAAAGGGTTGAGAGTGAAGATCTTGGTCTCAGACAAAGGAAGGATGGAATGACCCCAGGATAGACTAACAGAGTCTCAGTAAAAGGTTTCCTTCCAGAGTAGAGCTATATAAGAATGGGTATTATTTGGAATTTCAGGTATCCCCAGACTTCTAGTAACTATGCCTAACGTAAGTTATCTCAATTGAGTGATTAATTCTAAGAAGTCTGGACTGCCCCACATTGATCTCTTAGTGTATAAGGGTGAACATAGTTGCATCCTATTTAACATGAAACAATATTTAATTTGGAGATTTTAAGTGAGTCTTGAGACAATAGCAAAGGGGAGAGATTCACTTTTAAACCAAATAAGAAGAAAATGCTGGTTAGGGGGAAAAACTATTCTTAGAGCAAAGAACATTTACTTAAAAGGCTTCCATCATATTAGGCTGAACCTTTAAAATTGCCATACTTGAATGTTTCTGACTTACAAAAATGGCCATTTATTATGCTTCAACTTGCTAGTAATCTTAGTGACAAAGTATGGTGTGTTTCCTTGGAATCAGGTGAAAGTCATTAGTCTGAGGCTCCATGAGCAAAGATACCTTATCCATTTTCTTCCCTGCTGTCCCTAATGAGTTCCCATGCCTGGCATATGGTAAATGTTTGCTGTCCATGGATAAGTGATTTGAAAGCAAAGTGTTTTCAGACCACTGGAATACCCTAAACATATATATTTGGAACTTGAATTTGCTTTGATCTTTTGTTTCCTGTGCTGGGTTGTTAATTTTTGAAAATTCTTTGTCTATTTTAATCAATTCATTGTTGTTTTTACTTTTTGTTTTACTCTGTGAGGTCACCCATTGGACCACAACTTTATACATAACTGTGACTAGACATGAACCAGGGTGCACTTTGCCCTTTCAACCCCTTCCATCTTGCAGAACTGCTTCATTATTTCACTGTTACACTTGCAATCACTGTTCAATAAAGCTTCCAGTGGACCCCCTTTCACCTTTGCCAGATTACTAGTTTCTTGCTTGAACGTCCTTCATCTTTTCAAATTGTCCTTAGGCTGTGTTCAATATTTAAGTGACTATTAACTTCCCAATGCATGCGCTGTAACCCCAATTTTCCATTCGTTGGAGTTTATTTTCTGAGGAAAATTGCACTTCATTACAGCTCTATTCATTCTGTGAGTTGTGGGGTGATACAGTATTATTCCAGTCTTAAACGGGTCACTCTTTTCCCCCTTTTGCTTGAGAAGGGAATGGGAAAATAAGTTTGGGCTTTTTGTAGTTGATTTGGCAAGGATGCTTAATCAGAACTGTTAGGTCATGGCAATTCCTCAATGCCAAGACAGAACATATACTACTTATGAAATGTAAACAAAAGGGTCGTACTTGAGAAGTCTAGCACACTACAAACTCACAGCAGGTAAAAGTCACATGTGATTCAACAACTCGTAGCTGTGCATAACACTATCTAGCTCAAAATGTTAGTCCCTCAACTTCCCACAACAAATGTGCTCTGAAAAAGTAGCTCGTATGTTCAATTTTTTATGTACTGAATCATATTTTTGGTGTCATAGAAGACAAATAGCCAAAAACTAAAGACTGCATTTATATAGCATTGTAGAGTTTATGAAGGGGATTAATATATGTCCTTGGATTCTCATTAAAAAAGAAATCTGTGAAGGAGATAAAGCAAATGGCAGTATGTCCACAAATTATGGCCAGGTTAGGCTATATGACTAGTCCAATTTCACACAGTAAGTAGAGTGGCAGAGACAGGTTATTAACCCACAGTTTTGTCCTAAAATTCCATGTTGTTTTTCTCTGTCCCAAGTTGCAGGCATTCATAGTTTAACTTTTGATTTTAGGTATCAGGCTAGTTTTGACTTACTGTTCTTTGACTTAGGGGGTATCTCTCTTTGATTTTATTTCATACAAATTAGGCCTAGATGATCTACATCAAGATCTGAATTAGAGATTTACATAATTTTGTCTCTTTGAGATTTAGTTTTACAGAAGGAGCTTTCACAGAATTTTAGTCAATGGTAAGATCTGCCTGTATATTTTTGATGCGTAACTGTCAGAGGTCAAGGGAGATAAGCCTTTTAGGGCCCTGTGATGTGGCTCTGGCCTTATGTGGGGTAAATGACAGAATTTTCAGAAGCTCCCACCTAACCTTAGTTCATTTACATATCAGTAGGTGTTTACCACTGCAGAGCCTCCCATCAATCTGGGTCAAGAAGTGGAGAGAAAAAGGCCATTCTCTCATCCCCTCTGTTCCTGGTATGTAATTGGTCTGGAGTCTGCCAGTCACCAAGGACCTGCCAAGGAGTTCCTCCTGGAAGGGGCTGGTGGGAAGCAGAGGTGAGAAGAGCCTGCGAGTGGGAGCCGCAGCCAGAGGAGATGGACAGTACCCAGCCTGGTCAGCAAATTCAAGCAGGCTGTGAGCAATAATGGTTTCTCCCAACCTACCCTTTCCCTTGACGTATTTCAGTTTCACTGGTTTCATAGGGGATTCACTCTGGTCCAGGGAACACCCTTCCCTCTGGAGCTACACCTTATTTCTCTGAAATTCTAATGAAGATTGTCTGCTTTAGAGACCATACATTTATAATGGATTATCATCTACTGTATTATTTGTTTTTTAATGTGAACATCTTTAGCTGGAGCTGACCATGACTTGAATGCTTCATAACAAATTTAAACTTAGAACTGAGAATTAACAAAAGCAACAAGATAGATTCAGAATAAATTTATCACTTCTCAGTGTATATCATAGCACGCAAATTCTCTGTGGTATAGTCTTTGCCTACATTTCCAACTTGGTTATATTATCATTTCCTCTTCTGTCTCTTCAGGTCTCCTTGAAACCAAGGGGGAAAGAATGAGGCTTGAGCCACAATGGCCTTATCCAGGTTTCCAGAGAATTATTCAAATAGTATAAAAAGGCACAAACTTTAACAAAGTGGAACTTATCAAACTCCTTTTTCAAAGTCCATCTCAGGTATCACCTTTCTAAGGTGGTGATCCTACCGTTTCTTGGGGACAATGACTTTCTCCCTTTGTGTGTTACTCAGGAGTTCACTTCGGTTTGTTGTACTTATTGTGAACAACTGCTATGCTCTGGACAATATATCTGGTGTGGACACTTTGCTCCTGTGTTTATTAAAATATTTATTTTTCAGATGTCTAATATTTTTCTCCTATGTCTATCTGCATAGCTAAACTGTGAATTGCTTGAAGATAGACCCCATGTCTTACACACCTATATATTCCAGAAATGCCCATCATAGTTCCCAGAATCAAGCATCTCATGTCAACCATAGTAGCAATAAAGGTAAAATGACACAGAGTCTCAGTGCATGCCATCTAAGTACTCACAATCTAGTTATGGACATGGACAAGAAAAGGTCACCACGGGGGAAGTCTGTGATATCACTATACATGGCTTGAGGAAATCCCCATGCCAGTTGTGAAGCAGGTGTGTTGCTTGGTAAAGGTCAATTAACATCATACTTTCTAGTCTGAGAGCAATCTAAAAGGACTAATGGGGAAACTGATTACTTATGACATCTATTATATTATTTCAGATAAAATTAAAGGTCCAGATCCATTGTGGAAGGGACAGGACCTGACTCAGTTGGGGAACAAAATGGAGGAAAATCATGTGGCCAAGAAAAAGCATCCCTAGTCAAACTGGAAAAGCTGTATCTTTCCCCAGTGCCAAAATTCCAGTAATGAGTGAGGAGCTTAAAAGAGAAGAGGCAGGCAAATATTATCCACCACTCAACCCCCAACATAATAGGACTATCTGGGAAAAAGAAAAAAAGGTCCAGGATTTTACTGTAAAAAGGAATTGGTATGTCCTAAATACTTTATTCTTAATACTGACCTCAGAGTCTCCTGCAGGAGGGAGTAGCTTGGGTTATAGACACAAAGACAAGGAAAATGATAGATAAGGCAAACTTGGTAAAATTAAAAACTTCTAGTTGCTTCCCTACTGGCTCTCAGATCTCTTCCCATTCACTGGCAGGGTATCTGAAATTTTCACAGTTCAATTTTTTTTTAAGAACATGGTAGTTCCTCTTAGCATACAAATATTCATAGGGGATCAGTGTCACAGATAGACATAAAAAGTAGAATGGAAGAGCTGTAGTAAATTTAAGAAAGAATCCCACTTTTAGACATGGAAAAATTCATTTTAGACATGGAAAAACTAAAAACTGAAGAGTGAAATGCTTTGTCTAAGATGTAGAGGTCTGACAGTTGGGTGACTGAAACTGATTTATTACCAACTGAGCAACAGGTACTGTGCTCAGCAAAGTTCTAGTTGTTATCTCATCTAATCCTCAGTATGACTCTGCAAAGCAGGTTTTATATTTTCATTTTACAAATGAAAGGTGAGGTTAGGGGTAATAATGGGTTTTATTTTTTTTACTACTACATTTTATTGAAGTATAGCTGTTACACAGTATTATATGTGTTTCAAATATAGTGATTCAACAGTTAACCACATTATTAAATGTTCACCCCAACTACTGTAGTTATTATCTGTCAACACAGAAAGGTGTCAGAGAATTATTGACTATATTCTCTATGCTGTACTTTCATCTTCTTGACTAATTTATATTATGATTGAGACTTGTGATTCTTTATCTCCTTCACCTATTTCACCCAACCACTCAAACCCCTTCCCCATGGTAACCACCAGTCCCTTCTCAATGTCTATGAGTCTGTTTCTCTTTTGCTTGTTTGTTATGTATGCTTTGTTTTGTTTAGAGTCCACATGTAAGTAGTATCATACGGTATCTGTCTCACTTGTTTGAAAATGGCAAGATTTCTTTTTTATGGCTGAATAATATTCCAATGTACCACATCTTTATCTATTCATCAATTGACGGGCACTTGGGTTGCTTCCATATCTTGGCATTGTAATGCAGCAATAAACATAGAAGTGCATATATTTTTTCAAGTCATTTATTTTGTTTTCTTCAGGTATAAAACCAGAAGTAGAATTACTGAGTTGTATGGTATTTTTTTAGTTTTCTGAGGAACCTCCATACTGGTTTCCACAGTGGATGGACCGATTTACATTCCTACAAACAGTGCAGGAAAGTGCCTTTTTCTCCACATCCTTGCCAACACTTGTCATTTCTTGTCTTTAGTTTTCTTTAGACTGTACAGTTAGTAAGTGACAGGACATCCAGGATTCATACTCTGGCCTTGGTGAGAGCAAAACCAATAGTATGGCTCTAATTAATCAAGGGTTCTGAAAAGCCAGCAGTAAGCACAGTTTAGGTCAGATCCTTCCCAAAATTCTTAAACAGAAATTAATATTATAATGGTATTATTATACTATTACAAAATATAAGTAAAATTTTATCATCCAGTTTTGAAATATTCCTGAAGTGATTTATTTTTCTCTTTCAGAAGGGTTTCCTTCCTTTGTGTTGAGATTTCATCCCTGTTTAGCAAGTATTCTGGCCATTGTAATAAAATCTACTTCTGCACTGGCTCAGAAGGCTATGCACTGAGTGGGAAAGCAGTAAAAGAAGCGCCTCCTCCACAGGTATCTTATTATCCATCTTTCTGCCCTCCTCATTCATGGGACAGACAGAGGCCTGTCCAACATATTGAGGCTGTCAAGTAGGGTTTGCTATTTCTGTCTTCTTCTATAGAGCCCCCACCCCATGCTTAACATAATCTGCTATCTTCAGACTGACTCATCTGCCCACTGCAGCAGCTAAGCCACTTGTTGAGTAAAATAGGTCAGATCCTACAGGGAAGCACCCCAAAAACATAGACAAATAGCAAGACAGATACCTGAAGGTTGACAAGGGTCTTATAAGGCAAATAGAAATTAGCATTTTGGCGGACACACTGTGTTATGTAGTTTACATACACAATTTAGCTTATTTATATATCACCAACAACTCTACCAGGAAGATCATTTTTACTGGGCTCTTACTATATCCAAACATTACTATAAATAGACGTTTACTTACTTAATTTTAAATAGTACTAAAAGATTTAAATATAACAACAATTAGGGCAGCAATCTTCAAAACTGTCCAAATTCCAAAGTCATATAACCTGGAGCAGAGGCATATAACTTTTATTTTCCCTTGAACTTTGTTTCCAAGTGAAAGCATACTTCAAAATCCTGCTGAACTACAGTTTAGGTTTTATTTACCTAGAATTAGTGTTAGTGTGGATTATCTTCTAAAAGACAAAAGACAAGATCTGTTGGTGGTACTCACAAGGAATCACAGAAGGTGAACATTCTAGGGAGCTTTAATGTTACTTATCCAACATCATCCTCCCTCTTGCTTGGCAGAGAGGTAGACTGAAACCCTGAGAAGTGATGGGGCTCAAGTCACACAGGAGTTAATGGCAAAGTCAGTGTTCAAATTCAGTCCTCTTATTTCCCTTCCCTAGAGTCCTTCTACAATAATGCAAATTTTAGTCTCCTGGGATATAGAAACAATGCCTTTGTCAATCACAGAAAACAAACCAGAAACCCAAGTAGGCAAAACTTAGGAAGCTTAAAGAGACTGTATTTTACTACACAAAGTGTCGCTCTGATATGGCCAAACAATTCAGTGACAGCATCCTGAGTGGCAAACTCTACAGTGCTTCCCTACTGCCTAGAGCAAAATGTCCAAATTCCATATTATGTTTTGGAAGCCCCGTAAATATCTGATCCTTGCTTACCCCTCAGCCTTATACAACTGTGCAATGGCTCTTCCCCTCAAAATAAATATTCCGGTCCCAAAACTATGCAACTCAAACTCCACCTGCCCTTCTCCAAACACTTTCCTCTCCCCTTCCATACACACACATTGAACCCAGAAATGGCAATTTTACATCCAAATGACTTGTATTACTCCTTTAAACACATACGTATATTTATAATGTGTACATCTTCAAATACATATTTATAAATCATTTACATATAAATATATATTTACTTTCTTTTACATATATTTCTAGGTATCCTGTATATATAAGTCTGTTTTAGAGTAGTGCTCATGAATGTTCCTTTGCTGAGCAGATGAATTTGGCATTGTAACGCACAATACACAAAACTCGATTAGATTCTTTCATCCATCTACAATTCCCTATCCCAGTGTGTACCATCTTGTCTTTACATAGAAATTCCTTCACCCTGATGAACACTGGACAAGATTCCCAATGTTAGAGATGTATAAGTAATGCAAAAGAACCTCTATATTCTTTCAATTTCTTCCTATCCTAAATAATACTAAAGTGTCAGGAACTATATGCAGCCATCTCCATAATAAATCCAGGTTTCTGAGAAAGCTCTGTTTCTTGGGAGTACTCAATATCCATTTTTTATATAAGCAAAGGAAAACTGCAGCTCTTGCCGCTAAAATTCAGTGTTACACACTGCAGAGCGAAATCCAGGAAGATTCACAGAGAATCTAATCTAGCACAGTGCAAGCAGTAGACAATGTTATTTCCAACAAATTAATTTAATTGGTTCTACAATAGCAAGGGGAAATTGCTATGTGCATTTAGATGTTCCCTTGGGAGAAGAGCTGAAAGACGCTCAGAAAACACACAGGAAATCTACTGTAGATCAAATGTTCTTACAGAATTCGGTCCTTACTATGTTACAAAATTGCAATACAATTTTACATCCAAATAATTTGTGATATTTTATTACTTCTCAAAAAAATTCTTGCAAAATGCATTTAATTAAATATACCCTTTTATAATATGCTAGGAGGATTCACATTAATGGGTCACAGTATCAAGTGATTAGTACAACAAAAATTCTTACCTACATAATTTGGAGCTGCCAGATAAATTTATCTAAACTACAGCAACTTTTACAGTTTAAAGTATAAGGAAGAGTTTGAGAGGTTACATTATCATGAAAGCTTACAATTACAGTAGGAATATAGGTTTTTGTTTCATTTAAACATATATTCTATAGTGAACTTACGTTACTTTAGAAACAAGAAAAGCACTAATTATTTTTAAATGTTGTGTTTTGAAAGGCATTTTAAGGTACACCAGAAGTTAGAAGGAGACAACTGTCAAATACAAACAGTAAAAGCTTTAAGAATGTTCCAAATAGAAGCAATAATATTAACATCCAATATTATTTATGTGAGTGAATTAATGAACAAAGTTGTGAACTGCAATAGTCTGTTTTAGTAAAAGCAAATAGTCTAGGCATAATTGAGAGAATGATATAAACATGCTTAAAAATTTGAGTATCTTCAAGTGCACATTCTGTTTCCTAACTTCATATATGCTAATGAATCTGAAGTAACCTGAGAGGGAGGTAATATTTTCTCTGTTTTACAGATAAAAAAATGAAAAATACAAAGGTTAAATGATTTATTCTTTCATTTGTTCAAAACCTTTTATTGGAAATCTACATGGGGCAGACAGTGCTGGAGAGCAGAAAAAAACAGAACCTAATGGGAGGGGCCCTGTCCAGTGGGAGAGCATTTCAGGGTTGGATCTGAGAACATGCATTCCTAACCAGTTTCTCAGATCCAACCTGGGGATCACACTTAGCCAACAAAGGAAAGGCCCACGGAGGTAGAGCCTAATGAACAGTGGTAACGGAGACGTAGATAAAGTAGGAGCTGGAGCTCTCCTGGGGGCTTTACGGCTTATGTTAATAATTTGGAACTTGTCTCTGAGGAGAGTCATTAAAAGATGTTAAGGGTGGTTTACATAGTGGTGACAGAAAAAGACTTTTTTTTTAAAGATTATTTTGCTGAAGTCTGGAGGATGGACTGGAGAGGGTCAGGGTAGGATGCTGAGAACAATTAAAATGAATAAAATATTAGGCAATCTCCAACTTTCATATTATAATAAATGTTCACAAGTTAAACAAAGGATTTATAGATTAAAATAGGTATTCCGTTCTCAATTTTTTAAAACTAATTATAAAATCCCTAATGGCCGTTCAGCTTTTAAGCATTTAATGGTGTATTTCTAGCATTCTGCACTTCACTTTTATCCTTTTCTTTCATAATTGAACACTTAAGGCCAGTGAGTGCCTGATAAAGGCTAAAGTTGAGGCAAGCCTAATGATTTCCATCTTGCTTAATTGTACTGAGTTTATGAAACTTATGTTTCTCCTCATCAGTCTCAGTAATTTCATCTTGTCTGTTCCATTCATTTGTGTAAAGTAATAAAGGCAAAGTGAATAAAATATTAAAATACTTCCACAAATGGATATGGCTTTACAAGCAGAGGTGGTGATACATATAAACCTGAACCACTGACTTGTAGGTGGAGCCACTGTTGGGTGGACTGAAATGTCCATCCTGAACTGATGCAGTATGGAGTTGGTACAGAAAAACAGTTTTGAGAGTCTCAATGTATAATGCATGAAAATGCAGGATGTACAAAATTTGAATGAACAAAGCTCCATAATTGTCTTTGCTTAATTTACTTCCAAAAAGTAGTATTGAGGGTTCATTTTCCAACTAATTTGTGTCAGAGCACTATGCTGAATAGTAAGATGCACCCTGGTCCTCAGTAGGTACTGTTTGGGGAGGAAAAAATGGAACATAGTTACAAGTGATTGTATTACATTCATACATTTGAAAGAAATCTGAAAAGGTATTGAAGAGAAGGTAACATTTTAAGACCTTGGATTTCAATAGGTAGAAATAATGAAGTACACGCATTTCAAACAAGCCAAACATAATGAACAATAATTTAAAAGAGAACAACAGTGTGTTCATGATAAAAAACAAGGTAGAAAATTGTCAGCCATAAGATAATTATAGCTAAAAATTATTAAACACTTTTTACTGTCATTTCCTCTCATAGGGATCACTGCATTTAGTCCTCACATCAACCCTAAGAGGTGTTTTACCTTCTCCATTTCACAGATAAAGAAATGGTAGCTAAGGAAAGTAACTTGCCCCAGGCCACAGAGACAGTATATGGGGGGGGGAGGGGGCGGGGAACAGGACCATTGTGCAACTGGAAAATGCATTTTCCCATATTCTTACTAAACAGCACTTGCTCATGGTTTGTGTATCAGGAAGTGGTAGGGAATAAGGCTAAAAAGATTAATTCCAACTTTTGAAATTCCCTGATTTTTCTGAGGTATTTCTATAAATGATACTGTAAGACTTATGTTAAGAAATCACCATCTTTGTCCTTCCTGGCTCTATCTTTTAACGCCACTATTTCCTTCATTTATTGCATTTTTTTCAGTCTAGTATATTTATCAAATACATGATTTTTCCAAATCTGTGGAAAAGTGTATAACCTGTGGGTATAAACATTACCATTTACGTCCATATCTTCAACATGGCTTGGCTAGGCATCACGTAGCTCAGATTAGGTAATCACTCAATAAACAAACAAATAGAATCTAAAGAGGAATGAAATCACTGTCTTGAAATACTGTGTCTTTATTTCGTAAAGTTTACTCCCAGATGGAAAAATACTGAAATTACGTTAAAAGAAACCCTCTGCATTCTAGGACACTACATCTCTCTTTGTTAACAATTACATGTTCTGAGAAACAACATAATATGGTGATCATCAACACATTTATGAGTAGGTGTTGTAAATTCAGTATGAAATAACCAGATAATGGCCTAAATTCTCATTTGAAAAATCAATTCCCAGTTGTCTTTTACAATTCATATTGGAACATAAAATTTGAGGGTTATACAGAAAATCAGAACAAAACATACAACCCTTTATGATCAGGAGGCAAAATTAGCAAATAACTACCATTCATCAAAGAGATTTACATACTTTATTAGCCCTCAGGTGGTTAACATTACAAAGATTCTGACAATTTCTTCCGTTTATGGATAGAAGCATAGGTGTCTGTGGGTATGTTGAACTGTTAACAGCTTTATTTTTTCCCCTTTAGCATTTCACACAAACTCTATAGCTTTCATGTTGTTGGACCACATTTTAGAGAAGGTCTTGTTATAATCATGGCTATTTGGTGTTCTGAGAATTAATTACCTTGGTAAGAACCTAGAATACATCTTAAATACTAAACTCTCCTAAAAGTACACTGTCTGAACCAGATCTAATTACTAGATAAAACAGTAGCACCTTCAGTCGAGCCACTCTGACCTACTGCCCTACTTCCTCTGAGCAAGTGACAAGTTACCTACTTGACTACGGAGCCAGAAGGACAAAAGCAATTGAAGCTAATGTGGCTCAAGATTTCAGAAGCAGAGAGTCAAGTGATCCATTCTTTTTCTATTTCCACCGAATTCACAGGCATCCTGGTCCACTTTGTAGCATTTATGCTTATTCGTTCTTTACAACAAACTATCAAGACATGTTCTATCATTGTCTTCATTTTACATAAGGAAACAGGCATAGGCAGGACAAGGAATTGGCCCAAATAACACAGCTAGGACACAGGAACACTGGAATCCCAGGCACTCTAGGTAATACCTCAAACACCTCCCTACTGAGTCTAAGGGGAGTGGGGTCATGGTGATAACTAAGAGGCCAGTGCCTGGTGCTGGGCTGGACTCTCTTTCCAAAGGACAACTTAGCTACCTTATAAGATGAGAAATATGCTTAAATCTTGTTTGGTTATTGCTGTAAGCCAAAGGCTGCATATGCTTTGTGTTTACTTAAAAAAAAAAACAGAATGAAAACAAAAGAAGGGTTGCCAGTTTGCACAGAAACACACAGACAGGGGTTCCCTTCCAAGCACCATGTCAATGGACCTCAGTGGACTGGAGACTATTTCTCACCAGGCATCCTTCCCACAATAGTCCCCCAAAGTCAAAGGAGCCATTTCACAGGTGAAGAAAATGAGGCTTGAAAAGTTAAATGCTTCGCCAAGGTCACAGAGCTAGTTGATGTTAAAGCAAGGATTCTAACGATCTATTCCTAAAAGCCACGTTCACACTAGGCCAAACTGAATTACCAAGCTCCAAGCAAAGGAGTGATAAGGATGCTTTATGTCTTGTCCATTATCTAAATACTGTCAGCAAACATTCATGAGGCATGTTAATGTGTACTGTACAACACTGTCAGGAAGTAGTTAGGGAATAAAGAATTACTTTTTCAGAGGACAGTGAGGATCAGAGACACGAATCTCCCAGTGTCACAAGCCAGTAAGTGGTAGAGCTATTATTAGAGAGTGAGACCTAAGTCAAATTACAGTGAACATTTTAGTGACTATTTCTTAAATATTAGTTTGTTATTAATGGACTTGGAGAGGAGAAGACTTAGTGTATGAGAAAATCTTACTCTGAATTTGATTTTACCTTTGGGAAATCAGAGCCCGAATGCAAGTATTCCACCCCATCGCTGAGGAATAAGTGCTTTGAGGAGAAATAGGATTTTAAGATAACAGCTTTGGGGAGAGAGGTAGTAAGAAGCTGCTGTTGCTTGGATGGGCAGAAATAGGAGAGACGGTATCAATACAATCCTGAGTTTTGAATGCAGAGCTGCTGCTTCAGTAGGCATTATATACATGCCATCGGGAAGCAACCATAAGCCTCCGGCACTCTCTGGAAATGGAGCAACGAGACTCATGCCATTCGCCTAGGACCAGGAGAAACCAAAAACATGTGTGTGGGGACTTATAAAAATCCTTGTCACCAGTGAGGAAGGGACACAGTGGGTGGCAGGGCTACAGTTCCCTCTTGTTCTAGTTGATAGTTTATGGGCCTTCTTTTCCTTTTCAAGAGCTCAATATGACAGGGTGCTGATTTCTAAAATTATTCCAGTTAACCCACAGAGGCCATTCTATAGGAGACTATGTTATATCAGAAAACAATAAATACATCAAGATGTATGAAACCCATACCAATTTTTATCTACTCACAGAAGATGAGTGATTAACTAACCCAGATTCACTGGTGCTGGACTAAGGCAGAGTGGGGCAGGAGGGTTGTACGTGACATGGTAAACTATATACTATTTATGTCAAGAATACTGCACTCCATCTCTATTAAAGTCCACATACAAGAAAATGGGATTCAATTTTTAGTTTTAAGAACATCTACTTATGGATCAAGTGCCACGAGCCAGGAGATTCATACCTAATTTATCACCACTTTGTGAATGAGGGCCCATTCTTCCCATTTTGTAAATGGGCAAACTGAGGCTCAGACACGTTAAGTAACTTGTGCAAGGATTCACTGCCAATAAGTGTCAAAGCAGAGTTTTATGGAAACCTGACTCTAAAACCTAGGTTATTGATCCCCACGCAGCACTGAGTCAAGGAGAAACCATATAGAAGAAAGGACAATGCATACTAATATTTCTAATGAGTAAGACCTAAAGTTTCCCTGCCTGAGATAGTTTGTCACTAATGTTAACTAGAACTCTCCAGATGCTGTCCGATAAGGTAATCCGCACGCCCCATGGCCACTGAGCCCTTGAAATATGGCTAGTCCCAATATGCTGCAAGCATAAAATTCACATTAGATTCTCAAAATTTACTATGAAAAAGTTACATTAATATCTTTATATTGTTCATGTTGAAATAAGTGTGGACATACATATTGAGCTAGCATATGTTATAAGAGTTAGTTTTACCTATTTCTTTTTACTTAAAAAAAATCTAGCTATAAGAAAATGTAACTGCACATACAAGTGTATGTCTCATCCAATGCACGTCCTTATTGGATAGTACTTGTCCAAATCCTGAAAGAATAGGGATGATAAGACACTTTTTGCCCTTAAAGACCTTGCCTCTTTTCCTAGGAGGAAAAACACTATGATATCACTACTGCTGAGCTTCTGTTTTTAAAAAAATGAAAGCTTTGTTTATTGTCTGAGCCATGGTGAGGCCATTGGCATGGGTGTTGGTGCTGGGAAATACCTAGTTACAATTCTGCTTCCCCTTGGTCTTACCTAAGAATAATTTTTAAAAAGTTAGTTATCATCTCGGTGCTTCACTATTTCATTTGGAAAAATAATAATAATATCAACCCCAAATTATTGCTATGGAAATTAAGTAATATAATTCATGGGGAGTGCCCAGCTCAGGGACTGGCTCCTAATAAATGCTCAATAAATGTAAATTTACTTCCTCTGTTCCTCTTTCCCCTTTCTGCATCTGTCACTAAAGGACACCAGGCCAGTCACCCTAAGAATGCTATCTTTTTTATTGCATCATGGATGATTTTTTTTTTCTAATCTCAATTTTCTCCTGTATCTCATCATCCAACAAATGATAAGAGTGCTGTTTTTTTTTAAAGGCCAGCAGCTTGGGGCTGAATTTATATCAAAGATGAAAAGTATCTCAAAGTAAAATCAATTTATAAGTATTTACTTATCCATATAAACTCTGCTTTTCAATTTGGTAAACCTAATGCTAAAATTTTATGAGCAAACCAAGTTATGCACGGCATTTTTTTGTTTTTAAAATAGCACAAGCATTAAAAATGTCAGTATTGCTTTTGAATTCATTTTGCCCTTTAATTTCCTTCATTGAAGCATCTCCCAAAGTTTTTTCAGCTTTAAAATCTGAAGCACTTTCTATTCCTAATGGATCCTAAAAGGTCTACGACTATTCCTTACAGTCATGAACTTGACTCTTAACTAAATGTTCATTCATACCATCATTCATTCTTTCACTTGATAAATATCTATTGGATAACTGTTACATGCCAGGAACTTCCAGAAGTGAAGGGGATACAGTGTTTAAGTCAGGTTCAGTCCCAGCACTCTCAGAGCTCACATATTAGACAGAGAGATATATGGGCAATATGTTAGAAAGACATAACAATAGACAATGAGTAAGAAGGCACAGAGATCTAAGGGAATATAAAAAAGGGACTTGACCTTAGGGCTAGGGAAGTAACCCCTGAAACAGTAATGAGTAGGAGTTACTGAGACAAATAGTATCCCAAACCACATCCACGGCTCTATATTCTGAAAACTTTGCTTACCATTGCTGTACCTTTAAAAATAAAATAAAATTGGGACATTCTGAGAAGTCCCTTTTGGCCATGACAGATCAATATGAAAACCAGGGTGGTAAGGAACATTCATATGTAATTACTTTCTCCAAACTGCATCTGGGATGACGATGTACAGTTGAATAGTATCTTGCACAAGTTATGGTCTGAATCTTTTTTTAAACAGGTGGATCATATTTGAACACTAAGAAAATATTGGAGTATTGTCAGAAGGGATATAAAATAAGCTTTCAGAGACCTGTTGAAATTACTCTCTTAATGGAATTCCAAGCATTATTTAATTTTTTATTAAGTGAATTAATTCAGAAAGACATTCCATATTTAGGGGAAAAATGTCCTTTGAGAACCATTCTCCAAAGATTACTTCATCAAGATCAGAGAGGCGCTATAGACAGTATCTCATTGCAAAATGGTAGAACTTTATTTATTTTAAAGTGTAGTTGACATATAATATTATATTAGCTTCAGGTGTACCAGTGATTCAATTTTTATATACATCACTATAGTAAATCTAGGTACCGTCTGTCACCACACGTTGTTACAATATTATTAACTATATTTCCTATGCTGTACAGTATATCTCCTGTGGCTTATTTATTTTATAACTGGAAGTGTGTACCTTTTAATCCCTTTCATCTCTATCACCCATTTGCCAACCCCCTCCCTTCTGGCAAACACCAGACTGATCTCTGTTAACTATATATCTGTTTCTGTTTTTTTGAGTGTGTTCATTTTTTTTTAGATTCTACATATAAATGAAATCATAAGACATTTGTCTTTCTTTGACTTATTTCACCTAGATAATACCCTCTAGGTCTATCCAAGTTGTTGCAAAAGGCAAGATTTCATTATTTTGTATGGCTGAGTAATATTCCATTAGATACATATTTATATCTTCTTTATCCATTCATCTATGGATGGACACTTAGATTGCTTTCATAGATTGACTATTATAAATAATGCTGCAAAGAACATACAGGTGCATATATTTTCAAATTAACATTTTCTATTTCTTTGGATAAATACCCAGAAGTGGAATTGCTGATTGTATGGTTTTCTATTTTTAATGATTTTTTAGGAAACTCCATACTCTTTTCCACAGTAGCTGCACCATTTTGCAATCCTACCAGCAGTGCATAAAAGTTCCATTTTCTCCATATCCTCGACAAAACAATTGTTATTCTTATATCTTTGAAACTAGCCATTCTGACAGGTGTGAGGCAGGATCTTACTGTGGTTTGGATTTGCATTTCCTGGATGATTAGTGATACTGAGCATCTTTTCATGTATCTGTTGGCCATCTGTATGTCTCCTTTGGAGAAATGTCTACCCAGGTCCTCTGTCCATTTTTTAATTTAATTTTTTTTATATTGAGATGTGTGAATTCTTTATATATTCCATATGTTAACCACAATGGGACATATCCTTTGAAAATATATTCTCCCATTCAGTAATTTGCCTTTTTATTTTGTTGGTTCCCTTTGCTACACAAAGGCTTTTTTTTTTTGCTTAATGGGGTTTTTTTTGCCATTTTTTAAAATTAAGGTATTATTGATATACACTCTTATGAAGGTTTCACATGAAAAAACAATGCGGTTACTACATTTGCCCATATTATGAAGTCCCCACTCATACCCCAATTCAGTCACTGTCCATCAGTGTAGTAAGATGACACAGATTCACTATTTGTATTCTCTGTGCCACACTGTTTTCCCTGTGATCCCCCACACCATGTGTACTAAACATAATACCCCACAATCCCCTTCACCCACCCTCCCACACTCCTCCGCTTTGATAACCACTAGTTCCTTCTTGGAGTCTCTGAGTCTGCTACTATTTTGTTCCTTCAGTTTTGCTTCGTTGTTATACTCCACAAATGAGGGAAATCATTTGGCACTTGTCTTTCTCCTCCTGGCTTATTTCACTGAGCGTAATATCCTCCAGTTCCATCCATGTTGTTGCAAAAGGTAGGGTTTGTTTCCTTCTTATGGCTGAATAGTATTCCATTGTGTATATGTACCACCTCTTCTTTATCCATTCATCTACTGATGGACACTTAGGTTGCTTTCATATCTTGGCTATTGTAAAAAGTGCTGCAATAACATTGGGGTGCATATGTCTTTTTGAATCTGAGAAGTTGTATTCTTTGGGTAAATTCCAAGGAGTGGGATTCCCAGGTCAAACGGTATTTGTATTTTCAGTTTTTTGAGGAACCTCCATATTGCTTTACACAATGGTTGAACTAGCTGACATTCCCACCAGCAGTGTAGGAGGGTTCCCCTTTCTCTGCATCCTCGCCAGCATTTGTTGTTCTTAGTCTTTTGGATGCTGGCCATCCTTACTGGTGTGAGGTGATATCTCATTGTGGTTTAAATTTGCATTTCTCTGATGATTAGTGATGTGGAGCATCTTTTCATGTGTCTGTTGGCCATCTGAATTTCTTCTTTGGAGAACTGTCTCTTCATATCCTCTGCCCATTTTTTTAATTGGGTTATTTGCTTTTTGAGTGTAGAGGTGTGTAAGTTCTTTATATATTTTGGATGTTAACCCCTTGTTGCATATGTCATTTACAAATATATTCTCCCATACTGTTGGAGGCCTTTTTGTTCTGTTGATGGTATCCTTTGCTGTACAGAAACTTTTAAGTTTGATGTAGTCCCATGAGTTCATTTTGGCTTTTGTTTCCCTTACTCGAGGACATGCATCCAGGAAGAAGTCAATCATGCTTATATTCAGGAGATTTTTGCCTATGTTGTCTTCTAAGAGTTTTATGGTTTCATGACTTACATTCTGGTCCTTGATCCATTTTGAGTTTACTTTTGTGTATGGAGTTAAACAATAATCCAGTTTTATTCTCTTGGATGTAGCTGTCCAGTTTTGCCAACACCAGCTGTTGAAGAGGCTGTCATTTCCCCATTGTATGTCCATGGCTCCTTTATCATATATTAATTGACGATATATGGTTGGGTTTATATCAGGGCTCTCTAGTCTGTTCCATTGGTCTATGGATCTGTTCTTGTGCCTGTACCAAATTGTCTTGAGTACTGTGGCTTTGTAGTACAGCTTGAAGTTGGGGAGCATAATACCCCCAGCTTTATTCTTCCTTCTCAGGATTGTTTTGGCTATTTGGGGTCTTTTGTGGTTCCATATGAATTTTAGAATGATTTTCTCGAGTTCGTTGAAAAACGCTGTTGGTATTTTGATAGGAATTGCATTGAATCTGTAGCTTGCTTTAGGCAGGATGATCATTTTGACAATATTAATTCTTGCTATTCATGAGCATGGGATGTGTTTCCATTTATTGGTATCTTCTTTAATTTCTCTCATGAGTGTCTTGTAGTTTTCAGAGTATAGGTCTTTCACTTCCTTGGTTAGGTTTATTCCTAGGTATTTTATTCTTCTTGATGCAACTTTGAATGGAATTGTTTTCCTGATTTCTCTCTCTACTAGGTCATTGTTAGTGTATACGAATGCCATAGATTTCTGCGCATTAATTTTGTATCGCACAACTTTGCTGAATTCAGATATTAGATCTAGTAATTTTGGAGTAGATTCTTTAGGTTTTTTTATGTACAATATCATGTCATCTGCAAACAGGAACAGTTTAACTTCTTCCCTGCCAATCTGGATGCCTTTTATTTCTTTCTGTTGTCTGATTGCCGTGGCTAGGATCTCCAGTACTATGTTGAATAAAAGTGGGAGAGTGGGCATCCTTGTCTTGTTCCAGATCTTAAAGGAAAAGCTTTCAGCTTCTCGCTGTTAAGTATAATGTTGGCTGTGGGTTTGTCATATATAGCCTTTATTATGTTGAGGTACTTGCCCTCTACACCCATTTTGTTGAGAGTTTTTATCATGAATGGAGTTGAATTTTGTAAAATGCTTTTTCAGCATCTATGGAGATGATCATGTGGTTTTTGTCCTTCTTTTTGTTGATGTGGTGGATGATGTTGATGGATTTCGAATGTTGAACCATCCTTGCATTCCTGGAATAAATCCTACTTGATCATGATGGATGATCCTTTTAATGTACTTTTGAATTCAGTTTGCTAATATTTTGTTGAGTATTTTTGTGTCTATGTTCATCAGGGATATTGGTCTGTAGTTTTCTTTTTTTGTGGTGTCTTTGCCTGGTTTTGCTATTAGTGATGTTGGCCTGGTAGAATGAGTTTGGGAGTATTCCCTCCTCTTCTACTTTTTGGAAAACTTTAGGGATGATGGGTATTGGGTCTTTACTAAATGTTTGATAAAATTCAGTGGTGAAGCCATCTGGTTCAGGCATTTTGTTCTTAGGTAGGTTTTTGATTACCTGTTGAATTTCGTTGCTGGTAATTGGTCTGTGGAGATTTTCTGTTTTTTTCCGGGTCAGCCTTAGAAGGCTGTATTTTTCCAGAAACTTGTCCATTTCTTCTAGATTATCCAGTTTGTTGGCGTATAATTTTTCATAGTATTCTATAATAGTTCTTTGTATTTCTGTGCTGTCCGTAGTGGTTTTTCCTTTCTCATTTCTGATTCTGTTTATGTGAGTAGACTCTCTTTTTTTCTTGATAAGTCTGGCTAGGGATTTATCTATTTTGTTTATTTTCTCGAAGAACCAGTTCTTGCTTTCGTTGATCCTTTCTATTGTTTTATTCTTCTGGATTTTATTTATTTATGCTCTAATCTTTATTATGTCCCTCCTTCTACTGACTTTGGGTCTCATTTGTTCTTCTTTTTCTAGTTTCGTTAATTGTGAGTTTAGACTGCTCATATGGGAATGTTCTTCTTTCCTGAGGTAGGCCTGTGTTACAATATAGTTTCCTCTTAGCACGGCCTTCACTGAATCCCACAGATTTTGCGTTGCTGAATTATTGTTGTCATTTCTCTCCATATATTGCTTGATCTCTGTTTTTATTTGGTCAGTGATCCATTGATTATTTAGGAGCATGTTATTAAGCCTCCATGTGTTTGTGGGATTTTTCATTTTCTTTGCGTAATTCATTTGTAGTTTCATACCTTTGTGGTCTGAGAAGCTGGTTGGTACAATTTCAATCTTTTTGAATTTACCGAGGCTCTTTTTTGTGGCCTAGTATATGATCTATTCTTGAAAATGTTCCATGTGCACTTGAGAAGAATGTGTATTCTGCTGCTTTTGGGTGTAGAGTTCTGTAGATGTCTGTTAGGTCCATCTGTTCTAATGTGTTGTTCAGTGCCTCTGTCTTGTTACTTATTTTCTGTCGGTTTGATCTGTCCTTCAGAGTGAGGGGTGTGTTGAAATCTCCTAGAATGAATGCATTGCATTCTATTTCCCCCTTTAATTCTGTTAGTATTTGTTTCACATATTTAGGAGCTCCTTTGTTGGGTGCATAGATATTTATAATGGTTATATCTTCTTGTTGGATTGACCCTTTTATCGTTATATAATGTCCTTCTTTGTCTCTTGTGACTTTCTTTGTTTTGAAGTCTATTTTGTCTGATCCAAGTACTGCAACTCCTGCTTTTTTCTCCCTATTAGTTGCATGAAATGTCTTTCTCCATCCCTTCACTTTTAGTCTGTGTATGTCTTTGGGTTTAAAGTGAGTCTATTGAAGGCAGAATATAGATGGATCTTGTTTTTTTATCCATTCAGTGACTCTATGTCTTTTGACTGGTGCATTCAGTCCATTTACATTTAGGGTGATTATAGATAGGTATGTACTTATTGGCATTGCAGGCTTCAGATTCATGGTTACCAAAGGTTCAAGGTTAAGTTCCCTACTATCTAAGAGTCTAACTTAACTCAATATGCTATTACAAACACAATCTAAAGGTTCTTTTTTTTCTTCCTCCATTTTCTTCCTCCTCCATTCTTTATATATTAGGTATCATATTCTATACTCTTTGTCTATCCCTTGATTGACTTGGGGATAGTTAATTTAATTTTGTATTTGCTTAGTAATGAGCTGTTCTACTTTGTTTACTGTGGTTTTATAACCTCTGGTGACAGCTATTAAACCTTAGGAACACTTTCATCTATAGCAGTCCATTCAAAATACACTGTAGAGATGATTTGTGGAAGGTAAATTCTCTCAGCTTTTGCTAATCAGGAAATTGTTTAATCACTCTTTCAAATGTAAATGATAATCTTGCTGGATAAAGTATTCTTGGTTCAAGGCCCTTCTGCTTCATTGCATTAAATACATCACGCCACTCCCTTCCGGCCTGTAATGTTTGTGCTTAGAAGTCTGATGATATCCTGATGGGTTTTCCTTTGTATGTGATCTTATTTCTCTCTCTGGCTGCTTTTAATAGTCTGTTCTTATCTTTGATCTTTGCCATTTTAATTACTATATGTCTTGCTGTTGTCTTCCTTGGGTCCCTTGTATTGGGAGATCTGTGTACCTCCATGGCCTGAGAGACTATCTCCTTCCCCAGATTGGGGAAGTTTTCAGCAATCACCTCCTCAAAGACACTTTCTATCCCTTTTTATCTCTCTTCTTCTTCTGGTACCCCTATAATGCGAATATTGTTTCGTTTGGATTGGTCACACAGTTCTCTCAATATTCTTTCATTCTTAGAGATCCTTCTTTCTGTCTGTGCCTCAGCTTCTTTGTATTACTCTTCTCTTGTTTCTATTTCATTTATCGTCTTCTCCACCATATCCAATATGCTTTTAATACCGTCCATTGTGCTCTTCAATGATTGGATCTCCGACTGTAATTCATTCCTGAGTTCTTGAATATCTTTTCGTACCATGAGCATGTTAATGACTTTTATTTTTAACTCCCTTTCAGGGAGAGTCATGAGGTCCATATCATTTAAATCTTTCTCCGGAGTTGTATTCATAATTTTACTCTGGAACAGGTTCCCTTGGTGTTTCATGTTTGTATATGGCGCCCTCTAGTGCCCAGAAGCTCTGCTTTCTGGAGCTGCTCAGCCCCTGAGGCAATGTCCGGGATTGTATGGGAGTGATATTGGTGCCTCGGGGTAGGAAAGAGCTGTTTCCTGGTTCCTGGCTGCTATGCCTGTCTCCACTGCCTGAACCAGTGGGCCAAGCAGACAGGTATAAGCCTCTGTATTTTGCGTTTTTAGTTGCTGTAGACAGATCTTCCCTCTGGATGGCCTAATGCCAGAGTAGGGTTTCCCAGTTTGCAAGCCCAGTGGGGCTGGCCAGGAGAAAGGTGCACAAGTCTGCCTGTCACAGAAGGGGTTCTTGGAGCTGTGTTGGCAGCCAGGGAGCTGGAGCACCTGAAGATTGTGTAAGCTCACAATCTGCTGGGCAGAGTGCACCCAGACAATTTTGTCTACCTGTCCTTTCTCCTGAGCAGTAAACTCTGTGCCGTCCTTGCCCCTTTAGTAGCCCTCTTGCTAAGGGATTCTTGGTTAGGAAGTCTCTCAGACTGTCCGCCTTTCTTTTGTCCCGTGCAGCTGGGTATGGATCCCTGCTTTCACAACCAGCTGGAATCTTAGTCTCTCCAGGAATCTACCTGTCTTAGCTTTCCAACCCCCTAATTACGAGAGTATCATGCAAGCACCATGAAATGCAGGTTTGTGCTCCCAGAGCAGATCTCCAGAGTTAGGTATTCAGCAGTCCCAGATTTCTCCCTCCCTGCTCCGTTCTTTCTCCTCCTGTTGGTGAGCTGCGGTGGGGGAAGGGCTTTGATCCCACAGGACCACAGCTTTAGTACATACCCTTTTACATAAGGGCTGCTCTTGTCTCCAGGTGTATGCAGTTTGTTGCAGTCCTCTTACCTGTTGCTCTTTCAAGAATAGTTTTATTAGTTATATTTTCATATTATATGCGGTTTTAGGAGGAAGCCTCTGTCTCACCTCTCACGCCACCATCTTTAGTCCAATCTCTACACAAAGGCTTTTTAGTTTGATATAGTCCTGTTTGTTTATTTTTGCTTTTGTTGCCCTTGACTAAGGAGACAGATCCAAAAAGAAAAATATTCCTTACAGTGATGTCAAAATGCTTACTGACTATGTTTTCTTCTAGCAGTTTTATAGTTTCTTGTCTACATTGAAATCTTTAATCCTAAAACGGTAGAGTTTTTCACTTGAAGCTCATTGAACATTTCCCAGATTATTTTATTAGATACTCTTAAAGTAGGGATTTTTACCCCCGTTGCAAACATAAGGAAACTGAAGCTTAGAGGAAAGAAATATTTTGCCAAGCTCACAAAGCAAATAAAATAGTAGGAAATGTATGCAACAGCCTGTGATTTCTGACATGCTCAGAAGAGACTGATTAAGTTATAAGTGACTTGGATGTAGAAAGAACGTTAAGTGGCCTAGGTTATATTGGTATTTAGAATGGAATACAGATACCATTCACTATAATGAGGAGCTTTCCTTCACTAATTGTCCCTGCATTCAAAAACTCTTCCTTGAACAGTACCCCTAGAGAATTAAGGAAATCTGCCTTTAAGGAAAGACACAGTTTTGGAAGACATAATCAAATATGGTCTCTCTACATAAAGTCTTGCAATTTCCTCACTCATGCCCTTCAGGATTAACTAAAATGCATGCAAATGTGATCTTGTGCCACCCGTCCACCTATTTTGAAACTCTCTATGTCTAACAGTAAAGAAAAATCCCCTTCATCACCCTCCTGTCTTGCTGCCCTACCCCCAAAACAGATACACAAACATATATAGACGTCTACATCTTTGGCCACCTCATATTCACCCTCTGCATCTCGGCTTTAAGACCATTTTCTCCACAAAGTCCGTGCTGTCCTCCCAAGTAAGAATTAAATGTCTGTCCTATGCACTCCTTGAGATTCTTTTATTTAGTCTTTAGACCCTTGTATCTTAATTGTATATTTACCAGCCTGTCTATCTTACTGAACTGTAGTGTGTAAATAGTGATGGATCCTAGTTCTGTGGCACTTCAATTATACATAAATTGGGAGAGGACTCTTTAATAAAATGAATTCAAAATTACAAATAGAAAATTAAGTGAACATGTAAATATTTTTTTAGTGAGAAAGTAAGCCACATTAAATTAGAAATTTTAAAAGTTGACAAATATTATAAAATCTCATGCATAGAAAAATAACATTTAGTTTTACTAATTAATAACCTAAAATGCCTCTCTATATATACTTTATATAGACAAACTTCTGGGTCTGACCATTTCAAACCTAATTTTCCCTCCACCATCCACATCCTTCCAGTGTCCAGTACTAATGACCACCTTTATGTTGTGTTAAGTTTCACACCTCCTTATCACAGAGCCCTGGGGAGTTAGCACAGTGAAAGGTAGGATTTCTAGACATCATTTCTAACCTGGGGTGGCTAGTCCTAAGTTTTATTCACAGAAATGATTACGAACCACATGTATCTATCCTACTAAATTCTGACTATCCAGTGTAATATCTCTCTCATCTGTTTCTCTCTTCTCTCTTGTCTCTCTTCTCTCTCTGTCTCTCTCTTCTCCTTCTCTCTCTCTTTCCTCAATACCAGTTTCCTCTAGATAGATCTCCAGAATGCCCCCTGATAAAACCAGTGTGACTCTTCTTGGGCTTTGGAAAGGCCTGTGCATATGCTTAAACTTCATAATCACTTACAATAAATCTACTTTTGGATATGAAAGAGCAAAGACTCATCTTCTTTCTCTTTTGAGTCCCATATTTCGAGTCCTGTGCCTGACATACAGCAGGCCTTCAAAAAATATTAAATGAATGATTTCAATTCAGTCATATTAGTTTTTAGTCACATTTCCATAACCCATGAGTTGCCCTGTAAAATAACTGAAAATAAAACGGAAGGTGGGAGCCAATGCCCATTATCAGTGATGCTGTATCCAGCTTAAAGAACAGCAAACTTAATTTGTGCTATGCACACCATCAGCATATTATAATTATCATAACTCTCATAATTCTACTCCTGCATATTCTTAAGATACTACTTTCTTTTCTATGATCAAGAGACAGTAGAGAACTTGGCTTTTGAAATACTTTTTCATGTGGGATTTATTAATATCAGAGACATGAGACAAAAGGTCATGAAAGGTTAGTTAAGTTGAAGGGACCTATGCCTACCAACAGGAGAACGGATAAACAAACTGTGATACATCCATACAGTGCAGTAACTCCAGAAACAAAAAGGTATAAACTAGTGGTATATGCTACAACATGGATGAATCTTCAAATAACTATGCTGAGTGAAATAAAGTCAGACAACATGTTATATGATTTCATTTATATAAAACTGTTGAAGAGGCAAACAAATTTATGACACAAAGCAGATCAGGAGTTGTGAGGAGGAGTCCTCAAGGGGTAGGAAGAAGAGATGACAAAGAGATAATGGAAATTTTAGGGGTGGTGGAGCTTATTATCTTGATGGTAGTGATGGTTTCATGAGTATATGCATCAAAACAATCAAATCACATACTTCAAATGTGTACAGTTTATTGTATATCAATTAGACATCAATAAAGGAGTTAAAAAATCAAAGGGATGTATTTATTATGTTACCAAAATTAAAATAAACTAACCAGCATTATACAGCACAGGCCCTTAAGAGAGTAGATATATCCCAGATGTGTACTTGTTTGCCCAGATTTGTATGTCTGCTTATATAAATCCTTAAAGTGCTACACCAACTCTGAGCCTCCTCAATAATTTTAAAAGGATAATATTTAGTACGACATCCTTATCGGCATTTCTAAAGAATCCTAATTTCTAGAGTGTGCTCAAGGCCAAGAGGGATTTGACAAAGCAAATAATAGCCTATGTAATGAAAGAACAATCCTTATTTTAAAACAAATGCACAGCATTCTAAAACAAATAGATGGGATAAAGTCCCATTATATTAGATCAACCTTTTTACACATATGACACAAGGTCATTTTAAGTGAAGGAATATTTGCTTTTTTTAGAAGAAGACTAAACTTATTATTGGATGAGTCTTAAAGAACCCTAGCTACATATTAAATACTATGATATTTGCACTGGAAACCTCTGCAAAACTGACTTCACTACTTTAGAGGGCTTTTAGATAAACACTCTGTTCCACATACAGGTCTCCTTCACCTCACTTTTACTCTGTGGAATGTTTGTTGAATGATTATATGAAGAAATGTTGGCAAATTAGAAATAGTATTAAAATGAAGACAGCATCATTTCTTTTAACTAATTTTCTTTAGAGGAAAAAATGTTTAAATAAAATTTCAAGATGACAGGAGACAGTCATGACCAAGAAAGTCAAGCTGCGTATCCTAACAACTGCCTTCATCTGGACGATGCCTGTTTCAACGTGACAATAATCCCAGGTGATAGGCAAGACAGGTATCAATCTTCACATTTTTATTTAAAAAAAAAGAGGTCTGCTATACATTCACCACATTTTTATAGCCTTCAGTTTTTAAAAAATTAGGAAGTGCAAGTTCTCCTTCTGTCTCTCCTGTTCCATCCTCCTCTTAGAGCCACAGTCTGAACCTTCTACACCTTCACTTCCCCTGGGCTTAGATAGGGTTAGACACTGGAGTGTTTCAATTCCTATGCCACCTTTGGCTTTTTTTTTATTGTTCCCCAATATTCTTGTACTTTCAAGACTTACCCTGAGACTTTCCTTAAACAGTGGTTCCAATTCTTGTACTATCATGTTTCCACTGATAAATTACCTCCTCAGTACGGATTTCCTGATTCCTCCTTTGTAGATTTCACTACTTCTTCCCCTGAAAATAGGTATAAGTAGCTCTTAGTATGTATTGCTTCCCTTCCCCTTTAAACACACTGTTTAATGAAAAACATTAGTGCATAAGAAGTACCCTTTAAACATATTTCTTTCCCCAGCTAGACTATGAATTTCTATATGTTGGACAAGATGATCTCATTTGTTAGGAATTTCCTGGCATCAGACAGACCTGTCTTTGCATGCTGTTTCTAATAGTTCTAGGAATTGGGTTTTGGGCAAGTTACTTAATCTCTTTAGTGTCACCTTGTTTTTTTTCATTTATAAGATAGAAATCATGATACCTGCCTTACTGGGATACAGTAAAGAAGGTATCATGAAACAGTGTGTGTAAGGCATGCCTGGTACATAATATATGTTCAATAAATGATATCTAATGTTGTTGATAGCTGTTTGTTGCTTTTATAGCTTTCACAGTGACAGGTGACACCCAGGAAATCAAAATGTGTTTTTGAAACTCACTTACTCCCCAGGTGGTAACTCCTTGCAGATTTTCAGGCAAAAGCATATTACAAAGATCACGGAACAATATTCCTCAAAGCAAACTGACCCTCTCAAACATACTGGCTTGATCTGACAGACATTGCTATAGTGCAAATGAAGAGAACTGCAGCTAGAATAAGCCATCTGGGGTCTTCTGAGGCATCAAGCCCATAGAAGATAATGAAAACATACATCACCCATAACCTTTCAGCCAACTGGGCTACTGAACATAACAGAAGCATAATGGCCTTCCTGTTGTGTCAGAAATTCTCCACTCCTTTCTACAAGTAGTTCATCAAATTACTCCACGCTTATTGCTTCAATCTGCATTCAGCTTTAATATGCCTGAATCCTTTCTCTCAAAACATCCAAGGCCCCAGGAAATTGTTGTGTCTGAATGCCATACTCACTAAAGGACAAAGACTGAAAGTTAAAAATCAACTGTGCAAACACGATAGAAATAAAAAGGAGAGAAGAGAGGTAGTCATATTAAAAATAAACAGTTTCAAAGATTTCATGAAAAGAAGTCGATGCAATTTGCAACTTCATTTGTTCTAGTGACAAGCTGATAAAATGGTGGTACTTAAATGCATCAGAAAATTTGACACAAATTGAAAGTGACTACACATTCCATTATCCCAAATTCCCCTGGTAATGGAAAATGATGGTTAAAGACAGTTTCTAATATGTCTTAGAAGCAAGAGGCTATGGGAAATAATACCCTTGATTATCAGGAAAGATAAGCATTCAAAAGGAGGCAAGGGCTGTAGTGATTCTGTGATCCAAGTCTCACTATTCTGATAACTGGCTGCACATTTTCATTAAAAGATACACAAAGAAAATTGTTACTGATGGAACACATAAAAAAATTTGGGTATAGAAATGACTCACTGGGCAGTGAGTCATTAACAGAAAAACCAGTGTGGTCAGCCAATAATTACAGTTTGCCAAGATATTTATTCCAATTTTTCTCAAAGTGTTTACATATATTTAAATGACATTCTATTCATGAAAAGTTACTTAATCAAAGTGGATTTTATCTAGAAATTTTTGAAATACAAGTGTAATTGGAATCTAGTACATGGATCCTTTTGAATTAGCTTCTTTTGAATATCTTTTGAATTAACTTTTTTCTCCTAATGCAGCTTTGTAACACTAGTGTGTTATGTCTTATGCAAAGAACAGTCATATAATCAAAGAACCTATATTCTTAAGAGTTGGAGAAAGTACAAAGTTACTAAGTGTGTTGGTAACACTTATGACAACACCATGTGAGAGTACTTATTTTTATTTTATAAGGAAAAAATTGATCACAGGAAAATTAAGGGCCCTTCCCAAGGCCACTCAACTAACCAGTGATAAAGGTAGGATTGGAATTTAAGTCTATCTCACTTGAAATACTTGACTATTTGTTCTATGCCATATGTTCCAATAGATTCTGAACCTGTATTTCATTCTATTCTGAATATACCTATTTTAGATCATCCTTCATAATCATACAGTTATTCAAAAAATATCTTCAGACTCATGAATATAAAAAATTCACTCACTCAATTCATTCAAACACATTTACTTACCAGTAAGTTCCAAAGTGTCATACATGGTGGTGTTTCATCAGTGGCCATAATATAACAACAGTAATTGTTCGAACCATTTCCATTGCAAGTAGGAGAAACCCAATCCAAATCAAATTAATCAACACAAATAGATTTATTGGGGGGTCACTGGGGATGTTTCCACAAGTAAAGGAAGGGCTACTTAGGAGCCAGAGCAGCTTTGGGCTCTAAGAGATTGAGCTGGTGCTCTTTTTTAACCATGATTCTCTCCATCTCTCACCTCCATTTCTGTGAGAAAGTTGGCTTCATTTACTTAGATTCCCCCATGTGATGACAGACATGGCCCCCACAGCTCTAAAGCCATTATCACCACAATCTGAAAGGAGAGAAAGCAACCTGTGACTTAACACGGAAAAACACCAGGGAAGGATTCCAATTGGCCAGCTAAGTTCACATGATCATACTGGGCCAGTCATTGGCCAGAGTGATGGAACAGTATGATTATCTAGACTTGGGTTACATGCCTACCTCTATGATCTGGAAGAAGGGTACTTTGGTCGAGAGCTCCACCATACTTACAGGATTGCAGTGGGAGAAGAGCAGTTTTGTGAAGAAAGAGGCAAAAGGAGTGTTACAACTAAATTTGGAAAGCATATTGGCTGGTCAGAACTAGCAGGTATCAGATATAGTAGCTAGTATTTACTGAACATGTACTACATGCCAGGTATTATTCTGAACATATTATATGTATTATAGTATTTAATTTTCACAATAATCACATGAAATGGGTTATATTTTTATCTCCAATAAATATTAGCAAATTAAAGCTTGGAGAGATTAAATAAATTGTTCAAGGAGTTATAACCAGTAACTGGAAAATGCTGGATTGAAACATAATGTCTGACTATCTTACAACCTTTCTATGCCACCTCCAAGTTTGGTACCATTTTTCTTTTGTTATCCATCACTATACACAATGTGATTTGTAGGTCTTGGTTATCCTTCTTTGTGAACATTTTAGTTTGTAATGTCCTTAAAATATAATCTTCAGAAGCAAATAGCATGTATCAGATTTATCTATATTACAGAGAAATGATTACACACTCATAATTTGGATCTTTGTTATTTTAGTGAAGCCACTGAGTTAATTTAAAACAAATAGTAGTATCAACCTACGATAATCTTGTTTATACTATGGGCCAAATATAATGTTCCAAAATTTTTTCTATAGCCTGCTAGCAAAACAGATGTTTGACCTTTTTTTTTTAATTAAATACTTGACAGTTTCTACCTTTATCCTCCATGATGAACTTTCTATGCATTCATTCCTGGCTTGAATTTCTTTTTCTTGGCCTTGTTCACCCATCTCACCAGCAAATATTATGCTGAAACATCTCCCTTTCATTCACTGTATTAGACACTATCAAACTACTTATCACACTAGAGTCCATACATTATTTATCTATTTTGTTGTTATTGTTTAATGTTTGTGTTTCTCCACTAAGCAATGGAGTGCAATGACTGTGACCACTTTGTTTAACCATGGATCCTCAGTGACTAGCTAAGTGTTTGATAGAACAGTCAACCAATAGGTAATCTTGAATGAATAAATGGATGAATACAATGATATTTTAATATAGAAAGCATCCATTTCATGTAATTCAAAGTCAAATTCTGTTATTATTATTGTCATTTTGTTTGATATGTAAGCTTAGGATAAAAATCTCATATCAGGACTTACATGATGTGTTCCTATATCCTTTCCTTGTAGCACCTACATGCCTGTCCTGTTTCCTTGGCCTGTACTGACCAACTTCTGCCTTTCTTTGAAGTAAAATCCTAGTCTCCATTCTAGGATTTTTCTATTACCACACCATCTGTAAATCTGTTTTGACCTCCCCATGGTAGTTTCTTCTTCACTCATGTTTCTATCATGCAACTCTACTACTGCCCTTCTCATCTTTCACTGTTATGTTTAAATGCTTGTGCTTTGGAGGACAAAATCTGTCTCTGAATCTGTCTTCATATTTCTGGATACTAACAGAATACCTGGAATATAGTGCTTTATCATGTTCATCATTATGATGATAATAGAACCTGATTTCTTGTGGAATTTATATAAAAACTTTTCATCATCAGACCTACCAGAGAACCACATTCTGAGGATGGCAACGACTGCTGGTGATGGGATTTAGATGCTTGGGATCTAAAAACACAGTTCCTGAGAAAAAGCCAGTTTCCTGAAGCAAAGCCAGAATTGTATAAGAATGAACATTTTTGGGTGAGGAAAGGAGAATTATTAAAGGAATGAAAAAGGAATTAAAAACTCAAGACAAGGGTATATATTTTTCAATATTGTGCAAATGTTCCCAACCAGAACTTGTATTCCAGGTGTGAATTTCCCTGGCAGATAAACTGCTCATCTTATATTTCACTTGTATCTTTTCTAGTTTTTCTCCCAGATTCTCAACACCATTTATCCTTCCCTCTGCCTCTCCAGGCTCTTATGTGACATTCAATGTATGACCTTAAACCCATGGCAAATTGACTTTGGAAAACAGATGTAAGAAGAGGTATATTTTACTAATGAAAGACCACATTGAAATGAATAATTAAAAAAACCTATAGAAACAATGATTCTTTCCTGGGGAGGCATCTATGGCTCTGAAATCACACTGACTTGGGTTCAAATTTTGATTGTATTCACTGGCTGTGAAAATCGTTTAGTTTTATTAACTCTCTGAGTTCATTTCCTTCTCTGCATGACTGGATAATACCTACTTCTTATGGTGACTAAGAAGAAATAAGTAATTCATAGAGAGTGACTGGCAAATAGGTGCTCAATAATTACGTATTGAATTCATTTGCTCTTACATATTTATCTTATTCATTTCAAGGAATATCCCATGTAAGGAAAGAACTCAAATTTTAAAAAAGTGAATTAACCTGTCTAAGGTTACCAAGTTAACAACTGGTACAGTCAGGATTAGAATGCAGAAAGAACAAAGGAAAAGGACATATTGTAGCAACTAGAATGTCAGAAAGATTCTTCAGAATACAGACAATATTATATTATAACTTATGCAAAAAAATTTATTTTTTGTTCTTTTAAATAGTGATTGATAATGAATTAGTAAAAGTTTGCCAAATAATGAATCATGCTTGATTTTAAGCAGGGGATGACTAATTCTTATCACCATAATCATCTATATTTATGATTTTGCTCTTGTGTCATCATCATTACTGATATTTAAGTCTGAATATCTGAGTGCTATCATTTATTGCATGCAAGGTGTTATATCTCTTTGGAACCTCAGGTGCATTTTTTGGGCAGAGAAACTTGATGATGCTTTGTGAAAAACACTACTTTTAGAGAAAATAATTACAAAAAAAGTCTCAGACTAATGAGACATTGGCTTCAGGACTCCATTCCACTCAGCAGCAGCCTTTCCCTAATACTCATCAGCAATCTGAAGTTTTCAGGGCAGTTTAAACTTTACTCAGAAAAATTAAGCCCATCTGTAGCAGGTATTTATTGGCGAAGTATTAACCAAAGCATGGGTGTTTGTGGAGCTGTTTCTGGAAGCACGGGCAGGTGGAAGCTCTTTCCTCCACCTCCTTTCTGCAGTGAGGGAAGCCTGAGGCAATTTTTCAATGAGGCTGCTCTGGGCAAACCCTAAGAGCCTGTCTTCCTGCTGTTTGTATCCAACCAAGGGAGTCCCGGTAGAGGCGGAGAAACCAGAGAAGATGAAAAGCATCATCATTGCAGGCCTGCTTTAACTATTCCTCAAGCTTGGAGCATCTAGTAAATAACAGTCAAACACACAGGTCCTCCTCTCAGAGCCTATGATCACCTAGTCAAGCACTAGTAACCGCCGACTCTGCTTAGCAGGCCAGAAAAATTGCACCTGAGGCAGAGTCAGCTCACCTTTGTCAAAGCAGGAAAGGCTTTTCCTGTTCTGGGACCAACAGGGTGTTTATCTAAGGAATCTGCTACTGAGATCTGTGCCATGCTAATATTCATCTCATGGATTTACAGATTTGATCTGGAAAGATTTGCAGGGATTATCCAATCACTCTGCTTCCTGTGCTCCTGGAGTGACATCTGTGCATATCCAAGTTGGAGCTGTCAAGAGTCAGGGCTACTAGCACATCTCCAAACGTCTGATGCATATTGCTGTTTCTCAGAACAAAATAAAATAAATGCCATTTGAGACAAGCTGTTCATTCCCAATCACCTATACTTTACAGTACCTCTTACAGAAAAAAAACAAACTCCAGTTTTCATAGAGAGCCACCTTGTACTTGTCAGGACAAGTGGGGTACCCAGGAAAAGTGCAGGCTCTCCAGAGATTGTGTTCTTAATGGCTATGCTAATCTGGGGATGATAATACCTCATTAATGAAGAGTAAAAGGTAACACAGGAAAGTATCTAGCTAATAGGGCAAGTCTGACACATTGTTGGCATATAATAATAACAGAATGTATAGGGCAATCCATCTGTAGCAGTATTAGTTCCTTTGCTCATTTCTGTGTCTTGTCCTTTCACTGTCCAGGCAGAAAGGACAGCTTATTATTCCTTTCAAATGTAACTCTGCAAATATGTCCTTGATTGAGCACCCTCCTAGATGTTTAGCTGTCTAGAAACCCAGGTTCTGGGGGTGTCCCTTCACCTCTAGTATTATTCATCTTCCCCTCTCACTGCTCTTCCCCTTCTATATGGATGCATGTACTTATCTCTCTGCATCCTATTGCAAGCTCTGTGGCCTTTTAGTTTTAGGAACCTAAAGATGCTCAAACAGAAATCATTATCATTATTAGGTGGTGAGATAATACCTGTTTGACCTTCAGGTATGTTCATTTTTAATTAAAGTATGACAAACTCTAAAAATATGTACTGCAAGACAAGAAATAAGAGTTTATTATCAAGACTAGCAAATGAAAAACAAAAATCTCTGCAACTGAAAAAAAAATTTTTAAGTTACCAAAATTTATGTCAGAAGAAGGAATGTTTTACTGAAAGCCTGAATTAAAGCCCTCACTCTTACACTTTTTTGTTAAGAGGCACAGGGGTAGGAGAGCCAATTCATTTCTCCAACAATGTCCCCTTCCTTGTGAAATGAAGTTAGTAAATGTCCCCTTCCCAGGCTGAGGTGAGGAGTTATTAATAAAGACATACTAATGACAGACGGTCAGAATCATGAATGCTTAGTACGCATCAGCACGTTAAGCACTTGATACTTAATTTAAGCCTCAATACCCGACGTGAGAGAAAATATTTATATCCACATTTGATAAAGGAGAAACTGAGGCTCAGATGTGATGCTATAAACTCAAATTACTTTTGTAACCAAAGAATGCCCGAGAATGTCATTTATTATTTATGATTATTACTCCTTTCAAAACATAAGTGAACACAAAACTTGCAAAGAGTAATGTTTGGATTCCAACAAGGAAATGCAGCTGTCATTCTGTGCCCACCCCTTTGCTTTCACTGCCAGGCTTTGTAGCTGTACTGTCTGCACTTGCAGAGCTCACTTGTTTATGATTCTTTCCTTCCTTGTGCTACTGTAATCATTGTCTTATTCGCACAATTCTCCAAATCAGAATAATACAGGAAATAGTGCTTCCATTAAAATAATAAAGGGGCCAGAGTTGCATCATTTCTCAATTAATTGGAAGATGCCTCTCTGTTTCCTCTACTAAATACATTTTCCCATTCATTTCCTACTCATGATGAGAATCTACACTCTTTTAAATCGAATCAATATAAAATTTGAGTTGAATGGGTATCAACTTCACTCTTTGGGGAAAATGACATTAGTTCACTACACCAACTTAAAAAATTGAACTTCAAGGTTATGAGGATTAGGTTAGCTTATTCTTGATTACTCCACACATCTTTAGTGAGCAAAGCTAAGTACTGGGTATAAATCAGTCAATAAGAGAGATGTGCTTTCTAGTCTCATGGGTCACATGACAAACAGGAGAGACAGACCTAGTCTATGTCATTTAAAAGCAGGGCTGGAGAGAAAAGATGGCAGAGGAGGAAGGCAACGTAGAAACTTCCTCCCACATACACACCAAGGAAGCAACTACAGAAAATACAACCCTGAAAATGACCTCAGGACTAGAGAACAGATGGTCTACACTTAGTGAAGAAGAGAAAATCACATTGAGAAGGGTAAAGTGGCAGAACCATGCATGATGGGGATCCAAGCCCTTCTTCCACCCTAGCCCACAAGTGGGAGGGAGAGGAATAGAGCAGAGAAGGGATAAGCACTAAGAAATCCTACACACCTGGCCCTGGAGATCTACTCTGGGAACATGAGTCCACATTGCATTGGTCTTTGGTGATTAAGGGGGCTGGAAACCAGGGAGAGTTGGACACTCTGGGAGGCTGAAACCCCTGTCACTTGTAGAGGACAGGCAGGTTCCATTGGTCCACTGAGATCCAACACAGGTGGCAGTTTGAAAGATTTACCAGCAGCAGGAAGTGTGCCAGAGAGGTGGGAATTGGAGGGAGCTCTCTTTGAAGGAGAAAGGACAGGTGGACTACACTTTCCCAGTCTTCCCAGAGCCCAACTGGTCAGGTGCTCATGGGAGCCAGCTCCAAATGCTCCATCTCCCTGCTTGAAGCTCAACGCCATGGTGTGCTTTCCTGTGCACCCTCCTGCCCAGCCTTCTCAGCCCAGTAGTGGTCAGACTTTTCTGCCTGGCAGATGGAGGGAGACGTTACTGCCTGGCAGGCAGAGAGAAGTTTTCCCAGCTTTCCTAGCCCTCCCTCATCCAACTGTTGGGGCACCTGTGGGAGCCAGCTCTAAATTCTCCAGCCCCATCACTGGCGGCTCAGCCCCACTACAGCACTACCCCTGCCCCACACAGCCCAACAGCAGGTGGCCCCACCCATAATGAAACAAGCAGAAGTGCCTCAGGGCACACAAAGGGCACACGGAGCAAGCTGTCTGCCTCTGCTGGGAGAGATCAGCCACTGCCCACAGACAGGCAGAAAGGTGGCTCCAAGCACAGCCCACCAAGAACAAATGTGGCTCCCCTGCAGAGGAGAACCAGGCACTGGTGAGCCAAGAGTCCTGAGCTTCTGGGCACCCCAGGACACCTTCTCCATGAAGCCATTACTTTTTAGACCATCAGGCATAGCAGATCCTCTATAAAAGGAAGAAACACAGAAACCTGGAAAAAATGAGGAGGCAGAGGAATACGTTCAAAACAAAAGAACAAGGTAAGACACAATTAAGAGGGCTAAATGAAAGGAGATTAGCAATATTCTTGAAAAAGATTTCAAAGTAACAGTCACAAAGTTGCTCACTGATGGGAAAAGAATTGATTTTGGTGAAAACTTCAACAGAGATAGAAAATTTGAAAAAGAGCCACTCAGAGCTGTAGAACACAATAACCGAAATGAAAAACACAATGGAAGGAATGAATAGTAGACTGCTGGAAGTAGAAGAAAGAATCAATGAGATAGAAAACAGAGAACAGGAAAACAACCAAGCTGAGGAACAGAGAGGAAAAAAGAATTTCTAAAAATGAGAGGATGCTAAAACAACTCCAAATGAAACAATATTCACATAATAGGGGTCCCAGAAGGAGAAGAGAGAGACAAAGGAACAGAAAGTCTCTTTGAAGAAATAATAGCTAAAAACTTCCCCCAGTCTGGGGAAGAAACAGACATTCAGGTCCTGGAAGCACAGAAAACCCATAATAAAAGGAACCTAGGAAGACAACACCAAGACATATAGTAATTAAAATGGAAAAGATTAAAGAGAAAGTGAGAATCTTAAAAGCAGCAAGAGAGAGGCAGACAGATACCTATAAGGGAAACTCCGTAAGGCTAACAGCGGATTTCTCAGCAGAAACTTTACAGGCTACAAGGGAGTGGCTTGAAATATTTAATACTGAAAGGGAAGAACCTACAAGGTTTTCATTCAAAATTGAAAGAGAGATTTAAAATTTCCCAGATAAATGAAAGCTAAAAGATTCACCACCACTAAACAGGCTTTACATGGTATGTTAAAGGGACTACTTAAGAAGGAAATATTCTTAAGCCTAAAAATCTTTCATCAGTGAAAATAAACCTCCAGTAAAATTACCTACTAAGCAAGTAGGAAGTTAAAAATAAAGTAGCAAAATCAACTACATACATAAAATCCATCAAGTTATATAGAACAGATGTAAATTATGACATTTATACATAAAGTGTGGAGGAGGGAGAAGAATAAAAAACTTGTATGTTTAGATTGTGTTCGAAAAAGAGTGACCATCTAAGTAATAGACTGTTATATAGTTAGGAAGCTATCTATGAACCTTATGGTAACCACAGACCTAAAACCTATGATAGATAACACAAAAATTTTTAAAAAGAAATCTAAGCATAACACTAAAAAAACCCATCAAATAACAAGAGTATAAGAGAGGAAGAAAGGAACACAGAGGACCAACAAAAACAACCAGAAAACAATTAATGAAATGGCAATAAGTACATACCTATCAATAATTACCTTAAATGTAAATGGACTAAATGCACCAATCAAAAGACAGGATGGCAGAATGGATAGAGAAACAACACCCATCTGCATGCTGCCTACAAGAGATTCATTTCAGACCTAAAGACATACATAGACTGAAAGTGAAGGGATGGAAGAAGATATTTCCTGCAATAAATAGGGAAAAAAAGCAAAAGTAGAAGTACTTACATTAGACAAAATAAACAAGTGGAAAACAAAGAAAGTAACAAGAGACAAAGAAGAACATTACATAATAATAAGGGGGTCAGTCCAACAAGAGGATATAACCATTGTAAATATCCATGCACCCAACACAGGAGCACCTAAATTGATAAAACAAATACAGACCTAAAAGGGGAAATAGCAACAAAATCATATTAGGAGACTTTAACACTCTACTTATATCACGATCTAGACAGAAAATAAATACCCGAAGAAAACTAAATCTCCGATTTGAAAAGATATGTGCCCTCCTATGTTTACTGTCACATTATTTACAATAGCCGAGATACCTATGGATGCAACCAAAGTGCCCATCAATGGATGAATGAATAAAGTTGTGGTGCATATACACAGTGGAATAATTTTCAGCCACAAAAAGGAAAGAAATCGTGCCATTTGCAACATGGATGGACCTAAAGGGTTCTGTGCTAAGTGAAATAAGCCAGGTGGAGAAAGACAAATACCACATGATTTTACTTATATGTGGAATGTAAAAACAAAACAAAACAAAATGAAAAACAGCAGCAGACTCAATAGACACTGAAAAGGGGCTGGTGGTTACTAGGCGGGAGGGGTTGAGGTGGGTGGGTGGGGTGGGCGAGGGGTATAAAGAGGCAGAAAAATCTTGATCATAATACAAGTTGGGCATGGGGATGGAAGTGCTGCCTGGAGAATACAGTCAATGCTTTTGTAACATCTTTCTCTGTTGACACATAGTAACTGCACTAGTTGGGGTGAGCATTTAACAATTTTTGTAACTGTTGAATCACTCTGTTGTATACTTGAAACCAATATAATATTGTATATCAACTATACTTCAAAAAAAAAAAGATGTATGCTCAATAAAAATTTTAAATGAAAAAGTGGGGATGGAAAATGTATGACTGTGTCTTGTTTCACTTGCTTGATGGCAGTAACGTAACAGTAGTCATGGTTGTTATAGTAAATAGCTCACCTTTATTGATGCTTACTATATGCCAGACATGGTTCTACACACCTTTGCAGGTACTCATTCATTTAAGAACTGTTCTAAACTGTAAGACTAGTCATATCACTTTCCTAGTTCAGTGATTCTTTGCAAATCCACATTAATGGGTAAACCAGCTGGGCTAGATCAGGACATTAGAATATTACAGGGCACTAAAACATCATTGGAAATAAAACTTGATGGGGATCACCATGTTTACCAGAACTCTTCAGGGAGAAGAAAAATGTGATTAGAAAAAGTTTAAATAGCTGCTGGACATGGAAGGTAAGAATCCTTGGTGAGTATGGTGAAGTCAGAGGAGTTACACTCTAAAGTGCCTCCAAGAGAGAATGATACATGTTAACTTCCACCTCCGTTTGTCCTTGTCAGATGGGGTGGCCATCATGGAAGCAAAACTGCTCCCCCTAACGATGAAAGCTGAGCATTGCTGTCAATGTCCCCTGCCAGTCCCTCATAAAATCCTTTAAATATGTCAGAGAGAACTCACAAACTGATTCAAACAAACACAAGCTATTATCCCCCTAAAACTTCTAAAATTTTATCCTTTAGACATGACTTGAACTTCAGAACTATGTCAAACAAGTTCCTTGTTTATAAACCCTTCATATTCTATCTTTCCTTCCTTAACTGCTACTATTTGACCTCTGTATATACATGCATTCTACTATTGTCTCCCCAATCCATTTTCTAAATATTTGCTTATATGCCTTCTCTATCAAGTGTGAGCTCCTAAAACACAGTAATTTGTCTTACTCATCTCTGAACCCCATTGCTATTACCCTGAAAAATGTGCAGAGGTAAAATAAATACTTGCTAACTAACAATTTTCTACTGAAAGAAAAAAATCCCAGTGACCGGTTTAGTAAGTCACAACTGTTACATCTGAAAAAATACTATGCACAGATCACATGTCCAATAAATATTTGTTGAATGTCTATGTGCTCATCTGATCCCTTGTTCCTTTAAATAGCTTCATGTCCTCCAACAAGAGCAAATAATTTTCTTTCACTTACTTTGGAGAGTCTTTTTTGCCATTTTTTAAAAATTTCAGAACATTCAAAAGTGGTTTAGTTCTGCAAAACTCTGAAGTGTGTTCAAAAATGTGTTATTTATAGACTAATTGGCAAAAGCCATATAAATGCAATGGCAGCAGCTCAATTTCTGGGTTCAGTCTTGTTTGGTTCATCATAACTTGACAAGTTGGCATGCTTGAGGTTAATGAGAAAATTCATTTTAACTGACATACTAGACATTTAGGAAAGCAACAGTCACACTTATCAGGAATTGCATGTTACACATACTACACAGTGTTTGCAAATTTTTCTTAAAAAGATATAATGAATAGTTTGCTTTGCTGAACTCTAGATAAGAGGAAAAAGAAAGGGCAACACCCAGAACTTTCTAAAGAGAGACAGAATGTCTTAATACTTCATACGGGTGCTAGAATTTTAACGTGATAGCCTAGGTAGGCACACATGGACTTTACCCCATGCCTTATGTGGAAGCACACAACAGAATTCAATTATTTGTCTACATTACTCTGAAAATAATTGTTTACAGCCAAATCGGGGACATGTCACTAGCCCTCATAAACATCCTCTTAAAATAAGCTAACGACTGAATATAGAGAAGGAACCCTTTCCCCAAAGGCAGTGAGTAAAGACACAAACAAGCATTCAGGTTATGCCCATGAATGAACAGTTCCACAATTACTTCTAAATAAATACTGTTGCTGCCTACTCTATGAAAAGCACTGTGAAGGGCTAGAGAAACAACAGTGAATGGCAGACCTAAACAACAGTGAATGGCAGACCTACAGTCCCTGCCCTCAAGGAGCACACAGTGTGGTGGGAAGAGCTTCTGGAAGATTCGAGGTTAACACAACGTAAGAAATTTTGTTTACGAGACCAGAGGTATTGAATGTTGTCAAGAAGAGATAAATACGGTTCTGTCTGAGTACACTGGACTCTAATTAGTTCTGTGAAGATCTTTGTCCTAACACGGTTTTACTGTTAAGGAACAGAATAGAGCCAAGAAGGTCTAGTCATTTTCCCAAGTTGGCAAAAGCTTTATCATAAGGCCAACTTTTTGTGCTTGTCATTAACAGTCTTACTTGCTGCCACTTCTACCACTGGTGTGTGAACATATTGGCAAAAAAAAATGTACAGATAAAGGGCTTTGAGATCATCACATTTAAGTATTTAAATATTAAGCAGTTATAGCAATACTAGCATTTGTATGGAGATTCACTGTTTACAGGGTGTTCTTAATGTGTGCTTATTTAGTGACCCACAACCCTGGCTGTGCCTCAGAATTATGTGCATAGGTTAAGATCACCAATAACTAAACTCCAGACCAGAATATCCTGATTCAGTAAGTCAGGGATGATTTATAAGCAGCTTCATTGATGATTTCGAATTTTAGTCAGGATTGAAAATCACAGTTTTATGTAATTTGTGTTACCAGTGTCCCTGGGAAGCAGGCTTTATTAATACTCCACAAGCTTTCACCCCTTCTTGTTAAGAATGTTTTTCCTGAGGCACGACCTCCAGGAAGCCTCCCCTAACCACATCTCCTTCTCACCCTGTCACCCCCCCACCGACAGATCCAAATCACAAATAAGCTGAGCACACCTCTGATGTATCATCCTATCATGCTCTTTTTTATTTAAATCACTGTTGCTTACTCAACACTTTCTCCTACTTGCTTATGAGCTCCTTAAGGGCATGGACTTACTATCTATTCACCCCTGTCTTTTTTTTGGAATTAAAAAAATTTGATATTGTTAATGTACAATCACTTGAACATTATGGTTACTAGACCACCTATTTTCAAGTCCCGCCAACATACCCTACTAGAGTCACTGTCCATCACATAGTAAGATGCTACAGAATCATTACTTGTCTTCTCTATAAATACTGCCTTTCCTGAGTTCCCGCCGCTACATTACCTGTGCTAATCGTAAGGCCCCTTTTCACCCCTTATCCCTCCCTTCCCACCCATCCTCCCTAGTCTATTTCCCTTTGGTAACTATTAGTCCATTCTTGGGTTCTGTGAGTCTGCTGCTGTTTTGTTCCTTCAGTTTTTGCTTTATTCTTTTACTCCACAAATGAGTGAAATCATTTGATACTTGTCTTTCTCCACCTGGCTTATTTCACTGAGCATAATACCCTCTGGCTACATCCAAGTTGTTGCAAATGATAGGATTCGCTTTCTTCTTATGGCTGAATAATATTCCATTGTGTATATGTACCACATCTGTATCTATTCATCTACTGATGGACACTTAGGTTGCCTCCATTTCTTGGCTATTGTAAATAGTGCTGTGATAAACATAGGGGTGCATATGTCTTTTTCAAACTGGACTGCTGCATTCTTAGGGTAAATTCCTAGGAGTGGAATTCCTGGGTCAAATGGTATTTCCATTTTGAGTTTTTTGAGGAACCTCCATACTGCTTTCCACAATGGTTGAACTGGTTTACATTCCCACCACCAGTGCAGGAGGGTTCCCCTTTCTCCACATCCTCACCAACATTTCTTGTTGTTTGCTTTTTGGATGTTGGCCATCCTACCTGGTGTGGGGTGATATCTCATTGTGGTTTTAATTTGCATTTCTCTGATGATTAGGGATGTGGAGCATCTTTTCATGTGCCTGTTGGCCATTTGAATTTAGTCTTTCGAGAAGATTCTGTTCAGCTCTTCTGCCCATTTTTTAATTGGCTTATTTGCTTTTTGTTGGTTGAGGTGCGTGAGTTCTTTATATAATTTGGATGTCAAGCCCTTATCGGATATGTCATTTATGAGTATGTCCTCCCATACTGTAGGATGTCTTTTTGTTCTACTGATGGTATCCTTTGCTGTACAGAACCTTTTTAGTTTGATATAGTCCCACTTGCTCATTTTTGCTTTGTTTCCCTTGCCCAGAGAGATATGTTCATGAAGAAGTTGCTCATGTTTATGTCCCAGAGATTTTTGCCTATATTTTTTTCTAAGAGTTTTATCATTTCATGACTTATATTTAGGTCTTTGATCCATCTGGAGTTTACTTTTGTATATGGGGTTAGACAATAATCCAGTTTCATTCTCTTACATGTAGCTATCCAGTTTTGCCAACACCAGCTGCTGAAGAGGCTGTCATTTCCCCATTGTATATCCATGGCTCCTTTATCATATTTTAATTGACCATATATGCTTGGGTTTATATCTGGGCTCTCTATTCTGTTCCACTGGTCTATGGGTCTATTCTTGGACCAGTACCAAATTGTCTTGATTACTGTGGCTTTGTAGTAAAGCTTGCAGTCATGAGCATAATCCCCCCTGCTTTCTTCTTCCTTCTCAGGTTACCTTTGGCTATTCGGGGTCTTTTGTCATTCCATATGAATTTTAGAACTATTTGCTCTAGTTCATTGAAGAATAGTGTAGGTATTTTGATAGGGATTGCATTGAACCTGTAGATTGCTTTAGGCAGGATCGCCATTTTGACAACATTAATTCTTCCTAGCCAAGAGCATGGGATGAGTTGCCATTTAATAGTGTCCTCTTTAATTTCTCTTAGGAATGTCTTGCAGTTTTCAGGGAATTGGTCTTTCACATCCTTGGTTAGGTTTATTCCTAGGTATTTTATTCCTTTTGATGTGATTGTGAATGGAATTGTTTTCCTGAGTTCTCTTTCTTCTAGTTCACTGTTAGTGTATAAGAATGCAACAGATTTATGTGTATTAATTTTGTATCTCACAACTTTGCTGAATTCAGATATTAGATCTCAGAGTTTTGGAGTAGATTCTTTAGGGTTTTTTATGTACAATATCATGTCATCTGCAAACAGGGACAGTTTTTTACCAATCTAAATGCTTTTTATTTTTTTGTGTTGTCTGATTGCCATGGCTAGGACCTCCAGGACTATGTTGAATAAAAGAGGGGAGAGTGGGCATCCTTGTCTTGTTCAAAATCTTATAGGAAAAGCTTTCAGCTTCTCACTGTTAAGTATAATGTTGACTATGGTTTTGTCATATATGGCCTTTATTATGTTGAGGTACTTGCCCTCTATACCCATTTTGTTGAGAGTTTTTATCATGAATGGATGTTGAATTTTGTTGAATGATTTCTCATATCTATGGAGATGATCGTGTGGTTTTTGTCCTTCTTTTTGTTGATGTGGTGGATGATGTACATGGATTTTCAAATGCGGTACCATCCTTGCATCCCTGGGATGAATCCCACTTGATCATGATGGATGATCTTTTTGATGTATTTTTGAATTTGGTTTGCTAATATTTTGTTGAGTATTTTTGCATCTATGTTCATCAGGGATATTGGTCTGTAATTTTCTTTTTTTGTGGTGTCTTTGCCTGGTTTTGCTATTAGTGATGTTGGCCTGGTAGAATGAGTTTGGGAGTATTCCCTCCTCTTCTACTTTTTGGAAAACTTTAGGGATGTTGGGTATTGGGTCTTCACTAAATGTTTGATAAAATTCAGCAGTGAAACCTTGTTGTCCAGAGGTTTTGTTCTTAGGGAGTTTTTTGATTACCAATTCAATTTCTTTGCTGGTAATTAGTCTGTTGAGATTTTCTGTTTCTTTCTGGGTCAGCCTTGGAAGGTTGTATTTTTCTAGAAAGTTGTCCATTTCTTCTAGGTTATGCAATTTGTTACCATATAATTTTTCATAGTATTCTCTCATAATTCTTTTTATATCTGTGGTGTCTGTAGTGATTTTTCCTTTTCTTTTTTTCTTGATTAGTCTGCTAAGGTTTTATCTATTTTGTTTATTTTCTCAAAGAGTTAGCTCCTGCTTTCATTGATTTTTTCTATTGTTTTATTTTTCTCAATTTTATTTATTTCTGCTTTAATCTTTATTATGTCCCTCCTTCTACTGATTTTGGACCTCATTTGTTCTTCTTTTTCTAGTTTCATTAATTGTGAGTTTAGACTGTTGATTTGGGATTGTTCTTCTTTTCTGAGGTAGGCCTGTATTGCAATATATTTCCCTCTTAGCATTGCCTTCGGTGCATCCCACAGATTTTCTGGTGTGAATTATTGTTGTCATTTGTCTCCATATATTGCTTAATCTCTGTTTTTATTTGGTCATTGATCCATTGATTATTTAGAAGCATGTTATTAAGCCTCCGTGTGTTTGTGGGCTTTTTTATTTTCTTTGTATAATTTATTTCTAGTTTCATACCTTCGTGATCTGAGAAGCTGTTTGGTACAATTTCAATCTTTTTGAATTTACTGAGGTTCTTTTTGTGGCCTAATATATGATCAATTCTTGAAAATGTTCCATGTGCACTTGAGAAGAATGTGTATCCTGTTGCTTTTGGATGGATGGTCTGTAGATGTCCGTTAGGTTCATCTGTTCTAATAATGTTGTTTAGTGCCTCTGTCTCTTTATTTATTTTCTGTGTGGTTGATCTGTCCTTTGGAGTAAGTGGTGTGTTGAAGTCTTCTAAAATGAATGCATTGCATTCTATTTCCCCCTTTAATTCTGTTAATATTTGTTTCACATATGTAGTTGATCCTGTGTTGGGTGCATAGATATTTCTAAGAGTTACAGCATCTTGTTGGACTGACCCTTTTATCAATATGTAATGACCTTCTTTGTCTCTTGTGACTTTCTTTGTTTTGATGTCTATTTTGTCTGATACAAGTACTGCATCCCCTGCTTTTTTCTCCCTATTATTTGCATGAAATATCTTTTCCCATCCCTTTACTTTCAGTCTGTGTACTTCTTTGGGTTTGAAGTGAGTCTCTTGTAGGCAGCATATAGATGGGTCTTGTTTTTCAGTAACTCTGTGTCTTTTGATTGGTTTTTTCAGACCATTTACATTTAGGATGATTATCGATAGGTATGTACTTATTGCCATGGCAGGCTGTAGATTCATGGTTACCAAAGGTTCAAGGGTAATTCTCTTACTATCTAATGGTCTAATTTAACTCACATCATATGCTATTACAAACACAACCTAAAGCTTCTTTTTTTCTCCTCCTTTTTCTTCCTCCTCCATTCTTTGTATGTTATGAATCATATTCTGTACTCTCTGTCTATCCCTTGGGTGACATCCATTTAGCCTTAGGAATACTTCCATCTATAGGAGTCCCTCCAAAATGCACTGTAGAGGTGGTTTGTTGGAGGTAAATTCTCTCAGCTTTTGCTTATCTGAAAATTGTTTAATCCCTCCTTCAAATTTAAATGATAACCTTGCCAGGTAGAGTATTCTTGGTTCAAGACCCTTCTGCTTCATTGCATTAAATATATCATGCCACTCTCTTCTGGCCTGTAAGGTTTTTGTTGAGCAGTCTATTGATAGCCTTATGGTTTTCCTTTGTATGTGATCTTTTTTCTCTCTCTAGCTGCTTTTAAAAGTCTGTCTTTATCCTTGATCTTTGCCTTTTTAGTTATTATATGTCTTGATGTTGCCTTCCTTGGGTCCCTTGTGTTGGGGGATCTGTGCACCTCCATGGCTTGACAGACTATCTCCTTCCCCAGATTGGGGAATTTTTCAGCAATTACCTACTCAATAACATTTTCTGTCCCTTTTTCTCTCTCTTCTTCTCCTGGTATCCCTATAATGTGAATATTGTTCCATTTGGATTGGTCACACAGTTCTCTCTATATTCTTTCATTCTTAGAGATTCTTTTTTCTCTCTGTGCCTCAGCTTCTTTATATTCCTCTTCTCTAATTTCTATTCCATTTACCGGCTCTTCTACTACATCTAATTTGCTTTTAAATCCCTCAATTGTATGTTTCATTTCAGGTACGAAATTTCTTAATGATTGAATCTCCAACTTGAATTCGTTCCTGAGTTCTTGAATATTTTTCTGTACCTCCATAAGCATGTTTATAATTTTTATTTTAAACTCTCTTTCAGGAAGATTGGTGAGTTCAGTTTAATTTGGGCCTTTTTCTGGGGTTTGTGAAATTTTGGTCTGAACTACGTTCTTTTGACGTTTCATATTTCTGTGTGGTGCCCACTAGTGCACAGAAACTCCAGTCTCTGGAGCTGCTCAGCCCTAGAGTGAGGTTGGTGGTTGTAGGGGAGCAGAGCTGGCGCCTGGGGGGAGGAAAGATCTGTTTCCTGATTCCCATCTGTGGTGCCTGTCTCCAGTGTCAGAGCCAGTGGGCCAAGCACACATGTGTAAGCCTCTGTGCTTTGCATTTCTAGCTGCTGCATGTGGGCCTCCCTCTGGCTGGCCTGACGCCAGTGCAGTGACTGCCGGTTTGAGAGCAGGTGCCTGCAGGCCAGTAGGAAGTCTCTGTAGGCTGTGTGTCACAGTGGGAGGCCTCGGAGCTGAGTAGGCATCCAGGGGGATGGAGCACCTGAAGCTCCTCAAAGTTCCCAACCAGCTGGGCAGTGCGCACCCAGACGTTGTCCAGCTCTCTCTTCTCCTGTGTAGCAAGCTCTGTGCAAACCCTGCCCCTCCAGCAGCCCTCTGGCTGCTAGGAAGGCTCTCAGACTGCCTGCCTTTCCCTTGTCCCAGAGTGGCAGGGTGTGGATCCTGTCCTCCACAAACCGCCAGAATCTGTCTCTCAAGCACTCCGCCTGTCCCAGCTCCCCAACCCCACCTGCCTCCAGAATACCACACAATGTAAGTCTGTGGTCCTAAGCCGACCTCCAGGTCGAGGTGTTCAGCAGTCACAGGCTTCCACCCCCTCCCTGCTCTGTTTCTCTTCCTCCTGCCGGTGAGTTGGGGTGGCAGAAGGGCTTGGGTCCCCCCAGATTAAGGTTTTCATATGTTACCCTGTTTCATGACATCTGCTATGTTTGTGAGGTCTGTATGCAGTCTGGTTCAGCCTTCTTTCTTGTTGCTGTTTTAGCATTAGTTGTATTAATTAACTATATTTTTGTACTATTTGTGGTTTTGGGAGAAGTTCTCCATGTCACCTCTCATGCCGCCATCTTGAATCCCTTTTTTTCACCCTTGTCTTTTAAGAATGCATTGCATTATGTGCACATGGCAGGATTAAAATTAATATGACCGTAACAATACATTGTGCTTACGATGAGCCAGGCACTATCTCCAGCACTGCAGAGGTATGACTTGGTTTAATCTCCATGACAACTATGTGAAGTAGATGGGGTAAGTACCATTATTATCCTCATTTTACCAATGAGGAAACTGGGGCACAAATAAGGTTAGCAACCTAAGGTCACACTGTCTTTTTAATGGAGGCATTAATAGCATGTCCATATCACAGGACGAAGAAAATTCTTTTCATCTGACAGATGAGAAAATTGAAACTCTTTCAATCACACTCGTCCATTAAGGTTATACTGTGGCTTAGATACTTGTTCTTTATTACAATGACATCTGGAGTCTGGGGGATTCTTTGTATTCAGTGTATCCTGGGTGTGACACTCCTACACTCTGCCATTATCTCTGTTAAATGGGGAGGCAGGAGATACCAGCTGAACCACAGGCAGTGAACGTGCTTCCAATTGAAAATAGATGATGTTAACGAGTAGTACTAGCCGTCTGTTGACATAGTGATTTGCCACTGGAAAAAATGGACTGCATTTGTTCACATTTCCAGATTATTTAAAAATAAGGAGCAATGGGAGTTATTAAGTGGGGCAATCTTAATTCTAAGTAGCATTTATATACTTTTTTTTCTGGATGCCTTCTTTAAAATTAAATTTTTAATAACCTTTAAGCCTTGTAGCCTTGAGGGAATAATTTCTTTCACAGTAGTTCAAAGGTTTAATTTCACAGTAAAGCTTTCGAAATATGGTATTATCCCTTTTGTTCTAGAAAATTACTGTTTAAAAAAATCATATTTCAAAGTAATGATTGTAATGAGAAAAAGATATGAGGCCCAACTTCAAAAGGAAAAAATGATAACCTCGCCTGTGATGTCCTCTAGTGAGCCTTTCCCTCGTGGATTCTAATTTGTAACAGTTCAAAGAAATCTCTGGAACTGCAATCTCTGCCTGGTAATACAGCCCAGGCTCCCATCTAGGAGTGAGAGAGAGGGGTTGGTATAGACAAAACAGAAGCCATTAAATTTCCTATATAAGTAAAATACAGTATGTCTTCAATCCTGTTGTGTGTGTGTTTCCTATAAGGCTATTTCTAAACAATGTTATCTTTGGAGTTCTAAAGACATTTTCTTGGACATTAAAGTCACAGGTGGAGTTGCAGAGTAGACAGTGAGGATTGTTAAACGTGGCAGAGCCCGAAAGGGGAAAGGGAAGAGACCCACCTAATACAGAGCACCCAGCATGTGCTGGACACCATATTCTGGGCTTTACATATGTTTTAACTTTTTTCATCTTCAAGTAGCTCTCTGATATAAATACTATTGGCCCATCTTACTGATATTAAGGACTCATTCCACAAGAGATGATACATGGTCTGATAACTCTAAGAATCAAAATCCTCACTGCAACTTCAATTGGGAGCTCCCCTGGCCTATTTACAACTTTATAAGAATACTTAAAAGAATTCATTAAACTGTAAATTCGTAAGGACATGAAATGGATTGACAAAGAAGGACTAACGGAATGAGAACTCTATATGAAGAGTAGAATTAGAAGCATATATATTTAGAAGAAAAAAATACTATTGTTAGCTAAAGGATTAAAACGAAGGGTAGTGTTACACAGTGGTCAGGGGCACTAGGTGAGATCTCAGAATGCTTGCATATAATTATCAGGGCTTTAATATTTGACAAATCACTGAAATCCTCTTAGCTTCGATTTCTGCATCAAAAAAATGGGTGCAAAAATGTGAAATGTTCTCCTCAAATGATGAAAATAATAAGGATGTGACAAAGCTTTCTGAATATCAACTCACACGCTAAATACACCCATGTCCATTCACTCTGTGGCTCTGTATACCTACATGTGTGATCACTGATTATTTTAGATGTTACTACATTCCTATTTACACATTCATATATTCATTCAATTATCATGAATATCTACTAAGTGCAAGATACTCATTAGAATGGAGTCGATTTAATCTAGGTGCTTTCATGAAATTACATCTTGAATGGCCTACAGATACATGGGCCATAGATCCTAATATCATAAAGTTTATTCCTGCTATTCCTCTGTGGCCTTTAAACTTTGATAAACATAATAATAGCTAACTTTTGTTGAAAGCCTATTATTTGCCATGCTGTATAAGTACTCTGTATGCCCTATCTCCCTAAAATCTCCCAATAAATAAGAAAAGTACTATCATTATAAATACTTAGGAAACTGAGGCTTAAGTAATTTGTTCAAGTTTACAGTAAATATTAAGGCTGAGATTCAAAACCAGGTTTCTCCGACACATGTGTTCAACATATCTTTGTTTAGTTATTATTCATGGGGCACTATGCTTGTTATTGGGAGGATTCAGTGCTGAATATAGACACAGCGCTCACACTGGTGGACTTATTTCCTAGCAGCAAAAGAAAGATACTAAGCACATGATTGATTAATTATTTATTCTTGTTGTAAGTTTTCTTTAGATGTTTTAACTGAGAGCTGCAGAATTTGGATAGCTACAGAATCCACGAGCTTATTACATTCTAAACATACACAGGAATGTTCTCCTTTCTGATAGGTACGTTATGGAGATGGGGAGGGTGGCAGACTTTTATTCTGGCCTGGTTTATATCCTTTATAACGAAACTATAATTGTAAGTATAGAACTTGCCTGAGTTCTGTGAATCATTCCAACAAATTATCCGAACTGAGGGAGCGTTGTGGAAAGCCCTGAATTTGCGGTCAGCTGGGCAGAGTGGAGATTGCCTAGGGACCCTATTTGCTGCTGACATCTGCAGTAGAGGCAATCGTGTGGGACTGAGCCCTTAACCTGTGGTGTCTGCACCATGTCTAGTTAATGTCAGAATTAAAGTGAACTGTAGGACCTCTGCTGATGCTGGAGAATGGGAGGACTGCTTGGTGTTGGAATCACGTATCTGAATTTTTTGGAAAAAACAGAGTGGTACTAGAAGTTGACTTGGTTTTACTGAAGGACCATGACCTGGCTTCAATTCTGATTCTGCCATTTAGAATTTTATAAAACTGAAACTTTGATAAAACTGAAACATTTATAACAGAGTTGTTAAAAAGATTAAATTAGTTAAAAACAGGCTTTTTTCTCAGAAGCTGACATCTAGTAAGTGTTAGCATTTTTAACTTCACCTTCCCTTCTTTTCCTTTTCCTCAATTTAAATTCTAGAACAGACTACTTAGTAACAGCCCCCAAAATCCAGTACAGGGCTATTTACATGTATTTTAATTGTATGTAGTATACTCCAGAAATTTCAGTATTTCTCTAACAATTGATGTCTCTCAGAGGGTTGAGAGCCCAGGGTCAGACCATGTGTCAGGCAATGTGTCCTAGCTCCGGGTTTGGGAAATACAGTCACCACTTTAGACTATATAGCAATTAAAATGCAGCAGAGAGTACAAAATATGGTGCTGAATCCATTAACATTTATGACATATTTGCTCTAAGATTCTTTTTTTCCAAGGTCAAGAAGCAGGAATAAAGGGGTAGAACATTTCTTCTAATAAGAGGTAGAGGTACCTTTAAGGTTTAACCACTGAAGTTCTAGCAAAACCAGCTTCTTTGATAAGGGAGGCCAGCCAGCCTCTGCATGTTTTGCAATTTTCAATACACAGTTCTGCTTTCACACTTCAATAATTCATTTTCTAGCACTTCGAATCCAGAAACCTGCTTTTACTGATGTAGCTAAAATGCAAGGAACAGAGTTTAATAACAAACATCTCCACTTATCTCATCTCATTCCCCAGTAAATTGTGTTGGAAAACATGTGTAAATAGTACCAAGCAAACAGGGCATTTATGGTATCCTTTAGACTGTGTTCTATTTGAATTCTAGATTTAGTGACTTTTATAGAAGGTAACCACTTTTCATAAAAAAAATGCAAAACTTTCTAAAATGAAAATTGTAATACCATCATAGAATCTTCAAACTTAGGATTCAAATTGAACTAACATCTATGGAACATCCTATCTGTCCTTTTTGTATTCTGAATAGTTTCAAACTCTGGGAGATAGATATATACTACTCCCATTTTATAGACAAGGTGCTTTAGACTAGCAGAGGTTAAATTATTTTCCTGAGGTTGGAGTTTAAGTAGAGCTTGACGAAATCAATACAGGCTTGAATGCTTCCTATAATGAGGGCTTAATTACTAACTTCAGAAATAAGTATGAAGATTAAAATTATCATTATACCTTCCAAAAGTTACTTTTACTACCAGGAAATATAATCTTAGGACTCAGCCATAGCACTTATTTCATATACTTTCTCATGTTCAAATATTGAGTGATCACTAGATTTGACAAATAAATAATCCTCTAAAGAGGTCTTCTTTCCAATGATCTTAAGTATTAGAAAAATAAAACAAATACCTGAGAGCATTTGAAGTGCTTTTCAAATCTGTGGGTGTTGTATACATGATCACAGGTGTTTTGTTTTTCAAAGAAAACATATGATTTATGAGTAGTTCATCTAGTGATATTTAGCTACCATAAGTAACAATGACAATGCAGATTGACTAGTTGCCCACATAATTCTAAAGAAATCAAGGTGGAACTACTACTGCTGAGTGCAGAAATTAAGACCATCATCTATTAAGCTTGAACTCTGAAGGTCACCAATATTTAACAGGGCTATGACAAACCTCGCATCAATGTGTCCCCAATGATTTAAAGGTGACGTTAAGGTGAATGGGCTATGTTATGAATATCAAGAATCTTACTCATGACGAAGCCCTTGTAAATCATTACTTACTTGGTATTAATGCAAATGACAGTTGCAATAATAACAACTAAAAATTATTAAGCACCCTCTGTGCTAGATGCTCTGATAGCTAAATTGCATATTTTACATACTGTTACCTCCAGATATCATATAAACATTGGCAAAGTCTGTTGTATTCTCACAATTCTATGGATGAGGAAACCAGAGCTCAGAAGTTAAGACACTTAGCTCATAGGGAATTGAGCTAGGTCTCAAACCCAGTCGACTTGACACCAATGGCAGGGCTTCATTCCTCACTACTACATTCGAATATTTGAAAAGATCAGAACAAGCTTTGGTATGATAAAGGAGTGCCATTCACTTCTAGCCAAACAGAGCTGTTCACTGGATGTTGAGCAACTAATAATCTAAAGTACAGACAGTTGCATCAATGGCATTCTAACCACCAAATTTCCATGCTTCCTTTTCATGCAGTAGAGTTTTTAGCCTGTTAGTCATCCACAGATTATATTTCTTAAGTGCCATTGAATCTAGGTAGAACTGCTGAGGTAGAATCTAGGTAGAAGTTCTGGCCAAGTAATATGAATGGAAGAAATGTACAACACTGCCAGACCTGGTCCAACCTCCTGAATGATGCCTCATTGTCTTTTCTTTATGCTAGCTGGCTGTCAAAACACAGGACAACCTTGGGACCCAAATGTGAAAAGGGAAGAATCTCTATTGGCTACGTCCCACAAGCAGAGTACCCTCTGCTAGTCCCGTTTTATGCTGCCTGGGCTCTGGGTGAATAAGCAGTAACTTCTGTCATATCAAACTTGAGAGTTTATCCCCCTTACAGTAGTAAGTGATAATACAGATTAGATATGCATAATATTCCCAGAAATGTGGTTAATCAAATCTACACACATCAAACCAATCTTGTAGAAGAGCAAAATATTATAACATTTATTCCATTTCTCTCTTAGAAAAAAAATTTAAACTAACTTTGGTCAACAGAGTAAAGGGGGTGAGTCACTTCAGAATGCTGGACGGCTGCACCTTTGGCTGGTGGTGCACAGGACCAGTGTAAGGAAACCTCTAGTTTTCAGAGTCCGTGAGGGAAGAAAGCAGTTAGACTCTGCTTTAGGGGTTGGAGATGAAGTAAAATTTCAAAAGGAAATGACAATATGCCATAATGACACTACGGTACCTTCAACAGAAAAAAAAATTTTTAAAGCAGATTTTGAGTAACACCTAAAAAGTCAAAGTTAACTATACAGTTGACTCCCTCTGTCCATCTCTGTGTCTGTCTGTCTGTCTTCCTCCCTCTCATCATCTTGAATACAGATTAAAAATGTTGACCCTGATAAGACTAATACCTACCATTCTTGAGAACCTTTTTTGTTAGAAAAACATATTGCTATGTACTGTATATATTATCAGCACTGTAACACTCAAAACAGCACCATAAAATAAGCAACAGCTTAGCCATTTTACATTTAGGGAAACAGACTCAGGAAGATTACACAAGACGCCCAGGTTCACAAGGGATATGATATGTATGGGAACTAAGACACATCCTCCTCCACCCGCAACACTTCAGGCTTCCATCTCCAGCAACCTGATGACTCTACCCTCTCTATTTTCTCCTGTGACTGTCTAAACGGTAAAACTAATAATCATTCCCAACGTGCCCTTTATTCAGCCACTCTGCAATATCTGACTCTGCTGCCTTGTTCAGCGCTACCATTTTCCTGTCTCTTCTTAACTGAAACTAATTCTGGGCTTCCTTCACCCTGCCCTTCCCTGGAAGACTTGATCCTACTGCTCTTACTGGGAAAAATTTCAGTTTTTCAGCTCCCCACCCAGCTTCTCAACACTTGGAAATTCTTTCCCCAGTGCAGTGTTGTTATTGGATTTATGTTCAGGGTTCATATATTCTTAGAGATGAAATGCATTTTATTCTTTATGTAAGCCTGTATTTCATGTTGCACACTTATGCAAAGGACATGTTCTGTATAAATCTTACAAATGAAAATGTGATTGTGAACATGCAAATCTGGTAACAACTGTGAATTAAGATAAAAATAGAGGAGTCAATTACATGAAACATTTTCTTCAAGGCAGGAAAAATAGATCAAGGGAGACAGAAAAAAGATTTGTTTCAGTGCTTGGGACCTTGTTTTCTGCCAAACTCAAGGAATACAAACAACAATATTGACTTTGTAAGGTCAAAGTTACTGAGTTTTAAACAAAATGACTGCAGTGGAAGGAATACTTTTTAATGTTCATCAAAAAAAGCAAAACATATCCCCCAGAAAAAACCTGGAGCTTGCCAGTCACTAGCGTTTCAATCCTTACACCCATAAAAATACTTACGATTAAAAAATATTCTGGAGGGGTGCAAGAAAGGGGAACTAGCATGTATCAAGAGTCTACAGGGTTTCATGAATTTTACTGGATTATTTAATCATCACAAAAGCCCTTTGAGAAAAATTACAGGTGTTTTCTTTTTGTTTTGCTGTTGTTTTTCCCATTTAAAGTCCCAAAATTTGTGTCTGAGAAGTTAGGTGATCTGCCTAAAGTCCTTTTTTTTTTATAATTTATTTTGGTTTCATTATTCTACAATTACATGTGCAATATTATGGTTATTAAATTACCCCCTTCATCAGGTCCCCCGCACCAACCCCATTACAATCACTGTCCATCAGTGTAGTGAGATGCTATAGAATCACTACTTGTCTTCTCTGAGTTGTACTGCCCTCCCCATGACCCGCCAACATTACATCTGCAATCATAATGCCCCTTTTTCCCTCTTGTCCCTCCCTTCCTACCCATCTTCCCCAGTCCCTTTCCCTTTGGTAACTATTAGTCCGTTCTTGGGTCCTGTGAGTCTGCTGCTGTTTTGTTCCTTCAGTTTTTTTCTTAGTTCTTATACTCCACATATGAGTGAAATCATTTGATACTTGTCTTTTTTGGCTTGGCTAATTTCACTAAGCATAATATCCTCTAGCTCCATCCATGTTGTTGCAAATGGTAGGATTCGTTTTCTTCTTATGGCTGAATAATACTCCATTGTGTATATGTACCACTTCTTCTTTATCCGTTCATCTACTGATGGACACTTAGGTAGCTTCCATTTCTTGGCTATTATAAATAGTGCTGCGATAAACATAGGGGTGCATAGGTCTTTTTCAAACTGGGCTGTTGCATTCTTAGGGTAAATTCCTAGGAGTGGAATTCCTGGGGAAAATGGTATTTCTATTTTGAGTATTTTGAGGAACCTCCATACTGCTTTCCACAATGGTTGAACTAATTTGCAGTCCCACCAGCAGTGTAGGAAGGTTCCCTATTCTCCACATCCTCACCAACATTTGTTGTTGTTTGTGTTTTGGATGTTAACCACCCTCACTGATGTGAGTTGATATCTCATTGTGGTTTTATTCTGCATTTCTCTGATGATTAGCGATGTGGAGCATCTTTTCATGTGCCTGTTGGCCATCTGAATTTCTTCTTTAGAGAAGTGTCTATTCATGTCTTCTGCCCATTTTTAATTGGATTATTTGCTTTTTGTTTGTTAAGGTGCGTGAGTTCTTTATATATTTTGGATTTCAACCCCTAATCAGATACATCATTTATGAATATATTCTCCCATACTGTAGGATCTCTTTTTGTTCTACTGATGGTGTCCTTTGCTGTACAGAAGCTTTTCAACTTGATATGGTCCTACTTGTTCATTTTTGCTTTTGTTTCCCTTGCCCGGGGAGATATGTTCATGAAGAAGTCACTCATGTTTATGTCCAAAAGATTTTTGCCTATGTTTTTTTCTAAGAGTTTTATGGTTTCAAGACTAACATTCAGGTCTTTGATCCACCTTGAGTTAACCTTTGTGTATGGGGCTAGACAGTAGTCCAGTTTCATTCTCTTACATGTAGCTGTCCAGTTTTGCCAACACCAGCTGCTGAAGAGGCTGTCATCTCCCCATTGTATATCCAAGGCTCCTTTATCAAATATTAACTGACTGTATATGTTTCGGTTAATGTTTGGATTTTCTATTCTATTCCACTGGTCTATGGGTCTGTTTTTGTGCCAGTACCAAATTGTCTTGATTACTGTGGCTTTGTAGTAGAGCTTGAAGTCAGGGAGCGTAATTCCTCCTGTTTTATTCCTCCTTCTCAGGATTGCTTTGGCAATTTGGGGTCTTTGGTGGTTCCATATGAGTTTTAGAATTATTTGTTCCAGTTCATTGAAGTAAGCTGTTGGTAGTTTGGTAGGGATTGCGTTGAATCTGTAGATTGCTTTAGGTAGTATAGACATTTTGACAATATTGATTCTTCCTAGCCAAGACCATGGGATGAACTTCCATTTGTTAGTGTCCTCTTTAATTTTCTTAGGAGTGTCTTGTAGTTTTCAGAGTACAGGTCTTTCACTTCCTTTGTTAGGTTTTTTCCTAGGTATTTTATTCTTTTTGATGCAATTGTGAATGGAATTGTTTTTCTGATTTCTTTTTCTGTTAGTTCATCATTAGTGTATAGGAAAGCAACAGATTTCTGTGTGTTAATTTTGTATCCTGCAACTTTGCTGAATTCAGATATTAGTTCTAGTAGTTTTGGAGTGGAGTCTTTAGGGATTTTTATGTACAGTATCATGTCATCTGCAAATAGTGAAAATTTGACTTCCACTTTACCAATCTGGATGCCTTGTATGTCTTTGTTTTGTCTGATTGCCGTGGCTAGGACCTCCAGTACTATGTTGAATAACAGTGGAGAGAGTGGGCATCCCTGTCTTGTTCCCGATCTTAGATGAAAAGCTTTCCGTGTCTCACCGTTAAGTATGATGTTAGCTGTGGGTTTGTCATATATAGCCTTTATGATGTTTAGGTACTTGCCCTCTATACCCATTTTGTTGAGCGTTTTAATCAGGAATGGATGCTGAATTTTGTCCAATGCTTTTTCAGCATCTATGGAGATGATCATGTGGTTTTTGTCCTTCTTTTTGTTGATGTGGTGGATGATGTTGATGGATTTTCGAATGTTGTACCATCCTTGTATCCCTGGGATGAATCCCACTTGATCATGGTGTATGATCCTCTTCATGTATTTTTGAATTCAGTTTGCTAATATTTTGTTGAGTATTTTTGCATCTACGTTCATCAGGGATATTGATATGTAATCTTCTTTTTTGTTGAGGTCTTTGCCCGGTTTTGGTATTATAGTGATGCTGGCTTCATAGAGTAAGTTTGGAAGTATTCCCTCCTCTTCTATTTTTTGGAAAACTTTAAGGAAAATGGGTGTTATTTCTTCTCTATATGTCTGGTAGAATTCAGAGGTGAATCCATCTGGTCTGGGGGTTTTGTTCTTGGGTAGTTTTTTGATTACCGGTTCAATTTCGTTGCTGATGATTGGTCTGTTTAGTTTTTCTGTTTCTTGCTTGGTCAGTCTTGGAAGGTTGTATTTTTCTAAGAAGTTGTCCATTTCTTTTATGTTTTCCAGCTTGTTAGCATATAGATTCTCATAATATTCTCTTATAATTCTTTGTATTTCTGTGGGGTCCGTCGTTATTCTTCCTTTCTCATTTCTGATTCTGTTTATGTGTGTAGATTCTCTTTTTCTCTTAATGAGTCTGGCTAGGGGTTTATCTATTTTGTTTATTTTTTCAAGGACCACCTCTTGGTTTTATTGATTTTTTTCTATTGTTTTATTCTTCTCAGTTTTATTTATTTCTTCTCTGATATTTATTATGTCCCTCCTTCTGGTGACTTTGGGCCTCATTTTTTCTTCTTTTTCTAATTTCAGTAATTGTGTCTTTAGACTATTCATTTGTGAATGTTCTTCCTTCTTTAGATAGGCCTCGATTGCAATATACTTTCCTCTTAGAACTGCCTTTGCTGCATCCCACAAAAGTGTGGCTTTGTGTTGCTGTTGTCGTTAGTCACATTATATTCTTTGATTTCTGTTTTGTTTTGGTCATTAACCCATTGATTAATTAGGAGAATGTTGTTAAGTCTCCATGTATTTGTGAGACTTTTTGGTTTCTTTCTAAAATTTATTTCTAGTTTTATACCTTGGTGATCTGAGAAGTTGGTTGGTAGGATTTCAATATTTTTGAATTTACTGAGGTTCTTTGTGTGGCCTAGTATGAGGTCTACTCTGGAAAATGTTCCATGTGCACTAGAGAAGAATGTGTATCCTACTGCTTTTGGGTGCAGAGTTCTGTAGATGTCTGTTAGGTCCATCTGTTCTAGTGTGTTGCTCAGTGCCTCTGTGTCTTTACTTATTCTCTGTCTGGTAGATCTGTCCTTTGGAGTGAGTGGTGTGTTGAAGTCTCCTAAAATGAATGCATTGCTGTCTATTTCCTCCTTTAATTCTGTTAGTATTTTTTTCACATATGCTGGCGCTCCTGTGTTGGGTGCATATATATTTGTAATGGTTTTATCTTCTTGCTGGACTGACCCCTTTATCATTATGTAATGTCCTTCTTTATCTCTTGCTGCTTTCTTCGTTTTGAAGTCTGTTTTGTCTGATACAAGTACCGCAACACCTGCTTTTTTCTCTTTGTTGTTTGCCTGAAATATCTTTTTCCATCCCTTCCCTTTTGGTCTGTGTATATCTTTGGATTTGAGGTGAGTCTCTTGTAAGCAGCGTATAGATGACTCTTGCTTTTTTATCCATTCTGTTACTCTGTGCTTTTGATTGGTGCATTCAGTCCATTTACATTTAGGGTGATAATCGATAGATATGTACTTATTGCCATTGCTTGCTTTAGATTCTTGTTACGTTATTGTAAACACAGTCTGATGTTTCTTTATTTGTCTCCCTTCTTATTCTTCCTCCTCCATTCTTTATATACTTGGTGTTTTATTCTTTGCCTTTAGTTAGTATTTGGATGGTCTGCTTTCTTTGCTATGATTTTATTTTCTCTGGTGACATCTTTTTAGCCTTAGGGGTGCTTCCCTCTAGAGCTGTCCGTTTAACATATCCTGTAGTGGTGGTTTATGAGAGGCAAACTCTCTCAACTTTAGTTTGTCTGCAAATTGTTTAATCCGTCCGTCATATTTAAGTGATAATCATGCTGGATATAATATTCTTGGTTCGAGGCCCTTCTATTTCATTACGTTAAATATATCATGCCATTCTCTTCTGGCCTGTAAGGTTTCTGTTGAGAAGTCTTATGATAATCTGATGGGTTTTCCTTTGAAGGTGATCTTTTTTCTCTCTCTAGCTGCCTTTAATACTCTGTCTTTATCTTTGATCTTTGCCATTTTAATTATTATATGTCTTGGTGTTGTCTTCCTTGGGTCCCTTGTGTTGGGAGATCTGTGGGCTTCCATGGACAGCGAGACTATTTCCTTCCCCAGCATGGGAAAGTGTTCAGCAATTATTTCTTCAAAGACACTTTCTATCCCCTTTTCTCTCTCTTCTTCCTCTCATACTCCTGTAATGCGAATATTGTTCTGTTTCGATTGGTCACATAGTTCTCTTAATATTCTTTCATTCCTAGAGGTCCTTTTATCTCTCTCTGCCTCAGCTGCTCTGTATTCCTGTTCTCTGATTTCTATTCCATTAACAGTCTCTTGCATCTCATCCAGTCTGCTGTTAAGCCTTTTGATCGCTTGTCTGATTTCTGCATTGTCTTTCCTGAGTTCCCTCACTTCCTCCCTCAGCTCTTGCATATTTCTCTGTAGATCCATCAGCATGGTTATGACTTTTTTGCTGAATTCTTTTTCAGGAAGACTGTACATTTCCATCCCTTCAGGCTCCCTCTCTGGTGTTGTCTGGTTGATCTTAGTCTAGACCATATTCCTCTGTCTTTCATGGCTATAGAAGTGGTCGCTGGCAGTTGCCATGTATGTCAGCTGGGCTCTTTAAGACTTTAAAAAGAAAAAAAACAGAGAGAAAGAAAGAAAAAAAAAAAAAAAGAAAGAAAAGAAAAGAAAAAAGAAAGAGAAGAAAAAACAAAACAAAACAAAACGCCCACTGGGGGTAGATTCTGTTGGGATGCTGTAGGTGGCGCTGTTGCTTCACTTTTCCGAAGCTGTGCCACGCTGCTCCACAGCGCCCTTTATAGTTCTGGCCGTGGTGGGAATGAATGGGATGCTGTTGATCTCTGTGGGAAGTCTAAGTACGGCCACCCTTTCCCAGTCGCCAGCTAAGGGGTCTGAAACTCCCCAGGACTCCCAGCCTTCTGGGCTGAGTGTGCCGGGGCGATCCGGCTCTTCCACTGGGCTCCTGTCTCTTCAAGACCGCTGAAAAAAGTGCGCGCTTTTTTTTTTTCCTTCCCAGGAGCTGGCTGCAAGCACCCTGGCGTTTTCCCCGCTCAGATCCTGCACCTTCTGTCTCTCCAGTCTCTGCTACACCATGTGAGGTGTGTCAGTGTTCCCTGCACAGATCACCAGGGCTGGTTATTTCACAGGGTGTACTTCCACTCCCTCCCAGCTCTGAATCCTCTCCTCCTGCTGTGCACTGGGGTGGGTGAGTGCTTGGGTCCCGCTGGGTCGCGGCTCCGTATCTTACCCGCCTTGCGGGGTGCCGTGTCCTCTCAGGTGTAGCTTTACGCTGTGCGGTTTCCTGTGTATTCTGGTCTCTCTTTTAGGAATAGTTGTATTTGCTGTATTTTCATAGATATATATAGTTTTGGGAGGAGATTTCTGCCGCCCTGCTCACACCACCATCTTCCCGGAAGTCCCCTGCCTAAAGTCTTAAAGCTAGTGAGAGGACGGGCCATGATTTGAAATTAAGTCCATCTAATATGGTCAAACTGTGTAATTTTAAATAAAATCAGTCTTCAACATTCATTCTTCAAAAACTGTATCTATGAAACAGATAATCTGTATACTTTCCAGGGTACAAGCTTACAATTCTGCTGATGGACACTATAAATGCCAAGATTTAAAATGTGTTGAATTTATCAATCTTTCCTATGACATTTTTGTTCCCAAAGCAGCCTCTGGTAACTTCCCCATCCATGAATCCCATATGACTAAATGATTTGTTTCTCCCATCAATTTGCATACAGTATGAATTATGATTCCCAAAGGCATTATATCACTCAAAATAATGAGAGTATAAAGCACGGGATTAAGACATGGCATATGGGGCCAGACTGCTTGGGTTGAAATCCTGGCTTAGTCATTTGCTCTAAATGTGACTTTGGATAAGTTACTCCATCCTTTGGTATTTCTGTTTCAAGACCTGTAAAATGGGGATAATCATAGTTCCTAGCTCATAGAGGTACTATGAGAATATAATAACAACCGAAGCAATAAACTTGGAACATCAGTTTGCTTATAATGAGAGTTGAGTAAAGGTTAATTATTCTTATTACTTCCTCCAGGCCTTTCCATTACTGCCCCCATGGACAAACAGTATACCTCTGATCTACAAAATTACTTGTGGATTACTGCAGACTCTGAGTTCTATAATACTTCTATGCATTTGCATGAGTTGCTTCTTCTGCTTTAAAATTCCCCCCACATTTTGGAGGCCTTGGAAAACTCTTACTTTTCCATCAGAACCAAGATCTGCCCTTTGCTCATCTCAGACGATCTCCATAATTGTTCCTGGCACAGTTCATTCATCCAACTTTCATGGTATCCAAATACTCCTCTATTAGAATACTTGACATTATTAAAAATGCTCAATTATGTATTTACTTTCAAACCTAAGCAGTTTTTTTAAGATGGCAATAACAAAATCGTATTAATTTCTATACCTTCAACAAGTAATGTCCTTACGGCAGACACCCAATAAATAAATATATGTTGAACAAATTAATGAATGAATGGGGATGGTGATCTGTTTAAAAACAATGTAAATGCTGTTTTTATGCTAGGTGGGATCTTTGCTATAATATTTTCTCAAGATTCTTGCAATAAGTCTGTGCTTCATATGATACAATATGACTAATGAGGTCCTTTTAATATGTTAGCAATTAACCTTTTGGGTATGGTCTGGATCCTATTCTATAAGCAAGTATGCTATAATGTGGTTTCAGGTTTACTGAAACAGGGTTGTGAAGAATAAATCACATTTTTGTGAATATTAAAAATCTTATTTTTTAGGAAAAATGAGAAAAGGGAAAAACAAAAAGCTAAGTTTGGCTGCTTATATTACTGCGGGGCAGATATGCTCTCACATCCTTCACATGGACTCTCTCATTTCTCATTCAATTTTTTTGATGAAGTTAGGTTGTACCCAATGTCACAAAATTATAGAACTATTTTTTCAAATTTTATTTTTGCAATATTTTGCAAACACTACACCTGTGTGTTTGTGTGTTTATGTGCTTGTGTGTAGTTAGGCTTTTTGCAGTGTAAGTTATATGCTGTCAAATGCCTGTGTATTTTCCATCACTGTCTGCCACAAACAGGGTGACCATATATGTCAGTTTGCCTAGTTTTCAAGTATGTTTCCCTTAGCAGCAGACTCAGAGATGGACAACGGATATCAGAGTGAAGGCTACTGATTAGTGGAGACCCTGGGGATTTACACTTGTGGAAGGGAAGGGAAGACAGTAGCACTGGACAGAAGGAGAGCGGGAGCTGCCATGCAGTCTCAGTGTGGCCCCAGCTAATCCTATAGAAAATTCTGAAGCTGAAGTGACCCTCTAGAATTGTCCTGAGTCGAGTCAAAGAAGCCAAGCCTTCATAGCCCCGTCCTGTATACACACACATTTTGGGCTGGTCATTGGGATAATGGTTGCTTTGAAAAAGGAATGTGACATTGGGTAAACTGACATTACTCAGCTGAATCCATCTCTCTGAAGGGGGATACAGATGACATATCACAATATCCACCATGCCTGTTTTTTCTAGGTCTAGGCCTATTTTCCCAACATAATTATGAATAGTGCCCCCTTTCACACTTAAAATTATCCTAATTTGAACAACAATTCACTTACTTTATTCTTATATCATGTTCCGTGGCCATTATAGACCTGGAAAAAAGCAAGGATGTAAAGGAAGAGGGATATTCCAACATGAAAAGGAAGAAAAGGTTGAAATCTAACCCCTTTTAACCATAGGGTAGAATAGGCAAGAAAAAAAAAGACAAAGATGAAAGAGGAGTATATGCTCACTTTCTCCCTCTCAGTGTGGAACCTAGAGAGTAGAGAGTAATTGAAACATCTGGAGATGTACAGGGTCTGGGAACATCAGAGGCACAGCGACCCACTTCCATAAGTAGCATGTAACATCAAGCCTCTAGGCTTCAAGTCTCTAGAAGAATCTCTATGCGCAGCATCATCAAGAAGGCATAGGTCTACTGCAATAAGCAACAGTGATTGGGATTATGTCTAGATGGGTGGGCTGTGGCAGCTCTACTGGATTCTACATAGTGGAGTAAGGTATGCAGAAGAATGGGAACCCTTGCATGCCCTGGACTGGGGATACCAGAATGCTAATAGACCTATGAAGATCCACTGTGGGAGCAGGGGGACTTCATAAGCTCCCACTTAAGCCATGAGTGTCATCACATTGAGGGAGAAGACCAGGTAAGCTGCTCTGCAAAAGACAATGGACAATGCTAAATAAACAGAGTAAAGTCAGGGGTCTCTTTTTCCCTGCCTCACCAAGGACAAGATTAAATATTGCTCACTATCCACACCTCCTTATTGTGGGGCAATGATTCTTCCCTATTCCTGTTGAATGGATATCCTTCCATGTTGGATGGAGCTGTGTTATTATCATATTCCTTGACTCTAACCACACCCTCACTTATGCTTACTGATTTATTAGTTTGAAAGGAGAAATGAGTTTGTTAGAAGAGCACTTTCTTCTTTCTATTGGCAGAGAACTACTTGCAGGGTGTGTGCATGTCCAGACCAAAGCCTCTGTGTGAGCAGGTGAATCCATCTTTGTTCAATATTAGAAATATCACTTGCTCATAGATATTAATCACATTCTTAAAAAGAAATCCACCTCATCAGTAGTAAAGGTGATGCCACACTTCAGTGATCCTAAGACCCACATACATTCTTTGCAATTTAACATTTCTGAAATTGGGATACATCTTACAACCACTTGCATCTGATAATCACTACTGACTAGGTGGCGGTCACAACAGTGCTTGTTGCTTACACACTTCCTAATAGCAAATATGCCTGTGTCAAAACTTACTAAATGGCTATCAGACACAGGAGAAAACCCTAAAGATTGTTTTTAAGCCTTAGGAACCAAATGGTGAAAAGTTGGAGGAAATATGTTTAGGAACATACTCAAAGCAGGAGACAAAATTAAGCTAATTCCACATCATCCATAAGCCAGATAATAATAATACAGAACTAATAGCTTCCAGATGTTTTTAAATGGACTATTTTAAGAATGCAGTATCACCAAGACTTCTGATAAGACACAGGGCAATACTGTGCAGAAAAAGCTCAGAAATTGACCCATGTGAGTGAAAAAGTCAATCTCCCAATACAAAGAAGTTTTAGGAAAACACTCACCAGAAATTTAGTTTGTTCATATTTTCTTTTTATGTTTGCATAAGACTGATGCATGATAAAAAATATATAAACAATTAAGTCTAAATTTCTTTCAACAACTGTAAAGTAGAAATTATAAACTTTAAGAAAGTATATTGTCAAATATTAATTAGCAGTGTTTTTATCTCTCTGAAACATATAACAGTATGCCTTAAGAGTGGAGTTCCTTGGATTCAAAGAAGTGTGGTGTTTTGGTCATTTCATTTACTCCTTTGCTTTATTTCTCAATTGGTTCAACATGGACAATTAAATAAGAATAGTATTTATAGAATACTTTCAAAGACTCCAATGCCATTCTTGAGGAGGAAAAGGGAGACAGAACTCTAAAAGACTGAACTTGTGCACAAAAGTGAAAATGACTGCTTTAAATGAGAGGAGACTGTTTAAACCTGAATAGACTGGTGCGGTTAATTAACAAGCTTAAGCTGTTATACTGTAGTTTGAGGAGGAGGCTCACATGAAAAAATATTAGACCTGTTAGAAGAAATGGAGAAGCAATGCTTAATTCATGAATTTTGATAATACTCAGTAAATATACAGCCTGAACACACCAACAACAGTTACAGATAAAAATAAAGCACTATAACTCCAGGGGAATAAACCTTCCCAGCCTGGGGCAAAATACCTTTGAAACCGAAATCAGTCAAAGGGAGAAATAAAGTGGGAGAAACCCATTTATTGCTTACAAGCAGTCGTCCACTTTTGCTCACCCATGTCTCTCATGACCTGGCTGCAAAAAGGGGCCCCACCCAAACTCTCTGGTCCATATATGCCCTCACTCCCCCTGGTAATTACCTATCGATTTGGAGATAGATCACTTGCCTCCACCCCTTGGAAACACCTATTGATATGGAGATGCACTAAGGCCAGGTGAGAGATTCTGGAAATATTGCAGTTTTACCCACAAGCACCCTCATGTGTTTGAGTAACCTTCCCAAGGCCACACAGGTAGTGTGATTAATTTGAGTTGAACCCCTAGGTCATTCCATTCCAAAGGGTTTTCTCTCCCCAACATACTACAGCATCTTTCCTACTAAACATTGTGCTATTATTGTGCAGAGTTCAATTCTGTCTCAACTTGGCAGTCTTTACTTTGCCGCTACCTGAAGAGGTAAGGACAGGGAAAGGAACAATGGAGCCAATATGTCCTGGAAGGTATTTATTTTTGGATTCAGTAATTTAAGCTTTTGAGTTATAAGTGAGTGTGTACATCTGAAACTATAAAGAGATTGTAAAACGGGAAGGACCTTCTCTACATGCTTGAAATAAATCCATGGTTAACAAGGCTCAGGTTTGAAACTAATGAATATTTAATTAAATGTTTGACTTCATCAAGGAGACTTAGTAAATTACTGTCAAAATTGCTATGCCTATTAACATCCTTTCCAGCTCATGAATGTACTCAGAGCTAAAGTGCAGAGAATAGGATCAAGATTCAAAGAACACTGAGCTGTCAAGGTCTTTAGAGATCACCTGATTTGGTGCTTTCCAACGTGTGTTCCGCTCAACACAGTTCCTAGATATTTTCTGAAAACAGGAGATTTTTTTAATCAAATGAGCTGATAGGGTATCATCTGGAAGATTCACTTGGCCCATCAGCCTAGAAAATACTTTTAAGAAATCCTAAAATTAAAAAAAAAATTAAATCCATTTAATGCTCAGGTTTTCCTAAAACTGATTTGACCATTTAAAAATGGTCTCATGTATTTTTATGCATATCAACAGCCAAAGGAACAGGTGGTTCATTTATTACATTTTGGAAAACGCTGATTTAATATAAAAAACACATCATCTTTGGTCAAAATAAGGGGAATGAAGCCCAAAGAAGTGTAGTGACCTAGTTTGGACCATTTAGCAAACTAATGATAGGGCCACTGGGTCCACTGACCCAGCCCCATGGAATTCTCCCATTACCAGGAACTCAGAACCTGATGTTTGAGCAGGCCACTCACATTCATCATCAGATCAATGGTCTTTAATGAGCTCACAAGTTTTATATTTTTCCTGCTTGTTTTAAAATATGTCTGAGAGACTGGGTTTCTTTTCTACAATTATGAAAAGATTCAGCTTCACTTAATTTCAGCATTTAATCAAATCTTGTTTAGTATCCTCCCCCATTCATTCCCCAGAGGTGCTAATTGCTGTCTATACATCTCTATTCTGAATATTTTTAATTGTGAGAGTTTGAATGGATATGGGTTTTGAATTTGATTTTAAAATCTTTTAAGTGGTCTTCACTGCCTTTAATGGAAATTATCTTTTTTTTTTCATTTGAAGAGGTGTTAATTAAATACTTTGAGTTAACTCAAAATTAACAGTGGATATAATTTGATGTCTTTCTATTGAATCATCAAGTTCTAGATGAAAACTGTCAGGGTCAAGAAGATTCCTGTTCTAGGTGTGGTTATTCTAAGTGAATAGACAATTTCTGAAAATGAATAATCTGTTTTTCTATAATTACAGCATGTAAGAAGGTAATTTCAATGCAGAATCCAGTCCACTCTGAAATGGAAAGGAATCTTGATGTCTAGACACATGATACCCATCCAAAAGTACAGAGAGGCCACTAGCCTTCACGGAGCTTGTATTTGATAGTACAGAGGGCAATTTCATAAAATTTACAAGAGCTAGAAAATCCTTAGAGATCAAGCTATCCCATTCCCTCACTGTGATGATAAGAATATTGAAACCCAAAAAGACAGTGATGAGACCAGAGTCGCCCAGTAAATTAGTGCCAGTGCTTGAAATTAGAACAGCTGCCTTTATATTTTACCCTACAGAGACATTTAAACATGACACAAACTTGTAAGTCAAACTACGTTTGGTGGTAATGGTCTTATGGATGCAACAGTCATTGCAGCACTATGAATTTCGAAGTGTGGCATACCAAATTCTCCTTGTTTCAGTTTTCGTGATGTATTTAGTTTTCTACTGTGGCATAACAAATTACTACAAACCTATCAGTTTAAAACAGCATGTATTTATTATTTCACAGTTTTTATGGGTCAGGAGCCCAGGCACAGCAGTTCCGGGGTCCTCTGCACAGGGTCTTACAAAATTGTAATCAAGATGTCAGCCAGGCTATCATTGTCCTTTCTGGATCTTGGAGTCCCATTCTAAGATGACATATTGGTAGAATTTAATTTCTTGACATTTTATGACTGAGGCTTTCTTGTTGGCTGTTAGCTTTTAGTTTCTAGAAGCTGTTCACAGTTCTTACCATATGACACTCATAATATGGCTCTATACTTCTTTGAGGCCAGAAGGAAAACCTTTCCTATACCTCTTTTAAGTGTTCACCTGATTAGGTCAGACCCAATCAGAATATCTCCATTTTGATTGACTCAAAGTCAACTGATTGGAGACCTTAATAGCACCTGCAAAATTCTTTCATTTTTTCCATATAATATAACCTTATCACAAAGCATCCATTATATTCATAGGTCACACTGCATTCAAGGGGAAGGGATTATGTGGGGCATATTCACTAGGAAGGTGGGAATCTTGGGACCATCTTAGAATTCCATCATACCAGACTAGCTTCACATCGTTCCAGAGGAAGATTTATAATGAAGTTTATGTTGCTTAAATTTTAGCTCTTTTCACCTGCATGGGCCATAATGATTCTGGGAATGGCTGGGAGTTACAGAGAATTCTAGGCAGATAGAAGAAGCTAAGTTTTGATATGGAAGGATTTCCATTTAAGCATTTCTGGTTTAAAAAAAAAAGGCATCTAAATCTCCAAATCTCCAAGCATAACACACACTATTTTTTTGTGATTTTTCTCATCCTAACTGAACATGTACTTCTTCACGTAATCATGCCTGCAGTTTCCTGAGAGAGGGCTCTTCAACTTCTGTAAGCTTCAGGTCTCAAAACACATCGTCTGGCCACTGCCTCCTACCACTCACCATGATTTCACTACAAATACTTAGAACTATTGCCTGTTTCATAACTCACCAGGATTTATCAGGTTTACAGTTTTTATGTAAGCTATTTCACCCCTGGAAGCCCTAATTCCCTTCTCTGCTTGACTTCTCCTACCATTTTTAAGAATCAACAAACGAGACCTCACCTCTCACCTGGTTTGGGTCCCCATTTCAGTGTTTATATCTGTCATACCACTGGTCTTTTAACTATACTTCCTTTTCTGTTCTGTCTCTCCACCTCCTCTATTTTAACCTTTACTCTCCACCTAACTCAAGCCTGTCCTTACAGAGGGAAGAGTAGGTTTCCCTTCCTAGTTCTCACTGTTTAGTTCCATTAGGCACTTAACTGATTTTTTTAAATAAATAAAGAATAAATGATTGGAGTGAATGGTTAAATTTCAAATTATGATAGACATAAAGACAGGGAAATAAGTTAATGGCATTGGTTTGGGACACAAAAATCATTTAATTTTGTTCAAAATTAAGTTTCTCCTTTGTACTGTTGTTTAAATGATTACTTTTTTATATTAACATTTTTATTCTCAAAACCATAAAATGTGAAGGCCCTGCACTTTGTGAACAGATGCTGCATGTCGAGGCAGGTTAAACCTGCGCTCCGATTCTAGCTGGATGGGGCTGGGAAAATGACTGGGTCTCGCTGAGACTTAGTTTTCTCATCTGTAAAATGGACTTAACAATTTCAACCTCAGGGTTTTTATGAGGATCGAGTGAGATGTATATTTGAAAATGTTTAGCAGACTGCTTGTCATATAGTTGGTGCCCAGTAAATGTAAAAAAAAACAAAAGCACAATGACAACAATAAATAAATAAAACCACCCTACATCAGAAGGAACAATTATAATTATTTATGTGATATAACTAGGCTCAGAGACATTAAATAATGGAAGAGAAATAACACAGGTGCATGAACTTAGATAAACTACTTAATCTTTCTGAGCTGTGATGTCCCTATTGGAAAAATGGGGATAGAAATAGATAATGCTTACATTACTGTGAGGTTAAACTGAAATAGCATATTCAAGAGTGACTAGCCAGAACACAATAGAGTTAAAAAAAAAAAAAAGAAAAAAGGAAAGAAAAGAAAAGGGAAAGAAAAACTGCACTTGAGGAATCTGGTAAGTACCTACTTTTCCCCTTTTGCAACTGCAAAACCTGAGGCTCAGAATAAACAAATATCATGTCCAGCATCACACACTGATGCTGACAAAATGGAACTTTATTCAAGCCTCCTTCCATCAAGTCTAGGCTCTTTCTATAACCCAGTGGCTCCTCACCAAATGCATATCCTGTGTGGAATTAATTCCTAGATACTCTGCAGAGGGCATGTCAGTGTTATGAGCACATGTGTATTGTAGGCACACAGAGTAACTTGGTTCACAAACCCCACATTGGAATTCCAGATAGAAGGGATTCTAGGTTTTGCAGAGAGGCCTGTAGGTCTTTGCCAGGCAATAATTGCCTTTTAAAATATTCTCCTGTAGAGAAAGGAATTCAATTTAATAGAGTTGAAAAAAAATGAAGACAATGACATGGTAGCTAGAGGTCAGGTTCTGAAGTCAGACCGACAAGGATGTGAGTCTGAGCCTACCACTACCTTGGGCAAGTCGAGTAAATTTCTCTTCTGTAAAATAGAGATAATAATTTCATTACCTTTTGAGATTGTTGTGCAAATAAATGACATAATGAATATAAAGTTCTCAGAATGGTGTGTGTGGAAATGTTCTCCATTATTGTTAAGTACAGAGTAGCCCCAGCACACCTATGCAAAGCCTCTATTTCTTTGCAACCTCATGCAGGTGCCCTCTGGATGTATAATGCTCTGTATTGGTCTATACCCAAAATGGACAAGAATTTGTATCGTAACATTATATCTGTAAACATTTCTATTGGAATTACTTGCTTATATGTAAAAAGGGTACAGTGTGATCCATTTTTATCACTGAAGACATACATGTATTTAGCACCAAATCAAGACACAGAACATTACTAGCATCCCAGACACCCCTTGTGTTCACATCTAGTCACTATCCCACCGATCACCCAGAAGTTAAATGCAATCCTGAATTCCAACAACATATACTATGTTTTCCTGCTTTTAATTTAATGTAAAATGCATTTACAGTGTGTACTGTATTTTGTCTGAATTTTCACTCAACATTACATTCGTAAGATTCATTTATATTTGTGAATGTAGTTGTAAACCACCCGATTCTCTTTGCTCTATAGTATTCCATTGTGTGACTATGCCACAACTAATTTATTCATTTAATTGTTGATGGACATTTGTGTAATTTCCAACTAGGGCTGTTATGAACAGAGTTGTGATAAACACTCTAGTATGTGAATTTTGATTAACACAGGTATACATTCTATTGAGTTTGTACCCAGGGGTGGATTGCTGAGGTTATACATTTGTTCAGCTTTACTAGATGTCAAAGTTTCCAAATGGCTGTACCAAATTATACTCCACCAGCAGGGTAGGGAAGTTCTGGTTCATCCACATCCTTGCCAACATTTGATATTTTTCCATCTTGTTCATCTTAGCTATTCTGATGGGTATGAAGTAATATAGCATTATGTTTTGAATATGCATCTCTTGATGACTAATGAAGTTGAACATTTTTTCATGTATTTCAATAGCCATTTTGATATCCTTTTTTGTGAAGTATTTTTTGTCCATTTTTTCAATGGTTTGTCTACTTTTTCTTATTGACTTATGGAAGTCCTTTATATAGTCTATGATAAGTCCTTTGTCAGATATGTGTTCTGCAAATATCTTTTCCACTCTGTGAGTTTCATTTCTTATTCTGATAGATGTTCATAATTTATAGTTATTTTTTTAATCAAATTTTAAAAATTGATTTTATAGATTTCATTAGCTCCATTAAAAGCAACTTCCTCTCCCTCCCCCAAATAACAGGAGTGCAGTGAAGTTCAAACAGTACAGTTACCCAAAGTAACTTCAATGCTTTCATCCTAGGCCTGTGCTCCCCTTTGGTCTGCTGGAGGCCCAAGCTGCTCTGTCCTCTCTTAGGTTGCCCAAGGCCGCTCTTATTTCCCCTTTCTTTCCAAAATTAGTTCTATCTACTAACATTTATAATAGAATCATCATCATTAGAAGGGCAAAATAGCATTGGCTCAGTAATTTAGGAAGAGAGTAGGGCAAATAACAAGGCAGATTGTAGGGAGAACAATTATATTTGGAAATCAGTGGAAGGTTGCAAATAAGAATAAATGTAATTGAAGAGCATATTCAGGAACCTGATATACATAAGTAAGGGATAATGTTATTGTGGTCTTTCATTCATTCCTATATTACTACCTATTGTTTTATATTGTTCTAATAGGACTGGCACCTGGTCACCAGGAAAATCCTTTCCCACACATTGTAACCACAGAAGAGACATGGTGTCTTCTGCCAGGGATCTCAAAATCTAGTGAGTGAGACATACCTCTGCGATCCTGACAAGAATGTGTTGTGATGTTTTCTAAGACCATTTTCCGGTCAGTCTCTGGTAGTAGAGACATTTAAGGTTAGGATAAACAAAATCTTGACAATAAGAGGTATCTGGGACTAGGTCTTGAAGAATGAGGACTTCTACAGGTAGAAAAGGAAGGAGGTGGCAATTTGCTTTCTTTTTTTAAACCATCCGGTATCACTCAAAAGGCAGTGTGAATAAAATCAGTGCTCGTTTCTGCACATAAAGCACCCTTTACTTCAGAAAATGGGGGTTTGTAAAGTTGGGATACAGTAACATATTGTTCATGGGAAGAGCAATGACAGTTAAAATAGAAGGGGAGAAAGAATGTCTTTGCTATATACTGATCACGTGGTACCCTTGGGGGGAAATAATGCACAGAACCATCTTAGTAACACAGCAGATGGGCCCTGCAGGCAACATCTGAGGTGAGAAGTTAAGACTCCAAGACCATCCATCAAACTCCACAGCCCTAGTCTAGTCTTAGGCGCTATCTCAGGCAAATGAATAACTATGTAAAAATTTTCCCCAAAGGCTGAAATTTTTTATTTGGATTTCCTCCTCAAGTACTTGGGTTATCTTCCATTAAAAAAAAAATTATAACAACAACAAAATTATACAGAAAATTCACATATGTACAAACATTTCAGAAAACATACAAAACACACACCCTCTTACCCTAAAACACCCAAATATACCCTTGCTAATAGCTTACAGTAGTGCTGTCAATAAAACATAATTGCAATTCACAGAAATTTAAATGTCTTGAGTCACATTTAAAAAAGTAAAAATAAAATGTGAAATTAATTTAACCCAATATAGCCAAGATATCCTTTCTTTCAATATAGAATCAGTAAGAAAATTATTGGTGAGACTACTCATTACATTTTTTTTTATGGACTAACATTACCAAATCAGGTGTAGATTTTACACTTAAACACATCTCACTTTAGACTAGCCACATTTCAAGTGTTCAATAGCCACAGATGGCTAATAGCTACCATATTGGACAATGAGAATGATTTCTTTAAGGTATTAAAAACTGGATGTAAAGCTAGTTACATCATTGTATGATACCTTGCATAATTACTTTAGAATAATTTTAGGTTTACAGGAAAGCTGGAAAGATAGAACAGTTTCTGTATACTCTACACCTAGTTTCCCCTATCGTTAACATATGAATATGGTACATTTGTCACATACTGAAAAAGTCCTATTAAGTAAACTCCATACTTTATTTGCAGGTTATTAGGTTTTCTTAAGGTCACTTCCCTGTCCCAGGAAATCACATTACAGTTGGTTGTCACATCTCCTCAGGCTCCTCTGAGCTGTAACAGTTTCTAAGACTTTCCTTGATGATCTTCTCGGTTTTGAAGACTACTAATCAGATATTTCATAGAATGTTCCTCAAGCTAGGTTTGTCTGTTTTTTTTCCGTATGGTTAGGCTGGGGTTATAGATTTTGGGAAGGAAGAATCCCGTAAGTGAAGTGCCATTCTGAGCACATTTCAAGAGTACGTGTGATCAACATATGACTGATCACAGATGATGTTGATCTTAATCAACTACCTAAGGTACTATTTGCCAGGATTCCCCACTGTTATTTTCCCCCCTTTCCATACTGTACTTTTTATAAGCACGTCACTAAGCACATCCATGATTAAGGCATGGAGGGGTGAGTATTTACATAAGTCATTTGAATTTCTTCTGTATGGAACATTTATTTTTTCTCCTTTATTTTTTATTCTTTATTTATGTCATTATGAAATTTATTTCATATTTGGGGTTATAGGTCAACTACAACATTATTTATTTGTTACTGAAATTGCTCTCACTCTGGGCCGCTGGGAGTTCTTTCAGCTGGCTTCTGTGTCCTTTTGGCATATTCTCATCATTTTGTATTTTGAGAAATTCCTTCATTTACGGAACTACAAGATGATACCAGATGTTTATCTTGTATATTCCATGTGCCAGATCTAAAATCAGCCATTTCTTCAAGGATGTTTGGTGCCTTCTATTGCAAAATGGTACTAGAAACCACAGTTTGGGCTCTGGGTCATATTATCTTCAGATAGAAGAGTTCTGTCCTCTTTTATAAATGCAGACTACTGTACAATTTGATGAACCCAATATTTCAGGCTAAGCTTTCTGACTTCATAAGGCCCACACTTTTCAAACCGCATCTCTCACTCTTATAGCAACTCTGGACTAAGAAAGACTAACTAGACATTAGTCTTTCACACTGAACACCTCTTTATTCAAATGAAGGTTGCTAGGTGTTTTCATGGGTGCATTGGCATCTAATTGAAGACCTTCTCTGAAGCAATCACAGTTGAAAGATAATTGAAAATGGAGAGCTTCCTAGGGAACATTTTCCATCAAAACATCATGTCGTAGATTTACCTATCCTTGTGGATTGGCTATTTGTTAGAATGTTTCACTTGAATTTGGAAAGAACTGGTTTTGGAGACTTACACAGCAACCACAGCCACATCCGGTTTACTCGGTGCTCCTTGTCAGACACTGGGATAATGAATCTGTACAATGATTTCATGTAATCCTTAAAACAGCCCTGTGCATATGTGCTATCTGCTATCACTACTATTTCTAGTTGACAGTTGAGGAAACTGAACCTAAAACATTAACTTACTCATGATCCCACAGCTAGACACTGACTGAGGTAGAGCTCCGAGAACTAATCTAACCTCAAATAGCCTCTCTTAATAACCTCACTTAACCACTGTATCATATGGCCAGTAATAGGATTTGTCTTCTCAGAAGCTCCTGATTCATAGACTTTAAAGCGAATTCTAAGTATTTGAGCTCAATGTATAAGGGTTCACATGAAATTCTAAGCAGCAGCAATATTTGTTTTCAGAACATTCTCTTAAATTTGGGCTCAGCAGGTGAAATCACCATAAGCACGGCTGTAAAATACAACCCAAACTTATTCGTAATAAGGACTTATGGAAAGAGAGGGTATGTTCATTGGGAAACTGGGAAATCATGTTGTTGAATAAGAAAATTTACATTTGGTTTTGTAATTTTATTTTACATATGGATACTGATATAAATATGCAGATTTGGTTAGTAACAGAACTGTACTAAGGATTTCTACTAATAAACGAATACCTCTTGTGGTATTCTTTTGTATTTGATTTTAATTTAGAAAGCAGCATTGCACAGTAGAAAACACATTTATTAACTGAATGGTTTTGAGAAAGTTTCCTAAATGTTCTGTGCTTCAGAACATTTTATTGGTGAAATACCTCATTTTATTGGTAAATAAAAAGGATAGATGATTGTTATGAAGACTAAGTGAGATACAGCATGCAAAGTCCCTGGCCCACAGTTAATCCCACTACTCTTCAATGATATGTCCACTACACCAATAACCCGCAAAGTATAGTAATAACACATAGCACAGATTGCTGAGTTAAGAGTCATGATGTCATTTGATCCTCACTGAAATTCTTTGAGGTGTGTATTACTGTCCTAGTTAATTACAAATAAGGAGAAAAGAAAGAAGTTTATCAGAGTGTGGGGAAAGTCAGCATTTGAAGCTAGTATTGTCTACAGCCAAGACATGCATTTTAATCCCTCTGCTACTTTCCAAACTGAGCTCCATTAACAAGACAGAATCTAACCTGTTCACACTGCATCCTTACTGTTCTGCTTAAGGCATGATGAAGCATACTAGGTTCAAAAAATATCTGAATGAGAACTATGAGTGAATGAGAACTAACTGTTTTTCTCTCTAGGACTAAATAAAATTTAGCTAAATGAGAGAGGAATTCCTTGATATTTAGACCCAGCTTTACTCCCTTTTCTTTCTTGCTTGCAAAAATCATTTTGTAATAGGCCTGAAACACTCATTGCTCATTCTTTTGTGTGAAAATTGCATAAGCTGTCTCCAGAACTATCCAACTTACAATAAAAAGGGTAAATGACAAGTATTTCATTAAAGTTTGATTAGTAATATTAGCCAAGGTCCAAAGAGAGCTTTTGTTCATGATTCTGAAAAGCCAAAGAGGCAAATTTTATGTAGGTTTCTATGCATTTCTCACAGAATGAATGACTGACACTTCAGATTGTCAAAATGTCAAATTCCATCAAAGACTTCCAAACAGGATGGCATAGGGATAACTGCTTTTGATGTTTCCAGATAGACTGCTAATTTTAAAGCTTAACCTCTCCTGTGCCAAGTTAATTTAAGTTTGGCATTCTTGCTCTCTACTCTCAGAGCTTCACTGAGAAACAGTCTACAATGAATTAGATTGGAGAGGCTGTTTCTGAACCAATATGGAGCACTGTGCCTGGATGTGGCCTTGTGGCCCAATCAATTCACCATCCTGAAGCAAGACAGTGCACCGCCATTCCAATCACCTTTAATCTGGGTGGTTTGGGGGATGATCTTGGAATCTGACTCATACTTTCAAATATAAAGGTATAGATGTAATCCATGAGTGGCATACAGCATACTCCTTCACTGGTGTGAAGGTACTACAGCCTGTTTGCTTTCATTAAGAACCACTGTAGCAGGTGCTGGCATTATGTAAAACTCTGGTCCATGTTCTGATTTGAGGAAAATCCTGAAAATTCTCATTTGATTACATGAGTCCTCATCACCATTAGGTTTTGGAATGAGACCTACATCCAGGTAAGGAAGGACATGTGTAGCGGAAAGGGAAATGGGCTTTGAAATTAGACAGGTTTGGTTTCAAGTCATTGTTCTGCCACTGGCTAGCTTGTATGCCAATGTGGGCCAATTTGTGTTAATGGCTAAGGAATAAATCCCTAACCCCACCAGCATTTTTTCAAAAGTATGCTAATTGGTTTCACTGGAAATCCTGAAGAGATCATTTGGAACATTTGTTACAATTTCATTACCATGTTTAAAACAATGTGTGCTGCCAGAACTCTCCCTCTACTGCTGCCAGTCATGTTGCTAAAATGAAAATCATGTCACTGCCCTACTAGCAACAGCCTTCAAGGGCTCTACCCTGCCTGGAGAACATAGTCCCAGACCCTGCACAGGATTGGGGATGAGCCTTGAGCACCGCATTCTCTCTGTCTCCTACTGTCGCCTCTCTCAATATTTTCAGCTCTTTCAAATCTCTGTGCTATAAGAGTACAATTTGGTAATCCCTGACGTATGTATATACTCATAAAACCATCACTAGTATTGAAATAATGAACATATCCATCACTCCAAAATTTCCTCTTGCCCCTTTGAATTCCACGCTCCTGCCCACTCCCCAGTTCCTGAGTTCCTGATGATTTGGTTTCTGTCATTACTGATTTGTTTAGACTTTCCAGAACTTTATGTAAATGGAAATCAAGCACTATGTGTTCTTTTATTATCTGGCTTGTTTTTCTCAGAATACAGGTATACTTAAATGTGAAGATCACAATAAAGTGAGTATCACAATAAAGTATCATGATAAAGGAAGTCAAAATGAAGTTGTGGGTTCCCAGTACATATAAATATTATGTTTACACTATGCCGTAGTCTATTAAGTATGTGATAGCATTATGTCTAATGAAACAATATACATACTTAATAAAAAATGCTTTATTCCTAAAAAAAAAATGCTAGCCATCATGTGAGCTTTCAGTGAGTTGTAATTTTTTTTTTTGCTGGTGGAGGGTCTAGCCTGGATGTTGATGGCTGCTGACTTATCCAGGTGATGGCTGCTGAACTTTGGGGTGGTCGATGTCTTAAAATAAGACAATGGTGAAGTGTGGCACATCAATGGACTCCTCTTTTCACAAATCATTTCTCTGTACCACGCAATGCTGTTTGATAGCATTTTATCCACAACAGAACTTCTTTCCAAATTGGAGTTGATCCTTTCAAACCCTGCCACTTGCCTGATCAACTAAATTCTTTGTTGTCATTTCAACAATCTTCACAGCATCTTCACCAGGAGCAGATTCCATCTAAAGAAACCACGTCCTTTGCTCATCCATAAGAAGCAGCTCCTCATCCATTCAGGTTTGATCATGAGACAACAGCCATTCAGTCACATCTTCAGGCTCCACTCTAATTCTAGTTCTCTTGCTGTTTCCACCACATTGGCAGTTACTTCCTCCACTGATGTCCCAAATCTCTCAAAGTCGTCCATGAGGGCTGGGATCAACTTCTTCCAAACTCCTGTTAATGTAGATATTTTTACCTCTTTTCATGAATCTTCAATGTTCTTAATGGCAACTAGAAGGGTGAATCCTTTCCAGAAGGTTTTCTATTTACTTTGCCTAGATCCATCAGAGGAATGACTGTCTATGCCATCTAGAGCCTTACAAAGTATAGTTCTCAAATAATAAGATATGAAAATTGAAATTACTCCTTGATCCATGGGCTGCAGAATGGATGCTGTATTAACAGGTAAGAAAACAACATTACTCTTGTGTACATCTCCACCAGTGCTCTTAGGTAACCAGGTATATTGTCAATGAGCAGTAATATTTTGAAAAGAATCTTTTTTTCTAAACATTAGGTCTCAACAGTGAGTGACCTTAAAATATATAATAAACCATGTTGAAAACAGTTTGTTTTCATCCAGACTTTGCTGTTCCATTTATAGAGCAGATAGATTTCATATAATTCTTAAGGGCCCTAGGAAATTCAGAATAGAAAGTAAACATTGGCTTCAACTTAAAGTCACCAACTGCATTACTCCCTGACAAGAGAGTGAGCCTGTCCTTGAAGCTTTGAAGGCAGGCACTGACTTCTCTCTAGCTATGCAATTCCCAGATGACATTTTATCCCAAAGGAAGGCTGTTTTATCTACACTGAAAATCTGTTGTTTTGCATATCCACCCTCATTAATGATCTTAGCCAGACCATTGCTGCAGCTTCTACATCAGCACTTGCTGCTTCACTTTGCACTTCTTTCTTGTGGAGATGGCTTCTTTCCTTAAACCTTATGAACCAACCTCTGCTAGCTTCCAACTTTTCTTCTGCAGCTCCCTTACCTCTCTCAGCCTTCATAGAATTGAAGAGTTAGGGCCTTGCTTCGGATTAGTCTTTGGTTTAAGCAAATGCTGTGAGTGGTTTACCTTTCTATCCAGACCACCAAGACTTTCTTCGTAATAGCAAATAAGGCTATTTTGGTTTCTTATCAGTCATGTGTTCACTGGAGGAGCACTTTGAATTTCCTTCAAGAACTTTTTTGCATTCACAGATTGGCTAACTGGTGTAGGAGGCCCAGTTTGAAGCCTGTACTGGCTTTTGACATGCCATCCTCACTCAGCTTAATCATTTCTAGCTTTTGATTGAAAGTGAGAGATGTGTGACTCCTCCTTTCACTTGAACACTTTGTAGAGTTATTAATTAGCCTAATTTCAATATTGTTGTGTCTCAGCAGATAGGGTGTGAGGAGAGGGTGAGAGATGGGGGAATAGACAGTTAGTGGGGAAGTCAATGCCTACACATTTATAGACAAAGTGTCTTAAGGATGCAGGAGGTATCACGTAACAATAGCAATAGTAACAACAAAGATCACTGGTCATAAATCACATTAACGTAACAATACTTAAAAAGTTCAAAATATCGTGAGAATCACCAAAATGTGATAGAGACACTAATGGAGCAAATGCTGTTGGAAAAATGATGCTGACAGATTTGCTAGACAAAGGGTTGCTACAAGTCTTCAATTTGTAAAAAAAAAAAAAAAAACTGCATAATCTGCCAAGCGCAATGAAGCAAAGTGTGCCTACAATTATGATTTATATTTATTAGTGTGATTTTTATCTTAGTTTATGCTGCATGTGTCAGTAGTTCACTCCCTTCTACTGCCTTTTATTACATGATTTTTGTTGCAAGGTTATGCCAAAGTTGGTGTATGCATTCATCTCTTGATGATTATTTGGGATGTTTCCAGTTTAGGGGCATTACAAATAGTGCTGCTATGAATATTCATCTATAAGTCTTCATATAGATGTATACTTTCATTTACTGGGGGGGAGGGTAAATATCTCAGAATATAATGGCTGGGTCAATGAGAGTTTTGTTTAACTTTTTAAGAGATTACCTAATTATTTTCCCATTTTACAGGCCTATTAGTACTATGGGAAATTTCCAATTGTTCCATGTCCTCGCCAACAAATGGTGTCATCATTCTTTTTAATTTTAGACATTCTAATAGGTGTGTAATGGCATCTTTTGTGGTTTTAATTAACATTTCCCTAGTTATTAACAATCCATATGTATTCTTTGGTGAAGTGTCTGTAAAAATATTGTGCCTGTTTTTAATTGGTTTGACTTCTCATACACTTGGAGATTTCTTTATATATTCTAGAACAAAATATGTTATCATATATTCATTTGAAACACTTTTTTCAAGTCTGTGGCTTTTAAATATTCTCCTAACAAGGTCTTTCAAACAGCCAGGATATTTAATTGCAATGAAGTCCAATTTATGAATATTTCCTTTTACAGATCTTGCTTTCAGAGTTATATCTAAGAAAACTTTGCCTAACCCAGGCCAATTGTTTTTTTCCTGTTTTCTTCTAGCAGTTTTATAGCTCACATTTTAAATTTATATCTATGATCCACTTTATTAATTTTTGTATATAGTGAGAGGTATGGATCCAAGTTCACATTTCTGCATAAGAATATTTAATGGTTCTAAAACAATTTGTTGAAAAGCCTTTCTTTTCTCCACTGAACTTATTTTGCCAAAAATCAATTGTTCATAAACTTATCGATCTATTTCTGTGTATCTGTGTTCTGTTCCACTGATGTGTATGTCTACCTTTATGCCAGGGCCACATTGTCTTGTTCCTACAGCATTAGTAAGTCTTGAAGTCAGTTTAATTCCTTCAACTTTACACTTCTTTTTCAACTGTTTTGTCTGTTCTATGCACTTTGTACTGTTATATGAATTTTAGAATCAACTTGTCGATTTTTACAAAAAAAACTGAAATTTTTATTGGAATTTCATTGAATCTACAGACGAATCTGGCGACAGTTAAAATCTTAATATTAAGTCTTACAATTCATGAACATGGATTCTCTCTCTACTTACTTAGGTCTGTAAAATTTTTGAGCAACATTTTTGTTGTTTTGTTTTCAGGTACATGTCTTACACATGTCCTATCTGACTTATTCCTAAGCATCTCACATTTTTGATACTCTTTTAAAAAAATGGCGTATTAAGAATTAAATTTCAATTTTCAATTGTATCCTTGCTAAACTTACTCAGGTCAAGTAGCTTTTTTGTACTTTCCATAGGATTCTCTGTATATAGACAATTTTTTCAGCTGCAAATAAAGACAGTTTAAATTTTTCCATTCCAAGCAGGGTGTCTTTTCTTTCTCTCTGTCTCTCCATTGGTTTTTCATTTCTCATTGCATACACTATAGAACCTTCAGCAATATGTTGAATATAAGTGACATTCAGTCTTCTAACATTCTCTGTCCCTTAAAAGGTAGAGGAAGCTCCCTTCTAATTCAAGTTAAATAAGAGTTTTTATCAGGAATATGTTGGAGTTTTTTCTTCCTCTACTTCACCTCTGCTGAGATGATCAGGTAGTTTACTGTCAAGTCAACCTTGCATTCCTATAAATAAAACTCAGTTATATAGCAGGCATTATCCATGTTATATATTTTGGATTACATTTGCTACAATTTTGTTAAGAATTTTTACATCTATATTCATGAAAGATGTTAGTCTGTAGTAATGTTTTTTGTCTGGCTTGTGTATTAAGATAACGCTGGGCTTAAAAAAACTAGTTGAGAAACATACCTTCTCAAATTCCTGTAAAAATTTGTATAGAATTGATAGTATTTATCCTTTAAATGTTTGATGGAATTTACAAGTAAAGCTGTGTGCTTGGAAATTTCCTTGTGGGAAGGTTTTTAAGTACAAATTCAATTTCCTGGTATTCATTGGCTTGTGGCAGCATAACTACAATATCTGGCTTAGTCTTCATCTAGCCTTCTTTCCTTTGTATCTCTGTGCAAATTTATCTCTCCTCCCTCTTATAGGATACCAGTCATTGGACTTAGGGTCAACCCTAAACCCAGGAACATTTCATCTTGAGATCCTTAACGAATTATATCTGCAAAGACACATTATTTAACCCACTATAGAGCTTTTAATATGTGTCTTTCAAGAGATTTATCGATTTCATCTGAGTCATCAACTTTATTGTTATTAAGTTGTTCAGAACCGTCCCCTCTTGCATTCTTAATATCAGTAATAATGTGTGTCTATTCTATTTTAATTGGATCAATTTGACTAGAGGTTTATCAATTTCATTGATGTTTTCAAAGAATAAGCTTTTGGTTTCATTAGTTTTCCCTATTGTTTTTCTGTCTTCTATTTCACTGAGGGAGATTGCATTAACTAGTACTCCTGCCTTTTGCTTACTTTGCATTTAATATACTCTTATTAGTTTCTTATGGTGGAAACTAAGTTCATTCATTTGACTTTATTTTCTAAAACAGACATTTAGTGCTATAAAATTTTCTCTAAGTTCTGTCCTAGTGAAATCCCACAAATTTTGGAATGTTATATTTTAATTTTCATTCACTTCAAAGTATTTCCTAATTTCCTTCTTGATTTCTTCTTTGGGCCATGCGTTCTTTAGAAGTGTGTTATTTAGTTTTCAAAATTTGGGGATTTTCCATATTTCTGTTATTACTGATTTTTAATTTCATTTCATTATGGTCATAGAAGATATATGGGTGACTTGAATTATTTTAAATTATTGAAACTGAAATGATAATTCTGGAAAGGTCAGAATATGACCTCTGTTGCTAAATGTCCCATGTGTACTTGAACAGAATGTATATTGCTTCAGTTGGGAACAGCATTCTATACATGTTAGTTAGGCCAAGTTGGTTTTAGTGTTACTCAAGTCATCTTTAACCTGATTTTCTTTTGTCTTGTCCTATTTGTTATGACAGACAGGTGTTGAAGTTTCTAATTATGACTACTTATTTATTCATACTTGCAGTTCTGATAAATTTTGTTTCATATATTTTGAAGCTCATTTATTGGGTTCATAATGGTTTAGGATTGTTACTTTCATTTTATGAGTTGACTCCTTTAAAATTTTGAAATGACCTTCTTTATTTCTGGTAATATTCTCTGCCTAAAATCTCCTTTGTCTAATATATTTACTGCAGCTTTCTTTGGCTTGTGTTAGCATGATGTAGTTTTCCCTTTCTCTCTCTCTTTGTTTTACTTCTATCTTTTTTGTACTTCTATATCTATGTATATTACTTGTAATTGATACATGATTTTTATCCAATCTCACAATCCCTGACTGTTAATTGGGGTGTTTAGGCTATTTATATTTAATGAGAGTATTGATAAAGTTGGCTTTAAATATACAATCATGCTTTAAAAAAAAATTCTCCCATATATTCT